>JAHHUK010000007.1:0-1200000 GCA_018703695.1 Prunus fruticosa
TTCCTTATCCCTCTTTTAATGTTAGAGATCTTGATACGGTATGCCTTATATGCTAAACTTTTAGTAACATTTCCTTGAATGCCGTCATATTGTTTCATATAATGATGGCTAAAAGTAATTTGTCTTACTGTTCCAGGTGGACAACGGTTGCATTGAGCACCTTCTTCCATTCTTGCACCAAGAAGATTGGGATGTTCTTATCGCACACTTTCTTGGTGTGGTATGGTTTGTTTCCTTGATTTGTGCAGTGATAAATACACTTGGATATTTTTTGTTTCCTTGATTTTGGTTTCTTTTTGGCTCAGGATCATGCTGGGCACATTTTTGGGGTTGATTCTGTGCAAATGATAGAAAAGTTGGAGCAATACAATAGCATCTTGCAGGTAAACCCTCAAACTTACTTATGGAAATTGCACATAGAAAGTATTCTTTATTGGACTTTCTGTTTCGATGGATTCCTAATTCTTGTTCACTTACTAATTGGCTTGTTACTTTGGGTCCATGTGATAAACTACCCAGTTTTTGTCATTGTTTTGAAAATTGAAATTGAATAGTCAGGTTTGTTTCCTTCGTATTTCTTTTGACATTGGTTTTACTTTCCCAATAGGCTGTTGACATGCAAGATATTGTTTTAGGAAAATACATTGGGTGTTACCCTTTCTACTCAGCGTCATGTTCACCTAAAATGTGCTATAGGTCTAGCTTTTTTAATCTATCCTTCCCTAATTTCCTCAACAAACTGATCAGTTTTCTTTAGAAAGTAGTTGAAGCACTGGAGAGCCAGTCTGCACCAGGGGGACTACATGAGAATACTCTTCTACTGGTGATGGGTGATCATGGGCAGACCGTAAATGGAGATCATGGTGGGGGGAGTGCTGAAGAGGTATATTACATGTATAAGACGTATATTGTTTTTAAAGGGTTTTCATATTATGTTCGCTAATGCTAACTTAAACGCAATGCAGGTTGAGACATCAATTTTTGCTGTGAGCTTTAAGAATCCCCCATCTCCCTTACCATCAGAGTTTGATACTTCATCTTGTGGACTAGATTTGGTACTGCCTCTCTTTCAAAGTACGCATATATGCTTGTGGCTTATACATTACGTGGAGATCTTCTAACTTTGAATAAGTTGCTCCCTTTGCCATCCTTTTCTTATACTTCAGTGGAGGTTCAGTTTTATTTCCTTGAAACAGAAAAAAGAAATTGGTTGGACTGTGAGATATATAAATTCACAAAAAATAGTTTTCATATTATAGTGGCGAATGGAACTTGATTAGAAATGTCAACAGAACTAGTTTGTCTTCCAGACGTTTGATAGAAGATATCTTCGTTGAAGAATTTTATAGAAGATATCTTCGTTGAAGAATTTTATAGAAGAAAGTATCTTCGTTGAAATGTCATTTTTAATTAGGTTATTATGAGTCATAAGCCAATTTGTTTTCTTCTGATTAAATTATTTGTTGTATGGTTTTAGGGAAGGAGGAATATTTGCTTCAGTTCCATCCATCAGGTTTGAATGGGTTAACGATTTTTTTTTTTCATCTTACTCGATGTAATTTATGATATATTTCCAAATACCCATCCTTAGTCCAAGTCACTCCCTGCAGCTTGACTTTGCAGTGACGGTATCGGCGCTGCTTGGTATCCCCTTTCCTTTTGGAAGGTGTAGTGTAAGCATCCTGTCAATATAAGTTTTGCCATTATACATGTCATTACTTATTGATTATGTTGATCATGAAATAACTGCCTCAGCTCCTTATTCTTCCCTAAACTCTATAATACCATGGGCAACTCTATACTTTTGGTGAAAATGAAATGAAACATTTATTCAGCCTCAGGATTGTTATGTAAAACAATGTCCAGGAAGTCAACTTGGTGCCTTTTATTTGAGTCAGTGCTTACATGCAGGACAGTATTCAACCAGGTTGCTCATTTTTAAACTTGAAAAGACCATAAGGCAATTTATTAGATAAATCTGTCAGTGTAGCAAATCTTACCGAGTCAATGAATACACAAGATGGCATACAAATTGGTTTTTGTTAGTATCTTTTTAGGAAATCAAATGATCATATGGTTGATTTATATGGTTTTGTTTTGGATTGTTAATGTGGTACTCAGTTTGTTAGAGCATTGTACACTAAAAATGCAGCCATTCACTGTGTCCAATTGTCAATATCTCGTGTTTTTCTTCACAAGCTTAACGTGCTTGAAACTTTATTTCTAATGTCTATGGACTCTGATAATTTTTCCAGTCTACATATCCTGGACCATATGTTGGCTTCCTGCATTTCCAAATTTTTTATGTAGGTCTCACAATAGTCAATTTATTGTGGGCGGTTCACATCTCTACCGCTGTTTCATATCTTTAGCTTTTTGTTGTTCTAAGAATTTGTATGCAAGTAATATCACTTATGACATTGGTTTTCTTTTCAGTATTGGGCGTGTTAATCCACAGCTATATGCTTTAGGGGCTGGAACATGGAATTTTGAAGACAGTGTGGGAAATTACCAAAATAAGTCAAAGTTGGAAGAATGGATGCTGAATTATGCCAACGTACTCTGCACCAATTCTTGGCAGGTATTTACTTTTTAGTTTATATTATGTCAATGTACTTCATTAATTCTTTGAGGAATGGATGAGTGATCCTTTTTTGACGAACCACTTCACGGTTTGTATTAGGTTACGCAGTAAATGGGTTACCCTTTTACTGCCCGAACCCTCTGACCACCCGGCCCTCTGGGGGGAGAGGTAGCGAGTGTCACTTTGACTAGATTAGTGGCATGTCTAGAAATCTGAATGAATCGAATTCTTTTATTCTTCTCATTATGAGGTATTTAGAAGATGTACAAAGTATACAAAGTCAACTATATTAAATAATAATAAACCCTAAACCTAATATATCACGCCAACAGCATGTTTATCAGAATATAAAGCAGCTGTTTTGACAGTTTTATTTTGAGAAAGAAAGCTCATCATTTGGTGGGCATCCAGAAATAGTATAAGAACCTGTCAGATGACATGACATCAAAATTCATTAGAATATGCTCAACAAAATGAAGCACATTTGACTCTATGGTTTTCTGGACTCAGACTTGGAGATGGGCATTGTAGCTCTCCAAAAAGATATGACTTGTCAGCATACATTTGTTTCGCAACCTTTTGTTTCGAAAGAAATTTTGACCCTCCGGTATCATTTATTTTAAATAACAGTTGGATTCTTCTTGTTTAGGTAAAAAGATATATAGATATTTATTCAGCTTCATCTGTTATTGGATTTTCCAATGAAGACTTGTTGCACATAGCAAGCATGTATGCCAAAGCAGAGGAAAAATGGTCACATACTACACAGAAGTTGCTGTTACATAAAAAGGAAAGCCACAATGAGCTATTGCCTGCTCTAAGGAGGCAAATTGATTTGTATTCTGAATTCCTAGCAAGTGTTGCTGAACTTGCCCGCTCCAAATGGACTGAGTTTAATTTAAGATGATGGGTACTGGACTTGGCATTATGTTGATATCACTTCTTATCCACTTCCTTGCAATTAAGAAAGTGAAGGAGCAATATGGTTTTTCTTTTACTTCATCTGGAGATTCTGGGATTTCCTTCGGGTTGATTTTATCTTGTTTTATGGTGGTCATACGTGCATGCAGCTTCCTCTCGAATAGTTTCATCTGTAAGTAATAGGTACTGTTCGTTTCTGTATGATGCACAGAATCCATGGTTAATGCTCACATTGGGAAATTAAATTTTTCTTTTTTCTTCTTTTTTCTTTGATGGGAACTTTGAGAGCAGTGGAAGAAGGAAAAGTGGCATGCTTTCTTTTGGCTACAACTGCACTAGTTAAGATGCAATATTCAATCATGAAGAAGAAGATGATATTAGAAGTAAGTTGTTTATTTACCGCAGGTTTCTATAATTGTTCCCTCATCCGAGACCCTTTCATCAAATATTGCGAACATACTGTTTTATATGAAGAAATATGTGATGGTGTAACTGACAGAAAAATAGAAATATGGTTTCTTGTAATGATCATTTTTCACTGATATAATTGCAGGCATTTGTTTTCCTTCTTCTGATCACCATTTGCAGATTTACTATTGAAGTTGGATTGTCGAAGCAGGCTCCTAGTTCTGAATTTATGAATGCATATCCTTCGTGGATGCTCAGGATTGCTGCAGGGTTTCCAATTTGGAATTTTGTTGCTGAAGCTTTACCGGTAGTTGCCCTGATTTTATTGGCATTCTTGCTGCGTGAGGCCATCACTAGAAGCTCTTCAAAGGGTATTTGGAAGTATATTATCATGGGAACTAATTTAAGTTATATGCTAATAGCAGTGCATTGGGCTTCAGAAAGTGACAGATTGAATCTGGCTTGGGTGCTTAAAGGCACTGGAAGAAGTTATATTCCTAGACTAATATATGCCATTGGATTTGGACAATTGTTATTACTGACATTTAATCAGCTGTTCGGTAAAAGGAAATCCTCAGATCACAGCAATCTCTTGTATATTAAAACAGTCGCCATGTTTTCTGCATGGAGCTCAACAATCATTATTCTGTTGGGAAAACAGGGGCCCTGGGTTGCTTTAGCATTCATAATTGGAGGTGCGTGTATTTACATTTTTGGTGCTTTAGTTTTCTAATGAATGGAATCTTTTTGGCCAATAAACTCTCTTTCTGCATGAATGCAAGACTTTTGCATTCACCTTTCTGCATGACATGTTTTATTTATTTATTTAAATTTTGATATTTGTTCAGTCATAGAAGTTGTTTCATTGGATTACACGTTAGGTTTTTAAAAATAATATGTGCTCTTTTTCTGAATCTTTTGGTATATGTAAGAAGTCTGTTCTACCTTATGACAGGCTATTGCATAATGAGGCTGGATAACATAGAACTGGATGTCAAAGATGGAGGCAGTTGGAATAGGATGCTTGATCCTGTTCCTGTAACACAGTGGAGCCTTTTTGCTGTTTGCCTGTTTTTCTGCACTGGTCATTGGTTTGTTGTTTGTTTCCCACTTTGAGGCCTTCATGTTTTCTGATTTCTCTTTTCAGCACATTTTGTGTTAGGTTCTGCAATCCCTTTGGTTTTGTTCCTACAAAAAGTAGCAGCTTCATTTTTATCTGGAGTTGAACCTTTCTGTAATAAATTTGTTTTCTCATCTTTTGCGCTCTTATGTTTCATAACCCAAAAAAAAACTTTTCTTCAGGTGTGCTTTTGATGGCCTCCGATATGGTGCTGCCTTTATTGGGTGAGTTATGGGTATCTGCTTTCATGTATATAGTTATTAACTTTTTGTAACATCCAAGGGACTGAGGAAGCCCACACATTGGTCATGTTCAACATGTGCCATTAGAGATTTTGGCACTCACTTGGACCTATTATGTTTTGTAAGCTCAAGATTCAGTAGTGATTGGCTCCCACTTTTGCCCTTGTTACTGTTCACATTCTAGGACTTATATCCATTGCCATGTAGATTATTAAAAACCCCATTTTATTTTCAGGTTTGAAGAGTTCCTCCTAGTTCCCCAAGCAATCCTTCTTACAATGGACACATTTGGTTTTTCTCTCATCCTTCCAATATTTGCAGTCCCATTTCTTGTCGCATGCCTGGGTCAGAGGGAAAAAGGGAAGAAGTTCATACTCACGCGACTATCTCTGGTAAGTTTTTTCCGTGCGTATGGATCATATGTTTGACGATTGTTGTAATCTTTGTTCTTGTAAAAGGGATCCTTTTGAAAGTTAATTGGTCATTGTTGATATTGTTGATGTCTTAGGTGTACATGATTTATGGGCTCATCATGGCAACTTCAGTCACAGCCACCATAATATGTGTTACGATGCATAGGCGGCATTTAATGGTAAAGCCGTCTTTCTAGCACAACTTTATTATTGTTTCCACAACAATTTTTGGACAGCTAAAACCCATAACACATGTTTAAATTGCAGGTATGGGGTTTATTTGCTCCCAAGTTTGTTTTCGATGTGGCGGGTCTGATCCTCACAGATATACTCGTTTGTTTGGCCTCACATTACTATTTCAGTCAAGTAGAAGACGATGCCCTACAACATCTGTCTACCAAAAAATAAAAAACCCTACATGTTATCAACTCCAAAATTTTGTCTACATTTGTTATTGAATATTGTAGCAAATTCATGTGAGGTAAAGTTGAAATCTGCATCGAAAATTTTGCTGTAACTTCACAACCAAATGCTAGCATTATTAGAAAGGAAGAACTTGATTGAAGCTCTTGTTTGTAGTGATTTAATAAACAGCGTATTGGTTCAGAAGGTCAAGCGCATTAAAAATGGACGAAAAATACAAATGTGATGAGTATTGGATGTGAAATCAATGATGCAACTCAGTTTGTATGAACTCTGGCAGCCAAGAGATTTTGGAAGCTCCGCTTGTAAACTCAGACATGTGGAGGGCAAGGGGAGGTAGATTTGGACGGTTTTGTTGGGTAGCTATGGTCTTCAAATGAGAAAGCCACCAAAGCATCTGATGCCCTAAAGGCCGTTAGAATCTCACACCCCCAAAAGCAACAGAAATAAAAGAAAAAAAGGCATCTAAACAAAGAATAACTGTCATCTAATGTTGCCCCTTGTAGTTGCACATCACATGTTTGAAAACGACATTTGTAATTAACATATATATTTTTTAAATTTCTGTATAGTAGAACGTATGATTGCTGTATAAATTAAGGTAGAGCCGTTCGCTGTCGAAGTGACCTTGATTGAGATCAGTGTTGGATCTCTCATGGCCGGTCCGTCGGCTTATGCTGGCTTGGTCTTGCAAATGGTGCGACACTGTTTTTGTATGCTACCACTAATTGGATGGCATTGGCATTGGGACGATGGCGTAATATTTTATGCTCTTAACAAAACATTAATACCTTGCCTATTATCAAATGTAGTACAATGCTGCTCACTCTGTTATATATATATATATATGTATATATCTAATTGGAACCTCCTTCACCATTTACACCAGGAGCCGTGTCTCTCTCTCCTCACTCACTCTTCTTCTCCCAGAAGTCTCTACCATCCTTGGCCATGGTAATTACAATTTTAAACAAAAGCAAAAGAAGTAAAGTAACATGCATGGTTGTTCATGTTTAGAACTACAACATATTTTATGTGGTGTTCTCATATTAGTTAGTTCCAATTTGCAGGGGTTGGACAGTGAAGTTGGCACTAAAAACTTAGCCTATGAACCTATGAAGAAACGAAAACATGGTGGATTTAAGGCCAACTGTTTCATCTTTGGTAAGTGATGGATCGATTAATGTACGATATGGAAACTGGAGGAAATTAATTATTTGAGGCAGCAACTAATTAAACTGCTTTCATTTATATGCAGCAATGATGTTGCTGGATAACATAGGCTTTGTGGCTAACATGGCAAGCCTGGTTTTATACTTTATGTTCGTCATGCACTTTGACCTCTCTGGCTCCGCAACCACCACAACAAATTACTTGGGCACTACATTCTTGCTCACAATAGTTGGAGGGTTCATCTCTGATGCCTACATGAATCGTCTCAACACGACTCTACTCTTCGGTGCAATTGAATTGCTGGTAAATCTTGTTCCTTCCCAGCTTCCCACATACTTAATTTGATTAGTTTGTTTCTTATGTTAATCAATGCATATATATGTTTTGGCTTGCAGGGATACATGTTGCTCATAATTCAATCCCATGACACAAAACTGCAACCTTTACCTTGTGGAGAATCAACCTGTGTGCATGGCACAAAAGCCCTGCTGTTTTATGCTTCAATTAGCTTCGTGGGACTTGGAGGAGGTGGAATCAGAGGAGCTGTCCCTGCTTTAGGAGCTGATCAATTCGACCACAAAGATCCAGAGGAGCACAAGTACATAGCCAGTTTCTTCAATTGGTTTTTGCTTAGCATAACAATTGGTGCTGTGCTTGGTGTCACGTTTGTGGTGTATGTGAGCTCAAATGTTGGATGGGACATAGGATTTATCATCTCCTTGTCCTGTGCTGCTGTTGGTCTCATCTTTGTTGCTCTGGGAAAGCCATATTATCGTGTTCGAGTGCCAGGAGAAAGCCCTTTGATAAGGGTTCTAGAGGTCTGATTCTCTCTCTCTCTCTCTCTCTCTCTTTGTTCCCTTGCTTGGCTAATAACATGGTTATTATTAGTAATGCCAGTAATAGAGTACTGATTTTCTATGACCCTTTGTGCAGGTTTTGGTGGTGTCTGTAAAGAACTGGAGGTTGGAGGTACCCCAGAGTCCTGATGAATTGTATGAAATACGCGACCGTGAATCTGTTTCTCGAGGAGAGCTCATCCCCCACAGCAATCAATTCAGGCAGGTTCCTCAAAGCCTTAGTTTGTTATCACCACTAGTTCTCTTTGACAGTTACTTGCTATTCAAGCATGCCCGATAAAATAAACAAAATATACAAAACTGACTGACAAGTCCCACATATCTACTTGAGCAGATTGCTAGACAAGGCAGCTGTTCTCCCTGAAGGCACGAACGCAGCAGGAAAGTGGAAAGTTTGCACAGTCACACAGGTGGAAGAAGTGAAGGTCTTGACAAGGATGATGCCTATCCTTCTAAGCACAATCCTCATGAACACTTGCTTAGCCCAACTGCAAACCCTTTCAATCCAGCAAGGCACCCTCATGGACACACGCATCGGCGATTTTAACGTCCCATCAGCCTCAATCCCAGTGATTCCTCTAGCGTTCATGTCCCTTCTCATACCCTTGTACGAATTTACTTTCGTTCCCCTTCTGCGAAAAATCACAGGTCACCCCAATGGCATAACCCACCTGCAGAGAGTTGGTGTTGGGCTTGTCCTCTCAGCCATCTCAATGGCCATAGCAGGGATTGTAGAAGTGAAGAGAAAGCATGAAATCATTCACCACAATCACAAAATCAGCCTCTTCTGGCTCTCTTTTCATTATGCCATATTTGGAATTGCTGACATGTTTACACTCGTGGGGCTCATGGAGTTCTTTTATACTGAGGCTCCTGTTGGCATGAGGTCTCTGTCCACTTCCTTCGCTTGGCTCTCTCTGTCCATTGGCTACTACTTGAGCTCGGTTTCGGTTGAGCTCATTAACTTGATCACCAGCAAGCTGACAAAGAGCAAGACAGGGTGGCTAGAAGGGCGTGACATGAACAAAAGCCACGCGGACCTTTTCTATTGGTTCCTGGCAATTCTCAGTGTGCTGAATTTTGCAGTTTATGTTTGGTGTGCCAAATGGTACAAGTATAAGAACGATGTTTCACTTGATGAGGAAATGTTACTCAAAGCCGGTGGACGCAAAGATGATAAATCTTTCTCTGCAAGTGTAAGCATTGTGTCCAAGGCAGAAGAGAACGAAGAAAAACAGAACGGCGCCAAGTAAAATTGGATGGCACCAACTACAACTACTATTTCTGTTTTGAGTTCATGCATAGAGAAAGTTTTGAGTTCTGTGTCTAAAAACGTGGAACAATCATGGTATGAAAGGCTGTTTTTATGAAGAGTAGTAGACTAGAACATCATGTATAATTGTAATTTGTACCACCCCGAAATAAAAAAGATTTGATTTGGGAATTTCTAGTATGAATATTATATCACGTGCATACATAAAATCAAAGTTGTAATGTGGACACGGATATATGCATTAGCAGGCCTAGGATAAGAACTCATGATGGTATGTATGACATTGAAATGTCACTTACTAGGGGTGGGGATGATAATGTTAGATATTTATTAGCATGGGGTCATGATCGTGCATAGATACCAAATGAATGAGCTGAAGTGTGAGAGTGTGGTACAGCTCTGCTGGGTATGGTTTGTCATTAAATAAAGTGTCGGCAGCCATTCTCAATAGTTAGGTGCTACCCTAGTGGATTGCGTTTATCTTGGCAGTGGCACTTGGCCTAAAACATCATTAAATCCACCCTAAATTTAGAATTTGTGAGCTCATGAAAAAATGCAAGTTGACCTAACCAAAAGGATAAAAACCCATTTCTCTCCCGCTTCTTGTCCGCCATTTTCTTTATTTTTAGTAAAAAACTTTGACTGTCTTGTCTTTTCCAATGTCTTGCTGAATTCTAAAATATCGCTGTTCATAAAAGATTTGATTTTTAGCCATTGCCAACTGTTGGGCTGCTCACTTCCTCATTTTACGACAACATTCCTCTTCATATTATTACCATCCCGCCTTCAGTCACATTCTCTCTCTGTTTCTCTGTATCTCTGTCTCCCCCCTTCTATTTCTTTATTCTTTTCTTATGCACCATCCCCTTTCTTCAGCTGAAATACAGTGAAATAATTAAAGAAAAGGCTCTGAATTTAACTCTAGTTTTCTAATCAGCATTTGGGTTCTTTTTATTATACTCTCAACATTGTCTTAGGTGTAGCTTTTACCATTGTTTCGCTGTGCAAAGAGATTTCTGGGCAAAGCAAGTGAGAGTGAGAGGTCAGCCAATATGAAGCTATTGTGGGTTTTGGGGTTTATGGGGATGGTGTTGTGCAGGATGGATGGTTTTGCGATTGTGAATGGTACAAAAGAAGAAGACTTGCATTATACTGAGAGTAATGTCTATGGTTATGGACCTAATGGTTATGGGGTGTTCAGCAGACCCTTGATGGTGGGTCTCACTCTTATCAATGGAGCTGCTGCCAAAGGAGCAGGTTTGCCTCTATCCCTCACCTTACCTCCATGGACCATGCCTACTAGACTACTAGTATTAATTACTAAAGAGAAACAAAAAATAAAAAGTTCTCTTTATCAGCTCTATCTATTGCATATTACGGTTTGTCTTGATGGGCATACCCCTTTCTGATATTTTATTCTTAAAGTTTGATTCTTTCTCAAATCATTGGGTGGATTCAATGGCATGACAAGAGCATTTTATTTTTCTGTTAAAACTCATCTGTTTCTTTGTTGAATGCTTCTGTGGCCAATTTCACAATGCTAAGGAAAAGGAACTGACCCTGTTTCCTGAATGCCTTGAGTCATATGATTGGTCTTCATATACTGTATTTGCCTGCTTTGTGCTCATGGTAATTATCATGTTTGCATAAAAACCAGGGCTTATTCAAATATTTCAATTACAGTAAACTAGAGCATGCCCTGCAGACTGTTAGTTAAATTCTTTAGTGATTTCTTGACTTCTGTGTTCTCTATGTGCAGTCTGCCTAGATGGAACATTACCCGGTTACCACATCCACCGTGGATATGGGTCAGGAGCAAACAGTTGGCTCATTCAGTTGGAGGTATGTCATCGGAAGCAAACTAAGACTTGTCATGCAGTTGAAAGAGAGCAATATGATAGCTCTGTTTTTATCATCATCACAATTGAGATCATTGGGTGATTGTTCAGTTGTATTACCATCTAAAGATTCTCGCTTGCCTAAGTTATTTTGTTCGTCTTTGCCTTTTGTACGGGTCTAAAGGAGATGCAAGAAATCGGTCTTATCCTGAGCTATCAGGGAAGAGACTTGGTATCACTTTGTTTCTTTTATTGGGTAGCTCACCGGTAACTCGGATTGGAGCTAAGAAGAATTTCTTTCATTTTGATGTTCAATTTATTACTTGTGAGGGAGACTGGGAGCCTGAGTTACCATATACAGCTTAGTGCAACGTGAAAGGATTGGATATCAGCAGCATCATACTGGGCTCCTTACATTTCTGTGGCATTTCTTATACTGGGAATTAGATGGGGAATTCCTACTTTTTGTGCTTGTCCCAAATCTTTTACTTGTTAAACTCACCTTTTGTTAAACTTCTTTTACTTACAGGGAGGAGGATGGTGTGATACAATCAGAAATTGTGTCTATCGAAAGAAAACTCGTCGTGGTTCATCAGCATATATGGAGAAGCAGATACCATTTGCAGGGATATTGAGCAACAAAGCTGGAGAAAACCCCGGTGGCATATCTGGCTGCATCCTTATTTATCTATACATAAAGCTCTACTTGTCCTTCATAGTTCTTTCTGGAGTAATTAGTAATCTGATATTCTGAATGGGACATAAATAATTGCAGACTTTTACAACTGGAACAGAGTCAAGGTTCGATATTGTGATGGTGCATCTTTTGGTGGTGACAGTCAAAATAAGGTAAGTGGGAATCAATGATCACAGGCTTCTATATACTTTCTCATAGAAGATTTGTTTGTTGCTTAATTTCCAAACACCAGATGTGAGGAACTCAAATAAAATAAAGTTGATGTAGATACTGGTAGTTGTGATGTAACAAGTCCTTAGACATTTGCTGCACTCAAACCAAGCAGTATTTCTTTAGCTAAAGCCAACACTCTGGAGGACCATTTTTTATAGATTGGCCAAGGTCAACCTTGCATTGCTTATGACTGAAATATAGTTGCTTATTATTTGATGCTCAGGCAGCCCAATTGTATTTTCGAGGCCAACGCATATGGGAAGCTGCTATGGCAGATTTGATGTCAAAGGGAATGCGCTATGCCAATCAGGTCTTTGTTACTGACTTTTTGGAGATTATTTTGTTTCTTTCTTCTGCTAACGTTATACATTTTACTTCGGATTTCTAGGCTCTTCTTTCTGGATGTTCTGCAGGTGGTGTTGCAACTGTACTCCATTGTGATGAGTTTCGTGCCATGTTTCATGGAACTACTAGAGTCAAGTGCTTGAGTGATGCTGGTTTATTTCTTGATGCGTAATAATCTTTTTCTTTTTATCAGTTTTTGACATGCCTTTCGGATTTTACTCAGATAATAATGGTGTTCTCTGAAATTGCAGAATTGATATATCTGGTAGGCGCACATTGAGAAATATGTTTAGACGAGTGGTTAGCCTACAGGTATTATCCTTTGTAAAATAGATTATTCTTTATCCGCCTTCTAAAATTCTAGTCCTAAGGGATAAAATCTAGGTGATTCTAATGTGCTTATTGTGAATTGAAACTGCAATGACTAATTATAGATGCCAAATTACATTCTTGCTGATCCTCAAATGTAAATGGGTGCTATGGAGGCGTGTGCTGAAAGTAGCCATACAAGTGATCTTAATTACTTTTCCAATCAGTAGATTTCTAAGTCTCCTGATTTGTGCTAAAAAGTAATATGGTAACTAGAAGAGTCAAGTGGCCACAAAATAATCAGATAGGTAGCTCAGAAAGATGGGGCTGTATCTATGTGGATGTAAGTTTGTTGGATGTGATGATAGTACGAACTAGCTATGGTAATAATAAGTGGTAATAAAGCAGAAGACAGATGCAATTTGTCATTGACTGTTGAACTCCTACAAGTTTTTACTGGTTTCATCTGGGGAACTTTTTATGAACATAGATATAATTATTTGCAGGGAGCACACAAGAGTCTTCCATGGAGTTGTACCAATCGCCTCAACCCGACTTTGGTAGTTTCTTTTCTCGTATTTAATCCTTAGAGAACTTCTCTAAGCAAAAGAAGAAGAAAAAATTATACAATGAACCCGATTTCAGAAATGAAGTTTCCCCTCTAGTCTTAATTATTAACTATATCATTCGAATTTCAGTGCTTTTTCCCGCAGCACTTAATTGCAAGTGTCAAGACCCCCCTTTTTCTGGTCAATGCAGCTTATGATACATGGCAGGTGAGTTAAGATTTGCCAGTGTGCATCCTTTGTATCCCCTGAGGAACTAATTTGTTTAAAGTTGAAACTATTTTAAATTCCCCTGTACCATATGACTCTTAATATGGCTCATAAAAGGTCTCTTATGAGCTTGTATATTCTCATACTGCATGAATGACCTTATATCTTGCAGTAGAACTATAATACCTGATGACTGAATGATCAATTTGAATCTTTGTTATCCTTTAATCAGATCCAGGCCAGTTTAGCTTCACCGATAGCAGATCCTAATGGCCTTTGGCATGAATGCACAAAAAATCATGCACGTTGTGCTGCATGGCAGATGAACTTTTTGCAAGGTGATCTCACTAGTTTTGTTAGCGTCTTTATGCTTTGTGTTCCTAATGATGATTTAATTATAAGCTCAATGCTTTGTGTTTCAGGATTGATTTCAATTATGTCTTTTATGTTTTTCAATAAATCAGGTTTCCGGAATCAAATGCTCAAGGCTGTAAGTGGCTTCTCAAGGGCCAGTAAAAATGGTTTATTCATAAATTCTTGCTTTGCTCATTGCCAGACTGAGAGACAAGATACATGGTTTTCTCAAGATTCTCCCCATATTGGAAATAAGGTATGCCCTATTGTGTACTTATTATTTCATAAGTTACATAATGAACAAATTCCCTGTCATTTCTTTTTCACATTATTTTTTGTTATAGATGAGTCTGTCCGTCTGTGTGGTGTACTCATGCAATCAATTATATATCTGCAGGGTATAGCAAAATCAGTCGGAAGCTGGTATTTCGATCGAGTTAATATCAAGGCAATAGATTGTCCATACCCTTGTGACAAGAGCTGCCATAATCTGGTGTTTAGGTGAAAATTTATGTATCATCTATTTATGTCTTCTCTTCCCCAATTATATTGCCAAGGGCATGTAACAATCTCTGTTTAAACCCGAGTCATCGCTGTGAAGCTCGAAGAGCGATCAGCAAGCTCATCTATTGTCTTTATGAGCCAATATATAAATGTATGCATCTTGATTATCTTTCATCAGCAATGAAGTCATTCATGTGTTGTATACAGATAAGAAGTCAAATGAAGTTCATCCAAAACATAAACACGTATCTAAATAAATACATGGCAAACGGAGAAGATAAAAGTTCATATTGAAACAAGAACACATAGCATTAGTAACTGATGCACAACTGCCATATATGGGGGGTACTGAAGGCCCTGATTCACATTTTCGTCGAAACGGGACTCTAATATTTCTAAATATGTTCATCTAAAATGCCTAAAACAGCACCTTATGCTTGTCTGCTCTTACTTAACTGATCCTGCCTTTGGCTCAATACTTTCGTCCACTTTCGGCCTTGTATTCATAAGAACCTGACGGACAGAGAATGAATTATGTCAAAATAATAAAATGCAACCACACAGAGTTTACATTTGTAAACCACAATTAGTACTAATTTAACAGTAAGAGAGAAACTTCACCTTTCGAAGCATGGCGTTTTCGTTGACGAGTGTAGAGATCTTTTCTTCCAACTTTGAATTGCTATCCTCCAATTCTTTGGCTCTTGATTCCAGTTCATTGACGTAAACCTTCTTTCTTTCCCGAGCTTGTTGAGCAGACACCCTGTTCCTTAGCAATCTGTAAACCAAATTAAATTGGACAAGTTTTTTGTTAAGTCACTACAAACATTTCAATGATCTTATTACTTAGCTGAAATGATCAGATCGGCCCATATATATTTATATCTATTTCACATCAACGTTCAATTTTCTCATACCTTTACATGCCTATATATAGTAGCAAGTTGTCTCCTAGCTATATGTGCATGCATGCAATTTGTACATACATATAACTTGTGTAAAACAAAATATAGAAGACATTAATTTGATAATATTTCATAAATAGTACCTCTTGAGTCGTCTGTACTCCTTATCAACTGGGTTCCGGCCTCTGCGGCGTTTTGCCGGAAAGCCAGACTGAGCTTCTGGGTTGTTGTTGTTGCTGGTGTTGCTGGTGTTGCTGGTGGCATTGGTGGTGGAAGAGGTATTATTAGAAGTGATGTTATTGACAGGAGGAGGTAAAGCCTCCACGTCCGGAACCGTGAACATATCTTCATCGCTCTCTTCTGGAACATTAACATCATCACCATCATCACCATCACCATCACCATCATCATCATCATCATCATCATCATCATCATCCAATGACCAAAACCAAGGAACGTCTAATTAAGACCCCAGTACATACAATACAAATATACATTCAAAATCAACAATTAATAGAAATAAAATAAAAATGTGCAGCATTATTAATTTACAGTCACCAAAAAGTATCACAAAACTAATTAAAAATAGCTAACCTAGTTTGCTCTTCTTGTTGTTTTGATGAACAAGAAGAGAATGAGGCCTCGGTGAAGAAGACCCAGATGGCTGTTGGTCCAAACTGGAGGGCATTATGGGGTTTTTGGCTTTACCATCTCCTGGTTTGATGGGTACTGACATGGCTTTAGCAGCTAGCTAGCTCTGCTCTCTCTCGATGAAGAGGTTATGAAATAAATTAATATTGATTTATGTGTGTGTTTGTTTGGGTTTTTGAGTGTAGAGGCAGCAAAGCAAAGAAAAGCAGAGCAGAGCAGTATGATGGGATATGAAGACTTGTGTTGTGAGCAAAGCTTTGGCTCATGAAGGAACACGTTGATATAAACACAACCGCGCTCCACTTTTCCCCACAACAACACACAACCAACCATTTTTTCTCTTTTTCTCCAATAACGGCCAAACTAAAAACATATTATTATTTGCAGACGTATGTTACGCCAATAAGCCAAGGCAGTGTGTTTGCCTTGCACGGAGTTTCGATTGCCTTTTATATCAGAGTAGTTTAGGAAATTGCTTTGTAAAAGGGACACCCTTTGGGTACTTTGCAATTATTTTTTTCAACAATCCAAACCATCTATTTTTTAGGTTTTCATTCATAGATCATTTTTGCAAAAAATTAGACAAATCGGAAACCATTTAGATATCTAATCATGTCTTATAAAATCAATGAACATGATACTTCAAGAAAGTATTAAAATTTCAATAATTTAATTGAGTGGTCAAATGATATCGAATTCAAGTGATTTTTTTATAGAGATGATCTTAGAATGAATATTTACAAAATAGACAGTTTAAATTAGTGAATTACAATACGGAGTAGCAACGTACAAGAACGTCCCTCAAATAAACTTATTTGAAAGATCTCTCAATAAAAACTATATATATATATATTCTTCCTCCTCCTCTTTCCCTTCTTTCTCTTTTAAGGTAGTACATTAATATTTTAGAACATGTTATGCTCTGGTATATAATTTTTTAAAGGCATATGTTATTATAGATTATGGAAGAAACTAACAACAAACAAATGAAATCATCCAAATTCCTATTAAACAATATTCCATAATCACATCTTTCACATTCAAGTTTCAATTCAACCAACCATGGTGGGCCAAGTCCTGGTGTGCATCCACATACCCAAAACATAGTAAATAAATAGGATATGGAGCAAGTCAAAAAGTTGGAAAGCTTTGCTTTAGTTTGCTTTAACTTTACAGACAGAGAGAGTACTAGTATGTCAAAGACCACAAAATTCACAGCTCCTGGAACCATTCTCGCATCGTGCATTGCCTGCCTCTGTGCTTGCATGCTGTACATCCATGATTCTTGGACTTGCTGCCTCACTTGTCACTACCAACCCTTTTAGAGATTCCTATGCGTTATGTCATGTAAGATAAATAAGATCACAACTTTCACTCGCTGAGAGTTGGAACTTGAAATCTTTTTCATTTCCAATGTTGAATTAAGAACTAGTTAGAAATAAGATAATAGCTTAGGATTAAGTTGTGTTTTGTCCAACTACATGATATTACACTGATCCATAATTGATAGTGGTACCAATTGGCCTTCTCCTTTTAGAGATTCGAATGCGTTATTTCATATAAGATAAATAAGATAACAGGTTTCACAAGCGAGAATTTGAACTTGAAATCTTTTCTATTTTCAATGTTAAATTTAGAACTAATTAGAAATAAGATAATAGCTTAGGATTCTATGTTTTGTCTAGTTCATGATTTTACACTAATCCATAATTTTATTTTATTTTTGACAAAAAGCGATGGTGGTATCAATTGGCCCATTGGGTTGTTTCTAAAATTGAAATAAAGTGGAAAGGACTTGTCCAAATAGCAAAACAGAGTTGAATTCAAGGCACGCCCTAAGCACAATGAATGAATGGGCCCTGTATGGACAGCCAGAGAGCTATTTACAGCTATTGAGATATGGATATTCAAACTATGTGCCTGCGTTGACAAACTGACTTGAGATCTAGGGCAACATGATTCATGAGCATATTGGCGCCATAGCATATGCCAGACTCGGGAGCTCTGAGCTTAGACGGAGAAAAACTTACATATCCTGATTTATTTCATACCGTCCTCGTTATATCCCTTTCATCACTTGACTTGAGAGAAACGGATAAAAATATGTGTATGAAACTGTTGCATCGAAGTTTTTCCGAGTGACACTGACAAAACATGTTTGCCAATTGCCTGGACAACTGGACGAGTGCCTTCCAAGTCCCAATTGCAAAGAGGATGAACGTGTTTGGCCTTTAGCCCACAAGAGCTACAATCTCACGTCTAAACTAAGGCCATCTTGTACATGTAGCAGATGTCCTACTTGGGCAATTAAGTGAGACATATCAAATGCTTAATCACTTGCCTTTTCTCTTGGGCAATTATAACGTGGTTATAGAAAGATCATATATTAGATATAAAGCAGCAGGGCAGTGAGTGGTCCATTTTCTTGAGAAAAGAAAAGGTGGACTGGCCTCTGCCTCTCCACATGCTCTTGGGTCAGTTGACAACGTGGGGTTCTTCGCATACCCTGCTTTCTGTCTATCCTCACCCCTTCCCTCAGAGAAGCTTTTGGAATTAGCTTTTATTATCCATCCTCGCCCCCCAAACAATAATGTGTTTCACTAAGTTTCTACATGTTTTGTTCTGTTATATCACATTGGTAATGATAATTAATAATTATAAGAATCAGAAGTGGGTTAGGACGGTGAATTCGCCTCTTTACACACAAGTTTGATTTTCTCTCGTAATTTAAATTAGGTTAGACTATTACTTGTATCAATAATATATAATTATAAGAAAACAATCCCCATATCTATTTAGATTACAAAATCTTGATTAAATATCCCTGAAGAATACAACTCCATAGTCGGTTGATTTGTCTATCTGTTCATAAGCTGGCAAGCCAATCAACAACTTCACATTCTCTGTTGCATCCCTAAGAATATTGGTTGCTTTGCTTTCAATTCTAAAGGCGGTTGTTGATTAAGACTTTATCGTATATTTTATGCTATTTGAAACACTTTAGGCTGGTCATTCTGTGGGATGGGAACCAATTAAACATCTAAATAATTGTACTTTGAGAAGAGAAAAAAGAAATCAATTAAGTAGAAGGTCATGACTCATGATCACTTTCTGTGATAACATGCCAAAGACTATTACTTTTTTCTGAACCTTCATGCCCAAGTTGGGGGAGGAAGCTTTTAACTTTCTGGTCAAAGTCTAAACTTCCCAAAAACAACCAACAAGCTGTCAGCAGCAAGCCTGGTGCATGCCAAGGTCTGAATGCTAGGTAGATTTTTGATCTGTAAATTTTTGTATATACTCACCATTTACCAATATAAATATATTAATACACCTGAAATGATAAAGTCTGAGACCGAGAGGGGGTGCTTTGTGCGTGCCACCATGTACATATAGAAGAAAGGAGATTGAATAATATTTAAAGTGTTATTCTATTATGAAAGATTATGTGTTTATTTAAATATGATTAAGGCTGGGAAGGGTGAGTTGTCTTCTGGGATTAGTGTGATATGTGACGCCTTCATACATGCCTAACCAGCTCATGTGACAAACCCCTCTGTCAAGTGCTTTTCTCAAATATATATTTTTATGTATATATATATAAATATATAGGATGCTTGCTCTTTATCCATTCATTTCTATTTGCCTTTCTGTTTCTTGAAGCTCAACCGGCAAAGTAAAGCACTCTTCTTCTTCTTCTTCTTCTTCTTCTTCTTCTTCTTCTTCTTCTTCTCATCCCATAGCCATCATGTCTACTGAGACTACTGTTGCATCTGTTCCTGCTGATGATCAGGTAAACCTGCTTACTTTTCACAACTGTTCTATTTCTTTCTTTAGTTAGATGTTGTGTGTGTGTGTGTATAAATATATATTTCATTATTTTTACCGACAGAGGAGTTGATATGTGTAGGTTTAGTGTATGATATGTATATAACTCCTTGCATGTTTGTTTAGATATGCAAGCACTTTCAAGCCACAGTTAGACTGGCTTTGTTTTTCCATGACCAAACTTGTTTCTGTGTATGAAACCATCCAATTTTGGTAGTTTTATTTGCAACTCACTGTGTTTCAGTAGATATTGGTAGAAGAAACATATTGAGTTTTTGCTTTGAAGCTGTTTGAAGAGCACCCCCTTCTCCAGCTGTGTATGCTTAGTTTGTAATATGTTTGTGTTTTTTCTATGGAACTTAGATTCTTTAATTTATCTCTTTTGGCAGTTCACAATATGTTAATAATTTAGGTCTCATGAGGCTTTCTTGATTTGTGGATGTTGTTTTTACCAATCTGTTACTATGATTCGAAATTGGTTGTGTGTTCTATTCTTTGGTCATGTTATGTTGCAGCTAATATCATTTTGTCTTATGGCAGCCAACTGAGGGAAAGGTGCATGAAGAAACAACACATGCAAGCAAAGAGGTTGAAAGTCCTCCATCCAAGGATGGAAAAAAGGATGAAAAAGAAGATCTTGTAGTTGTAGCAGAGAAATCTGATGGTTCAGAGTCTCAGTTAATTTCAGGTATGTCTGAAGAAACACCAGAGAATAACCAGACGGAGCATCCTATCGTTGTCGAGGGCCAGGTTGATCATGTTCCAGTCGAACCGGGCGCGAAAGAGGTTGAGAGTTCTGATCAGGATCCAGAAGCATCAACCACAAAAGACTTAGCCAGTGAAGCTGTTGAAAGCCAAGCAGATGAGAGTCTAACAATTGAAAATGTTCCAGTGGAGAAACCAGCAGTTGAATCAGTTGAAAATACACCAGTGGAGAAAGTAGCAACTGAAGCAGTTGAGGAAGAAGCAGAGAAGGCACAAACTGTTGAAGTAGATGAGGATAAACCAGTGGAGATAGTAGCAATTGAAGAAGCTGAGAAAGAAGCGGAGAAGGCAGAAACTATTGAAGCAGCTGAAAACAAACCAGTGGAGGAAGTACCAATTGAAGAAGCTGAGAAGGAAGCAGAGAAGGCGGAAACTATTGAAGCAGCTGAAAACAAAACAGTGGAGGAAGTAGCAACTGAAGAAGCTGAGAAAGAAGAAGAGAAGGCAGAAACTATTGAAGCAGCTGAAAACAAACCAGTGGAGGAAGTAGCAATTGAAGAAGCTGAGAAAGAAGCAGAGAAGGCAGAAACTATTGAAGCAGCTCAAAACAAACCAGTGGAGGAAGTAGCAATTGCAGAAGCTGAGAAAGAAGCAGAGAAGGCAGAAACTATTGAAGCAGATGAGAATAAACTAGTGGAGACAATTGAAACTGAGGCAGTTGAGAAAGAAGCAGAGCAGACACAAGCAATGGAAGCAGAAGAGAATAAACCAGAGGAGAAGCCAGCTACTGAGCCAGTTGAAAAACAGATAGATGATGAGAAGCCAAAGGTTGAAGCTTCTGAGGCTGATCCATCAACTGAAGCAGCTGGTCAGGCAGTGGAGGAAACCTTGGAAACATCTCTTGTCAAAGATTCAGAACCAGTAGATGAAGTGGAGGGTAAACCACATGAACAGTTGAAAGTTTTATTAGAGATGGAAAGAAATATTGAGAAGGTACTCAAGCCTGAAGAAAATGTTGCCACGGAAAGCTCTGTCGCAGCCATTGAGGAAGCTCAAGCAAATGAAAAAGTATCTCATGTTGCTGAGAATACAGAGAAAGAAGCAGGTGTGGTTGATGAGGTTGGAAAGTTGTTGAAGGATGAGACTGAGGTGAGTGAAAATGCAGCAGTGGAAGAAGAAAAGATTGTCAAAACAGAACAAGAAACTGAGGAGAAAATTGAAAAGACTGAGGCAAAGAAAACTGAGGATGATAATAAGCTTGAAAATGTTGCAGAAGTTGCTGATAGAGAATTGGGTGAGGCTAAAGAGGTACTGGTCAAAGAAGATGTGTACAAGGACATCAAAGAGAATGAAGAGGTGGTTGTGCCTTCTGCCATTGTTGAACCTGTAGGAGAAGCCAAGGCTTTGGATGATGCAAGTAAGTTGGAAAATACAGAAGAAGCTGCAAATGAGTCAAAAACTGAGCCTGAGACTCTTGAGGCTTCCAAAGATCAGGAAAAGCAAGATGTTTCAGTGAAAGCAGCACAAAAGCAATCAGGTGGCATCATATCAAAGGTGAAGCAATCTATTGTGAAGGTGAAGAAAGCTATCATTGGGAAATCTCCCGGCTCAAAAGTCCTCTCACCTGAAGTTAAAGCAGAAGAACCTGCCAAGTAAGTTTTGTCAAGAGAAAGATAGTTTATATATGGAGGTTTAAAAACCTGTGGTGTAGTTGATTGATCTGGTGTTTCCTCATGTGCTTGCCTCCGGAATTGTGAGGACATACAGAAGGGCAAAGACCATGCGTTTTGTTTTGTGTGGGATTTGCTAGATTTTCTTAGCTCTTTTCATCATAGGTACAAGGTGTTACTTGTGTTTGTTTTGGTGAGTCATGTGTGTGACATGTAATTGAAATTATATTGATTTGTTTATTATTTTTAAGCTATAGATTGGTATCTTACATGTAAAATTACTTCTGGAAATGACAAAAATTTGTTTGCCTTATTGCTATAATGATTCAAAGAAATGTTATTAAAATTCAGGTGTATGATAAGAATTGCCCATTGAAGAATAATAGTAGGGATTACATCTGCATGTTAGTAAAAACCTTACAACTTAAATAAAGTATCTAATGCATATTTATAATTTTTTGTGAGAACACATAATGTTGATTGATCGAATGTATTTGAACAAGTATTTTAACAGGACCTTAGATAAGGTCCTCACTATAGAATTCTTGAGGGAGTTATTGATGAATTGGGCTCAAGGCTGAAAAGGAGTTTTTATTGGCTGTAAGTTTGGAATGGACCATATTTATGTCCAAACTTAGGTGGGCTGAGCCGCTTATAATTGTGGATCATTTTGTTACCATACCCAACCTCTGATGTTTTTCTTTTGAAATTTCCTATTTAAAGGGGCATTTAGCAAAGAATCTAAAATATAAAAAATAAATAAATAAAAACCAGCAGCTGGCTGTTAAATTTTGAAGAGACATGGTAACAATCCTGTTTGGACCTGAAAATGCGCGCCAGGTCGAAACAAATATTGGGCTCACTCTCCAAAATGGTATTGGGCTTTCGTTTACCAAAAGATGGTGAAAAGCCCATACTATTCAACTATTGGGAATCAATTTAAGCTAATTCACATTTTTGACAGTTGAGAAATAAAGTAACACCAATGGTAATTCAATCCAAAAAAATAAAAGCTGGTTGAAATGGTTTTTCCCAAAAGATCACAGTTTATTAGCAGCTAAGGTTTTGTCAGGATAAAACTTCACCGTTGGTGGCTAGAATCCAAAGAAAATTGATAACCTTAAAAGTTGGAAAGTAATGTGAGACTTGCTTTAGTTAAAAAGACATGGCTATTTATTGGAAAATCGTTGGATTTTTTCTACCACCAGGATAATTGGATATTTATGGTACCACCGTTGGAAGAATCTGGGCATTATTGCTCACTTCAGCTAGGTTGTTACAAAAGTACGATCAGGAGGCATTCAAGAACATTGATGAACAGATGCCAAAATTGATTAATGCATTGAACAGACAGAACTTTTGCCACTTGTGCATTAAATGGAGGATAGTCTAAAACTAAAATATTCAAATTTCTTTAGCATAATTTTTTCTCCTATAAATACAAGAGTGCATGGACTGGAGAAAAGACACTCAATCAACCAACTAATCAAACAAAAACTCAACAATCAATCTAGATTTATCAAAAGAAATCAAAGGTCATACAATCTTGCAATTACCAAAAGCAAGCAACCAATCTTCCTTCATAAGCAATCCAACTCAAGAAGAAGTTCAGAAAACCAAGAAGAAAACAAGATTTCCCTCGCAATTGAGACAAGGTAAATTAGGCCGAATTTAAAATAGATGAATTTCTCTTACAAATTTGGTTCAGCAAATTAGATAAAATAGGCAGAAGTCAGGTATGTCATTATATGAGAACATGAACAAATTTTTCAAAGACATCTTAATGTCTTGAAGTCATCTAGATAGCTTCCAGATCATTCAGAATCGACTAGAACAAGTACCCACCTGCAGTTCTGACCACTTTCCCAGCCTCTTCAAGGCTTAACTCGTTTATAGCTCTGCCAACTTCAAACTTGGTATCGATTTCCAGCTAATCCATATTAGTTGAAGGTGCTGGCGTGCAATTCCAGGAGTCCAGAAACATTCAGTCCCAGCCAACAAAATCTAGTCCAGCCTGATCATAAGTCATCATTACGACTATGTTTTCAAGCAAAAGTCAAAGTCCAATACCTCTGAGAACTACGTAGATTTAGAGATTCATCTGATACTATGTGCTTCAGGCAGTTTCTGCTTTGTTTGTTATGTTATCCAAAAATTAGTGTATTTTTCTTTGCTTACCATATTTGTCTAGATAAGTTGTGAAATCCTCACCAATCTGAAACATAGAAAAGAACCATCTTGGGAGGTTTCTCCACCCAAAATCACAATCATTTGTTTAAAGTCTATTACTTGGGGCGCAAGTATATAAAGTCACTTAAATCTGCTAGGGTATTATCTTCTAACAGTGGCACGCTCGCATAAAGAAAGTTAATCTAGAAACCATTAAATGGTTAAAAGATTAATGGTGAAATTTACTTAGTCTTCAACACACTCAAATATAAAAAAGGGAAAACATATCCACTATTAGCAACACTGATATTGTCCTCAACTTAACCACCTACAAAGCCCAATATTTGTGAGGTTTTATCACAAAAGACATTAGTAATATTAATAGTTGAATCATTCATTACATGTTGTATTTTATTTAGGAAATTTCTAATGTGAGACTTTATATTCTTCAACAATGATTCTTTAGAAAGGAAATTCAATAAAAATGTTATTTGAGGTGTTTTCTTCTCTTCAGTTTGTAGTATTTGTAGTATCTTTCAAATAACATTGAGACTAGGTGTGTTTACACTTCTCTTGAAAGGAATAGGATTTGATTTGATGGTCGTGATTTTCAGAATAAATTAGCAAAAGGTTACCTGACCACCTAACATATATAGGTACAGCATAGAGAAAACTCCACACAGCAAGCCTAGAAAAAGGATCGTGCCCCACACCAGCGAGGCAGTAACTCCAACACCTTCCTATATTTGACTGAGAATGAAAAGGACGACCCAAAAAAGAAACCAGATCAAGCTCTATATGTAGTAGATTAGGAGGACCATTTAGTAGGCACAGAATAAAGTTCAAAGAGAGAGAGAAAAAAAAAGGGTTCTTCGTTTTTTTATTTTTCTTGTTACAGAAAAAAAAAAAAGGGTTCTTTTTCAATGTCTATCTAGCGGCCTTTATTAGGTTCATAAATTTTGAGAAGTTAAAGAAATAAATAAATAAATAGAAAATTGACGTTGTAGGTGACAATGGGGGCAGTGGTAATTAGATGTTGGGAGCTAAGGGTTGGTCCGGGTTGGAACTAATTGAAAGTGAGAGGAGCTAAAGCTTTCCCAAGCTTATATATGGTGGATATATATATATATATATATATATATATATATTATATGCTTGAGATGTACACAAAGTGATTAAGATCAAGATCAATGTCATTGGAACAAGAGAAAGATATGTATTGGCAAAGCCACTGTGCCAGACTGAAGCAACATTGGGGGAACAACCTTTTCTTTTACCCTTCTTTCTTTTGTTGGTTTACAACCCAAATCTCTCTCTCCCCTCAAGTCCCTCTCACTCCCTTTGGACCCTTACCTTTCTTCACCACCAAGCTTGCCTGCCTGTCCCCCCATTACCTCTCTCTCTCTCTCTCTCTTAGTCTTTTTCTCTTTCCAAACAAATAAATTTCTTACCAAACTGATGTCGCTGTTTGTATCACATTTTAAGTATATGTTTAATACATATGAGTTTTTAAATATATAGAATTAGAAATGTGATCATCAATACTATGTGCTAAATTTGTCCCGACATTTGATGGGAGAGGGGATTTGGGGGCAAACAAATTTTTTAATGCATTTAGATAAACTATATGACTTGTGGCAGATGTCCTTGGTCACATCAATAGATAACCTATGACACATAAAAAGATCACATTGTTGGAATGTTGGAACGAATTGAACTGTTTGTTCTCATGGAACATTGATTTCTCGTGTAATGCATTATGCATGGCAGATAAGATTTACTCAAACCAGGAAAGAATGTTGGTAACATGTCACGAGCTCACTTATGAATCGTTGATGCATGTGGGTTTCATTACGTGCTCAAACGCATCAACGGTTTTATTTGAAATTTCTCCATGTCATGAGCACTCGTAGGAACTGTCAAGTCACGGACACTTCTCAAATGAAGGGGATGATTACAAACACATGATAACTGGTCTGAGGGGAAAATTCTAACAATAATTTGTGAAAGCATATATATATATATATATTGATTCTAAAATAATTAATTTAATCCTGCATTCTTTTTGCACGTGTATTAGAGACCCATGTGCATGTATTAAATAATTTTGGAATAATTTTGCAGACGATGGAGAGAGAGAGAGAGAGGTAGGTTTATAGGCGTTGGGTGCGGAATTTAGTTGATTGCATGTTTCATAAAGTTGAGTTCATGTCTTCGCTTTTGAGAGACGTCTTGGATTAGTTCAAAAGTCTTTGAAACAATTTATCAAACACCTCATCGACCCTCCTAGGACTTTTAAGACTTGTTTTAAGTTTCAAACCTCATGTCCATCTTTGTCTCCCCGATTTCATCCTTTCAATAACTTTAATGTCCCTTTTAACTTCTTCCATTATCATAATTACCAATAGCAAATAATTCAATTTCATCCCGTATCTTCTATAGATATATAACATTCGTCCTATCAACTGTTAATTTAAGTGATCTTATATATATCAACGACTAATAATTATTACACGCCAACGTGATGTATGTACGAGTCTCTCTTATTTACAAAATTTCATGTCGGATAGCTTTTCAAAATTGCTTCTTTTTACCAATCAAGTGTTCAAAGGGGCCAACAAAATTAAGGTCCAATTTTGTGTCAAATCACGTGAGATATGTATGTAATTTAAGGGAGGAGAGCGTGTTGCCAATGCCAACAAGATGTATTGAAGGCGGTAGATGATGATTTTATAAATTTTGTCTGATGGGTGGTGGTGGGAAAGCAATCACTTCACTTTATTACAATTATAAATATAAATAATTAATTGATGGAGGCTCGTCTGTCATAACCATGAGTCTATACGAGAGCAGAGGGATTAATGTGAAGGGACAAGGTGTATGTGCATGGCTGAAGCCTGAGGGCAGAAGGCTGTCCCAGGAAGGAGACCTATTAAACCCATTTTAAACCAATCATGTTTATTAGGTGTTTAATCATAAAATATACTCTGATTAATAATAATTAATTCCTGAAAGAGAATTTAAAAAGTATAAAAAGAGAAAAGAAAAGAAAAAAAGTGCAAGATGGCAGGACATCTGCTCTCCAAAATCTGGATTTGTAACTTTAAATATCTGCTTGTTTGTCTCCACTAGGCACTAGGCAACTCCCTTTGCTTCCTCATCTGCACTTCATGTTTATTTATTTATTATTTTAAAAAAGCTTGCTAAAAGAAACAGTTGTCTGGCCATCAAGTTCCTTTGTTTGGTTGGTCTGTTTGTCTGGAATTTTGGATTAACAAGGGTCTAAAATTTGTTTAACATACACAAATATTATTAGCAAAGGAGACATATACATCCAATCCAACCCAAGTATGCGCCTAAGTTGTCTATAGCCCTATGGGTGCCATCATTAGTACACCCAATTCTCTCCATATATAACTTAATTTCATGTCAACAGAAAAACACATTGTATAGTATAATCTAATATAACTTCTGCAAAATAAAATATTAAAAGTTTCTATTGTACATCGCTCTCGGATCGAATCAAACTAATTGCAATTTAGAAGGTACGTCTCTTCGTTACGAAATACATGAGCCGGGAAATGCTAGTGTTATAATTTTCCTATGTAGCAAGCAATTAAATCTACATATATACCCAGATTACAATTTTTTTTATGGCATCATCTAAATTTGATCTCATTCACAATTTGATTTTTTTTTTTCTTTCTTTCTTTTTGGCTACACCATAGTTCCATAGACAATCTGTCATTCCTTTATGAAGTCACAGCAAAAACGTACACACCAACCATGGAATACAACATTTCTCCTTGACAGCAAAAACTCAGAACATGAATTAAAAGCCTCACTAATTTCAATTTGATTGGGAGGCAGCCTCTTCAAAACTTGTACAACTCTGGAAGTGGGGACATTAAATGTGATTTAATTAACACTTATCTACTCTCCACTTTATAATCAAGGAGGGCCTGCATGCAATTCGATTGCCAACATGCAGCATGATTAATGTTGATATAGAAACACGACCACAGAATGTGAAAAGAAAAATGCAGTAAAAATTTCTCCTTTTGAGGAGATGATCAGTAAATATCCATAAGAACAGAACAAGTACGTAAGTTTTCTTTCTCTGGTAAAATAGATTAATTAAAGTTACTTATTTTAAGTTAATTAAATACTTCAGAACTTTTTCCACCTGTTTAGGCCCTGAGTAGGTGGTGGTTACTTTTGTTTTTGTATATGTGTTGTTTGATTCTTGAACTAAAGAGAAAATAAATTAAATTGAATGAAGGGCTTGCATCAAGTATTTAAGGGCATTTACCCATGCATCCGAAGTACTAGGTTTGATTCTTCGAATTCTTTCCTAATACTGCTTGTAATAAAACTTGGCTCCTTAAAATTGAAGAGGTTTTGACACTTGTTAAATTTTTTAAATAAAGGAAAAAGCCACGTGGGATATGCTGGGTGGGCATGGTGGGCCCACCCTGGTCGCAAAATCAATGATAAAAAAACTGACTAGAGTCTTCTTATGACTAGTTCAGTTGTTTGGGAGTTGGCTCTGCCTGCCTCCCTCTCTTTTTTTTTTTTTTGGAGTAGTTTGTGTGTGTGTATATATATATATGCACAGAGATTCATGGCCTGAGATAGCGGCTTTTTCTCTCTGAAGTCTTAATATCTGAGTAGAAAATGGGAAGAGCTGAACATTCATCATCTTCTTCAATAGACAGCAGCAGCCATCCTGATCTTCTCCTCCCTGTGCCTGCTGGCTCATCATCTTCTTCCTCTCTTTCTCAGAAAATCAATGGCAATTATGGTAACAGTCATATCAACACAAGAACAGATTTGGGCACTGATCTAAGACTTGGCCTCAGCATCTCCCCCTCTCATCACAGTGACTTGTCTTCCACTTCAACCCCAGGGTACGTATGCTAATATAACATTCATTGAACCAACCAATGTACAAATTATTTTATTATATTTTTTTTTAAGAACAAGAAGAAAGTAAAAGTTTTCTTGGGTTTTTCCCAAAATTTGTTCTTGATCAACTTTTGTGGTTGTAACTTGGTATGTATGTTTTGACTCAAAGTTGACATTTCAGGGAGGAAGCACTGATAAACTGGCCACCAATCAAATCTATCTTGAGGAGCAGACTTGCAGGAAAGGCAGACCATCCCTCCTTATTTGTGAAGGTCTACATGGAAGGCATTCCAATTGGTAGAAAACTGAATCTGTTTGCACATGATGGCTATGCTGCTTTGATTGCAACTCTTAGCCTCATGTTCAAGGCCACCATTCTATGTACGTAAGTTGTTCTTAAACACAAATTCTAGGACCTCCAATCATGAGATCACATCAAATCATAGTTGGGTTCATATTATTTTGGTCACAGTATTTGACTATGAAAAGCTTCAATGCTATTTCCATCTGGAAGCAGGTCCTGAGGAAAATCATGTTAATTCAGACAAATATCATGTGCTGACTTATGAAGATCAAGAAGGAGATTGGATGCTGGTTGGAGATGTGCCTTGGGAGTAAGCTTACCAACTTTTGATTCTCCGTGTTTTTCATAATTGTTTTCCTTACATTTTGTTTCTCATTTTGGGTTTGGTACACAGGATATTCTTGACAACTGTGAAAAGATTGAAGATCACCAGAGCAGACAGAGTTATTAGTTAATTTTTTTTTGGTCATCTCAGACTCAGTTAGTAGATATACTCTGCCCTGATACAGTTTTGTCTTAGTGGTGGTTCATAACTACGTACTTAAAAGAAATTCAGATTAATACATAGTTTGGGGCTGCATCCAATATTTTGTACATTATCAAATATAATAACAGTTGTAAATGTAGACGTTTTTTTTGCTTTTGTTTTCTTGGTTCCTTTTCTCTGTGGAGCCAATTATTCTAGAAGTAAAAGTAAAGGGAAAACAACATGGAGCTTTTGAAAAATTGCTATGAGGGTAGGGAAGGTTTGCTAATATGGGACCATAGATGATGGTCTTCATTTTTTCTTGTGTGCTTTCGCATTGTTAGGTGGGATGTGGTCTTTGTGTCGATAAATTATTCCGACCACATCATCCGTACGATCATTATCGCGAAACAAGAACCCTCTTTTTATTTTATTTTTTCATTATCGCGAAACAAGGACCCTCTTTTTATTTTATTTTTTTGAGAGAGTGATCGTACGTGTGACGTGATCAGACCGAGCCACTCAAGACCTTGTCCTTTACGTCCCTTGTGACAACAAGATTTGTAGCATTTAACTCTATGTGATGATGATGATGATTATCAAACTGTGATAGATCCTCAATCAAAGACTCTTTGGGTACACGTGTTCCGGCTTGTGTTGTGTGAGCTTGTTAGGCGTGCACGCCATCATGCTCATGATTCCTATGGTTTTGATAGCAGAAGGGAGATCAATTCAAAAGATAGATAAAAGTTGCAAAGCAAGCATCATAACTTTGATCCTAATAATAATGTTAACAAGTGCAAATATTGGCCACCCAATTTCGTGAAACGTGGTCATGTGGTGCCTCGAAAGCAATAGGAAGCTAGTCTTCATAATCTCATCTATTACTGTATATTTTGTGCCCACAAAACCCCTGTAGAGGTTTTGTAGATATATATGTAGGTAGGCAGGTAGGTATATTTGCACACAAGTCAGATTGTGAAAGGAGAGAGCGAAAGAGGACGTATTTGTTTGTTTGTTTATTCTTCTTGTTATTCTTTGCAGGCCATTTCAATTAGTGCAGGCAGAAGAGTAATGTTATTAGGTGAACCAACCACTAAGCTGCCACACAAGGAGAGAGAGAGAGAGAGAGAGAGAGAGAGAGAGAGAGAGAGAGAGAACCTAAACTGGTTCTTTTTTCTTTTCTTTTGGCAAATTGCAAATGGCGCACTGCTCTTTCTTATTGACTAGTATGACCACCAAGTTTAGGCAGTTTAGCTACCAAGTCATCCTCATCAATGATGATGCCATCCTGGCAATCTACAATGGGAGGAGCTATTCCTCTTTGCTTCTTTTGTGCAAATCACAGTTAGATATATACATAATAATAACTTAATAAATATACAAAATTAAAAAAAAAAAAAATTATGTGCACATGTCAAACTGTGATTGACATATTAGTAGATATGACTACTTCTATGAGAATGAACCAAAGTATTCTCCTTATTTAAGGAGAAATTCTAATATATACGTGTTCTACTGTAATAGGTATACCCCAATCCTAAGTCTGATTTCAATAATTAAAACTTACCACAATAAATATAATATTTGAATTAAGTTGATTCCAATACCATCCATCAACCCTTAAACCAAGAACCAAAACTAAAAATGAAACCAATATATGTAGATTTGGGTTATGATCTTGCACATAAGTTGGGATCCCCTCCTCATAAGTTAGAATAGTTTAGAATAGGGTTTTTATGTCTAATGGTCCTTGAACTTTAACTCTATTAGTATTTTAATCCCTCAATTTCCAAAATGGTTCCCGTGGTCCTTCAACTTCACTTTTGATTGCATTATTAGTCCTGACGTCAATTCCGTTAGCTTTTTCTATCAATTTTGAGCAGGTGCATGACACATGGTGTACTATTGAGAGTTAAAAAACGAAAATTACTTGGCTCTCTTCTTTAAAGGATGACGTGGCCTACTAACAAGATAACACATGTATTTAAATAAATAAAAAATATTTTTAAAAATAATAAAAATGATAGACCATTTTAAAAAAAAACTAAAAACTAATAAAATCTGAAGAAGGGAATGCAACCATGAAATCACTTCTTTTTTTTGGTCTGAACCACGAAATCACTTCATACTAAGGATTGTAGCAGATTTTGTTCTTAGTGATAATTGGATTAGTTAACTACCTCATTTTCCCTCTGATTCCAATTCGTCTTTCAACATTCTTGATTTCTCTTTGATTTTTTTCTCTACATCTTAGCATCTTTTTCCATTCTGAAGCTTTGGTTTATCTTAGATTTTTTTTTTGGGAGATTCACTATTATACCAAATATAGGAGCTCAAATTATAAAAAAACCATATATGAAATAAACTTTAGTAACACACCCAAAGCCCATTTACAACATAACAAAAAGGCTTTTAACTTCTTTTAAATTACAAAACTGACATTGATTTCTTAAAACAAACCTAATCCCAAAACTTCATAAAAAAGCCCAAAACACTCAATAGGGCATCAAAGTAATTTAATAATCAAAATTAAATTCAATAGGGCCAATTGTCATTTTTTGAGTTTTTTTTGGATTTGTTTATAGAAATTAAATGGTGTAGAGTTTATATATATTATTAGTGCTAAAAATGGGTATATGACTAAATATCTCTATTTTTTTTCGTGAATTCATCTCAGATTTGGTTATTCCTATGCCCTAATAAGGGTAAATGGGAGATGAAGGGGGTGTGGGTGGGTTGTGGCTAGAGTGAGTGGTCGGTGAAGTGAAATGGTGAGTTTGGTCTGGAAGTGGAAATGGTCGAGTTGGGTGAGGGGTTCAGGTAGGGAGGGGTGGGGAGGGGGACAAGGTAGATAGGGGTGGTGGGTTTGCCGTGCGATGAAGGAGGTGGGGAGCATGGTGGAGGGGAGAGAAGGGTGGTTTACAGGGAGGTGTGGAAGGGAAGATGGGTTTTTAGAATGGTGGGAACTAAAAACATCATAAAAGACCATTTTACCCTTGCATTTAATAGTAAAGAACCAATAATGTAATCAAAAGTGAAATTGAAGGATAACAGAACTATTTTGAAAATTGAGAGATTAAAATGCGAATTAGGTTTGTTCAAGGACCATTGAACCTAAAAATCCTTTAGAATATTACCTTGCCGAATAAAAACAATAATAAAACTGGACTAACCAATACAAGGAGGTGTCTCAGGTTTGAATCCAACAAAAAAAAAAACCAAAACATAGCCAGCCCAATTTGGCATTGAGGCTCGATTATTAGGTCCATTTGTTTGTTAACCAAGTCGTTACGCTTATTGAACCACAACTGACTGGCGGGTAGGATCGGCCCACTCCAATCTGTTAGCGGGTCCTGGAAGGTCGGGTTTAACTTTACCCGCAGCTCGTCAAGCCCGTTGAAGAATGCAAGAAAAAGAAAGAAAGCAATACAGAGGGTTTTTATAAAGAGGAAGAAAAGAAGAAGAATCGGGTCGGGCATGTCAGCCGCTCCGAATTAACTGAAGAAATCTAAAATTGGTTGAAGGAGGGAGAAGCCATGAAAGGTCAGGCGTCGAGTTCCTACAAAGGCGCTGTGAAGTTCAGGATGTGAGTTTCTTGTATCTTATTCTTCTTCTGTTCTTTTCCGTTTTCTCTCAAGTGTTTTGGTTTTCTTCTACGAATTATTGCCAAATTTACCTTATGTATACAAATTACAATGGACAGGCCAACAGCCCAGAATTTAGTACCGATTCGCTTGGACCTCGATGTCGATGGCCAAAAGTTCAAAGACACTTTCACTTGGAACCCATCTGGTAGAAGTTGGATTTTCTTCATTTAAAAAAAATATATTTTTAAAATTTTTACTCTTGCCCAGTTTGCAGAAGTTAATGATGGGTTTTGTTGTGTGGTGATTGATGGCAGACCCTGACTCAGAGATTGTGGTGTTTGCGAGAAGGACAGCAAAAGACTTGAAGCTTCCTCCGGGTTTCATTACAGTCATGGCTTCTGCCATTCAGGTTGGCACTTCAACTATGTCAAATTTTCCCATCAAAGTTTCTACTGAAAACTAAACACTGATAGCTTATGACCATGTTCTCTGACCAGTCACAGATTGCAGACTTTCGGTCGTTGGAAGGCCAAGATATGTACCCGGGCGAGAGGATTGTGCCAATTAAGGTTACCCCTTATCATATTATAACTTGATTATCTGTTCTGGCAAGTGGCAAACTTTCAATGCTTTTTGCTTATCAACAAAACTGTGATGTGTTATTCTCAGCTTGATCTTCGAGTGAACCATACTCTCATTAGGGACCAGTTTTTATGGGTGAGCTTCAACAGTCGTTTGTTTCATCTTATCTTTTCAATACCTCCTGCTCTTACACTTGGGTTCATCCGTTTCGAGGGATTTCAGGACTTGAACAACTTTGAAAGTGATCCTGAAGAGTTTGCTAAAACATTCTGCGCAGATTTAGGTATTCAAGATCCTGAAGTGGGGGTAAGTCATCATATCAGTTTTTTAAACAAATGCAAAGGCTTTTGGTTTGTGTCAAAGTTGGAATATTGATGTCTTTTCAGTTTGCTAAAAGAAGTGATTCTCTTTTTGCAGCCTGCAATTGCCTTTTCAATTAGGGAACAACTGTATGAGGTTAGATTTTGTTGCTTCTTCGAACTATTGTGCGTTTATTATGCTACCTTTATATGAGTTACATTATGCAAGTCATGTGAATGAATTTTTTTATATGGATTCACTTACTATGGTCTTTTTTGTGTTTCATCTTCTAGATTGCAGTTCAAAGTGTGGCATCAGCAAGAGAAAACAGAATAAGCAAAAAGGGACGCCGAGGGGCTGAGTATACTCCAGTCAGGTTTGTGTGTTTGACTTTTTAAAAATAAAATGAAGAATGAATAAAATTTATTTTTTGCCCCCTCCTTGCTGTTGAACACAATTTATTTTAGGATAGGAAGAGGGTATATACATTGTAAAGCCTACATGATAGTATATATGTCATTAACTCTCTCTCCGAATTCTCTCTCTCAGTAAAGCGGGTAGTACTGGATTGGACCTGGTGAAGTTATTCGGTCACAAATCTAGTGTTGTTCGGTATGTCTTCTAACTATGCTAAGTTTTGGGAATTTCTTAAATTGGAAAGCTTCATTGTTTATGTTAAAAATGCTACCATTGCTGTTCTTTGGAGTTTATGTTTGTCTTGTGGCCACTGATATTTAGGCCCCTCTTCACTCCATTGGTTTGGTTTTCTAGTTTTTCCGGTAGTGTTCAGGGACACAATTCCCTAGGGTTCAACATGGGAGTTTAATATCTTCATTAAGGTACAGACACCTTTTAATGGCCTTCCGACAACCAAGATCATATATTTTCAGTACATCTTCCTGGGATAGCTATACTATGAAATTACCATTTATTCAAAACACTTTTTCTTTAATATTTAAAATCAATTTCCCGTGGCATATGAGATGCTATAACCTTGACCTAAGGCAGAAGATATGTTGGTATACTTAATATAATTCTATGGGTTAAAATCATCTTCCACTCGTTACAGATCCCAACAGCTTATCTTCTTTTAGCACAATCAAGAATAGTCTTCTGTGTTTGGCTTGCCAGAAGAACTTATAGGTGAATGAATCTTCACGCCTTACATTTGAAATTTACTATTAGTGTTCCAATAGCAACAACTTTACTCATAATCACCAATTCACTCTTGTTTCGATCTAATTCAAGGAGAAAAATGCTTTGACAACAGGGCAATGGGCCTATGTTCTGTATCTTACTTATTTTGAAAATTAAAATTTTGGTTCATCTGCATATAGCTACTTACTAAATCCTCTATCAACCACTCTGTAAATTTAAGGCAAAAGGTCACTTTTGGTCCCTGTAGTTTGTCACTTTTACCACTTTGGTCCCTGTCATTTCAATTTGGTCAATTTTGCCCCTGTAGTTTCAATTTGAAGCAATTCAAGGACAATTCTCAATTTCTGTCAAATTTGTTTAATTTCTGTTAGTGGTGAAGGGGCAATTCAGTCAACAAACTACAGGGATCAAAAGTGACTTTTTGCCTAAATTTAACATATTGAAGTCCCCATAAACAGTAGAAAAATGAAACCTTCATTCTCATACTTTACTCCCTTCAAAGCTCTTGAAGAAACTAAAGTCAATACTTTGCTTGAATGGGTTTAAACCTGTCAAAATACATATAGATATTAAATTCCTACATGCCTCTCCAAACCCATCCTTGTAAGTGAAGAAAAACAGTTCAGGTTGAGCTCAATGTTACAAGTACTTCCCAATGATAGTGCCCCCTATATTATGTGTTCAATATCAAGGTTTTTACTTCCCCTCCATCTCTTCAACATCATTTATTTCATATTAACCCTCTGATTATGATTAAATTCAGTACCGTGTGTGTAACTTTTTTCTTTTAGTTGATAGAGTTGTTAGAAAAAGGTTAAAACTGAGATACTGATAGTGGTTTGCCACTTTGCTCCCAAATTTATCAGGAAAAGAAAGGAGTGGGACGTATACGAACCCATTGTTGATCTTCTATCTAGCGAGGAAGTGGATGCCCTTCAAGCGAAAGAAGAAAGGCTTACTCGGTGAATGAACACGACTGTGAGGGTTTTACTTGTATTTTGTATAGGGCACCTGTAGGTGACTAACTAGGAGTCCAAATTCTACGACTAATGAAATAGGGTACTTTAGTTGACTCGTGAGGTGACTGAATTCTCAGCATAATGAAAAATTTCCAGTCATTTTGACACTAATTCTGGTTCTCCAAGTTCATTTCTCAAAGCCTGCAAGGTGCCCCCCCCCCCCCCCCCACATATGAAGAAAATCTTCCCTATAACCATTGTATACACTGGATCTCTCAAATCCATTTGTCCCGTGATCAGCACGTGAAGAGTTGGATGTAAGAGGCCGATTATGTACAATGGTTGCAGGAACTCCCATAACTTGCATTGTGAATTTAAATGCATAAAAATGCAGTTTTGCTTGTGTCCTTGTCTTCCAAAGTCAACTCTTGATGCAATTACTTTTCCTATCATTCATTACCGGCTTTGAGATATCATCTTCATTTGTCCACTTGCCACAACAGGACAATTTGATCTTTAAAAGGAAGGAGATGAAGAAGAAGAAGACAGATTCGTTCATATCCATCCAAGTCTTGGTAATGGTGGTTTTAAAAGAAGCAGGTTGGTGGGTATTATTTTTCTACCAGTGTGAAAGCGGTGACGATCCGAACCCCCCCAATTCATGCATGGATACGGACTTTGGAGCCTACCCATAGCTAAATTTCCTTGCTTTTGACTCCTGAATTGGAACCTATAGGGCCGTACACACAAATCAACCAATGCAAATTTGAAGTCAATTTGGGTGACCCATTGTAAAGGCACCGACTTTGAGTCTGATTCCAATAAGTGATCAAATGGGGAACTGCCTGACTGGACAATTTTGGGGACGGCCTTCGTGTACTGGGATTGTACCTTTGTTTAATAGATCCAACTGGTACATTTTCTTTGCTCCACCAGTTTCCTCCAAAATTCCTGCTTCACTGTTCCTAGCTCCATTGTTTATTTTGGACAGATTATAAGATTAATAACAAATGCAAGGGTCACGTTATTGTTTTTTGTGTAGTTGCATGACAAATGGGTTATAAAAAAGAAAAAAAGGTTTTTGACTCTCATCTTCTTTTTCTTGTCTCCATCTACTCTACTTATCCGAAACTTCAATGTCTTCAAAATATCGAAAACTCGAGCTTCAAAATTGTGCCTGCTTCAAAACCAATGTTAGAACATCGTAGACTTCCTTGTAATTTTGGGGGGTCGGACTTGGATTTGAATCGCAAAAGTAGTGTGCATTTTGATTGTCAGATTTTCTTTTTGTTTTTCGTGAAAATTGTCAGATATTTTTGTCATACAAGAAAAAAGATAGGAAAGACTCCCATAAAACGGGAATAGCCCAACTAATAATGCTATGACATGTGTCAATAACACTTTTATGTAGCATAACATTATTAACGGAGAATAGCAAAACAGTGTTATACCGGTTGCAACTGGAATATGTTTTTCCCAAAAGTAGATTGCAAATGAAGATGAAAACCAAGCATTAAATAGTATTTTTGTTTTGTGTGGTGATAATAATAAACAACTTGCCCATTATCTCATGTTTGGCATTGTGAGTAGATGGGAAATTTTTGGTTTGGCCTATTAAATTTGTTTTCTAGCAGTCACAAGAAGCACATCATATTTATTACAAAAGCAATGTGTTGGATTTTTATTAAACAGCAGAAAAAAGTAGTTGGGAGCTTTTTGATTTGTTCATAGAATCCCATTCACTTTGTTTGATTTGTTCTGTCAATTGCCCATACAAAAACTTCTGACTCTTACTCTATTCGAATTAGTTATCCAACAAATAATCTGCACTATATTTCCTATAAAATAAAATAAAAAAGGGACTATACAGTAAAACAAGTCAGTTGACCATGCAAAATTGTGACGCTGCAAGTCTTACTTGAGGACCAGAAAGAAGAGATAAGATGGTAAACTACAGAGAAAGAAGCAGAAGAAGAAGAAGAAGATGAAGCTGATTAAATTTTTTTTCTTCTAAATTTCCATTAATAAATCTCACTGTGATCTTTAATCACAGGGATTGCCTAAAACTTTCTTGTAATGGGGGCAATTTTACAATTAAGCCGCACAAGATGATCATCTAACACATCTCTATCTACAAGTAATTCATGAGAACCAAAATGACGCAAGCTAGCATGACCCAAATGGTATACACGGAGATGCTAATTGCTGAATTGGGTCTTTCTTTTCTTCTTTTTTCGGTTTTTTTTTGTTTTGTTTTTTGGGGATGGATATTGGCCTATTTTTTAGCCATAGCCATCCATCTGTGTTAAGAAGCAGTGATGTTGCAGTCTGAGGGCTTGGACTTGTCCAGAATAGACCACATCACCTGAACATCTTCATATGAGCATGCCATCACTTCACCATGCAGCGCCATCACACTACTTTCATTCCCTGTTCATAACATCATGGAAGAACACATCACTCACTGTGTTCCATATTATGACTCATATACAATTGGCATCATCAATACATATCATTATCCGACAGACTTGTTTGTCAGACTGTGAATTTGTACCATGTATTCTAATAAGAATTAGCCATATTATTGGTCCAGATTCATAATCCAACAACATAAACGTCTCATTACATTGCCAATGTAAATCTAACAAGAGAACATTTCTCATATACAGAAAAGTGGTAATATTAATATGTATGTACCTTGCAGCTGGGATTTCTTCTGATCTCTGCCTGGCTGCTGGTTGAAGAAAGTGCAAGCTTTCCTGAATGGAGATGTGATGGTTTTTTTCCAAGAAGGCATGTGTGCTTTTCAAAATTGGTGTTCCAATCAATGTAGAAGCTGATAATGTTGCAGAGCAGTAGCAGAGTTTAGAATAATTTGGACCCAGATGACTGAAATCTCTCAAGGCCTTTTATGCAGCTATCTAGATGTAGAGAGCTGGTGTGATTATATTATATATATAGGAGGTGGAGAGAAAGAGAGGGGCAAGATCCGTGAGATGGGCCTTTTGAGATTAGAGCAACATCACTCTTTTTATTTTTTCTTTATAAAATTTTTATTTTTCTTATCTCATCTCACCAAGGTCGCCGACTGCACCAAAGCACATGGCGCACTCTCCCAAACAGGCCCTTCCCTTCCCTACCCTTTAGACCCTTAACACGTGAATCCCTTTACTTTTCTGAATGTGACGTATATTATGGGATTTGCCTATCTTACTCTTTCTATCTTCTTTCTTTGTCACATAATAAGCTAACCAAATTGCCTTTTCACCAAGGCTTTTAGACCCCATCACCTAATTGACTTTGCTCACTTTTACTATTACATTGCATTACAATCTTTTTGTTTGATGATAATGATTGCATTGCATGCTTATATGTCCCCCTTAGAAGTAACGCAATTAGCCAATTACTTTGCTCCTTTATTGGCTTGTCGATTGAGAAAAAGTTGAGTGAGGACGTCCTTGCCACATTATAAGATGAGTGACAATCAATGTCATGTTAAAACGTAGCATGTATATTGCAAGTTTTTCTTCAAGATTTTAAATTTGGAATACATGTTATAGTTTAATTGGACTCCAAAGTGAGTTTTGCCATCACTTAATTGACTTTAGTAACTTAAGACGAGATTTCCCGTAAAATATAACATGTATTACAAATTTGTACATATGATTGAGATTCTATTATACATTTATGTTTTCACTGTACAGTTTTTGTCACTCATCTTAGTCCAGGGCAGAGAAATTCACACCCAAGTGTTTCTGCTAACATTTGTGAGTGACTGAGTGAGCCCCCAGAACCCCACTACCCAATGCTGCAAATTCTTGGTCTAGTAATGTGAGATATTTTATACATGATTAAGGAACAGGCCTAATTATCCATTATTATTATTATTATTTCCCATTTATATGACCCCCACATGCCTTGGTAGGCAGAAAGACTGACCAAGACAGCCAAATCTATTTGCAGCCTCTGTAAATTATGCTCTCATGACATATACCCAACCCAACCATGTTGTGTGCTCATAACTAATTAAACCCATTAATCTATGCTTAAATTCAGTTACTTAGATTAATGGATCCATCCGGGATCAAACTGTACTTTGATTAATATCTAATAAAACCGGATTAGTGGTGCGTTGATTTTAATCATGGGTTGACAAAGCATATACACACTCCATAGGAAACATGATTTAATGTCACAACATTACTCTACCATTATCAAATTGATAAATTGTGGTCTCAAGGCAGCAATATTTGCCCTATTAGCGGCGGGTACACATGATCTTCTTTGCATAATGTGTTTTTCTAGCAACCCAAGAGGGTCATGTTGCTAAAATTTTAAGAAAAAGAAAAAGGGTTTTAAATTAAGTCAAGGCTTAGCAATTCCTTGGACTCTCAACAACCCAATAGATTAATATTTGTTTTAGAAACTTAAAATGCTCTGTTATGTCTCTGAGCTGAGCACTTGTTCTGATGTAAAATTTTCATGCAGTGTGAAAGTTCATCCCCCCTTTGATTTTTGCATCTCACATGCTCACAATGGCAGTTTACCCTCTGATAAAATATTTTTTTAATCATAGTTTATGAGTGGATCTTTTGATTAAACAATAACTGAGATGGATGATTGGCGGACAGTTTTCACATGTAGACAGTGCAGACTGCATGTTTGTGCACTAAATTGATGGTCGGTCTTTGTTTTTGGATTTTTTCTGAAAACTTTTCAATGGATGGTGTTGGTTTTTGCTAATCTATGCGCATGTCTTTTTCACTTCTTGGTGCCTTTTTTCTTCTTCTTTAAATATGCTTGTCCTTTTTTCCTCTTGGATTTTTCTTTGACAAGACTTATAGGAAACACAGACGACCCACGTAATAATTGACACAAAGATTATGATGATAAGGAGTGGTGGTGGAAGAAGTTGCATTGCAAAAGCCTTGTGAGGTCTAAGTTTGCAGCTGAAATTGAAATTGGATTTTTCAGAAGTGCAAGAAGAAAAATAAGAAAGAAAAGGAGGTTATGATTATACGGACAGGCCAACCAACTAACCCGACCCAACTTCGTGCAAGATAGTACAATCGGGGTTTGGTTTGGTTTGGTTCGTTGCCTCAACTTTTAGGCCATCACAACTTTGAGGCTCTCAGCTGCTCCACGCAATCATGTGTGTGTGTCTCTCAAAGCAATGGAAAAGTTGCCCCCACATACTTTCATATTTGTAATTTGCTTCAATCAATGCCCATCGCTCTCACTTCCCACTTGGGTTGGGTTGAGTTGGATTTTCATAATAATGTAAAGAGTTTATAATTAGATGGTTAAGAAACAGTTACTTTTACGATTGAGCTCTTGTGTTCGAATTTCTTCTTTCAATATTATTTGTATGAAAAAATAAAAAAATAATGTTCATGCTTGGCTAATTAATTAATTGGAGCACAAGGGCGATGAGATTAAGCAAGTTTTTTGGGTCATCATGTATTAAGAGTGTGATTAAATTAGTCTTATCAGATGTTACTTCTAGATATAAAACATATAGTTTATGATTCCTTGTGATAACTCTAGAGAACAAATTTAATGCAAGAACATGTGCAAAACCTAACAACCAAAAGGATTTTATTTAATCTTCCAAAGACTCAGAGTAACTGAACACATATTAAATTAGATAACTGTTTGTGATTAATAGCTTATTTTAAGTTCTAAGTTATAACCATAAAAATTCAAAATCTAAACAAGAAAGTCTTCAACCAACAATTGAGAGAGATGTTTTTAAAGAATGTGGTATAGATGTCAGCCTCCAATGTTGTTTCTTCACCTCTATTACCTCCATTTGGCAATACAGAATACAGATAAGTGCATCTTGTGATTTTCTTCTCTATCTTAATAAAAAAGATTGAGAGAGATTAAAGGGAAAACTTTAGAATTTTATGGGGGCATTGGCCCCAGACCCCAACAATCAGCCTCCAATGTACGTGGTTGTTCTCATATATTGAACTTGATTGTGCAAGATTTTCTGAAAGTTTTATCTTTCTCTATTGATAAAATTACTGATATTGTAAATAGTATGAATTGATCTAACAAGAGACATGAAATTTGGGTGAAATGTTGTAGTGATTTCAATATGGGAAAGAAAAATATAGAAAATGATGTGCCTCATAGGTGGAATTCTGCCTATGAGCTTTTGTGTATTGCTATAGAGTATAAAGCTCCTTTGCATAGGTATGTTCAAAAGGTAAATGATGTGGGTCAAAATGTGCAAACTTCAATTGTAACTTCAAGTACCTTGAGCCAAGCTCCTAGTTCCATAGCTATCCTATTATGAGAAATTTCTCTATGCAAGGCTTGGAAAAGGGCGAAGCTTTCTTCTTCTTTTTCTTCTTCCATTGCTACTTCTAAGTTACAATTTTATTGATATACCAACAATAGAGGTTGATGATGATAATCAGTTTAGTGTTTTAGGTTGGTGGAAAAGCAATCAATCACTGTATCCTATTGTTTCCCTTATGGCTTGTGATTTGCTAACTATTCCAGCTTCAACTGTAGTATCGAAATCATGTTTTAGTGCAGATGGTAGAGTTGTATATGAGTAGAGGGCCAATTTGAGTCCAAATACAATAGAAGCATTAATTTGCTTGAAAGACTGGGCCTTAGCAAATTTAAGGATGCAAGATGCAACACAAGATGAGCAATGCTTCGAAGAATTAATGAACAATAGAGCATCAAGACCAGATTGGATGACAGCTAGTGAAGATGTTAAAAGTGAATGTGATGAAAATTTGACAAGTCAAAGTTGAAATGTTATGTAATTGAAAGCCCAGCCCATGGGACGGGCCTGGACTTTGATTTTTTGGTGGAAGGCTAGTCAACCCAAGCCCAACAATTTTGGGCCGGGCTAGGTAACGAGCCGTATAGTAAGCAAAGCTTTTCAAATTGCCACGTAGGTTAACAAACTTCAATTTAAAGAGTTTTGGTTTACTACTACCATTGTAGATTATCTAATATGGCTTAAAAGGCAGTGTTGTGGGTTTAATTTAGAACATAAACCTTGGGGATCTTCCACATGGCGCAATTAACTGCTAAAATAAACTGGCATGTTGGAGTTTCACCAAAAATCTAAAGCCGCAAAGGACTTGTAACTTAAGTAGTTAAGAATGCAGGCTTGATTTCCTCTCCCTTAATATCACTTATATTAAAAAAAAAAAATTTCTCCAAAGTCAACAATAATTTTTTTTTTTCCTAAAAAGAATGATAACATACAAGACCAGTAAAGGCCGTGGACTTGATTCTCTTCAAGTGTTCAAACTTTGAACTTTGAAGCCTCTTTTTACTGCGCGATCCATTTAAAATGATGAAAGAATCTTTGGCAAGTCCAACCAGAACTGTAGAGTGTTAGACTGAATATGAACACTAAAGTAATGGGAAAAAATCGCAGAGCACTGCCCAAACTGATGGCTCTGAGTTTTGATCTGCCCTCAATCGCAGGTTAATTGTAGAGTGTAGACTGATTTGTCTGGGATTTAGAACCCCAATAGAATTAAATATTTCACCAAACTAGAGCATCATTGTTTGTGAACCATGATTTAATATAAGCATAGCTATAGCGTTTCAATTTTTCATGGAGGTGGTCACAATTTGACCTAAAAATAAAAATAAATAAAAGGGTAATCTTTTATAGAGAAAAGGGTAACTTTTTGTTCTTTATGCAAAGCATCAACTTTATTAATCCTATGGTCTTTTTGTGTGTATGCTAATTGGTAATTTCCATGCAGGCTATGGGTTCTGTGACCTCTTGGCCCAATGCCATGCACTCTGCATTTGTTGCATTATTGGGGGATAAACCACTTGGGTGTTTGTGGGTATTTAGATTTTGATTTGGATAACCTAACCAAAGGTTTGGGGATTAAGGTTGGGCCCATGCATAGGCCCTCGAAAGTTCTAGGTATTTTTATATCAATAACTTTGTTTTTCTAAATAAAATAGTGCTGGAATCCTGTTCTAGTAAAAACATGTTCTAAATTCTTCCCATAGATCTTAACCTAGTTTGATCTCAATCACAAGTATAATGCCTATAATTTGTGATTTACATCTCTCCCTCACGATATAAATACTTGAATGGGAACTTCCCTGCTGTGTGGTAGGATGAGTGACAGACATTGTCCAGTTAAAACATAACACACAACAACTTTATACAAATTACTTACATCGATAAATCTCATTAAAACTGTAGTTATTTATGAGTTATTATGTTTTCATGCGTTCATCTTATATAATAAGAAAATACATTCAAGTTAACTAATCACATATAGTGGAGTAGAAAGGCTTTGAAGACAACCGCTTTAAAGATGCACATGTTAGAACCACAAAAGGGTCTTCATAAAGGGATCTTTAGACGGTCCAAATGCATTTAGATGATTCTCCTATCATGTAGCTGCGAAAAAGAAACAGAACCCAGTGAGAGTTACTTTTAGCCTGGCATGCCATTGCCTAGCTTATCACATTGATTGTAGCTTCTTTCACCTCAATGGAAAGAGAGAGAATTCAGAAGAGGAGTTAGAATCCTTAAAGAGCAAGTAAAAATAGCAAAACAAAACACTTTTATATTGTCTTAGACACCTTTTCAAGGTGTTTGGTTTTTTCTTGGACTAGCCATGAGTTGGAAACCACAAGCATTAGGTTCCTGCTGCCATTTTAGTCTCTTAGACCCAAAACCAGAGCTCTGTTTATTCTTTCTTCAATTGGAAATTGGCAGCACATCTCACTTAATCTCATGGGTTAATAACTTCATTTCTATTATTAAAGACTTTAACTATTCTGAGTAATGTAGGCTGTTTGTTTATGAGTACGTAAAACGCACGGCACTGAATTTAGCTATCTTCTCATGCAAGATACCAAACAGTGCTTTGTTGTTACAAGGGATGCCAAAATTACATATATTCCCAGAAGGTACACTATGTGGTACATATCATTGCTCACTTGGAAGTGGACAAAATTCTTTTTTCCCTTTAGTTCTCTTATGGGAAAAGAAAAGTTGGCAACTTTAATTCATTATGATGCTAGCTTTTGATGTTGATTTTGATTTTGATTTTCACAGCTGGGGATATTAAGAGAGACTTTTACCCCTTTTTTTCAGTTTAAGTTTTTAGATATGTGGCTTTAAGAATAGGAAAAAAGAAGGACAAAGGGAGATATACAGAGGGAGCCAACCAAAAAGGCAAAGGAGCAAAGTTATATATAATCCAGGTGAAACTGCATTCTAATATGTATTGATTTGATGGTGAAGATGCAAGCAAAAGAGACAATATTTTCAGTTTTTTCGATCGCGTGCTGTTCAAGATGAAAGAACAAACAAACCAATTTTAACTAAAACAAGAAAAATAAAAGAGAGAAAGAACAAAACAGCAGTTAATTGCTTTTTGCTGCAGAAATACCAGACTGTCCATACATGTTAATTTTCTTCAATATATTCAACATATAGTAAAATGTGTTGGCACCTGTTGCATGTATTTCTCTAGTAAAATGTGTTGGTTTAATAACTTTGAATTTTAATTGATGACAGGTTGCTAATACTTCAACTGTTTGATATAAAGATTATTTTAACGAAAATATAAGCAACCAAGCAAGAAAAAAAGTTTGAAGGAGGAAACTAGGTTGTAAATTTTTATTATCTGGATTTTATTGTAACTAAGTCACAGATTACATGCACACTTCCAAGAAAAAATTACAAGAGAAGAAGAAGGGGATGGAGGAAGCATGGCAAAAAATTGAAGTACAATCAGCTGGTCTGATCAACCACGACTACATCTCTAGCTTAATTTGATCAAACAGCAAAGGTTTGGCACTCGGGATCGGAAACATGACTAGCATAGAATCTGGTAATGAAGTCAGTGGCTTTGCCGTCGATGCCAGGCTCAGCAGTCCAACCTCCTCTGTCTTCATCGCTTGGACATATTCTTCTTCGAAAATAAACACCACCGTCGTCAGAGTAGGTATCGTCTCTGCTGTTACTAGAAAAGCAGGCCTTGAATATGTTGCAGAAGGAGAAGATTGAAGAGGACTTTCCCATCTTGTGCTTAATTGGTTTCTCTAGTTTTCTTGACAAGCAAGGTTTAAGGTTGGCTAAAGCTATGAGAGTTTTTGTTACTAGTTGCAATGGCATGAAATATCTGTGTCTATTTATAGTGGAAGAAACCAAGTAGCTAGCTAGGCCTTAACATGGGGCAGGAGAGTCCAGCTAAGTTGGCTGCTGATTTAAGATGATATGGAGGGTCAGGATTCAATGATATGATTTAGTAGGAAAGGATATGATGGTTGTAAAACTAAGAGAAAGCATAAGTGTTATTGTCCTCTGCTTTTGAATTGACCCAAACAGTTCTCCTTGGTGGTACAGTACCCAACTTTTTCTTTTCCTTCTTACCATTTTTCTTTGGCCCCAAAAGATGCCCTCTAACCCTTTAAAATAATGCCTAGGGAAAACTTAGATTGGATTTGGAGGCACTTGTAATTTAAAATGTATCTCTCAAAAAGCTGATGCATGGAATTTAAAACTAGAGAAGTACTGTTACTGAAGTGAAAAAGGAAATCAGAACATGCATAGCCCCAAGGAAACCAACACAAAATCTGATCTCTCAGATTATCTTATGGTACTGTGAGGTCCATTGCACCATCAGAATTAGTAAGATTTAGAGAACCATTCACTTATTTTGCTTCCAAATCAAACATAAAAATTGAGAAATAAGACCAAGTATTTCACTGAGAGTTTAGTTTAGACTTGTACTTAATCAAATTCTTGGAACGGCATAATTGGTTGCCATTTTTAGAATATTTGGTAGCTTGATAAAGTCGCACCGCATACTTTGCACCTAGCTAAGAGTTCTCTTAGAGGAAATCAAAGGGAAGGGTTCAGAAAGATCAAAGATGGAAGCAGAAAAATCAAAAGCAGGCTTTTGAATGTGCAGTGCTTTTCATTACTTAATTTTTTTAAGGTTAACTTTTCGGATAAGCATCGGCTGTTAAGGGTTGGGAGATTGCTAAGAAAGACCCCACAGCCCTTCACAGCTACAAGCAAGCAGTGCATTCAAGCTGTCTAGCTTTGTGGCATCTCGAAGAAAACCCTGCACTGGAGCCAGAGTTTGGTATGCATCTCTCCTTTTCAGGGTTTTTCTATTCAAAGTTCAGGGCACAAGATCTCTTCCTTAGCCTTTAGTTTGTTTAATTAATCACTAATTAAGTATTATATGTTTTCTTGTTGTAATCACATCTGTTGTATATAAATATATAATTAGGCAGAAGGGTTTGATGATATACATGTATGTTTGATCATATCCCAAATCCAGCCACGTGGCGGACCGACAGTCACCGAATATATCATATATGTAGAGGGTTAAGTCTACGAGTTTGCAAGGCATATAATCTGTGCAAGTAAAGACATTCCTCTCCTTATAAATTCAAAGCTACAATATTAAACTGACCAAAACCCTGTTCAATAATCACAACTAAAACTACACCATCCAACTCAGAACCAAAACTACTTAAGACCATAATTCTACTCATGTCATTGTCTAAGTATCTGTTTCTTCAAAGGTTCCAATTACTTGCAGAGCACAATGTTCTCGCTAATCTATTAGCAAAGTCTCACTAGTCAAAAAGGATTATAGAAATATTACTTTGACTCCTTTGACATGTTTTCAACTGCTTCTAGCACATGAGGCAAAGATTTTTAAGTAATTTCAGATGAGTGCTGCTATTTCCACCATTTGTCCTATTTTTCCACTCATTTTATTTTAAATTTTTAAAAAATAAATTTATCCATTTATAAAATGACTTCTAAGGACTTAAAAGAAAAATATTTAAAAACGAAACAATTGCCTCAAATTTAAAATTTTAAAAAGCTTAAAAAAAAAAAAAAAATCTAAAGCACAAAGATCAAACGTCAAATTTCTCACTCCTCTACTCCCACCCCCTACGCCATGAGTCCGGTTTGCCCTTTACCAAAGTTCCTGTGCCCCCTGTTTCTCTGCTAGTTTTGTGACATGTGGCAAGCCATTTAACTCTGTTAACTCTTTTGCTTCTTTTTACTGTTTGTTTTTCTGCTTTTTCTCCCTGTTCTTCCACTTACATCTTCTCTGCTTCCCTCTCCCCCTCTCTCCCTCGTCTCCCCTCCTCTCCTTCCTTTTTTGTTCTCTTTTCCAGATCTCTACCTCCACGTTTTTTTTTTTGCTTTTGCTTTGTTTTTCTTTTTCTCTCCTCTCCTTTTTTTTTTCTTTTTTTTCTGAGTTCCTCCTTCATCACTGCGGAGATGGTATGAGTTGGCTGGGCTAGGGGCTTGCCTTGTTCTTTGGCAGCCATGGCTGTGATTCAGAGAGGTTTGGAAAATAAAGGGAGCAAAAATGGTGGGTGGAGATATATATTTGGAACTGGAAAGGCTGATGAGTTTCATGGAAATTTTGATTTTCTTTTTCTTGGGTCTTTGATTGTGAGATGTTGGAGAATTTTAGAGATTCTAAACGCAGTTGCACAAGTTGCACGGCCTAAACACAGTGATGAAGGAGGAACTCAGAAAAGAAAGAAAAAAGAAGGAGAGGAGAGAAAAAGAAAAACAAAGCAAAAGCAAAAAAAAAACGTGGAGGTAGAGATCTGGAAAAGAGAACAAAAAAAGGAAGGAGAGGAGGGGAGACGAGGGAGAGAGGGGGAGAGGGAAGCAGAGAAGATGTAAGTGGAAGAACAGGAAGAAAAAGCAGAAAAACAAACAGTAAAAAGAATCAAAAATGTTAACAGAGTTAAGTGCCTTGCCACATGTCACAAAACTAGCAGAGAAACAGGGGGGCGCAGGAACGGGGAGAAACAGGGGGCGCAGGAACAAAGAAACAGGGGGCGCAGGAACTTTGGTAGCAGGCAAACCGGACTCCTGCGCCATTACCTAGGCTTTCTCTCGCACCTCCAGGAGCTCCACCCCAGTCCTCTCAGAGCTGCCCTGGCCCCTCACTCACTCCCCCTCTCTCTCCATCTCCCCCCCCCAAAAACCACCATAACCCACACAACCCCCTTCTCCTACACTATCTCTTTCTCTACAATTTTTACAACCCAGCTAAACACCATCAATTTCTTCCATGTTTAATTCTGAAGCGCCGAATAATGAGCTCACTAACGGATGAGGCGGAGGAGGAAGAGGGATGGTGGAAGAGCAGGCGTCGATGAGGCCGTCGAGTAACGGTGTCTTGGCAGGTAAAGAAGTCGCCGTCAAAGGACTCGATCTCACAAAACGAAGAAAATGCCCTCTCATGCGCATCAATTTAAGTATGGACTAGTGACTGGGCTCTCCTTCAATTCCCATCTCTGCAACTCCAGCTCATCCCATGAATTAATCAATTCCAACGATTTGTACCAAAAGAAAATGATAAGAATGGGTTTTTAATTGAGAAATTTGGGACTTTGGGTTGAAATTGATTGAGTTGGAGGGTGGATTGTTCGGTGTGGTGGGGTGGTGGGGGATGGGTGGTTGGGGATTGGCTCTAGGTGGGGACGAGAGGATCCGTATGGGCTGGAAGGAGAGAAGGATTGAAATTTTATTTATTTATATTTATATTTGATATTTTTCAATTGAATTTAAATATTTTATTGATATGCCAACTTTTCAGCCATTGGATTAAATTTAAATGACGTCTAATGAATTTCTTAACAAAAAAGAGAATTTGCTTGAATTAATAAATAAAGGGTATTTTACGAATAATGGTGGGTGGAAAGATAGGATTGTGTTTTTTCAAATTTATATAATGGGTGAGAAAATAAGGTTGGTGGGGAAATGGGACAGGGGGTGCAAATAGCAGCACTATTTCAGATTACCTTAGCCTTTGGATATTTGGGTTGGACTTTGGAATTAGAGGTGGTTTGGGCTGCACCTCACAAGAGAGAACTTCGTAGTTTTGTGACCCATTTGGAAAAGAGAAAAGAATGAAAGATGGAGAAATTTATTGGGATAAGAGACAGAGAACACCACTGAGATTGCCACCCGTCACCCTACAACAAAACACCAACCAACAAAACTACAGATCCACAAATTTGGACACAAATAATCTCCCCACAAGTAAAACCCCAAATCCAATAAATGGGGAAGGGTAAAAATAAGTAGGAAGGTAAGGAAAGAGAGAGGGAGAAAGGAGGAGAAGCAGAAGTGGCCTCCTCCCCCCCTCCTTGGAACACACAATGTAAAAGATGTTTGAGAGAGAGAGAGAGAGAGAGAGAGAGAGAGAGAGAGAGAGAATGCAGGCTAGGGTTTTCTAATTTTAAATTTGAATAATTTCAAGACTTTTTTTTTTCAAATTTTTTTTAAAAAAAGAATCTAGGATTGAATACATAATTTAGCCAAAAAAGCCACTAAAGGACCAATACCAACTAGCCACAAAGGGCCATTACAATTAGTGCTATTTTCGGTTATGTAGCCGCACCAATATCTGGCAACTGGCTACCACTAGACCCTCATCGAAATGGCCTAAATAACAACTGTGACAGGTTTCACAAGTTGCAGTTTACCGCATATTTGGCTGGTCTGGTTCGGTTGTGGGCTTACCGTAAAGCCTAATTTTTTTGAGTTACTCCCAGTTTTCAAGCCCATTTTTGAAGAGTTTGCCCAGTTTTTAGAAGCCTTTTGAGGCCATTTGTTTCAAGCCCTTGTTTATATAAGTTTTAGGCCACTTAACTTTTGTCATTCAAAACTTTTGATCATCATGCATCATCATATCATCAAATTATGATACATAACAAGTAAAACTTAATTTTAAAAAGTTACAACCCAAATAGAAAATGAAGTGCAATGAAAACTTATTTAAAATTAAATTACAACTCAAATATGAAATGGAGTGCAATGAGAAATTATTTAAAATTAAAACTCAAATATGAAATGTGCAATGAAAACTTAAATTGTTACAAACCATGGCGTCTCTCACAACTCAAGAGTAGGTAATGATGATGTGGAAGCAAATTGAGGAGGTAGCGATGTTGTAGAAGCTTGAGTACGGGCCAAATCTAGTAGTAACAAGTGAAAAAACAAACATGAGTGTTAAAAATCTACAAACATAATTTATTTAAAACAAAATAGTAGATATTTCTTACTTGCTTCAAGTTCTTTATAGCTCTTCATTCGTTTGGTTCCTTGTAGAAGCAAAATTCATCTGTCTTAAGCCAATCACTAATACACACTAATGTCTCTCCTGGCATGTCCAACACCTGGCATGTGTCGAGCACGAATGACCAAAAAACCTAAAAACTGCCTTAATCCTAAAACTGCTTTAGGTTTTGACTTCTACCAAAAAACCGGAAGAGTTTCCCCTGAAAAAGGTTCAAAACCCAGAAATCTACCTGCACAGCAAATACAATTATTTACCAAGTGTTTAGCAAACACAATGTATAAACCACACACTGATCGGTGCATATTTATATATTATTTCGTACCCTTCTAGCTTATGATTTTGTTATGTTTTTGAGTTAAACTTGTGCTTTTAATCCTTTTTGTGTTTATGTTTCAGTTCATTGAGCTTTAGGTAACAATGATGACTTTGGATAGGAAATGATGCAATCCATGCATGTTAAGGCCTGATTTGGGTGAATGGAAGAAGAGCTTAAAGACAAACTCATTTTGGCTACAACTCCTTGCCAGCCCAGTTTCGTAGGTCAACCTCTTGGCCTTGGATGAGCATGTTATGGGGCTCGAATGAGGTGATGATCTTCATGAAACTTGTTCCAATGGGTGTCTAGTACAACATATCCAAATTTGAGCACCATTGGATAAATTTGGAAACCTCTGGCCTTCCTACACCAAGATTGGTTCAGAAAACTCGTTTTTGTTCAACAACCAAAAGAAGACCACATGGGTTGGCAGCAAAAGGCAGCCACAATTGATCACCTTTGCACCCATGTGAAGAAAGCTTGAGGTGCAGCAAAAGAAGTATGGGATGGGATTGATTCCAACAACACTAACATAGACAAGATGAGGTGGGAGTTATGGGTTGTATTAAAGAAGGAATGGTGGTGTTGAATTTCATCATGATGTTCCTCCCTCTTAGCCCTATAAATAGAGAAGCCTTCAAGCTTCAAAACACACCCCAAGGGGGGAGCTCTCAAACACTTCTCTAGAGCTCCCTTCCCTTCTCTCCCTCAAATTCTCTTAGTTTCCTTTCAAGTTGTCAATTGTTGTAACAAAATGATTTTACTAAATTTTCCTTCAAGTTTTCAAGTTCTACTTTAATTTTATTTGTAATGTACATTCTTTCTTAAGTATTCAAGTTTAATTAGTTTCCAAGTTTCAATTATGGTTTTTGTTCTTATTCATTATGCTTATAAGTTAATATGCTAGTTTGAATGATTGATCACCATTTAGGCTTGCATGTTAGCTATCTTGGTTTGAATTAAGAGTAGACACCATGCTTTAATTCGAATTGAACTATGAATAGGAAGAGTATGTATGGACATTCGACAACAGGGATTAGATACATGCTTGGTTGTTTAAATTGTTCTTCTATGCTTAATGGGTTCCTAATGCTTAATTTTAGGTTAGACAACAAATGATCAAATTAGGGAATTAGGAACACAAGGTTATGACCAAACACCTTGGCTTAATCATACTTTAGCTAGAATCAATCCGTTAATCTAATTGAACTTGGGAACTTATTTGCTTGAGTTATTTCTTTTTTTTTCTTGTTTTATTTATTTTCTTTTTCATTTCTATTTTGTGTAGGGGAAACAAATTGGATCATTCAATCACCAATCCTCGTGGGATCGACCTCGCACTTACATATGCTATACTACCAAACGGCTTGTGCACTTGCGAGTATCACAAGTTGAGGATGCAGCTGAATCTATTTTGGTGCAGCTGAATCGATGCAACACACACCAATTAACAAAAGTTTCAATGGGCTACAGGCCCCCCTTTACCAACATAAGAAGGTCAGCAATTTCAACTTGACAAAACTGAACATAACAAACAAATCATAAACTTGCGGCTGCACCTAGGTTAGCCTAGGTTGCCTACGTACCCTTCCTGAGGGATCAAGCCACACATAGTTCTTTCTACTAAAAAAACAAAATTCAGAGAATATAATATTCTTCAAGAAACCAAGAATAAAATCTAGAATCATTCTTTAATTTAATTTCATCAAGCTATATAATAGAATATCACGCCAGGAAATAAGGTACCTAACTATTCAATTAGTTTATTATTTTACATCCAAACACTTACATAACCAAACCTTTTACCAGAAAGCCATACCTGTAGTCATCCGCATAGTACATATATCCTGTAATCACCCACCAAGGGGTATATAGAAATACCATCAAATCCGAAGGCAACAGGTGAAAGGGAAACTAGCTAACCACCTGTGTAGACAAGTCGGTTATGTGGTTAGGGATCCTGGCTAACCCTATGCAGATAATATAAGCAGGGTGGTGAAGTGTATCTTGTTAACTATACCACACGTTGGTCCTGCACTATTCTCCACATAAATGTATCTCAAACATAATCCATCAATTCCAATAATATACCGTCAATTCCAAGTACCACACATGTGGCCACATGTGTGATACATCCTCACAGAATTCAGGGGACACAAGGTCGACCCGAGACGCAATCCTCTAAGAACTTAGGGGACACATGGTCTACCTGAGACGCATTCCTCGCAGAACTCACGGAGGTATACTCAACCTAGAATGCAAATCCTTGCAGAACTCAGGGAGATATACTCCACCTAAGAACACAAATAATCCGTCAATTCCCCTCCAGGACTCAGGGAGATATACTAAATCTGAGAATGCAAATAATCCGTTAATTCCCCTCGCAGGACTCATGGAGATATACTTAACCTGAGAACGCAAATCCTGACACCACACGGTTCGAGCATCCTCGATACTTGTGGGGCAATGTCATATGCACGTAGACAAATCCTAAGGCAACTAAGGTGTTCGAAGACAATCCGAAGGCAACCATATGTCCGAAGACATTCTGAAGGCAACTATATGTCCGAAGACATTCCGAAGGCAACTGGTATGCCTGAAGGCATCAATATTTCTGTTGTATTTGTTAACTGGCACAAATTAATGTGCAAACAACCAATTAAAAATACCCCCAAGTGCACGAATCTATTGAGGTATAGATTATGTAAGTATGGGATCGATCCCACGAAGAACTTCGGCTTCCTACAAGTTCTAATTTGAGTACGTAAAGAACACTTATTTAACACACCACACATGCACAAAACAAATTGAAAACTAAAAATGAGTAAAGAAAGGTAAAAGAAAATAAACAAAACAAGAAACCAAAGAAAAACACAAACAACACTTGCTGTCACCCTTTTATCACCACTGTATCACCTGTTTATCACCTGTGAACAATGCGCGACCCGTCGCCTGAATAGTAATGACCGGTCGTTTTTTGGCATATTCGTTTCTCTCTTTTTTCAGTTTTGAACCTCTGTCCAGTTTTTGACCTATAACTTTCCAAACGTTAGTCCAAATTTCACGTTCTTTATATGGTTGGATTCAGCACACAAAAATGAAGAACACAATGCGAATCAAAATCCAAAACCAAGTACAAAAACAGACAAAAAGCAATTACAAAAACACACCACGTTTCAAACAATGTAAACACACAAACACAATTTTGGAGGGGGGGGGGGGGGTTTAGGTTTGGTTCAAGTGACCATAAAAATTCAATCCTGGGTTATAAGGAGTCAAGTAACAAGTCTAATTCATATTCAAAGATTGATTCTAGCTAAAGTATGATTAGGCTATGGTGTCTGGTTCTAACCTTGTGTTCCTAATTCCCTAATTTGATCATCTGTTGTCTAACCTAAAATTAAGCATTAGGAACCCATTAAACATAGAAGAACAATTTAAACAACCAAGCATGTATCTAATCCCTGTTGTCGAATGTCCATACATACTCTTCCTATTCATAGTTCAATTTGAATCAAAGCATGGTGTCTACTCTTGATTCAAACCAAGATAGCTAACATACAAGTTCTAATGGTGATCAATCATTCAAACAAGCGTATTAACTGATAAGCATAATGAATAAGAACATGAATCATGAATCAAACTTGAAACTCCAAACTTGAAACTTATAAACCCAGAATATTCATGTTAGGTTACATCGAAGCCCTAGTTATGAATATAAGAAGTTACATTGAAACTAAGAAAATACAAGAAATAATTAAAATGAAAGAAACTAAGAACAAAGAGGAGAAAGAGAATTGCATCTTCAACCCCTTGGATCCTTGCCTCAAGGCTCCCCAAGGTTCTCTTCAATTGTTATGCCATTCTCCCCCCTCTTGCTCTCCAAAAACCTCTTCCCTTCCTCTTGCTCTCCAGCTCCCCAAGCTCTGCAAAGTCTAGAATAAATCTGATCCAAATGGCTGCCTCCTTCTTTGCTCCCTTCTCCCCTCCTTTCCAGCTCATTCTTCAATATAAAACACATTCTTTTGCCAAAGCCTTTTGCCTAGTCAAGCTCTTTCTCTAACTCAAAACCTGATCTTTAGCTCCAAAGTGATCTGCCAATTCAATTCCCACGTTCAAAGGCTGATGAAAGATGCCTCTCATCATTCTTCATCCCTCTCTCTCCTCCTTTCCATCATGACACTTTAACCTTTGTCTCTTCCTTGTCCCCTTGCCATGATGTGTTTTTGTCTTCACAAATATGCTCGTTGTCTTAGAAAATCCCACTTAACTAAAGTAATTCATTGTTACCAAATGGCATGGTAACAAGTAGAAATAAGATGACATCAAGTGGAGGTAAAACAGGCCCAAAACAGATTTTCAGAGCTGTGGTAACATGCTGGATCAGTTGGATAGGCTATACTTGTCCAATGGAGCTCAAATTTGGATATGTTGTAGTCAACATCCATTGCAACAAGTTTCGTGAAGATCTTCACCTCATTGTTATAAAAAATATACAAAATATAGTTTTCCTTTTCCGTAAAGCCAAACACAAAAAAATATTATATTATAAATAACATATAAATAAATAGGAAAGCTTTTAAGGTATAATGAAATTGAAGAAAACAAAATAATAGGTAAGTAAAAGGAAAATAAATAATAAGTAAGAAGGTGAGTTTGGTACGGTGAAGCACGTCAAAGACGCTGTCCTAAAGTCTTTGTAGCCTCCCTACGTGTAGGTCCTGACGGTCTACAAGACTCCAAGATACGACCCCTTGTACACAAACTCAAGATCCGCTATGAGCACGTTCATAGATGGATATGGGTATCCAAGTCACAGAACCATTGCCAAAATAATAATATAAAGCAGAGAATATATATAAAAGTAGAAAAGGAGAGAATTAGTTTATGGTGGTGATTGTGGTATGTGATATTCTAATGGTGTACTTTGTGTGTGTTTCAAATCGAAGGAGGAATGGCCTTTTATAGGCATCCAAAAACATGTAACCTTCACCAACCATAAAAGTTCACCAACCAAAAAATTAAGGCATTCACCAACCAGAAATAAAACCTGAATATTAAATATTTATAACCCCCACAATAAAATAAAATAGCCAAAATAAATAAATAAAAAAAACGGTTAAATTTTTAAAACCTTTTAAAATTCTAACAATCCGAGCACCAGAGCATGCTGATCCAAGGCCAAGAAGTTGACCTACGAAAATGAACAAAATCAGAATTTATAACCAATAATGCACTTTTATTTCATTTTCATTCTAACCAAGGTAAAATCTATGAAAACACAAAAAGAAAGTAAAAAGCTACAAAATGTCAAGAACTAACTCAAAATGTTAGGTGAATAACATGATAAATCATGTGTTAAAATGAACCGAACAATTTCTAAAAGGCATCTAGGATGTCCGAAGACATCAATATTTCCGAAGGCAACAGTGTTTCGAAGACAACCAGGATGTCCGTAGATATCAATATTTTCGAAGGCAACCAGGATGTTCGAAGACATCAATATCTTTGAAGGCAACCATATTTCCGAAGGCAACACAATCAAATTATTAATCTATTTAACACATATAAAAAAAAAATAAACATAGATATATCATGATTGGAAAATAAAAGCGATAGAGCAATAATTCATAAACAGTTAATAAAACTCTCAAAGGAAAATATCATTTTGAAATCAAACAACTAAACCACAAACACCTCCTAACCAAAAAGGTCTCAATCGGGCCAACGAGGCCCACAATCTAGGTCAATTAGGCATGTGGGGCCCACGACCTCTAATTTCTGATCCAAAAGTTCCTATAGGTCCAAAAAGTTTACTAAACAAGTCCCGAAACTTTGACCTCGAATCGAGCGGTCAAATCTAAGCCAATCGCACGAAATCGGACGACGATTATTTCGGCTAAACTTAGAATCATTGACTCGTAGTATCCATGATAGAACCCGACCCAAATTCTACTTTGAAATTAAAGCCGGACCCTGTGCGTGTCCGACACCTGGCAGGTGCCGAACACAATTGACCTTATTGCCCTTTTAGTCAAAACACCAATTAAAATTAGGGTTTGACTTCTGCCAAAAATTCAGCAGAGTCTCCCCTGTAATCAGACCAATCCCAAAGTTACACCTGCCAAACAAGCAAACAGATATACACATCAACTACCAGCATGCAATATTTACATTCTAACAGTTAAACGTACATTTTAGGGCAATATCAGAGCTCTACACAGAAGATTACAAGTATAAAATAATTATACAAGACCCTACGTTGTCAAGGGATGTGGCGGAAGATGGACTCGGCCCGGTGGTGGCTCACTGTGCACGCTTCCTGCATGGGGGCGCAAAACATTAAAAGGGTGAGTGGACCAAAAACAAAGTTTTGGAAAATAGTATAGGAACATACTAACCCCACTGTAAAAACAATTCAGAAACTATATCATTTCCTTATTTATATTCATACTAAAATCAAGGCATTCATATTTATATGTATAGAATCATTCATACACTTAATCAAACATTAAACCTTGAAAGCATTGAAATCAACTTTAATCTATCACCTAGGTGTACCCATCTATTATTCCGTCAATTCCTTATAATCCGTCAATTCCATCCTCGTGCCACCGGAGTGACACATCCTCGAAGGTCTCGGTGACGCAAAGTCAATCGAACCGCAGTCTCACATGATTCAGGGGACACTTGGTCCACCTGATCTGCAATCTCGCACCTCACGGTTCAGGCGTCCCCGAATCCGTGGGGGCATTGTCAAGCATGCTGACATATCTGAAGGCAACTGGTAAAACCGAAGGCAACAATTTAATCCGTAAGCAACTCATATAAACCAAAGGCAACCTTATTATCCTTGGGTACTTATGGTGGTTTCTAAGAAAATATAATTCCAGAAAAGTTAATGAGAAATGAAATAAATTCTTACTTATCCCTGAACTCTCCTGCAATTTTATTTGTTAATTATCTAAAACTCTAGTATGCCATAATCTCTAGGCACTCTCAACTCGGTAGCATATAAAATAAAACATATAAAAGCGATAAATCAAGCTATTAAAACTCTGATCAATGAATAAACTCATTCAAGATCAAATAATGAGATTAAATTGCATAAATCATTCATAAAACAAAAAGGTCCACTCACAGATGCCTGAGCTAGCTGTACCCTTTGAAGGTCCCTCCTACGGGTCACCTAATGCTCGGGTGCCTGAATAACCATCATAATATTTTATTAATAACTCTGCTCAATACTATAATATTAAATTAAAAACCCTGACCCCCGGCTCCTAAAAGTGCGTGCATCACTTTGAAGGTCATTCCTATTCCCACAGTTGCTTTTCTCTCAAAGGGCATGATTTAGAAGTAACTCGGGACTCAAAAGCGATAAAGTCCCGAAAAGTCAACCCGGGACCCCGTGGGGTCCACCACCTCCAAATTCCGAGAGGTTCCAATATGCATAGGACACATGTCCTGAGGGTTTGGTTTCGAATCGGATGGTCGGGTTGCTCACGATCGCACAATCGGACGGACGAACGATTTTTCGTAATACTAACCATAGAGTTGGCCTTTTTGGAGTATCTGGGACTCCGATTCACGTTTCCTCAAATCCTACACGATCCTAAAATTACCTAGATCAACATACTCCAATTTGACTACGATCCAACGGCTGAACGTATTGAACCCGAAAATCGCACAATATGCGAAATCCGTTTGGGGTTCAAACGTTATCCAAATTGAGATCCGCAAATTCCTACGTGCTCATGAGGACACGAGGATTATTCTAGGACCAATAGTGGTCCCCGAAACCTGGCTCACGCGCGCCCATGCGCTGCCGACGCGTGGGTGTGCATAGCAAATTCCTAGCTCCAAACCGCCGGTCCAAACTTCTAGCCTAGGTAAAACACACCACCTAATTTGGAACCATTTTTGTTCTAGGACTATGGCTAAAAAGTGGCTGGAAGCAAGGTCTTAAATATCGGTTGTATCGGAAATATCAGTAGGCCAAAAACATGGCAATTTCGATGGAAATATCGGGATATTATTGATATCGATAAAAATTGAATAAAAACCACGGAAATTGTAAGAAAAACTTGGAAATTTTTATTGAAACTTTGTAGGATGTTTATTTAGGCAATTATCTATTAGTTTATCATAAAAAATTGGAAGGAAATGCATTACATGATGGATTTAACTGATTTAAGTTGATTATATAGCGAGCTTGGCAAACACTGTGAGTGTAGAAAATATATAGTAATTAATGAAAAAAGATTAAACACACCATAATCATTTATATATAATGAATTACTACAATATTTTACACTTTATACATTGCAAAAGGAATGGTCAAAAGAATTCAAAAGAAATTCACAACAAAAGGAATGGTGATTTGTTTCTTGCAAAAGAAATTCACAACAAAACCATGTATATATATAAATATTTTAGCATATTTTCACAAAAACATAAGTGATATGGTGGTTAAGGTGTTGAATGAGTAAAATGGGAGGGGTTCGAATCCCCTTGGTGTCTTTTTTAATTTAGAAATTTATCCTATGTATTGGGTAGTAATACGCCTGCATTGGGTAGCACGGATGATATTCTTGATATCATAGATGTGCGGCTAGAGATCTAATCGTCTTCCACCCCACTCAACATTTATCCGAGATTCAATCACTATAAAGCAGCCCCTAGGGTTTTGAGAGAGTCGTATCACATTGCTCTCTCATTCTCCTCAAGCCGTTTAGCGTTTCATTTCAGTCTCTCTCTCTCTCTCTCTCTCTCTCTCTCTCTCTCTCTTTTCTCTAATCTTCAACCCTGCATGTCTTCTAGTTTTTGCAAAAATGAAAGTTTATAGATTGTATGAGCTACTTGTACCAAGAGAAGGGTTTGATACAAAAATCAGTAACCTTGTTCTTGAATTTGGCCATAGCGGCTGTAGCTAAAGCGATTTCATGAGAAGTTTACTGGCTGGTCGTTGTGCTCTGTCGACGGATCTGCTTACCGAGCTTCTCACATTTCATTTTCTCTTATTAAACCATCTCTTTAATTTTTTCTTCTTCTTAATTTAGTGTATTTTCAATTCGAATGAGTCATATGAGAAGGGGAGATGAGGGAAATGGCATAAGATTTAGCCTTTTCATGAGAACCTTCTCTTACATGAACAAATTTTTCGTTTGGGTTACCTTCCAGGCAAACTTGCTTTGATTTCCCAGCTGTTTGCGTCTATCGGTGCCTACATTTTTCAATTTTCATTTTGTCATGCATTTGGGGATCTCAAAGACAAATCACAAATTTCACTTTGGACTTGAAATTCTGATGAATCATAAACATGAGAAGAAGGCTTTGAGCTGCTGCTGTTGCTGCTAGACAAATTGATATGACTTGACCCAAGCCAAACGAGACATATTCTCACAGAGGCAAGGTTTGAATCCCTTCATGCGCAAACAAGGATAATTTTCAGCATTTTTCAAGTATTTTTGGGTCAACATATCGCGAGAATATCGATATTATCGATAATCTTGATAATATCTCGATATTATCACCGTTTTGTGTTGACGTTGCTCGAATAATATCCGGATCGATATATCACCGATATTTTCGCGACAATATCGATATTTGCACGAAATCAGCTTGGTTTGTTCCCAGAATATCGCCTTCCCAAAATAACGAAATTATCGCCGATATTTCGGCGATAATTTCAATTTTTAAGACATTGGCTGGAAGTGGCTGAAATCGACGATGCAAAACTGGCAGAATTTCAACTCTGAAAATCAACCCTTCAAACCTCAAAATATCTCAAAACCTACCCAACCCTCAACTAGATCATGAAAAATAGCTAGAAATCCATACCTTACTCGCTTGATTTGGTGGTCGGAGGAGAGAGTGAGGGATTCGAAAATCATAGAGAAATCCGGCTGAAAATCGTGGTTTTTCGGCGAGATCGTGGTGGCTGGATGGCGGGGAAGGCGTCGGGACGGCTGGGGGGTGTCGTCGGTTCGTTCTTGGCTGGTTCGGTGAGGTGTGGCGGCGGCTGGGAAGCTTGGTGGTGATCGGCTGGGCTGATATCGGGGAGAGAGGAGAGACGCTGGGAGAGAGGGAGAGTGAGGAGAGAGGAGGAGAGAGTCAGCTTTAAAAATCTGACTTCCAAAAATTACGATTTTGCCCATCTCAGTATTTTGCTCTCATTTCCTTCGTTACAAGACCGATTCGAGTCCACTACGTGTCTACGGACTTATTTCGTCGCGCTCTCACGCAACAGTACAAGTAGATTTCCCAAATTCTTCCCCGGTCAAAAAGTCAACTTAAAACATAATAAAATATTCTAGGGGTATAATAGTCTTTTTCTCTACGAAATTATTAATTAAATAATAATTCAGGTTTGGGTTATTACAATTCGGGACTCCGATTCCCGATCAACAAGTTCCCACACGATCCTAGAGGTCCAGAGAACAACATATTTGAAATTGGGACTGATCTAAAGGTCTGAACCTATTGAACCCAGATATCGCATAATAGGTGCAGTATTCGTTCGATGGTCAAATGATAACCAATTCCAAATCCAAGCATACCATCATGCTTAGGATGACAAGGGGAAAAATTTAGAATGCAATGGGCCGCCACACTGTGGCCCACACGCCGCCACCCACCGCTGGCAACGCTTGGGTGTCTTGAGAAATTTTCGGTGACGGAAGTTTCTCAAAACACCCTACAATACATGTACCATTAGAATCAGACTACCTAGGGGATCAACTTTTGTTCTTGGACCATGACTAAAAACTAGCTAAAACTAGCCGAATTGAAGCCGAAATGGTAGGCTAAAATGGGTACATTGAACGATCTGTAAAACCTCAAAATTGATCCAAGATACCAACTAGAGCACATGGAGAGGATGAAGATTCACACCTAGATCGACAAAATTGGTCGCGAAATCGCAGAAAAATACTGAAGAGCCATTGGAGTTATTTTTTGTTAAAATGGAGAAATCCTTGATGGTTGATGTCGATTAATCCCTGGGCTAGGTAGAGGAGGATGAGAGGAACATTTTTCGTGAAGATGCACGGCCAACTGGTGCATGACGACGTCGATTGGTGGTCGGGAAGTCGAACAGTCACTGTGTGTTACAGTGACTATTGGGAATGGATAGAGGAAGAAGAAGGAGTCATGGGGGAGAAGGAGAAGAAATAGGAGAGGCCCATTTATGGTGCAAATTTTAAAAAAAAAATCCCTTTTCTTCCTTTTTTTTAATAGGCCTTTACTTGTTCGTTACAACTTGGAATTGAGTGTGCCACCTGTCTATGAACTCGTATCGTCAAGCTCTACGCAACGGTGCTACTCAATTCCCCAAAATCCTTGACATACAAAAAGTGACCAATGTGCCCCTACCCCCAAGGGCAAAATTGTAAATTCACAAATGAAAATAAATTGGGTTGGGGTGTTACATTTACCATTTTAGGTGTCAATGAACTTCTAAAAGGATCAACAATCCTCTTGCCTAGGCTAAAGGCATTCTCACTAGCAACAGTTGAGCTTGTTATTGCAAAGATATCCTTGGCAATCTTTGAAAGGATTAGATATCTACCCTTATTGCCTTTCCACCAATTCAAGAGTTTGAAGCCTTTGGTAAAAGGGCTTTGTTGCGTCGATTCAGCTGCACCAAAATAGATTCAGCTGCATCCTCAACTTGTGATACTCGCAAGTGCACGAGCCGTTCGGTAGTATAGCATATGTAAGTGCGAGGTCGATTCCACAGGGATTGGTGATTGAATAATCCAATTCAATTTTCCTACACAAAACAGAAAAACAAGAAAGAAAATAAATAAAACAAGAAAGAAAGAAAAGAAAATAACTCAAGCAGATAAGTTCCCAAGTTCAATTAGATTAACGGATTGATTCTAGCTAAAGTATGATTAAGCCATGGTGTCTGGTCCTAACCTTGTATTCCTAATTCCCTAATTTGATCATCTGTTGTCTAACCTAAACTAAGCATTAGGAATCCATTAAGCATAGAAGAACATTTTAAACAACCAAGTATGTATCTAATCCCTGTTGTCGAATGTCCATACATACTTGTTGTTAATATTATGTTAACTCGCAATTGTACGGGGCAATTAGTAGTATAGCAAGACAAGTACGAGGTCGTACCCACGAAGACTGAGAAGTTAAAACTAGTTATGTACTTAGATTACCAAATTCAAGAAAGTAAGAGGTTATGTCTAAAACAGAATTTAAAGCAAGAGTGGTTGTGATTGTTGAACAAAATAAGCAAAATGAAATTGCAAACAAAAATAAGTAAACAAATGTAACAAATAGTGGTTTTAAGAGATGGAAAACAGATTTGGAGACTAGGGCATTCGAATCACCATAACAATTCAATTCTGGGTTATAAGGAGTCAAGTAACAAGTCTAATTCATATTCAAAGATTGATTCTAGCTAAAGTATGATTAGGCCATGGTGTCTGGTTCTAACCTTGTGTTCCTAATTCCCTAATTTGATCATTTGTTGTCTAACCTAAAATTAAGCAGTAGGAACCCATTAAGCATAAAAGAACATTTTAAACAACCAAGCATGTATCTAATCCCTGTTGTCAAATGTCCATACATACTCTTCCTATTCACAGTTCAATTCGAATTAAAGCATGGTGTCTACTCTTAATTCAAACCAAGATAGCTAACATACAAGTTCTAATGGTGATCAATCATTCAAACAAGCATATTAACTGATAAGCATAATGAATAAGAACATGAATCATGGATCCAACTTGAAACTCCAAACTTGAAACTTATAAACCCAGAATATTCATGTTAGGTTACATCGAAGCCCTAGTTATGAAATTAGCTGCTCATAATGGAAAAGAAACTTAGATAGAAATGACAAAACATAAGGAATGCAATAAAAGTAGAAAAACCCCCTTTTCTGAAGTTCTTGTGGTGTCCAAGACTTCTTCAAGTGCTTCTCCACGTCTAATGCTTCTCCAAGAGCTTCCCCACGTCTAGAATGATGTATGACAGCTAGTAGGTGATTTGTGATGAGTTTGGGTGAGTGGTGATGGTTGAGAAAGAGGAAATTCATAGGGAAATGGAAGGGAGGTTTTCTGGAGCTGTTTTGGTGATTTTGGGCAGTTTAGAGTATTGGGTTGATTGCTGGAGTGTTTGGGGTTGTGGGAATATATGAGGATGATTTCTGGATGTGTTGATGGAATGATGGAAGTGTGGAGGATGGATGAAGTGAATTTTGTAGCTTGAAGACTTCTCTATTTATAGGGCTAAGAGGGAGGAACATCATGATGAAATCCAACACCACCATTCCTCTTTTAATACAACCCATAACTCCCACTTCATCTTGTCAATGTTAGTGTGGTTGGAATCAACTCTATCCCATACTTCTTTTGCTGCACCTCAAGCTTTCTTCACATGGGAATTCAAAGGTGTTCAATTGTGGCTGCCTTTTGCTGCCAACCCATGTGGATTTTCCTTTGGTTGCTGGAAATAAAAGATTCTTCTGAATTAGGCTTGGTGTAGGAAGGCCTGAGGTTTCAATATGTATCCAATGGGGCTCAAATTTGGATATGTCATAATAGACACCCATTGGAACAACTTGTATGAAGAATGTATTCCCATATGAGCAATACAAGTGTATGTTTTGGGCCTTGCAAGTTGACTGCCGAAAATAGACTGGAATTGACTTCATTGCAGTCAGCTTGTGGGCTTGTTTTGGGCTTGATCTTCCCTCCTCCAAAATCTGGAAAAATCTGGATCTTGAAGCTCTTTGAATTATCTTTCCAAGCATATGCAGCCCAGCTCAAGGAAAAATTGGAAAGCCCTTCAAATGTGATATTTGGCCCAGTAACGCAGATGCTGCCGAATTTGACTTTAAGTTGCCAAAACTTGTATAACTTTCTCTAGAAGACTCGGAATCATGAACCGTAAAATTCTCCAGAAACTAGACTTCCGTATCTTTCCAATGATATAGGATTCATCATCTGGTTCTTCTTGAGCAAGTACAGTCCAATTCGTGAAGTTGACTGATCTGCAGACACCGATGAGCTAACTTGTCTCCAAAATGCATTTAATGAGTCTCAAGCTTATTACACTGAAACAAACACAAAACTTATTAAAGCACAAGTTTAACTCAAAAACATAACCAAATCATAAGTTAGAAGGATACAAAATGACATGTAATTATGCACCGATCAATACTCTTCCTATTCATAGTTCAATTCGAATTAAAGCATGGTGTCTACTCTTAATTCAAACCAAGATAGCTAACATGCAAGCCTAAATGATGATCAATCATTTAAACTAGCATATTAACTTATAAGCATAATGAATAAGAACAAAAACAATAATTGAAACTTGGAAACTAATCAAACTTGAAACTAAAGAAAAGAATTTACATAACAATGAAAAGTAAAGTGGAATGTAAAGTGGAACTAAGAAAAACTTAAGGAGAATTTCAGCACAAAGATTTCATTACAACAATTGAAAACTAGAAAGAGAAACTAAGAGAATTTGAGGGAGAGAAGGGAGGGAAGCTTTAGAGAAGTGTTTGAGAGCTCCCCCCTTTGGGGGTGTGTTTTGAAGCTTGAAGACTTCTCTATTTATAGGGCTAAGAGGGAGGAACATCATGATGAATTCCAACACCACCATTCCTCTTTTAATACAATCCATAACTCCCACTTCATCTTGTCTATGTTAGTGTGGTTGGAATCAATTCCATCCCATACTTCTTTTGCTGCACCTCAAGTTTTCTTCACATGGGATTTCAAAGGTGTTCAATTGTAGCTGCCTTTTGTTGCCAACCCATGTGGGTTTTCTTTTGGTTGCTGGAAGAAAACGATTCTTTTGAACCAGGCTTGGTGTAGGAAGGCTTGAGGTTTCAATATGTATCCAATGGGGCTCAAATTTGGATATGTCATAATAGACACCCATTGGAACAACTGTTATGAAGAATATATTCCTATCTGAGCAGTACAAGTGTACAATTTGGGCCTTACAAGTTGACTGCTGAAAATAGACTAGAATTGACAATGCATTGCAGTCAGCTTGTGGGCTTGTTTTGGGCTTGATCTTCCCTCCTAAAAAATCTGGAAAAATCTGTATCTTCAAACCCTTTGAATTATCTTAACAAACATATGCAGCCCAACTCAAGAAAAAATCGGAAAGACCTTCAAAAGTCATTTTTGGCCCAGTAACGCAGATGCTGCTGAATTTGACCTTAAGCTGCCAAAACTTGCATAACTTCCTCTAGGAGACTTGGAATCATGAACCGTAAAATGCTCCAGAAACTAGACTTCTGCATCTTTCCAATGATATAAGGCTCAGCATCTGGTTCTTCCTGAGCAAGTACAGTCAAATCCGTGAAGTTGACAGATTTGCACACACAAATGAGCTAACTTGTCTCCAAAATGCATTTAATGAGTCTCAAGCTTATTACACTGAAACAAACACAAAATTTATTAAAATTACAAGTTTAACTCAAAAACATAATCAAATCATAAGTTAGAAGGGTACAAAATGATATATAAATATGCACCGATCAAATACCCCCAAACCTAGATTTTGCTAGTCCTCGAGCAAAACAACGGAAAACAAAGATAAAAATAAAACAAGAAGTTAATTAGACCAATTTTGTTGGTAACTCGATTGCATTGAGCGTATGCAACAAGCCTTTAAACCTATAGGCATCCCTAGTAGGAGGAGTTGTGTCTCCTGAGGGTTTAATACATACGATACCCACAAACGTTTTCCTGACTCTCTAAAACAAAGTAATTAGAAAACTTTAAAAAAAATGTGTTAGTCCTTTAAGCAAAACAAAAAAAATAAAAACAAAAACAAAAACAAAAACAAAAATAAAAATGGAAATAAAAACAAAACAAAAATAAGACTCAAAACAATCTTCCCGAACATTTTCTTAAGAGAAATGACTCATGCACATGACTCAAAAGTTTTAACAATAGAAGCTCAATTTTGGTCAATATTTACAGGGTGGCAAAGTTCAAAACACAACATGCTCAATGTGTGGTAGTGTGATAGCCAAATGCAACAAATTCCCCAATCTTAGTTTTCACACAATTTCAAAAATCATACAAAGCACAAATTCAACTTCAAATCTCACCAAAGTTGTCCTCTCACAAATGAATCACTAGAAGAGGGCTACAATGCATCACTCAGTTATAAACATGAGATTAGAGTTAAACCATAAAGGACTTAACTCAAAATAGGAAGATGAAGAACTTGCATTAATATGATCTCAAGATGGATGCCAAACACTTAAAAGTAAGAAAATGCATGCAATTCAACCACATGACATTTAAGATCAATTTAGGTCTTTAAGATAGGTTGTAATGGGGCCAAGGGTATAAGGTGAGTAAGAAATGAAAGGTATGGATAATACAAAGTCCTAGGAACTCGCAATGTAAGAGCATAAAATAATTGTTTACAAGGCTTCGAATCATCATTATTAGATATTTTTTTTCTTTTACATTACCAAAACTCCTTATACCTTCATTTACATTGATTCATACTCATTTCCTTTAATTGAACAAACACCAATTTATTTTGAGGCCAATAAAGAAACCCAAAAATGAAATTTCATTCAACCACCACATAATCACAACTTTTCTCTTTTCTTTCACGAATTGTGTGATTTTTTTATTTTTTTTTATTTTTTGAAATGTTATTCCCCTTCCCAAACTTAGTGTGAAAAACACATCCCCAATTAAAGCTCATGAGTTCCTTAGAAAGGTAAATATTTGTTTTTCGGGCTAAGGTGTTGCGTAGATTCAGCTGCACCAAAATGGGTTCAACTGCATCCTCAACTTGTGATACTCGCAAGTGCACGAACCGTTGGTAGTTTAGCATATGTAAGTGCGAGGTCGATTCCACAGGGATTGGTGATTGAATGATCCAACTCAGTTTTTCTACACAAAACATAAATGAAAACAAAAGAAACAAAACAAGAATTTTGTACAACACTTGAGAACATGGAGAGTTTTTGGAGAGAAAGAGAGAATGTGTTTAAGAAAGTGTTTGGAGAACATGGAGAATTTGGAAGAGAAAGGAAGGTGTTTGGGAAGCTTTGAGGAGGGAGAAGAAAATGTTTGGGAAGTTTGGAGAGTTTGAGAACTTAGGGAATGGAGAGAAGGGTGTTTGTGAAGTGTTTGAGACATGGAGACTTTAGAGAATTTGAAAGAGAATAGAGAAGTGTTTGGAGAATTTAGAAGAAAGAAAATTTAGTAGAATGATCTTATTACAACAATTGAGAACTACAAAGGGAAACTAAGAGCATTTGAGGGAGAGAAGGGAAGGGAGCTCTAGAGAAGTGCTTGAGAGCTCCCCCCTTGGGGTGTGATTACAAGCTTAGAGAACTTCCCTATTTATAGGCCTAGGGGAAGTGAAAATCTGAATTATACAATAGGTTTACCTACCACACTCACTTCACCAACTTACAACACTTAATTCACCTAACACACTATTGCATTTGAAAACAATTCCTCTTGTCTTTAGGCTTAGTGTTGCAACTCCCACTTCATCATCTTTTGGCACATTTGGCTGCTGCAAAATTCCACTCAAATATAGGTATTGAATATGCTTCACCAAACTTTCCCACAATCAACAACACTTCATCATACATATGTCATGCATGACAATGCATTGCAGCCAGCTTGTGGGCTCGTTTTGGGCTTGTGACTTCAATCTGAAAAATCTGGAAAAATATGGATCTTGAAGATCTTTGTCTTATCTTTCCAAGCATATGCAGCCCAACTCAAGGAAAAATCGGGAAGGCCTTCAAATGTGATGTTTGGCCCAGTAACGCAGATGCTGCCGAATTTGACCTTAAGTTGCCAAAACATGTATAACTTTCTCTAGAAGACTTGGAATCATGAACCGTAAAATTCTACAGAAACTAGACTTCCGTATCTTTCCAATGATGTATGGCTCATTTTCCGGTTCTTCTTGAGCAAGTACAGTCCAATCCGTGAAGTTGACTGATCTGCAGACACCGTTTTGAGTTAACTTGTCTCCAAAATGCAATTAGTGAGTCCTTAAGCTTATTACACTGAAACAAACACAAAACTTATTAAAAGCACAAGTTTAACTCAAAAACATAACCAAATCATAAATTAAAAGGGTACAAAATGATATGTAAATATGCACCGATCAAATACCCCAAAACCTAGATTTTGCTAGTCCTCGAGCAAAACTAAAAGAAAAAAAAGAGAAAAACAAAACAAGAAGTTAACTAGACCACTTTCGTAGGTAACTCGATTGCATTGAGCGTATGCAACAAGCCTTTAAACCTCTAGGCATCCCTAGTAGGAGGAGTTGTGTCTCCTGAGGGTTTAACAGATTACGATACCCACAAACGTTTTTACTGACTCTGTAAAACAAAGTAATTAGAAAACTTAAAAGATTGTTAGTCCTTAAGCAAAACAAAAAACAAAAACAAACATAAATACATTACTTAACAAAAACAAAAACAAAAAACAATTACAAAAACAAAAATACAAAGAACTCAAAACAATCTTTCCGAAAATTTTCTGAAGAGAAATGACTCATGCACATGACTTAAACGTTTTAACAATAAAAGCTCAATTTTTAGACATTATTTACAAAGCGGCAAAGTTCTAAACACAATATGCTCAAAGTGTAGTAGTGTGATAGCCAAATGCAACAAATTCTCCAATCTTAGTTTTCACACAATTTCAAAAATCATACAAAGCACAAGTTCAACTTCAAATCTCACCAAAGTTGTCCTCTCACAAATGAATCACTCAGAAGAGGGCTATAATGCAACTCTCAGTTATAAACATGAGAATAGAGTTAAACCATAAGGACTTAACTCGAAATAGAAAGATGAAGAACTTGCATTAATATGATCTCAAGAAGGATGCTAAACACTTAAAAGTAGAAAAATGTATGCAATTCAACCACATGACATTTAAGATCAATTTAGGTCTTTAGTAAAGGTTGTAATGGGGCCAAGGGTGTAAGGTGAGTAAGAAATGAAAGGTATGGATAATACAAAGTTCAAGGAACTCGCAATCTAAGAGCATAAAACAATTGTTTACAAGACTTCGAATCATCACGATTAGATTTTTTCTTTTACATGATCAAAACTCCTTATACCTTCATTTACATTGATTCATACTCCTTTCCTTTAATTGAACAAACACCAATTATTTTGAAGGCCCAAAAATGAAATTTCTACCAACCACCACTTAACTTTTCTCTTTTCTTTCACCAATTGTGTGATTTTTTTTTTCTAAATGTAACACCTCTTCCCAAACTTAGCATGAAAAACACATCCAAATTAAAGCTCATGAGTTCCATAGAAAGGTAAATATTTGTTTTTCGGGCTAAGGCGAGGAAATAAAATTGGTAAATGAAAGAAAAGGTTTACATGTAGGCTCAAAATGGTTAACAATGGAAAATCATGCTTAAGCATGCATAAGGTTAGCTTGAAAGGCACAAACGATCCAAAGAAGGCCTTAATATCATTTCTTTAAATGTCATGAAATCAAATTGCACAAGAATGAATGACTTTTAAGTGTTCAACCAAATCAATGAATAATGAGATCAAACAACAACTTTGATGACAAGAAAATTAGAGTACGTATATAACACTCATGAATTGAAGTACAAGGCTCAAAAACTCACTTTATATGGTTGGTTATATAAGTCTAATTTATGCTTCATACAATTCTTTAGATCATGCAAATCCTTTAATTGGAAAATTATGAAACAAATGGCAAGTGTAAAGAAGGTTTCAAGCATATCATGATAGAACAATGCCAATTTTAAAATTATTTTTTTAAAAAAAAATTTTACTCTTTTTTTTATAAATAAAATAAAATAAAATCCAATTTTCATTTAAGTCATGCAAACATTTATCACAATCTCATCATATGTGTTCGGAAAGTGACTCAAAAACAAAGCAAAACAAAACAAGACTCAAACAGAAGAAAAACAAGCAATTTTTAATTTTTTTTTTAATTAAGAAAAAAAAAATACATGCTAAACTCCAATACCCCCAAACCTAGAAATGAACATTGTCCTCAATGTTTAAAAATTAGCCACAAACAATGTCATAACAACAAATGAAAGGTATTAAAGCAAATAAAAATTACAAAACACACAAAAATAAAATAAAATAATTACAAAATAAAAATTACAACACAAAACAAAAAAAAAAATGAAACAGTAAAACACTCAAAACAGTAAGCCCTAATCACACAATTCTGAAACCCAAAAACATTTTTGAAGCCCAAAGCCCACAATGAAATTAACCCAACAACGGTAAAACCCGACCCAACATGAAATCTGAAGCCCACACGTTTAAATTTAATTTTTTCTTAAAAAGATAAAACGTGAATTATGAGGGCAAAGCAGGATTTCTAAAAAGAGGGAATGTGGTCCCTGATGTCGTCTCATGGATAGTCACGGGCAGAAAGCAGAAGCCGCGTGTCGACGGGATTGAAAGCACCGCAGATTTCACAAGCTGAAATTACGGGCTCATGGAAAGGCGCGAAGACTTTTACGAACGCGTCCGTTAAGAAAAGACATGTCGAGATAAATGAGTTGGGTGTGGTTGGAAAGTGAGAAGGTTTGTGGGACTTGGAGGAATGCTGGAGATTTAAGAAAATGCTCAGGACGCTCTAGGGTTTGTGAAAGACTACATCTATAAGAAAGAAAAAGAAGGGGAAAAACACAAACGCAAAAACACACAAAAGAGAAAACAAGCAAGAAAAAGAGAGAAAAAAAAAGTGAGAAATCAAATGGCTTCTTCCTACCCCTTTTCGTTGGATCTCAACCTAACTTCTTAGACACCGGAAGGTGCCGCCTAAAGAACTCCTAGACACTGTATAGACTGCGGTTGCTCACTGGAGTTACCAAAAGTTTAGCTCCTTCAAAGAATATCCTATGAGTTTTAAATTATACTACATAATTAAATAAAAACAAAATAAATAAATAAAAACTGAAATAAACACACAATTCAAACAAGAAATTAAAAGAAGAGTTGAGATTCTTGCACCAGGTGTCCAAGACGCATCTTTAATTTTGTCTATTCTTCCAATTACATTCTTGAGAAACCTGACAAACAAGAAGAAAACAATTGAAAATAATAATAATAAAATAAAATAAAATAACAACTGAAAAAGCAAAAACACAAACATCAGAAAACAGGGAGGCAAAAGTAAGTTAAAGTGTCAACATGCTCCCTTTAAAAAAACGCGCTCGCAATTTGCGCAAGAAATGAAGGGATAGGAGAGAAAAGAGCACAGGATAGCACCCTCGAGATCCGAAGTGCTTTCGGCTCCCTTGTTTGCATAAATCTATTTAAACACTTCTCGGTGAAGTAGAAGAGCACCTCGCATTTCTTCCTCGAATTTTAAGAGAAACATCAAAAAATCCAAAAACAAAACAATGACATCCTCATGCACTCACCTTGATGATCTCAACCTTGAATTGTCCCTTGCGCCACCGAATGCGCAGATAAGGGCTCGTCCAAACCATGTCTTCCCAAACTCCACATATCATCACGGTACGGCCTCAAACTTTGCTGAGGTAATTCCGAACTTTTCTGAGGCAGGTCCAGGAAAAGAGCAGCGCCTGGAAGGCATGATTGGCAGCAAGCTCACATCGACAGATCATCTCCATGTGGCAAAGAGGTCTGACAAGGCAGCGGTGGAGGAGTCCCACAATTTAACTGTGCTCCACGCGGTCTCGGCTACCAACTTGGGCATGCGATTATTGGCGAGGACACGGGAGTGTGCCGCGCTGAGCGAGGAAGTAGCTTCCTTGAAGGCTATGGTGGCGGACTTGCAAAAGCGGCTCTATTGTGCCAATCAGCACGTGGAAGCACTGCAGAGAAAAAAATGAGGACCATGTGGAGCTCCTGCAAATTCTGCAAGTAAGAGAGAATAGAGACATGCTATGAAGATGAAGATGAAAATGAAGAAGAAGAAGAAGAAGTTGTTGTTGTTGTTATTTTTAATTTACTTGAATGTTTTGTTTTTGTTTTTAGTTTTAGTTTTTTTAACTTTTTTTTAACTTTGTTTGTAATGCACTGTTTGAGTGAAATAAAAATTGCGTTTTTAACACTTAGAAATAAACTAACTAACCACACCACGTAAATAAATACATAAACTAACTTAACGAAACAAAAAAAAGTTCCAAATTGATTTTTATTTTTAAATTTATTATTATTCACAACTAACTGACCACACAAAGAAAAAAAACAAAGAAGTTCCAAATTGCAATTTACAAGGAAAATAAATAAAAACTCAAATTTCAATTTTTTTTTTAAGTTTTGTTTTTTAATTTTGTTTTGTTTTTTTTTTTAAACACACAAATATACAAGCAACTCATGGATGACCAGTTAAGGGCCTCAGAAAACACAGCCAGGGGATCCGGGAAGGTTGGAGGGGTCACAAAGGTCCCACTTAAAACCCAAACTTCTTAGACACCGAAGGTGTCGCCTAAAGAACTCCTAGACACTATATTGACGGAGACGCTCACTGGAGTTACCACGAGTTAGCTCATATAAAAAATCTTTTTAATTTTTTTAAATAAAAGAAATAGAAAATTAAAATTTCTGAAATAATAACAAAACAACTAAAGAGAAAGGATTGGAATACTCCCCCTTGAAGCGATTAGGTCGAGCGTGATGCATTTGGAGGTCGCGACTTCTCCCACTACTCCACACTCCCTATCTTTATGATTGAAGTTACCATCTCTCTCCATTTTTATTGAGCTGTCATAAATTGCTTAAAACAAACACAAAAAAAAACTTGAAACATAATTAAAGGATTAGGAAATAAAAACTAAAATAAAAAGGAAAATCAACACACGTTTAATTTCATGCTTCAAAGTAACAAGCAACAAAGTAATCAAACTAGCTTATGAAGTTCGTTCTTTCTCAAATATGATTATCCATATGGTGTGTGGTTTTAATCAAGTATTCAGAAAAAGCATTTAGCTATGGTGTTTAGTCTAAACACAAATTCCGAACCCATTAAGAATAAGAAGAACAATAAAGAACCAAGTAGAATTTAAACATGGTGTTTGTCTTCAATATCTACCCATTCATTCACTAATCAGTCCAAGAGTCATATGGTGTGTATGTAAACTTGAACAAGATATTTAATTAAGAGCAAGTGAATGAAACCATAAACTAGAAATAATCAACATGCTAATTGAACCTTTTTTTTGTGTTGTGTAAGCTGGGACTCAAACCCAGTTCTCTTGCTTGTCAGGCAATTGTCCTTGTCCGTTGGACTACAAACACAACTTGTCAATTAACGTCATTAACTTTAAAACATGAAACTGTCTAGTTATAAAAAAAAAGAAGATAAAAAAAAAAAAAAAGTAGGAAAACCAAATAGAATCAAACAATGTTACCGATCCCGGCAACGGCGCCAAAAACTTGTTGCGTAGATTCAGCTGCACCAAAATGGGTTCAACTGCATCCTCAACTTGTGATACTCGCAAGTGCACGAACCGTTGGTAGTTTAGCATATGTAAGTGCGAGGTCGATTCCACAGGGATTGGTGATTGAATGATCCAACTCAGTTTTCCTACACAAAACATAAATGAAAACAAAAGAAACAAAACAAGAATTTTGTACAACACTTGAGAACATGGAGAGTTTTTGGAGAGAAAGAGAGAATGTGTTTAAGAAAGTGTTTGGAGAACATGGAGAATTTGGAAGAGAAAGGAAGGTGTTTGGGAAGCTTTGAGGAGGGAGAAGAAAATGTTTGGGAAGTTTGGAGAGTTTGAGAACTTAGGGAATGGAGAGAAGGGTGTTTGTGAAGTGTTTGTGACATGGAGACTTTAGAGAATTTGAAAGAGAATAGAGAAGTGTTTGGAGAATTTAGAAGAAAGAAAATTTAGTAGAATGATCTTCTTACAACAATTGAGAACTACAAAGGGAAACTAAGAGAATTTGAGGGAGAGAAGGGAAGGGAGCTCTAGAGAAGTGTTTGAGAGCTCCCCCCCTTGGGGTGTGATTACAAGCTTAGAGAACTTCCCTATTTATAGGTCTAGGGGAACTGAAAATCTGAATTATACAATAGGTTTACCTACCACACTCACTTCACCAACTTACAACACTTAATTCACCTAACACACTATTGCATTTGAAAACAATTCCTCTTGTCTTTAAGCTTAGTGTTGCAACTCCCACTTCATCATCTTTTGGCACATTTGGCTGCTGCAAAATTCCACTCAAATATAGGTATTGAATATGCTTCACCAAACTTTCCCACAATCAACAACACTTCATCATGCATATGTCATGCATGACAATGCATTGCAGCCAGCTTGTGGGCTCGTTTTGGGCTTGTGGCTTCAATCTGAAAAATCTGGAAAAATATGGATCTTGAAGCTCTTTGTCTTATCTTTCCAAGCATATGCAGCCCAACTCAAGGAAAAATCGGGAAGGCCTTCAAATGTGATGTTTGGCCCAGTAACGCAGATGCTGCCGAATTTGACCTTAAGTTGCCAAAACATGTATAACTTTCTCTAGAAGACTTGGAATCATGAACCGTAAAATTCTACAGAAACTAGACTTCCGTATCTTTCCAATGATGTATGGCTCATTTTCCGGTTCTTCTTGAGCAAGTACAGTCCAATCCGTGAAGTTGACTGATCTGCAGACACCGTTTTGAGTTAACTTGTCTCCAAAATGCAATTAGTGAGTCCTTAAGCTTATTACACTGAAACAAACACAAAACTTATTAAAAGCACAAGTTTAACTCAAAAACATAACCAAATCATAAATTAAAAGGGTACAAAATGATATGTAAATATGCACCGATCATAAGGCAAGGAAATAAAATTGGTAAATGAAAGAAAAGGTTTACATGTAGGCTCAAAATGGTTAACAATGAAAAATCATGCTTAAGCATGCATAAGGTTAGCTTGAAAGGCACAAACGATCCAAAGAGGGCCTTAATATCACTTCTTAAATGTCATGAAATCAAATTGCATAAGAATGAATGACTTTTAAGTGTTCAACCAAATCAATGAATAATGAGATCAAACAACAACTTTGATGACAAGAAAATAAGAGTATGTGTATAACACTCATGAAATGAAACACAAGGCTCAAAAGCTCACATTATATGGTTATATAAGTCTAATTTATGCTTGATACAATTCTTTGGGTCATGCAAATCCTTTAATTGGAAAATTATGAAACAAATGGCATGTGCAAAGGTTTCGAACATATCATGCTAGAATAATGCCAAATTTATTTTTTTTACTTTTTATAAAATGAAATCCAATTTTCATTTAAGTCATGCAAACATTTATCACAATCTCATCATATGTGTTCGGAAAGTGACTCAAAAATAAAAACAAAACAAGACTCAAAATAAAAAGGAAAAAAAATATTAAAATAAATAAATAAAAAATTACTTACTAAACTCCAATACCCCAAAACCTAGAAATGAACATTGTCCTCAATGTTTAAAATTTAGGCACAAGCAATGTCATAATAACAAATGAAGGTATTAAAGCAAATAAAAATCACAAAACACAAAAAGATTACAAAAATAAAATAATTATAAAATAAAAATTACAAAACAAACAAACAAATAAAATAATAAATAAATAAATAAATATAAAAAAAAACGAAACAGTAAAACACTCAAAACAGGTAAGCCCTAAAAGGATAGTCTTACGCAAACTAAAACCCAAATCTTTTGGCCCTAGTCCAAGAACAAAAGTGGTTCCAAATCAGGTGTTTTACCTAGGGTAGGAGGTTGGGCCGGCGGTTTGAAGAATTTCCGGCCACGGAATTTGCTATGCACACCCACGCGTTGCCGGCGCGTGGGCAGCTCATGGGCCAGGTTTTGGGGACCACTCCCAGTCCTAGAACAATCCTCGTGTCCTCACGAGTGTGTAGGAACTTGCGGATTTCAATTTGGTTAACGTTTGAACCCGAACGGATCTCGCCTATTGCACTATTTCCGGGTTCAATATGTTTGGACCATTGGATCGTAGTCAAATTGGAATATGTTGATCTAGGTATTTCCAGGATCTTGTAGGATTCGACGGATCGTGAATCGGAGTTTCGGATACTCAGAAAATGCCAACCATAGGGCAATAATTACGGAAACCGTTCATCCGTCCAATCGTGAGCAATCCGACCGTCCAAATCGAGACCAACTCTCAGGACATGTGTCCTAGGCATATTGGAACCTCTAGGAACTATTGGATCGGAATTTTGAGGTCGTGGACCCCGCGGGGTCCTGGGTTGACTTTTTGGGACTTTATCGCTTTTAAGTCCCGGGTCACTTCTAAACCATTCCAAGTGAGAGAAAAGCTATTGTGGGCATAGGAATAACCTTTAAGTTGTTGCATGCACTTTTAGGAGCCGGGGGTCAGGGTTTTTAATTTAGGATTATATTATTGAGCATATTTATTAATAAAATATTATGATGGTTATTCAACATCCAGGACAAGCTAACCAGGTGAGAGGGACCTTCGAAAGGTCCAACTAGCACAGACTAAGTAGTGACTGGACTTTATCATTTTATAAATGATTTTATGAAATTTAATTTATTATTTGATCTTGAATAAGTTTATTTAAATCGAATCGAGGTTTTTTTGATTCGATTTATTGTTTTTAAACATTTCAAATCATATGATGCCGAGTTGGATATTCTTAAAAATATAGAACCAGGAAATCTCTTCAGGCATTAGATTAAATGGCAGCATAGTTTTAAGTTAAACAGGAATTCATTTATACATTAAATCCTTTCATAATTATATATATATTTTTAGAAACCAATTGGCCGCTTTTAGGCTCCATGCGTTGCACTCCTTTTTCCAAAAAAGCCCAATACGTATATATCCAACAAGTACGAATTTTTAGGCCTAAACAGAATTAAGAACTGGAATGTGAAGGTATTGCATTCGTTTTTTTGTCAACCTATGGCAATTTTGTGCTTATTTGTCAACCTGTTGAAGGTTGCAGCTGATGGCCGAAATGGAGTTTGTAGCTAGGCGGGGATGGAGGTTGTAGATGGGCATTTTGTTTTGTTTTGTTTTGTTTTTTTCCAACTTTTTCAACTTTTATTTTATTTTCTGACATTTTTTTTCTTCTAAAATTGATCATGTGCAGGTCACGTGACTGAAATTTGGATGGACATCCAAAAAATTGATGGCAAGTCCCCAATTGGTCATTTCTATATATTTGAAGTCCTTAATTTACCAAAAAATAAAGGTTAGGGTATAAATTAACAATTATGATATATTCATGGGACAAAACCGCATTTTAGCCTATTAAATATAGGTGCGTTCCATACATTTCCATAAAAGGTAAAACATATTATTAATAATCGCATTACTCTATATAAACATGAAAACGAAACAATCTAATGAATTGTGATGATGTGATGTGTTAGATGTTAAAATATGTGTGTGGATGTGACCACATATGTGCCATGAAAGTTTTAAAAAAAAGTTAGAATAACTTTTTATTTTATTTTATAGGCTTAATTGTAGCAATGATCACTTAACTATATCCGTATTTACATTTTGGTCATTCAATTTCAAAAATAGTTTTAGAGGTCCCCTAATTAGGTATAATGTTGCACCGTTCGCCCTTTTGTCAACTCAAGTTAAATTTTCTGTAAAAAATGAGAGCAAATTTGGAAATTCATCCTAAATATTTACAAAAGAAATAAACTCATTTTATTAATTTTCTTTAAACGAAAAAACAAAAATTCAGTATCTCTCCCCACCCCACCGACCTAGCAACTAAAGCCATGTCACCGCCGCACCCACCCACCTCAAAAGATCAATCTCCATTTGAAAATCACGTAAACTCAACATAGGAAAATCCCACCCACCCTTCACATGAAATCATCATTCAAAAATCATCATTTTAAACAAAAAAGTCACATACTTGATGATAAGGATGAACGGTTATTGGATATTTAAATTTTCAAGTCCATTATATGAGGATGAAATTTTTGAAACTGTAGATCTAGATAAAGGACTTAAAAAGAAAACACAAAGTTATTGGATATTTAAATAAATTAGGTGCTTTTGCTAGAGTTTTATTTGTATTATTATAACTTGATTTTTTCAAGCTTTATCTCTCTTTTATTATTCTGAGTTTACAATCTTAATTGAGATCGAGCGTGATTGTGAATAAAGGCTCAATCTTAATTGGGATAACTAAACAAAGTGTTAATTCACTAAAAATAAAACAAAAGATGATGGTGGCATAATAATACCGTCCAAATTTGATGGCTGGATAAAAGAGCTAAGGTGAGGAAAGGACAATGATGGGCAAAAATGGACAGATGACAATCACAAACTGTAATGTGTGAAAGTTATCCAGCTTAGCATATCATGATTGGTCGGGGCAGTTCTATTTAACCTCATCCAACAATGTAATATGTGAATTGACTAAACTACCCTTCCATCCATGCCTGGAAAAAGAACAGAGTTGGACGGTGTACCCTCCAAATAAACAAAGGATGCCATGCCACCACCACCAACCAAAGACCAAAGCGTTTGTCATATGATCAACAATGCAACCAAAGTCTAGCAGAACATAAAAAGTCTTCCCACCCACTTTCATCCAGGAAAAGCCAAACAACACCCAACAAACAATGAATGGGAATTCAATTTCTTTGGCTCTATCATCTATACACAAAGCAAACCAACAAAGGCCTGAGAAGGAAACTAAAAGCATATAGATAGATATATTATATATACCAAATCTGTAACAAAATAGACACTGATAGTCTGTATATATATAGTCATATTGATATAGATATGGCTTCCCAGTCCCAATCCCAGCCACCACCGTCACTGCCGTCGAAGACAGCGGCCTTGGATCCTACCCTTCATGAATTTGGGTTCGAGATTGAAGAGGTAACCCCAAAAAAGGTCTCCGGTCACCTCCATGTCACCCAAAAGTGCTGTCAGGTCATAATCTTATTTCTTTCTTTTTGGCTTTGTTCATAAGATGAATCTTTTTCCTGCTGAAAGTCTAAAAGGAAGATGTTAATTAACGAAGTAATATGACTAACTGTTCTTTGCTGCTGAGACCAGCCTTTCAAGGTGTTGCATGGAGGGGTATTAGCTCTCATAGCTGAGGCTCTGGCTAGCATGGGAGCCCACCTAGCTGTTGAAATTGGTAAAAAATTTCATGTGGAATTCATGTAATAAATGGGGTGTGCAGCAACTCACGTGGGCATCCTGTTAAAGGGAGGAAACATGGCATGTGAAGCAGCTGGAAAAGAGGAATTTGTGGGCTGCTGAAGGTGCATGACTCGAGGCTTCTTTATGAGCCTTTGTGCATGTGGGCATGTGGGTGGTCCCTTGTTTTGGCATGTGCGTATGGCTGATTTTGGAGAGAAAAATCAGCCTTCATTTATTGACTATTAAATGGGCACCAAATGACAAAAGGTGCGGCTGCTTTCTTTAAAGCTGGTGGGTTTGGTGCTTGTCTGCGTTGGTGATTGAATAATGCTTTGCATTATTTGGTTCTGCTTTTCCTATTTAATAAGGAGGATTGGCAGAGATGAGTAGGTGTGCATGGGTGTGCTTGTGTCGCACCAAAGGGCCTGAGAGAGAGAGAGGGCACGGCAGAGAGGAAAAATGTGAGGGAATGGACTGCTTGTGAGATGCAAGCAAGCAGTCCCATTATTCTTGTATTTGTATCTTTCTTATGTTATAGTGAAGGTGGTGACTCTCCGGGGATGTAGGCAGGTTTTTGCCGAACCTCGTAAATTCTTGGTGTTCTCTCATGTATTTACTCATTATCATCTTGGTTTAGTTTGTGTATTTCTTCCATCCGGTTACGCCGTGACGGGTGGGGAAATCGGTGTTTTCCCCAACACCAGCATCTGGTTTACAAAGGGTGGCTGGGATTCACCTCAGCATCAACCATTTGAAGCGTGCTGAGCTTGGTGACCATATCTTTGCTGAAGCCACGCCTGTCAATCTTGGCAAAACCATTCAGGTTCCTCTGCTCCTCATCACCACCATCGCAATCCCACCCTCCTTGTCTTCTTAATTAAAATCCATCTTTCATCTTTCATTAATGTTTCGTTTTAATTACTTAATGGAATCAATAAACGGATATTATATTATTCAAAGTTGTTTTGGTTTGGCAATTTGGGCAGGTTTGGGAGGTGTGGTTGTGGAAGATTGATCCTTCAAACTCAAGCATCAAATCCTTAGTATCATCATCAAGAGTTACTCTTTTATGCAACATGGCAGTGCCAGAGCATGCAAAAGATGCCGGTGAAGCTCTCAAGAAGTATGCCAAATTATAAGTTTTCTTGTACCCTATTCATCTTCAACTATTTTTGTTGTTGAAATCAATGGAGAAATCAAAAACGCTTTTATTTAATTAGCATTATATAATATAAACAACTATTTCACACTCAAGATGAGGTTAACTATAAGCATTTCTGCCATGTTTGCAACGTGTTCTGCACTAAACAGAAGGAACTGCCTGAGCCTACCACTCATCCTCTTTTTAGCTTGATAAATTGTTGCAAATTGAAGATGCATCAAGATTGGTTTTGTTCTCTCAAACATGTGTTTCGGAACAAAACTGTGTTGTTGATGTTTTGGCTCACATGAGTCATGATATGGTTCCTGGCTTTCATAGATTTGAGCTGGCGCCTCCTTGTGTTTGTGAAAGCCTTGTTGCTGAAGTTTGCAGCCTGGCTAGGCCTAGAGTAGTGGCTGTTTAGTTCTTTTTGTTCTGGCCTATTGTGGCCCCTATCTCACCAAAAACACTCAAGGTCATGTTCGGTGGGCCTGGCTGAACTAGATATATTCAATTAAAATGGACATGGAACTAGTCTGCTGTTTGATGAGCTTAATTGTATCACAGACTGGATATATTCAATTAAAATCGACATGAATCCAATCTGTTGTTTGATGAGCTTAATTGTATCACAGACTGTTCAGAACTCAAATTTTTATATAGGATACCAGTCCAGCATATGCTGGATTTAGAAACCCAAGCAGAGACGTGGGTTTCAAAGACTAACGAGCTTTCGTTTCTTCTCTTCGTCTTCTCTGCTGAACGTGAAGTACCTCAGCCTGCTTGCCTCCCTCTTCTCTCCTCTGCGTCATCTATGCTATATCCTCTCCTCTCTCCTCTCTCTTCTTCTCTCATCTCCTCTCATCTCCTCTCTCTTTTGGTTTTTTTTAACTGATTCTCTGTTCCGGTTTATTTGGCTCTCTCTTAATATATATATTTTTTAAAATTTGTGTTAGATATTGAGATGTGTTGACGATGTTGAGTGCTGTGATTTCTTTCTTTTTTTATTTCACTTTTCATTGAAGATCTTTCAGATCTGGTATTGGGATTCCAGAATTTGCATCATTCAATTTTTTTTTTTCCTGTGAACGTTGTTTTTCAGTTTGTATTTTATTGAATTTGAAAAATATACTATCGATTTTTTTTTCTTTTGTTTCAAATTACCATTTCTTTTTGGCTAACTACAATCTTGTTTCTATCTTGTAATTATCTTTTTATAAAATTTAAATAATAAAAAAGATAGATTTTCTTCCTATAGCAAAAGGGTTCTGATAAAAACAGATAATTTTATTTGAGAAAGAGATGATTTTTAGTTGATAAAGAAAGATACTAATAAAACATCTAATAAAACATATAATTTTTTTAAAATTATTTCTAAAAATCTGTATATGAGTTTGATTTTGGGTTTGAGAGTTATCTTGTTGGTTTGATTAGGATTTTTTATCTGGTTCTAGGCTTTCTGCAAAAAAATGAGGTTTTTTTTTTCAATTTGAGGCAAAAAGTTGGAATTACTGTTAACTAATTTTTTTTTTATTTATATAAAAATTAAAGAAGCTAATTTCAGTATGTTGTTTAGTGCAAAAATGAACAAAATTGAACTTAAAACCTAACCAGTCCAAGCTAGTCCAATTCAATACTTCAAAGCCTATTTTAACCAGTTTAAGCCAGTCCACCAAATGAAGACCAAACGGAGACCAAAGTCCTTAAGTTTAATTAACAAAACATATTAAATATGTTCTTGTTCAATACACTTCAATAAAAGGTAAAATATGATATTAATTGCATTCCTCCTTATAAATATGAAAACGAATTGTGATGATGTGGTGTGTTAAATGTTAAAATATGTGATAATAGGGTGTGGGTGGGTGTGACCATATTTATGTTCCATGTAAGTTAAGAGAAGAGTTAGAATAACTTTATATTTTATTTTATATTATACAAGTTAGAATAAAAAGTTGAGATAAGTAAGCATACAAAATACACACGCAACGCGCAGCCCATAAGGATAAAATTGTCCAAAATCCAGATCTAGATAAAGGGCTTAAAAAGAAAACAAAAAGTTACTGGATATTTAAGTTAATAAGGTGCTAATTCACTGAAAAGATAAAACAAAAGATGATAGTGACTTCCTGTCTGATACTTTGACAATGTATGTTAGAAAATTCCCTCCTTATTTCCTAACTGTAGACAAAATAAAAAGAGGAAAGAACAATAATAATAATAAATAATAACACAAAAATCAACAGATGACAAAGACTAGTAGCCTAGCCACCTAATCCTCCTCCCCCTTCCCACATTACAGATTCACAGGCGCTCCTCCCACCTAACCTCGTCTCCAACAATGCTACGTGTGGACTAAACTACCCTTCCATCTATCCATCCATGGACCAGAACAGAACAGAAGTGGACCCTCCAGAAAAACAAAGGATGCCATGCCACCACCAACCAAAGACCAAACTGTATGTCATATGATATTCATCATCTGCAATGCAAAAAGTCTTCCCACCCACTCTCATCTAGGAAAAGTCAAACAAACAACAGCCAACAATGAATGGGAATTGAATTGCTTTGGTTCTATCATCTATACTACAAAGCAAACCACCAAAGGCCAGAGAAGGAAACTAAGAGCATAGATATATACCACAATATTGATATAGATATGGCTTCCCGGTCCCAGTCCAAGCCATCATCAGCACCACCACCACCATCACTGCGGTCAAAGACGGAGGCTTTGGATGTTCCCCTTCATGAAATTGGGTTCGAGGTTGAAGAGGTAACCCCCAAAAAGGTCTCCGGTCACCTCCATGTCACCCAAAAGTGCTGTCAGGTCATCATCTTCTTTCTTTCTTTCTATCTTTCTTTGTTTGTTCATATGATGAATTTTTTTCCTGCTGAAAGTCTAAAAGAAGATGTTAATGAAATAAGTACTATGACTAACTGTTCTTTGCTGCTGAGACCAGCCTTTCAAGGTGCTGCATGGAGGGGTATCAGCTCTCATAGCTGAGGCTCTGGCTAGCATAGGAGCCCACCTGGCCTCTGGTTTACAAAGGGTGGCTGGGATTCACCTCAGCATCAACCATTTGAAGCGTGCTGAGCTTGGTGACCATATCTTTGCTGAAGCCACGCCTGTCAATCTCGGCAAAACCATTCAGGTTCCTCTGCTCTTCACCGTCGCATTCCTATCCTCCTTGTCTTCTTAATTATAATCCATCTCCCAGGCTCCTAGCCCTCTCCAGTCTTCATGATGAGGACATCTTTGTCAAACCCATTAGGGTTTACAAACAAAAGAGATGGAAGAGGGAATTATTAATTAGTTTCCAAATTTATTTGTTAGTTCCTAGGTTCTCTAAGTTTTCCAGATTTCATTAGGATTTTTAGTTTTTCCAGATTTCAGTAGGATTTCTAAGTTTTCTATTTTATTTGAATTAGGATTTCTTTCCTAGAATAAGTTTAATTTTCCTTTTCACTCTAGGGTTAATTCATTATGGGAGTTGAGATTTGAATATTGAGTAAAGTTTATTTTCCAGAGATTGGAGACTACTTGGTGTGAAGCCAAACTCCTGGAGAGATTCCAGACCTATCCCTTTTGTTATATTTTCTGTTTTCCATTATTTTTGCTTATGCTAAACTACCTAAATTCTCAATTCACCCATATCCTACATCACTTCATCATCAAGTATCACTTCCAATTAACTGTAGTCACAACTGCTATTACAACAATAGTTGTAGTGTAGGTGTCCAAGAAACAAATGACATTTAGAAATTGTATACGGTTTTATCCGCACAGGGTCATAAATTTTCCATCTCATTCTTTCCATCACACCATTTACAAACAATTTCCTACTGGAAATATAATAATCATGTTGGCACCATCTCATCCTGCCATCATTTCATACTAGGGAAATGTGAATGCCGATACCTAATTATCCAAAGCAGGAAGCAACTAGGGTGCCAATGCCCTCCACATTGTTTTTTTTTTTTTGATCTTTCATCAATTTATCATTTCATTTACTTAATATATTCAATAAACAGATTATATCATTCAAAGTTGTTTTGATTTGGCAATTTTGGGCAGGTTTGGGAGGTGAGACTGTGGAAGATTAATCCTTCAAACTCAGACATCAAATCCTTAGTATCATCATCAAGAGTTACTCTTTTATGCAACATGCCTGTGCCAGAGCATGCAAAAGATGCCGGTGATGCTCTAAAGAAGTATGCCAAATTATAAGTTTTCTTGTACCCTATTCATGTTCAACTCTTTTTGTTATTGAACCAATGGAGAAATTAAAGACACTTTGATTTTAGCAGTATAATTTAAACAAATATTTCATACTCAAGATGAGGTTGTCAAACAAGCTTGAAGTAAGCATTTATGCCATGTTTTCAATGTGTTCAGCACTAAACAGAAGGAACTGCCTGAGCCTAGCTTTGGCATCAACGTGGTCCAAGGAATGAGAAACATTCACAACCCAATTAGGTAGGTCAAGAACAAAAACTAACAATCTACACAGTTTCAGTTTCCTAGTATTGAAACCGAGTAAGAGTTCAACAAAAAGCTTCCATGATCATCCTGAGTCCTGACCCACAAGTTCTAATCATTGCACAAATTGTTTTGTATTAGCTTCACAAATAAGAACTGTAACTTGTTCATAAACATACAAATACTCAAAATTGAAACTTGATTAAGCTTACAAATATACAATTTAGAGCATGCATACACCAAGTTGAGGTTGAGTGAGAAAACCTACATGACTACATATGAGGCACATGAACTGAATCATCAAAAAATTGTCACTTTGAATCGTTTTCCCACCGGGATGTGGAAATACTTTTCCTTGAAACCGGAACAAATAAAAGTATGAGCAAAAATATGTGTTTAAGCAAGGTAAGAGAATTGGGAAAGCAAGCAATACCAATGAGTACCTGAGACTGGCAAGCTGTTGGGTCAATTCGTTGATCTCAAGGCCAGAGAGTTTGAGAGAAGACAGAGTTCCAGGCACCTCTTGGGACACCACATTGGATAATTTTCCCACCGCAGCTGCCAATCTTCTCAAAGCCTGAAATCGCAATAAGCTTGATAGCCACATGCATTGATAAAGTGATTGTATTTCTCAAAATTCAAAGCTAAAGTGAGATAGTAACATACTTTGATAGTTGGGATGCAAATTACAGCAACGGAGAAAAGCGCAGCAAAAGCCTGCAGGTCCAGCCAGTAAAACGATGAACAGGGTTCAGTTGCTGGTTAATTTATTACTATATGTTTGATTGCAGTATTGTAAAAATGTCGAAATGGGTTACCATGGAGAGGACAAAGAGGAGAGAGAGAAGGCCCAATTTGGCAGTGGGTCGAATCCGCAGAGTTTTGACGTGTTGTACGGACGGAGCAATGGCATAAGAAGACGACGAAGACGAAGACGCAGACAGCAGCGGTTGCGTTTGGGTGGATGGGGTAATTGAATTGGTTTTTGAAAGTTTCGGTAGTTGCAGCGTCGACACGGATGGAATATTGGGTTTCTGGGAAACTACAGAGGCAGCTCTCTTGCTGCCATGAAAAGGGTTCCCCTGTTTCATCGCCGTGGCCGTGGCCACTAGCGACTGAGCCAACATCTCTCTCTCTCTCTACTGAAACTAGGGAAATAGCGGTATATACCCCAATTTTATAATCTTAACTAAAAATACCACCCCCCAATTTTTTTACAACTAACACCTATAAATATAAAATTATTGTACACTTATTGCTCACCTAACACTTTTTCTGAAAATCACCTCTCGCGAATCAGCTCTCTCTTTGGCTCCGTCTCTCACAGTCTCCACTCTCTGGTCACTCAGCTCTCACTCTGTCGTCTCTCGTGGCTCGAGCTCTCACGCTCTCAGTCTCTGGTCGCTCCTGGTCTCACTCTCTCTTCTCTCTTCCTCTCCCAGCGGAATCCGTTAATTGAAGATCAATGCCATCGATTACATGAACCAGGTCCTGTTCATCGAAATTTCCTTACGGCTTAGGGTTTATAGGTTTGTATGAAAATCGTTTATGGGTTTGTTTGAAATTGGTTTAGGGTTTAGGTTTAGGGCTTTCTCTTGAAATTGGTTTAGTGAGTTCTTTGAAATGGGTATAGGGTTTAGGGGTTTTTCAGAAATTGGTTTAGGGGTTTCACTGAAATGGGTTTAGGTCTAAAATGTTGTGATTCCGATGATTCATTGTTTGAAACAGTGAATGGGTTTGTTGTTTGTGGAATGATGCTTGCACTGGTGCTGTTTTGCTGTTGGTATTGATGTTGTATTGCTCTTTTGTTGCCGGGTTATTGCTGATGTAGTGACGTTGTATATTCATTTTAGTGTTGTTGTATTGCTAGTTTGTTATGGTTGTAATGGTTTATTATGGTTTTATTCATGTTCCACAACAACAAATGTAGTTCAATGACACACCTTTATGACTTGTTTTAAATGTACGTCTTTGAAAGTAATTTGGGCTATACATTGTACGCAGTGAAACAAACACGTCATTGATAAGTTTAGGGCTTGCATATTGGATATGGATAAGTTATCTTTGTTTTTCATATTCTGTTGTGATTATTTGGAATTTCATTTTGGGGATGAATATTGAATGTGTAAACAAAGGGCAAAGAACCATATGCGGGGATGTATATTAGTTTTGGGTGCACAATGGGCTAGTTTAGAAGTTACAGGTACCTCGAGATGTGTTGCTTGTGCTATCTTTTAAATGGATTTGAAGAGCCTATACTGAAATAGCTTCTCCTTCCCATTTCCCTTCTCATTCGGGAAGCATTTTCGTGTTAGGCCTTTGGTTTATCAGTCACTTATCCTGTTCAAACAATATTCGATGTAACTAGTGTTTAGTATCTAATTGTAGAAACTAATTTGCAGGTTTCTAGTGAGCAGAAGTCACCATAACTTTATCTTTTGGAGAATATTGTAAAGAATAGCGGACGGGACTACATAAAATATTTTGTTGTCAGACTCCCTGAGGTTAGATTTCTGTTTTTTGTGATGCCTCTCATTTCTCAGCATGCTTTTTGTGGTTACGTAACGCAGCTTCTTGATTTATTGACATGTAACAATGTCTGAATCAACCTGGAATACACAACATATTTAGTTTGAGGTTTAAATAATGGCAATTGGGATTAAATTATCTTTGATATCCACGCTGTTCACTGCTTACGAATTACATTGTTTCTTTCAAATAAAATGATGTTTTTCTGAGAATGTGTCATTATTACCCCCTTGTGTCAAATCCGACGATAGGCTTCACTTCACTTCACTCCGTAGTTACTTTGTAGTCAAAAGTTTTTCCCATTTTTTGCACTTGTAGGTGTATGAAATGGGAAAAACTTTTGTAGGAAGCCTTTTGAAGATAAAATATAAAAGAAGGACGTGGGAAAATATAAGAGCACGAACTTGTGGACAGAAAATATAACATAAGGAAATTGGAAAATATAAGAGAAGGAAATGGGAAAATATAAGAGCAAGATTTGTGGAGAGAAAAGATAAGGGTTGAAGGTACAATGAATTTGTATTTTTTCTGTCATGGGCCATTGGTGAAGAAACATGAAATGCATATAAAGTTCTATTGGGGCTGTATTGTAGGTTTATCACTGATATATCTTGTGCATATTGCCATGACATGCATCTGTATTGTGTGTTTATTGCTTGTAATTGTCTATATTTAAAAGGCTTGAAATTATTTGTATAATGGTGGTGTGTAGGGAAATATGGTCTCGAAAGCAAAGTTGATGATTGCTGCGGATGAAAAAATCCAGGGAAAGGTGTTGACCCTTTCCCATACAAAAACAGCGATCTATACAATTAAGGACAAATTTAGTGGGCAACAGGTTACAAAGGTTCAAGGACAGTTGTTTTGGCCATTTGTTAGTAATTGAGGACCTGAAGTGGACAACACAAATTATCCATGGCTTGTTGTTGAGAAAGGGAGACCCAAGGACAGTTTCTCAAGTCAACGGGATCAAATTCATTGTTGGCAGCAAGGTCATACAGTTCAGCGCAGCAGTTTTGCGTCATCACAGGGCTCCAGTTTGGAAACCTTCCCTTCATTCCAACTGCAACTAATGACAACTGCTCATTGAAGAAGAAGTATTTCTGCAACAATAAAACGGTCAGCCTTTCCGAACTCGAACAAGCCTTCATCGACTGCAGTGATGAGGAGGACGTCTTCAAGTTTGGGCTTTTATATTTCGCTGTGTTTGTGCTGTTGGGCAGTGAAAAGCATGTCAACATTGACATGCGCTACTTGAAATTGGCCGAAGATGTTGAAGACTTCCAGAAGTATCCGTGGGGTGCTGTGTCATATGCCAAGACAAATTCGTCATTGTTGAGGGCACTGTGCGCAGAGTACCAGCGTGTCAAAGTGCCCCAGAAAGCCTTAAAAACCAAAAAATCAGCAAAGCAATCCAAGACAATGGCAAGTGGTAGACCAAGGGAGTACCACATAAAAGGATTTGGCTTTGCACTTCAGGTGAGGAAATATCCGTTTATGTATAAGTTCCATTTACTTTGTTTACAGTGATTGATATATTTTTCTTGAAAACAGATATGGGCTTTTGAGGTGTTTCCAGGCATTTGCTGCATTGCATATCGTTGTGCGCGAACAGAATGCCCAAGTCCCTCGTATACTACAATGGAGAATCAATAGTTTGCCTCGTTTTCACGAAGTAATGAGCCAAGTCTTTGAAAATGCAGAGGTTAGTTCTGTTAATAATACTAATGTTATGCTTCTGATTCAAATTATAGGTTTAATAATATGTTTTTTGTCTCTGGAAATTGCAGGTTGATGTGCAACCTCTCCGCCCATCTATAATTGAGAAGCAGCAGCCGTATTGGAGTTGGGGTGACGATGTTGATGACACTGAAGAAGTTGTTGAGTTGTTTGGCGATGACGAAGAACCAAAAACCAGCACTTCTGCCTCTGTGCAAGAAAAAGATGAGGACATTGCTGAAATTGCTAGCCTTCCATCGTCTTCTAAGGCAAGCAATACTTTTTTTTTCAATATATACGTCATAATACCATAGGAAAAAAACTGCGTTGATGGGAAATATTTTCGAAATATTGTAACATTTGCATTATAACTTAATGCAGGGTAAAGTTGCGTCCACTCATTTACGCACTTTGAAGCGTGACTTTGAAAGGACAAAGGATGAATTGGCCAAAGTAGCCGCTTCGAATCGAGGACTTCGCAAGAGAGTGCATCAGTTGGAAGAAATTGTACGGACGGAGTCCTTGAAACGTGAAATAGAGTCTGCAAAATATAAAAAGTCAGTGGAGGATTTTGCCAAGACCCTAGCTTCCATGGAACATTATTTCAAGGGGGAGATAGAGCAGCTGAAAAAAATAAATAGTGGGTTGAATGAGGGTGGGGAAGGACATGAGGACCTCCGTAGTTCTCATATGAATGAAGGACCATTACATGACTATGGTAGTCCGCATATAGAACCGGCAGCAATGGAAACAAAAAGCCCGGTGATGGAGCCGAACCATCCGCAGCCTTGGTAGTCGAAAGAGGCAGAAATTGTCACTTCCGTTCCTCACTTAGAAGTGCATGAAGCAGCTGAGCATGCACAAGTCGAGAAGCTGCCTACCCCGGAAGATGTGGCCGGGTGTGACGAAATCTGCAAAAGACCGATGTTTTTGTTAGAAGATTGGAAAATAAGTGATAGTATGGCATCGGGAGGTCCGATCAATCCTCCAAGTATACCGAAAGTGAGTATGGCTGGTGATTGAGAAGGGTCTAAAAGTGTTGAAACAAAAGAAGAGAAAGGTAAAGGCTGGAGACAGAAGCGTCTGTCCCACACTTTGTGTAGTCCATTTACTGATCCGTTGAGGAAGAAGAGGACGATGAGTGTGTCGAATGTGACTGAAACCCCGCCATGTTTTGATCCATCAAAACCCCTTCCCATTGAAGATGTGAAGGCAGGTAATGGAGTTTTGCATTGGCTGGAAAAACGAGATCAGGTTAGGATTCTTTACCTTCAAAATCCAATCTTCATGTTATGCTAGTATGTGCTGATATAGAAATGAGAGAATTACCAAGTTCGCTTTAATATACATGTGTATATTTGTGATGAACAAAATTCAGACTTTGTTAAAGCCAAAAAATATTGACTGCCGCGTTAAATGTATTTTGTTAAATATAGGTAGTAAGAAATTTTGAATTGTAGTTTATTATTATAACATTTAGACTCAAAAGAAGACAATAACAGAGATTTAGAAGGGGTTGTAATAGCTGCTCCTTCCGCCCATGGCATCTGGTCTTCTCCTCCATGTTATGTTCCTCATGTTCCTCGACTCTGCTAGTGTCTTTCCTCAGTGATATTAATGCAGTCGAGGATCTGGAACATTTGGATGGAGCGCAATTGAAGATTTTGTCAGGGTCAGTGAGGAGTAAGGGCTGAGGAGTTATGGGATAGAGTTAAATTCCGGGCTTCTCTTTGGGCATCGGGTTCTAGGCAGTTGAAGGATTATCATTACTCTATAATCTTGAGAGACATGGCTGCTGTCTTAAGATGATGTTACCTAAAGTCTTGTTTTCTTCCTATAGTTTTATCTTCAGTCATAGCTGCCTAGATTTTCTTTAGTTGTTCTTCGGAGTTTTCCTTTTCATTGTTTAATCGATGTTTTTTCCTCTTGATTATCAATAAAACGTTTCTATTCATAACAAAAAATATTAATGCAGTCGAGGATGTTTTTAAAGTGTATATGGCAGTTACCTCTTGGATTATGGTTATGTGTTCAAAGAGTTTCTTAATCTAAAACAAATTATTACTCGAACAAAGAATTGAACTTATGGTCACATTTGAAGTGAAGAAAAAAACAGAGTTGAAATAGAAGACAAATACAATTGCTTGGTTGTCGTTACAATTTCAAGTGGAGAAACAAATAGAGATAAGTAGTTTACCTAAGAATTCTCAATTGGTGCTCAAGGGGACAAAAATGGAGACAAATAAAGTCAAGATGATTGGCCACTACAACATGGAGATAAAATCTAACAAGTTTTTGTTTCCTGTTTTATCATGTTTCTTCATATTTATATATAGAATTTGAAAGTTTTGTTACAATTGAGGCAAAATTATTCCACTCCCCAAGTGAAGTAGCTTCCTACTTAGCAAGAATTCTATATTTGTCTCACCTAATTGCTATATCTGAAAACTGTTATTTTAAATGGGACAATATTATTTTATATATGTTGTGAAAACTATTACCACCTAAGTTCTAATCGGGAATTTACGTTTTTGCCTCTTGTAGTGCGGAGGTGCAGCTGGAATCATGTTCGGTGGGCGCTGATTTTTTTCTAAACTGATCGATGATACGGAATGGATTAGCTCAAGGGTAAGAATACACAATTCTCTACTTTATTACGATACTTCGATTGTTTTCTTTGCTTTATTAAGTGTAAGTTGTATGAAATTGTGCTGATATTATATACGTGAACTTTCAGTACTTGGACATGGCAACCTTTCTCATTCGGAAAAGGCAACACGCGCATCCGTTGGTATTTGGAACTCAGTGGACAACGGCAGATTGTTGCTTGCAGGTAAACATGTTAGCATTTAACATTCATTGCTTCATTTGCTTTTGGTTGTCATTACGTAATATGGCTTCATTTCAATGTGTGCAGCAATTTCTAGAGCCGGTCAAAGCGACTGGCAAGACACGTGGAGCGAAGAAGGCAGCTGCTTCAAACATCAGTGACCTTACACCCAGCAAGCTGAACAATATACATCACTATGTGCGGGGTACGTGGCAACACGGGTATGGCCAAGCTTGGACAAAAGTTAGGAAGGTCTATTTTTCATATAATCTGAAAGGGTCCCACTGGGTTGCAATCGAACTTGATTTTGTGAATCATACTGCAACGGTGTATGACTCGTACTCTGATTTTACCACCACAAAGAAGCTGGTTGGACCGCTTCGCCCTATATCCGAGACGCTGGCACAAGTGCTGTACAATATGCACTTTTATGAAGCTTCTGAGCTTGAAGAGGTGAAGCAAAGGGGGCTGGAGATGTCAACCTTTACGGCATTCTCAGTTGCACCATTGGAGATGTGCCACAACAACGAGATGGGTAAGGTTTGTGAATTTAGTGGAGTTTAGAAACTATTTTACATAAATGCAGTTCTAATTTCCCAACTTATTGGCTTGACAGTGCATCTTGCGGAATCATGACCGTCAAATTCTTGGAGCATCTCAATGCTGGGATTTCGTTGCATACAATTGACCCTTTGAAGAGCAAATATTACAGACTGAAGCTTGCAATAGAGGGTTTAAGGGGGGAGGCATATGTATGAGGTATATGTCTTCATGTCTGTGAATTTAGTTGAGTGTGGACTTAGGACTTGGGTATTCACTGTGCTCATTAATTATGTCAGGAACTCGTTTATATGAAGATGCACACGTGGATGCTTTGCTGGAAATTCCTGCCTTTTTGCTAGAGCTACTAGGTTTAGTTATTATGTGTAGCAACCCGGGTCTTTGGCCCTGCTGTATATTGTGAGGTGTAATATTGTACAGTCTAGAAGCAGTGGCTAATTGCCTTACATGGCACACACACGTTTTCAATTTTGAAGGTTACCTATTTTGTACACCTCCATATATAAATATTGTTGCTCTTTATGGATGCTTTTGTAGCCACTGTTCACATTTTCTGTCTGTGGTTTTGTTTGCAATTTATGTGATATAGGTAAATTTCATTTCCTGCACTGGGAATCTGTTAGTGGACTTCCTGAAGCATACAGCTTTCTTAAGATTTCTCAATTTCGTTTTGACTTAGTTCGTTTTAAATAATGTCGGCCGCAATTCTACTTTTCTGCGTAGCATTATGTTGTTATTGGAATTTGGAACCGAGTACTGTGTTTGCTGATGTTAGCTGGAGCAGGATGAATGTCACAGGTGGTTTGGTATATTTGGGAATTGCTACAGTTTTACATTACATGCGCTCTCCAGTTTTTTACTTTCCCCTTATGTACTAATTTTCCTTTACATCACTCTCTATGAGACAAATTTTGCTTTCAATTTGTAGAAACTTATGTTACTTTTCCCTTTGGCACGATTACAAGCTAGGTTCCATTTCAGAAAAGCAGGTAAAACAGCCTTATTTTTAGACTAGTTTAGACTCTCGCGTGTATCCAAAAATTCAATTTCAGTCATGCCACTTTCTTGCAAGGTCTAAAAGAAATTGCGGAGTGTTTGTCTGGAACTTTGACGAAGTGAACTGATGCTATTGTGCAAGACGATATTGAAGGTCCAGCAATGAACCCGAGAAACCTCCTGAGGTTTGAATAAGAACTCTTTTATCTAGTATTTACATCAATCTTGAACATTGTAATGGAGCCAATCTGCTTCTATGCTTATGTGATGCTTTCTGCTGAGGTTCCCATTTATGCCATGCCTCTTTTTTCTTGTTTACTTTGCTTTTTTTTTCTTGGGATCTTTTGGCTTGGCACTATGAACTGACTCGAATGGCAGTTACAAATTAACATAGGTCTTAATTCTGAACTGCCATTCATAAACTCTATCTCTGTACTTAACCCAGTTGTTTTTGCAGGTCGGTCTCACCCAAGTGTTGATTGCAATATTCTAAAGAAGATGACCATACACTGTTATTTTTTGTAGGCATACGTATGAGATGCCTTAGCTTTAATTGGTTAGGTTGTTCCAAGTTTTATGTACACAATCTCACAGTCACGGCCGAGTTGTTTTTCATTTCAAGTATTTGTCCGTGCTTTTTTTTCCCCCATTATTCTGATTATGGAGATGAAGTAAATACTACTGTGGAGCTTATAGCATGTTTACTTTATTTTGTGGGCTTAATTGTGTGAGAGATGCCCTTATAATGTCAAACAAACAGTATTGACATCAATCTTTTGAAATAATTGAAATCACACCGTTTATTATTATGATTATTTTTGTTTCTTCCTCCGAGAACAAGCAAAGTGGTTACAAATATGAAAGATTCTGAATAAGTTTTCTTCTATCAAATTCCGCATGGACCTAGAGTTCTATCGGTACCATCCTAGGATACTTCACACTGGTCTTGGAAGGACATGTAAAACGGTTATTGTGCGTTCCATTGTACAAGGTTGAATGGATTTTCCTTTATGTTGTATTTGGCCCAAGCATGCCAAAAATCATCCTCGTTTTCAACCAAGTGGAGACTTATTACACCAAATGCCATTGACATACGATATGATAGCAATATCAGGCCAATATACATACACTATAGAGGCAATATTAGGACAATAGAAGGATAATACGATAGCAATAGTATGACAATATACATCCAATATGGTGGCAATATGCATACACTATCTATACAATAAAAAGGCAATATTAAGCAATATACATGCAATCGAACAGCAATATTAAGTGAATCTACATATGATACACACACATCCATTACAGATTACATTTTACACATGCAAAACAAATCGCCACCGAAGCTTAACAATACTATCCCGCGAAGGGAAAACGAAGAAGCAGGTAGAGCATTACATTAACAACAATAAATTTGGCTTACAAACGAAAAAAGCAAACCTTAATGGGAAATTGGAAATTGTGGATTTCAACCCAAAATAGGACTATGTAACTAAGCATTTATTGCGAATTTTAGAACAAGAAAATTGGGAATTAGGAAAATAGCAAAATAGCAAAACTGCAAACTTGGAAAATGGGAAATAAGGAAACTTGGAAAATTCAAAAATTGGAAATATAGAAGAAAAGGAAAATTGGAAAATTGGGGAAACTTGGAAAATTCAAAAATTGGAAATATAGAAGAAAAGGAAAATTGGAAAATTGGAAAATTGGAAAATCGGAAATACGGAAAAATGGAAACTTGGAAAATTGGAAATAGGAAAAAAGGAAAATTGGAAAGAGGAAAGTAGGAAATAGGATAAAAGGACACTTGGAAAATTGGAAAATTGGAAAATTGGAAAATAGGAAATTGGAAAATTGGAAAATTGGAAAATTGGAAAATTGGAAAATTGGAAAATTGGAAAATAGGAAATTGGACAATTGGAAAATTGGGTAATTGGAAAATAAAGCAACTTTGAAAATTGGAAATTGAACAAAATGAAACTTGGAAAATAGGAAACAGGAAAAAAAAGAAACTCGGAAAACATGAAAATTGGAAAATTGGAAATAGGAAATAGGAAAAAAGGAAAGTTGGAAAATAGGCAAATTCGCAAATTGGAAAATTGAAAATTGGATAATTGGATAATTGGATAATTGGATAATTGGACTATTGGACTATTGGACTATTGGATACCTGGATAATTGAAAAATAGCAAATAAGGCAACTTGGAAAATAGCAAACTTGGAAATAGAACAAAAGGAAAGTTAGCAAATTGGAGAAAGGAAAAAAAGGAAACTTAGAAAATAGGGCAATTGGAAAAAAGAAAATTGGTTAATAGAACAATTGGATAATTGGACAAAAACTGAAAATTGGATAAATGGAAATAGGAAACAGGGACACATGGAAAATAGGAAAATTGGAAACGAATTGAAATTGTGGAAATGGGAAATAAGACAATTACCATATTGTACAATATTAGTTACTTTCTCAATTAGCCAAAGCAGGCAACTTTTTTTCATTACATAATGGGAAAATAGGAACATTGAAAAATTGGAAAACTGGAAATAGAACAAAAGGAAACTTGGGAAATATAAGGATGGATAACAATTGTCGTGTCCGTGATATTTGAAATCAGGATTACTTTTAACGAAGTGGACTGTTATTAGACCAAATGCCATTGACATACGATATAATAGCAATATCAGACCAATATACATGCACTATAGAGCCAATACTGGTACAATATATGGATGATACGATAGCAATAGTTTTACAATATACATCCAATAGGCTGGCAATATTCATACACTATATATACAATACAAAGGCAATGTTAAGCAATATACATACAATAAAAGGGCAATAGTAAGTTTATCTACATACAATACACACACATCCATTACAGAATACATTTCACAGATGAAAAACAAATCGCCCCCGAACCTTAACAATAGTATACCGCGAAGGGAAAACCAAGGCAACAAAAGATCCATGTACTCGGGTCAGATGAACTCAAGCAGCACTCACCCTTACTACAGGTCCATCAAAAGATCCATGTCTTTGTCCTTTGTCCTCGCTGCATGCACGAGACTATGATGAGCCATTCCCTCATCACCCATATTCAGCACCTCCCACACACCAGCTACATCAATTTCACTCCAATTGTAGTTTGGTGAGATCACCGAAGCATAATCTCGGAACATTTCGAAGCCGTTGTTGAAACATTCAACCATTTCATGGTTATTTTCTTCAGATGTTGAGAAATTTTCGACGGCATCTTTCTTTCGCTCTTCCAATTTCAACTTCAACGACTCTAACTTTTTGCTCCGACTTTTTGCTTTTAGAGTTTGCTTAACTTCTCCAGCAAATTCTTTGTTCAACTTGTTGGCCAAGTTTCCCATAACTTGGCCATGAATATCACATTTGCTCTCCCACCAATCTGTTGCCTTAGACAAATATTGGAGGTCGTGCTTGACGACAGAGATTTTGTCAAGCGGATCAGTGCTCTCGGCCTCACTTCCAGATGAAGTGGGATCGTGATTGGGAGTCAGCGGTGGAGATGGGAATGGCACATGCCACGGTAGGTCCCCGGGTAACTGACTTGGTCGTTTGGAGGCCGTACATCCGACATGTTGAAGTATTGAAGTATTGAAGTATTGAAGTACTAGAATTCACAGCTGCCGACTGCAACAAAACAAATAAACGTAGATTCTGTGTCAAGTTGTAAACGACAATATGGTTAGCTTGAGTGGACAATGTTTGCCTTTGAGTAAGACAGATATGAAGTACTGATATGAATGTGGAGAATGTTTGCCTTTGAGTAAGACTCGATATGAAGTACTGATATGAATGTTTGCCTTTGCCTTTGAGTTAGACTGATATGAATGTTTACCTTTCCCGTTAATTAAGCTGTCTATGTTGCAGTTATATATAGGAAGGTTCATATATTGGGTCTTTAGTTGGTGCATTAAATTGATGGGATTGCAAACTACACCATTAACTCCTTGGCTGTAATTTACAGCAGTAGAGCATTACATTAACAACAATAAAATTGGCTTACAAACGATAAAAAGCAAACCTTAATGGGAAATAGGAAAATAGGAAAATAGGAAAATAGCAAAATAGCAAAAGTGCAAAAGTGCAAACTTGGAAATTGGGAAATAAGGAAACTTGGAAAATTGGAAAATTGGAAAATCGGAAATACGAAAAAATGGAAAATTGGAAATAGGAAAAAACGAAAATTGGAAAGAGGAAAGTAAGAAAGTAGGAAATAGGAGAAAAGGACACTTGGAAAATTGGAAAAAGGAAAAAAGGACACTTGGAAAATTGGAAAATAAAGCAACTTCGAAAATTGGAAATTGAACAAAAGGAAACTTGGAAAATAGGAAACAGGAAAAAAAAGATACTCTGAAAACATGAAAATTGGAAATAGGAAATAGGAAAAAAGGACAGTTGGAAAATAGGCAAATTCGCAAATTGGAAAATTGAAAATTGGATAATTGGATAATTGGATAATTGGAAAATTGGACTATTGGACTATTGGACTATTGGATACTTGGATAATTGAAAAATAGCAAATAAGGCAACTTGGAAAATAGCAAAATTGGAAATAGAACAAAAGGAAAGTTAGCAAATTGGAAAAAGGAAAAAAAGGAAACTTAGAAAATAGGGCAATTGGAAAAAAGAAAATTGGTTAATAGAACAATTGGATAATTGGACAAAAACTGAAAATTGGATAAATGGAAATAGGAAACAGGGACACATGGAAAATAGGAAAATTGGAAACGAATTGAAATTGTGGAAATGGGAAATAAGACAATTACCATATTGGACAATTTCAATTACTTTCTCAATTACACAAAGTAGGCAACTTTTTATAATTACATAATGGGAAAATAGGAACATTGAAAAATTGGAAAACTGGAAATAGAACAAAAGGAAACGTGGGAAATTGAAAAATAGGATAAAATAGGCACAAAAAATGAAAAATTGGATAATTGGATAATTGCATAATTGCATAATTGCATAATTGGATGACAGATGGAAAATAGGAAAATATGAAAAATGGAAAAATGGAAACGAATTGAGATTGCTGAAATGAGAAATAAGACAATAACCATATTGGTCAATTTGAATGAGTTGATCAATTTGGCAAATAGGCAAATCCCTTTTTTGAATTATATAATGGGAAAATGACCAAGTTCGGAACATCCAAAATAGAAATATATGACAAAAAGGCATACAGTCAACTGGGTAATACTATCCCGCCTAACACTCCCGCCCAATACTATCCCGCCTAACACTCCCGCCAAGCCCTCCCGCCAATGACTCCCCCTAATCCCTCCCGCCACTAACTCTCTCTGTTACTCCAGGTCATTAAAACCTGCCTATATTAATCAACCCAGGTGTTTGAAATGAAAGCTTCCATCACATTAACTCCTGCTTGCAGCCATTACCTTCCCCACTGATTTCACTCACATCGCATTTAGTCCCCCTTTTTTCCAATGAACTCATACACCAGCCTACATTAAATATCAAAGACCATGGACCATAACCTCACACCAAACCCAACGCTTTCAATTACTGAAGGAGGGGAGACTGAAACAGAAGCCAAGTCACCCAATTCACTCACTGGAGACTTGGTCCATGGCATGCAGCAATGTCGAGGCAATACCATGTTTTGGAAAAATCTCCATGCAGACATAGTATCAAAAATTGTGGAGGGCCAAGCTAGATGGGATGTCATAAGAAAGCGCACAATTCGCTCTCGTTATCATGCCCGCATGCATCTCGTACATATAAAGGCAGTCAAACGAAAAATTGAAATTGCCCATACCACTGCAATTATGGTATTCAAGGAATCAGAAGAAATGGCCAAGTTGAAGCAACAACAAGTGGAAAGGGGATTTGAACTATTTCGTAAGTTTGCAAAAATAGTGGATCCGGCAGGAAACCGGGCCAACATCACTGTGGCCGGGGTCATGAATTTCATGGGTCGTGGTCGCCGCACTTGAACAGTATGCAAACTTCGAATTTGTCAACAGCACGGAAACGGAACTATGAGGTGGGCTCTTTTTGTATTATGTAACCATGGGGTGGCCTGTTGTTGTATTATGTAAGTTTGGAAATAGGATTTTATGCTATGAGGTGGGCTCTTTTTGTATTATGTAACCATGGGGTGGCGTGTTGTTGTATTATGTAAGTTTGGAAATAGGATTTTATGGAATGATCATGCCTCTTTTTGTATTTGTGCGTATACAGTTTATCGGTGTCCAGTTCAGTGGCGATATAGCAGCAATAACTATACAATAAACATGCGTATAATGGCAATATTATGTCAATAAGAGTACAATACAGAGGTGATAGAGTTACAATATGATCGTATTCCAGTACGTACTGCATCAGAATGTTTTTCAAATTATTTGGTCCTCAAAAAGTCAAGAAAAAAAAAATTAAGTAATTACAACCTGGAAAAAGGATGAAGTGTACATCCCTTAAAAGACATATGGCCTACATTACAGACCTTCAAAATGAACTCTCTATATATAATGCATGCCTTGTAGCACCATCACATCCCCCCTAAATTACAGAAACATGACACCCTAAAACCTCATGCTCCTTCCTCTTTCAACCCCTAAATTATCCATTGGATGCCCAATACTAGATCACTGCTTGGGGGGTGGGATACCCTGCAACTCCATAACAGAATTGGTAGGGGAGAGTGGTTCCGGGAAGACGCAGCTTTGTCTCCAACTTACGGTACGAGCTCAGCTCCCACCCTCACATGGCGGACTAGGGGGCTCCTCCGTCTACATATTCACAGAATTTAGCTTCTCATTTCGTCGATTGCAACAACTAGGCAACCTTTATCATGCATCATACCCCAACTTAATAAGGTTGGAGCCATTGGAAGACATATATGTTCGTGGTGTTCATGATGCTCAAGAACTCATCCATGTCCTTGGAGACATAGAAGCATTTATTGCCATTGATCACACCCGCCTACCTGTCAAACTCATTGTCATTGATTCCATTGCTGCATTGTTCCGATCACAGGATTTAGACAACACACGGCAGATTTGAACGGCGGTCTGAAATGTTCTTCAACATATCTGGGACATTGAAGGGTTTAGCAAATAAGTTTGGGTTGGCGGTGGTTGTCACCAACCAAGTGGTGGATTTTATTGGGCCACATGATGGAGTGAATGGGGTGAGGTTGGGAAACTTGGAGTCCCTGGACACATCAGGGCGGGACGGGTGAGTCCAGCTTTGGGACCTGGCTTGGGCACGTTGCATAAATTCAAGAGTGTTCTTGGAAAGACATGAACAATCTATTGGAGTTAACATTCGTAATGCTCCTTCAACAACTATATGTAGTCAAACACATAGGACATTTCACCTTGTATTTGCCCCACATCTGGCCTATGCATCCGCAGAATTTGTAATCAGAAAAGAAGGTTTAGTCGGAGTATCAGGGTAACTGTGTAATAAAGGAATTCTAAGAACTTTAATGTTTTGGATCCTTTTGGAATTACATTCCAGGCCCTTTAATTTCGCACTCAAATTATAATAGCAATCTGGAAGCAATACAGCATGCTGTAGCAATGCAACCCAAATTATGCAAATTTAAAACAATTCCCATTCAACATAACACGAAACCCACCACAAATAAAAGTAAAGTTTACATGACCTACCAAAGCAACACAAATCATATTGTCTAAGATACATTGCTCAATGGAATATTGTTTTTACAGGTGCTTTTATTGTGGCCTCCGGAACCACACCTTGAGCACTTTATTGTAATGGTGCCCTCTCGTGCGAGGGAATTCTTAACTTCTTTCGTCCTGCCTGGCATGACCCTTGCCATGAGAGGCAGCACAACTTGACTTCGAACATCTTCAAGAATATCCCACCTTCCGTGAGGCTGTACCGGGTAGATGCTATCTGAATAAGCATCCATCCAAGTTTTCCGAGTGTAATACCGAGAAGCCTTTGAGTATACATTTACTTTCAAGAAGCGGCAAACTGCAACTACATGCTTGCTGATCAGTGCATATTTATATATTATTTTGTACCATTCTAGCTTATGATTTGGTTATGTTTTTGAGTTAAACTTGTGCTTTTAATCCTTTTTGTGTTTATGTTTCAGTTCATTGAGCTTTAGGTAACAATGATGACTTTGGATAGGAAATGATGCAATCCATGCATATTAAAGCCTTATTTGGGTGAATGGAAGAAGAGCTTAAAGACAAACTCATTTTGGCTACAACTCCTTGTCAGCCCAGTTTCGTAGGTCAACGTCTTGGCCTTGGATGAGCATGCTATGGGGCTCGAATGAGGTGATGATCTTCATGAAACTTATTCCAATGGGTGTCTAGTACAACATATCCATATTTCAGCACAATTGGACATATGTGGAGTGCTTAGCCCGTCCAACACTCAACCTTGCTCAGCAGGATTTGCAGCTGCCAGCTTTTTGCCATGTGCCTCACCCCAACTATAACTGACTTTGTACCCAACATAATGAGTGAAGTATGGAGGCATTCCAGCTATGAAATTCTAAATGAGCAAGTTGGTACATGATGGAGCTATTAAAGAGAAAGCATGTGCATGCATGTAAAGCATAAATGAAATGAAGTCAATTCCAGTCTCTGTTCGGCAGCCAACTTTCAAGGCTCAAAACGCACACTTCTACTGCTCCGATGGGAATACTTTCTTCATAGAAGTTGTTCCAATGGGTGTCTAGTATAACATATCCAAATTTGAGCCCCATTGGATAAATTTGGAAACCTCTGGCCTTCCTACACCAAGACTGGTTCAGAAAACTCGTTTTTGTTCAACACCCAAAAGAAGACCACATGGGTTGGCAGCAAAAGGCAGCCACAAATTGAACACCTTTGATAATCCCATGTGAAGAAAAGCTTGGAGTGCAGCAAAAGAAGTATGGGATGCATTTGATTCCAACCACACTAACATAGACAAGATGAGGTGGGAGTTGTGGGTTGTATTAAAGAAGGAATGGTGGTGTTGCATTTCATCATGTTGTTCCTCCCTCTTAGCCCTATAAATAGAGAAGCCTTCAAGCTTCATAAATCACACCCCAAGGGGGGGAGCTCTCAAACACTTCTCTAGAGCTCCCTTCCCTTCTCTCCCTCAAATTCTCTTAGTTTCCTTTCAAGTTGTCAATTGTTGTAACAAAATGATTTTACTAAATTTTCCTTCAAGTTTTCTTAGTTCCACTTTACTTTTATTTGTAATGTACATTCTTTCTTAAGTATTCAAGTTTAATTAGTTTCCAAGTTTCAATTATGGTTTTTGTTCTTATTCATTATGCTTATAAGTTAATATGCTAGTTTGAATGATTGATCACCATTTAGGCTTGCATGTTAGCTATCTTGGTTTGAATTAAGAGTAGACACCATGCTTTAATTCGAATTGAACTATGAATAGGAAGAGTATGTATGGACATTCGACAACAGGGATTAGATACATGCTTGGTTGTTTAAATTGTTCTTCTATGCTTAATGGGTTCCTAATGCTTAATTTTAGGTTAGACAACAAATGATCAAATTAGGGAATTAGGAACACAAGGTTAGGACCAAACACCATGGCTTAATCATACCTTAGCTAGAATCAATCCGTTAATCTAATTGAACTTGGGAACATATTTGCTTGAGTTATTTCTTTTATTTCTTGTTTTATTTATTTTCTTTTTCATTTCTATTTTGTGTAGGGGAAACAAATTGGATCATTCAATCACCAATCCTCGTGGGATCGACCTCGCACTTACATATGCTATACTACCGAACGGCTCGTGCACTTGCGAGTATCACAAGTTGAGGATGCAGCTGAATCCATTTTGGTGCAGCTGAATCGACGCAACAAGTTTTTGGCGCCGTTGCCGGGGATCGGTAACATTGCTTGATTCTATTTGGTTTTCCTACTTTTTATTTATTTTTCTTTATAATGTTTAAAGTCTACTTAGTTCTCTATTGTTCATTCCTAATCCTTTTAATTCCATTTCAAGTTTGTGTGTTTGTTTTAGCAATTTATGATAGCTTAATAAAAATGGAGAGAGATGGCAACCTCAATCATATGAATGGGAAGTGTGGAGCAGTGGGAGAAGTCGCGACCTCCAAGTGCATCCATGCTCGACCTAATCGCTTCAAGGGGGAGTATTCCAATCTTTTCTCTTTAGTTGTTTTGTTATTATTTCAATAATTTTAATTTTCTATTTCTTTTATTTAAAAAAAAGATTTTTTATATAAGCTAACTTTTGGTAACCCCAGTGAGCACCTCCGTCAATACAGTGTCTAGGAGTTCTTTAGGCGACACCTTCGGTGTCTAAGAAGTTTGGGTTTTAAGCGGGACCATTGTGACCCCTCCAACCTTCCGGATACCCCTGGCTGTGTTTTTCTGAGACCCTAAACTGGTCATCCGTGAGTTGCTTGTATATTCGTGTGTTTTTAAATTAAGTTTTTTTTTTTTTTTTAAAATTTTATTTTTAATTTTCTTTGTTTTCTTTTTCTGTTGAGTCTTTGTTTTTGTTTTTGTTTTGTTAAGTTAGTTTATGTATTTATTTACGTGGTATGGTTAGTTAGTTTATTTCTGAGTGTTAAAACACATTTTTATTTTATTTCAAACGCTGCATTAAAAACAAAACCAAAAAAAAAAAAACTTCTTCTTCTTCATCTTCTTCATCTTCATCTTCATCATCATCATGGCTTGACTCTATTTTCTCGCACTTGTAGAATCTGCAGCAGCTCTACATGGTCCTCATTCTTTCTCTCCAAGTGCTTCCACATGCTGATTGGCACAGGAGAGCCGCTTCTGCAAGTCCGCCACCATAGCCTTCAAGGAAGCCACTTCCTCGCTCAGCGCGGCACACTCCCGTGTCCTCGCCAGGAATCGCATGCCCAAATTGGTAGCCGAGACCGCATGGAGCACAGATAAAGAGTGGGACTCATCCACTGCCATCTTGTTCAGACCTACGTGCCACATGGATAATCTGCCGGTGTGAGCATATCCTGCCAATCATGCCACCCAGCAGCACTGCCTCTATTCGGCATTGCCTCAGAAAAGTTCGGTATTGCCTCAGCAAAGTTTGAGGCCGTGCCGTGAGATGATATGTGGAGTTTGGGAAGACAGGGGTTGGAGGAGCCCTTCTGGGCATTAGGTGGTGAAAGTGATAGCTCAAGGTTGAGGTCATCAAGGTGAGTGCATGAGGATGCCATTGTTTTGTTTCTGGATGTTTTTGATGGTTTTCCTTGAGTTTGCAGGAAGAAATGCAGGGTATCATCCGCTTGCCGAGGTGTAGTTTAAATAGACATATGTTGATGAGGGAGCCAACACCACTTCGGATTTTCCGGGCATGCTCGACCTAATCGCTTCAAGGGGGAGCACCTTTACTTTCACTTTACTTTTCTTTTTTCCGTGTTTTTCTGGTGTTTTATTGTTTTGCCCGTTACTTTCATTTTCTAGAGCTTTGTGTTTTTTGCCGTTCCCTTTCGGCTATCATCTTTGTCTTATTTTAGTTGGGAACTGTGTTTTCTTTTCCGTTTGTCGTCTTTGTTTTATTTAATTTGGGAAGTGTGTTTTCTTTTCATTTTTCTCTTTTCTTTCTGTAACTTTGTTTAGCTTGTCCTTTCTAGTTGTTTTTTCTTTATGTGTGTTTTGTTCTGTTAAGTTTGGGAACGCTGCTTTCTTTGTCTTTTTCTTTTGCAACTTGACTCTTTTATTTTCGAAAAAAAAAAATACAAGGGAAAGAAGAAATAAACAGGCACACCAATAATACATTAAAAATCATTTCTTCACAGTGCTCGGTGTCTCGACCATTGGAGCTTTGAGTTTGGCCCTCTGGCTGTCCTCTTCGGGGCTTCACGCACAGCCTCTTGGGGCTCACCACTTGAGCTCCCAAAGATCGCAATTTTAGCTTGAGCGTAATTAATCTAGCGATCTGCTTGTTTGCGTTTACCCGGTCGGTCTAGGTCCTCCAGTTGCTTTCGCATGTCGCGAGAATACAACTCTACCATCTTTGATAGGGTTTTATTCTCGTCCCGCAATACTTCTAGCTGATGTCGATTCACCTCCACTATCCTCGCCCTCTCCCTTTTCAAGCTTTTTATAGCACTTTGACACTCTTCAACCCTACTTCGCTCCGCCGCCAACTGACCCTTTAGCACCTCTACCTCATGGGACTTCGCAGTAGGCGATGACCCAAACTTACGACTGTTGCCGTACTCTCACGCTCAGTGCCAGGGCATCGCTCACGACCCGGTTGTCATCTCTTGTCCCCAGCACACGTATATCTTTAGGAGTCACTAAATTTCTAGCCACTCCAATGGCAACATCGTTGTCCAGGATTATTGAGTCAGTTACCCTCACAGGCCCCGTGCGGAGGCAAAGTAAGGCATCCATCCTGGTGCCGCTACTTGGCCCCGTGTCTGAGTCGGTGGAGCTAGGTTGAGATCCAACGAAAAAGGGTAGGAAGAGGCCATTTGATTTCTCACTCGTTTTTCTTTTCTCTTTTGTGTGTTTCTGAGTTTGTGTTTTGTTTTACCCTTTCTTTTTACCTTTTATAGACTTAGTTTTTGCTAACCCTAGCCATTGCGGTTCTAAGTTCTGTGCGGCCCTTACGGCTTATCTCTATATGTCGCCGCACCCGTTTCCCAACTCCCCTTAATTGCATTTTCACCTTTCACCACCTTCAAAGTGAAAAAGTCGTCCCGCTTCACCCAAGATGCCAATAATTCTGGCTTGGGGGATGTGAAAGCAGCCTCTACGCGCCGACACGTCCCTCACTCCTTTTGCCTGTCACTTCATAGGAACCGAGGCAGCAGGGACCACACTCTTTCTTTTCATAAATCCCGCCTTCGCACTCCCATTTCACGTTTCATTAAATTAATTAAAATAATAATAATAATAACAAACGTGTGGGCTTCGGATTTCTTTGTGGGTCGGGTTTTCAAAGTTGTTCAGGTTTCAAAGTGGGCTAACTTTCTTTTGGGTTGAGCTTTCAATCGTTTGGGTTTTAGTTTGCGTAAGACTGTTTGTTTAGGACTTTCTGTTTCGAGTGTTTTACTATTTCGTTTCTTTTTTATTTGTTTGTTTGTTTTTTAATTATTATTTTTTTTGTATTTTAATTCTTGTGTGTTTTTTGTGATTTTATATTTACTTTAGTACCTTTCATTTCTTGTTATGACATTGTTCCTAATTTTTAAACATTGAGGACAATGTTCGTTTCTAGGTTTGGGGGTATTGGAGTTTACCAAGTAAATTTAGTTTTTCTTATTAAAAAAAAAAAAAAAATGATTAATTTCTTGCTTGTTTTTCTTTTTCCATATTTTGAGTCTTGTTTTGTTTTGAGTCACTTTCCGAACACTTATGATGAGATTGTGATAAATGTTTGCATGACTTAAATAAAAATTGGATTTCATTTTATTATTTTTATTATTATTTTTATTAAAAACTAAAAAAAAATTTGGCATCGTTCTAGCATGATATGTTTGAAACCTTCTTTGCACTTGCCATTTGTTTCATAATTTTTCAATTAAAAGATTTGCATGACCCAAAGAATTGTATCAAGCATAAATTAGACTTATATAACCATATAATGTGAGCTTTTGAGCCTTGTGCTTCATTTCATGAGTGTTATACACATAGTCTTATTTTCTTGTCATCAAAGTTGTTGTTTGATCTCATTATTCATTGATTTGGTTGAACACTTAAAAGTCATTCATTCTTTTGCAATTTGATTTCATGACATTTAAGAAATGATATTAAGGCCTTCTTTGGATCGTTTGTGCTTTTCAAGCTAACCTTATGCATGCTTAAGCATGATTTTCCATTGTTAACCATTTTGAGCCTACAAGTAACCATTTTCTTTCATTTTACCAATTATATTTCCTCGCCTTAGCCCGAAAAACAAATATTTACCTTTCTAAGGAACTCATGAGCTCTAATTCGGATGTGTTTTTCATGCTAAGTTTGGAAAGAGATATTATATAAAAAAAAAAAAAAAGAGAACTTCACTCAATTGGTGAAAGAAAAGAAAAAAAAAAAGTTGTGATTATGTGGTGGTTGAATGAAATTTCGTTTTGGGCCTTCAAAATAAATTGGTGTTTGGAAAGGAGTATGTACCATTGTAAATGAAGGTATAAGGAGTTTTGATCATGTAAAAGAAAAAAATCTAATCGGGATGATTCAGAGTCTTGCAAACAATTATTTTATGCTCTTACATTACGAGTTCCTTGGACTTTGTATTATCCATACCTTTCATTTCTCACTCACCTTACACCCTTGGCCCAATTACAACCTATAATAAAGACCTAAATTGATCTTAAATGTCATATGGTTGAATTGCATGCATTTTCTTACTTTTAAGTGTTTGGCATCCTTCTTGAGATCATATTAATGCAAGTTCTTCATCTTTCTATTTTTGAGTTAAGTCCCTTATGATTTAACTCTAATCTCATGTTTATAACTGAGTGTTGCATTGTAGCCCTCTTCTGAGTGATTCATTTGTGAGAGGACAACTTTGGTGAGATTTGAAGTTGCTTTTGTGCTTGGTATGATTTTTGAAATTGTGTGAAAACTAAGATTGGGGAATTTGTTGCATTTGGCTATCACACTACTACACTTTGAGCATGTTGTGTTTTGAACTTTTCCACCTTGTAAATATTGACCAAAATTGAGTTTTTATTGTTAAAACTTTTGAGTCATGTGCATGAGTCATTTCTCTTTAGAAAATGTTCGGAATGATTGTTTTGAGTTTTTATTTATTTATTTTTATTTTTATTTTGGTTTTGGTTTTGTAATTATTTTTATTTTGGCTTTTGTGTTTCTTTTATTTTGCTTAAGGACTAACAAATCTAATAAGTTTTCTAACCACCTTGTTTTGTAGAGTTAGTAAAACGTTTGTGGGTATCGTTTCTGTTAAACCCTCAGGAGACAAAACTCCTCCTACTAGGGATGCCTAGAGGTTTAAAGGCTTGTTACATACGCTCAATGCAATCGAGTTACCTACGAAAGTGGTTTAGTTAACTTCTTGTTTTGTTTTAACTTTGTTTTTGTGTTGTTTTGCTCGAGGACTAGCAAAATCTAGGTTTGGGGGTATTTGATCGGTGCATATTTATATATTATTTTGTACCATTCTAGCTTATGATTTGGTTATGTTTTTGAGTTAAACTTGTGCTTTTAATCCTTTTTGTGTTTATGTTTCAGTTCATTGAGCTTTAGGTAACAATGATGATTTTGGATAGGAAATGATGCAATCCATGCATATTAAAGCCTTATTTGGGTGAATGGAAGAAGAGCTTAAAGACAAACTCATTTTGGCTACAACTCCTTGTCAGCCCAGTTTCGTAGGTCAACTTCTTGGCCTTGGATGAGCATGCTATGGGGCTCGAATGAGGTGATGATATTCATGAAACTTGTTCCAATGGGTGTCTAGTACAACATATCCAAATTTCAGTACAATTAGACATATGTGGAGTGCTTAGCCCGTCCAACACTCTACCTTGCTCAGCAGGATTTGCAGCTGCCAGCTTTTTGCCATGTGCCTCCTTTTAGCCATGTGCCTCACCCCAACTATAACTGACTTTGTACCCAACATAATGAGTGAAGTATGGAGGCATTCCAGCTATGAAATTCTAAATGAGCAAGTTGGTACATGATGGAGCTATTAAAGAGAAAGCATGTGCATGCATGTAAAGCATAAATGAAATGAAGTCAATTCCAGTCTCTGTTCGGCAGCCAACTTGCAAGGCTCAAAACGCACACTTCTACTGCTCCGATGGGAATACTTTCTTCATAGACGTTGTTCCAATGGGTGTCTAGTATAACATATCCAAATTTGAGCCCCATTGGATAAATTTGGAAACCTCTGGCCTTCCTACACCAAGACTGGTTCAGAAAACTCGTTTTTGTTCAAAAACCAAAAGAAGACCACATGGGTTGGCAGCAAAAGGCAGCCACAAATTGAACACCTTTGATAATCCCATGTGAAGAAAAGCTTGGAGTGCAGCAAAAGAAGTATGGGATGCATTTGATTCCAACCACACTAACATAGACAAGATGAGGTGGGAGTTGTGGGTTGTATTAAAGAAGGAATGGTGGTGTTGAATTTCATCATGTTGTTCCTCCCTCTTAGCCCTATAAATAGAGAAGCCTTCAAGCTTCATAAATCACACCCCAAGGGGGGGAGCTCTCAAACACTTCTCTAGAGCTCCCTTCCCTTTTCTCCCTCAAATTCTCTTAGTTTCCTTTCAAGTTGTCAATTGTTGTAACAAAATGATTTTACTAAATTTTCCTTCAAGTTTTCTTAGTTCCACTTTACTTTTATTTGTAATGTACATTCTTTCTTAAGTATTCAAGTTTAATTAGTTTCCAAGTTTCAATTATGGTTTTTGTTCTTATTCATTATGCTTATAAGTTAATATGCTAGTTTGAATGATTGATCACCATTTAGGCTTGCATGTTAGCTATCTTGGTTTGAATTAAGAGTAGACACCATGCTTTAATTCGAATTGAACTATGAATAGGAAGAGTATGTATGGACATTCAACAACAGGGATTAGATACATGCTTGGTTGTTTAAATTGTTCTTCTATGCTTAATGGGTTCCTAATGCTTAATTTTAGGTTAGACAACAAATGATCAAATTAGGAAATTAGGAACACAAGGTTAGGACCAAACACCATGGCTTAATCATACCTTAGCTAGAATCAATCCGTTAATCTAATTGAACTTGGGAACATATTTGCTTGAGTTATTTCTTTTATTTCTTGTTTTATTTATTTTCTTTTTCATTGTTATTTTGTGTAGGGGAAACAAATTGGATCATTCAATCACCAATCCTCGTGGGATCGACCTCGCACTTACATATGCTATACTACCGAACGGCTCGTGCACTTGCGAGTATCACAAGTTGAGGATGCAGCTGAATCCATTTTGGTGCAGCTGAATCGACGCAACACTTGCAAGGTAGCTGCTCAAGCTGAAACTTTCTACAACTACAACTGTTGTTTCGTCAAATCTACGAGGCCGTCCATATAACCGTCCAAAACATTATACTGTGCATTATTTACTTTAACCACATTCATCCTTGCAGCATCCTCCAACCTGTTCCTCAACTTCTTCTCTCCAAAATTGGGGCACAATGTTGTTGTGCAATTCAAAGCCAAGTCACGACGTTCAGTGAACCATTTCACAAGGAGATTCATAATTTCCCCTATCAAATGAACCACTGGCATCATCCTTGCAAACCTAAGGACTGAGTTGATTGACTCCGCAATATTTGTTGTCATTACATTGTAGCGGCGTCCATCCATGTGAGCTCTAGACCACTTATGTAACCCTGCCTCTTCAAGATATTGAGCAACATGTTCCTTTCGCTTGATCTTGCGAAAATGACAATCAAATTCCGCAATGGAATAAGATTTCGCAGCCTTCTCAAAGTGCATATGTATGTGATCATGCTTTTTCAACTTGCAAGTGCGTTTCATGTTCTCCTTCATATGATAAAAGCATATGCCATGTTGCACCGTTGGAAAAACTTTGTTCCACACATTCTCTATGCTAATATTGCGATCAGAAATAATAACAAGATTGGGACACTCACCAATGGCTTCATGAAGTTTAGTGAAAAACCAATGCCATGATGCATCCGTCTCCAAATCCCCGATCCCAAAAGCAAGAGGATATATATTTCGATTACCATCAAATGCATTTGCTACAAACATAACACCCTTGTACTTGGATTTGAAATGAGTGGCATCCACGGCTATCACTGGCCGCATGGAAGAACGAAACCCTCTAATACATGTGCCAACCGCCATAAATAAATACACAAAGTGATTGTTCTCATCAGTTTGGATGTGTGTTTTTGTGCCGGGATTCATACGCTCCAATTCATAGCAATAAGCTGGAAGGATAGAATATGCCTCCTCCGCTGATCCTCTAATGGACAATAGAGCTAACTCCCTTGCTTTCCAAGCTTTCGAATAATGGATGCTGAAACCAAAGTTGTGTTTCACATCTCTCATAATGTCACTTGGTGTGTATATTGTCCGAGAATCCTTAAACTTCCTTTTAAATGAAGTGGCTACAAGTGCTGCAGTTGCTTGACGATGGTTGTCACTTACAACCCTCAAATTACATTCATGGACAGTTGTACACCTCACAATCATGAAGCTGTTATCTCCAAATCTCGATGCTCGGACTCGCCATGGGCATGGACGTTGACAACAAACCACAACCAACCTCTTAGTGCAAGACGATTGCACCTTAAATTCAAAGTGGCCTCTTAATGCCTTCAACTGTAACTCCATCAACAATGCTTTCTTAGTAGAGAAAATTTGCCCAACTGTAATTTTCGGATTCCAATGACTTCGCGAAAATCCCCCATCCAAATATGCTTCTCCATCATTTACACCGGCTTCATTGTACCGGTTCTGTTCACCTATTTCATTCGAATAATGTTCACGAATAGGTTCAGATTCTCCTCCTAAACGCATTATTGGAAGTTGGGCAGATGTGTTCAAGCAGCCCAAAATAGGAGGGGCAGAGTACACTGACACTTCATTTCTTTCAGGACCATTATCACCACCATGCATCTGATCCACCTCGCTAAAATCAATCATATCCATAAAATCTGTCCCTACTTCACCTCCCACATCAGTGCCATTTGTATTATTCCAAGTTACTTGATTGCTTTCAACAATGCCAACTGAAGAACGACCCATCCGACTACTATCCGTCGTCATATGCATACTATCAACTACATCATTTCTCAGTCCTTTATCTTCTATACTCACGAGTAAGGGAGCTAGTTTTGAAGGTGTTACCTCACAATTGTACTTCATAAAAAATTTGACATCATCATCGTCCTCAATCTTTATGTGCTTCCACTCATTCGAGGCCACCAAAACTGAGAATTTTAAGCTAACCTTGTCTTCCCTGCCGTTTGTATTACGAATCTGATGCACACGGTCCAACAATTCAGCAAATTTGATGGTCCGTGGAACTATTAAGCCTTTTGACTCACCCCCTTCGTATTTGCACATCTTCTTCGAGGTGACCCATTTTCCATTGTAGCACACGAGAATAACAATTGTCTCCATTTCTGACCATGACAAAACAACATTTCATTAACACAATATAACCACAATAACCATACAATACAATAGCAATATAACAACAATATAAAAGCAATATAATAGTAATATAACATCAACATAACAGCAATACGACAGTGAAATAAGAGGAATGCAACAGCAGTACACGGTAACACATCAGCAATCACACTATACAGATATACTACATGAAATGGAAAATCCCAAGTTTCAAGATTCACATATCCAGACCAATCTAAGTGCAATTGGTACAAACCCAGATGACTGAGCATGAATATTCAACAAAACCTAACCCAAAGTGTTGTGTAGATTCAGCTGCACCAAAATGGATTCAGCTGCATCCTCAACTTGTGATACTCGCAAGTGCACGAACCGTTGGTAGTTTAGCGTATGTAAGTGCGAGGTCGATTCCACAGGGATTGGTGATTGAATAATCCAATTCAATTTTCCTACACAAAACAAAAATGAAAACAAAAGAAACAAAACAAGAAGAACGAATGTACATTACAAGAAAAATAAATTACAACTTAGAGAACATTAAAGAGAGCATTTGAGGAAGGAAGGAAAGTGTTTGAGAGATTTGGAGAATTTTGGAAGAGAAGGGAAATGTGGAAGAGAGTAGAGAAGTGTTTGGAAAGCTTGAGGATTTTGGAAGAGAAAGTGTTTGAGAACTTTGAGAATTTGGAAGAGAGCGTTTGAGAACTTGGATGATTTTTGGAAGGGAAGAGAAATGTGTTTGAGAACTTGGAGAATTTGATAACTTAGGGAAGGGAGAGAAAGGTGTTTGTGAAGTGTTTGGAGAAGAGAGTGTTGAATAATTTAGAAGAAGAGAAAGGAAAAGTAGAATGATCTTATTACAACAATTGAGAGCTACAAAGGGAAACTAAGAGAATTTGAGGGAGAGAAGGGAAGGGAGCTCTAGAGAAGTGCTTGAGACCTCCCCCCCTTGGGGTGTGATTACAAGCTTAGAGAACTTCCCTATTTATAGGCCTAGGGGAAGTGAAAATCTGAATTATACAATAGGTTTACCTACCACACTCACTTCACCAATTTACAACACTTAATTCACCTAACACACTATTACATTTGAAAACAATTCCTCTTGTCTTTAGGCTTAGTGTTGCAACTCCCACTTCATCATCTTTTGGCTCATTTGGCTGCTGCAAAATTCCACTCAAATATATGTATTGAATATGCTTCACCAAACTTTCCCACAATCAACAACACTTCATCATGCATATGTCATGCATGACAATGCATTGCAGCCAGCTTGTGGGCTCGTTTTGGGCTTGTGGCTCCAGTCTGAAAAATCTGGAAAAATATGGATCTTGAAGCTCTTCGTCTTATATTTCCAAGCATATGCAGCCCAACTCAAGGAAAAATCGGAAAGGCCTTCAAATGTGATTTTTGGCCCAGTAACGCAGATGCTGCCGAATTTGACCTTAAGTTGCCAAAACATGTATAACTTTCTCTAGAAGACTCGGAATCATGAACCGTAAAATTCTACAGAAAATAGACTTCCGTAGCTTTCCAATGATGTATGGCTCATTATCTGGTTCTTCTTGAGCAAGTACAGTCCAATCCGTGAAGTTGACTGATCTGCAGACACCGTTTTGAGCTAACTTGTCTCCAAATTGCAATTAGTGAGTCTCAAGCTTATAACACTGAAACATACACAAAAGAAGTTAAAAGCACAAGTTTAACTCAAAAACATAACCAAATCATAAGTTAAAAGGGTACAAATTGATATGTAATTATGCACCGATCAAATACCCCCAAACCTAGATTTTGCTAGTCCTCGAGCAAAACAAATGGAAAACAAGAAGTTAACTAGACCACTTTCGCAGGTAATTCGATCGCATTTAGCGTATGCAACAAGCCTTTAAACCTCTAGGTATCCCTAGTAGGAGGAGTTGTGTCTCCTGAGGGTTTAACAATGATACGGTACCCACAAACGTTTTACTGACTCTCTAAAACAAAGTAATTAGAAAACTTAAAAGATTGTTAGTCCTCAAGCAAAACAAAAAACAAAAACAAACATAAATATATTAACAAAAACAAAACAAAAAACAAAAAACAATTACAAAAATAAAAAGAACTCAAAACAATCTTTCCGAAGATTTTCTGAAGAGAAATGACTCATGCACACGACTTAAACGTTTTAACAATGAAAGCTCAGTTTTAGACATTATTTACAAGGTGGCAAAGTTCAAAACATAATATGCTCAAAGTGTAGTAGTGTGATTGCCAAATGCAACAAATTCCCCAATCTTAGTTTTCACACAATTTCAAAAATCATACAAAGCACAAGTTCAACTTCAAATCTCACCAAAGTTGTCCTCTCACAAATGAATCACTCGGAAGAGGGTTACAATGCAACACTCAGTTATAAACATGAGATTAGAGTTAAACCATAAAGACTTAACTCGAAATAGAAAGATGAAGAACTTGCATTAATATGATCTCAAGAAGGATGCCAAACACTTAAAAGTAGAAAAATGAATGCAATTCAACCACATGACATTTAAGATCAATTTAGGTCTTTAACATAGGTTGTAATGGGGCCAAGGGTGTAAGGTGAGTAAGAAATGAAAGGTATGGATAATACAAAGTCCAAGGAACTCGCAATGTAAGAGCATAAAACAATTGTTTACAAGACTTCGAATCATCACGAACAGATTTTTTTTCTTTTACATGATCAAAACTCCTTATACCTTCATTTACAATGATTCATACTCCTTTATTGAACAATTACCAATTTATTTTGAAGGCCCAAAAATGGAAATTCAATCAACCACCACTTTTCTCTTTTCTTTCACCAATTGTGTGAATTTTTTTTTCTTTTTTTTTTTTTTAGAAATGTAACACCTCTTCCCAAACTTAGCATGAAAAACACATCCAAATTAAAGCTCATGAGTTCCTTAGAAAGGTAAATATTTGTTTTTTCAGGCTAAGGCGAGGAAATAAAATTGGTAAATGAAAGAAAAGGTTTACATGTAGGCTCAAAATGGTTAACAATGGAAAATCATGCTTAAGCATGCATAAGGTTAGCTTGAAAGGCACAAACGATCCAAAGAAGGCCTTAATATCATTTCTTTAAATGTCATGAAGTCAAATTGCACAAGAATGAATGACTTTTAAGTGTTCAACCAAATCAATGAATAATGAGATCAAACAACAACTTTGATGACAAGAAAATAAGAGTACATATATAACACTCATGAATTGAAGTACAAGGCTCAAAAGCTCACTTTATATGGTTGGTTATATAAGTCTAATTTATGCTTCATACAATTCTTTAGATCATGCAAATCCTTTAATTGGAAAATTATGAAACAAATGGCAAGTGTAAAAAAGGTTTCAAGCATGTCATGATAGAACAATGCCAATTTTTTTTTTTTTTTGAAATTTTTAATTTTTAATTTTTATAAAGAAAAGAAACACTAAAATAAAATGAAATCCAATTTTTATTTAAGTCATGCAAACATTTATCACTATCTCATCATAAATGTTCGGAAAGTGACTCAAAAACAAAATAAGACTCAAATAGAAGAAAAACAAGCAATTTTTAATTAAGAAAAAAAATAATACATGCTAAACTCCAATACCCCCAAACCTAGAAATGAACATTGTCCTCAATGTTTAAAAATTAGCCACAAACAATGTCATAACAACAAATGAAAGGTATTAAAGCAAATAAAAAATTACAAAACATACAAAAATAAAATAAAATAATTACAAAATAAAAAATTACAAAACAATCAAACAAATAAAAAAAAACACGAAACAGTAAAACACTCAAAACAGTAAACCCTAACAGATAGTCTTACACAAACTGAAACCCAAACAATTGAAAGCCCAACCCAAAATGAAATTAACCCAACAACGGTAAAACTCGACCCAAAATGAAATCTGAAGCCCACATGTTTTAATTTTAATTTTAATTTTTTAATTTAGGATGAAACGTGAATTGAATTCTGAAACATGGGTCCTTGATGTCGTCTCATGGATAGTCACGGGCAGAAAGCAGGAGCCACGTGTCGACGTATAGAGGCGCCGCAGACTCCACAACCAGAAATTACGGGGCCATGGAAAGGCGACGACTTTGCTGAACGCGTCCGTTCAGACAAAGCAAGTCGTGACAAATGAGTTGGAAACGGTTGGAAAGTGAGAAGGTTGTGGGACTCGAGGAACGCTGAGGATTCAGAAAATGCTTAGACGCTGCAATGGTTAGGGTTTGTCAAAGACTACATCTATAAGAAAGAAAAAGAAGGGGAAAAACACAAACGCAAAAACACACAAAAGAGAAAACAAGCAAGAAAAAGAGAGAAAAAAAAAGTGAGAAATCTATGGCTTCTTCCTACCCCTTTTCCTTGGATCTCAACCTAGCTCCACCGACTCAAACACGAGGCCAAGCAGTAGCACCAGGTATGGATGCCCTACTTTGCTTCCGCACGGGGGCCTGTGACTGTCAATGACTCAATACTCCTGGACAACGATGTTGCCATTGGAGTTGGCAGAAATTTGGTGACTCCTAAAGATATACGTGTGTTCGGGACAAGGGATGACAATCGGGTCATGAGTGATGCCCTGGCACTCAGAATGCAGAGTACAGCATGTGTCGCAAGTTTGGTTCATCGCCTACTGCGAAGTCCCATGAGGTAGAGGTGCTGAAAGGTCAGTGAGCGGCGGAGCACAGTATGGTTGAAGAGTGTCAAAGTGCTATAAAAAGCTTGAAAAGGGAGCGGTCAAGGATAGTGGAGGTGAATCGACACCAGCTAGAAGTGTTGCGGGACGAGAATAAAAACCTAACAAAGATTGTAGAGTTGTACTCTCGCGACATGCGAAAACAGCTGGAAGACCTAGACCGACCGGGTAAACGCAAGAAACCAGATCGCGAGAAAAGTTATCCTGAAGCTAAGATTGCGATCTTTGGGAGCTCAAGTGATGAGCCCCAAGAGGCTGTGAGTGAAGCCCCGGAAGAGGACAGCCAGAGAGGGCCAAACTAAAAGCTCCTATGGTCGAGACACCGAGCGCCAAGAAGAAATGATTTCAGCTTTTATTTATTATTTAATTTTAAAGTGTATTCGTCTTTTTTTTTTTTTTTTTTTTAAAAAAAAAAATTGGGAAATAAAAAGTTATGTTATCTCAAAGACACGAATGGCCCTAAATTTAAAGACCGACGATCAAACAAAAACATGAAAACCCAAACATGCATTTTTATTTTTAGTTAAGTAAACACACAAATAACTGCTTTTTTCTTTTAAGAGAAAAACTTATGGATGACCAGTTAAGGGCCTAGAAAAACACAGCCAGGGGATCCGGGAAGGTTGGAGTGGTCACAATGGTCCCGCTTAAAACCCTAACTTCTTAGACACCGAAGGTGTCGCCTTAAGAACTCCTAGACACTGTATAGACTGCGGTTGCTCACTGGAGTTACCAAAAGTTTAGCTCCTTCAAAGAATATCCTATGAGTTTTAAATTATACTACATAATTAAATAAAAACTGAAATAAACACACAATTCAAACAAGAATTTAAAAGAAGAGTTGGGATTCTTGCACCAGGTGTCCAAGACGCATATTTAATTTTGTCTCTTCTTCCAATTAAATTCTTGAGAAACCTGACAAACAAGAAGAAAACAAGTTATTTTTAAATTAAAAAGAAAAAATAATGAATAAAGAAAAATAAAATAAAATAAAAAGAAAAAGGAAAACACAATTCCCCAAACTTAAATCAAACAAAGACGACAAACGGAAAAGAAAGCACAGTTCCCTAACTAAAATAAACTAAAGATGATAGCCGAAAGGGAAAAGCAAAAACACAAAGCTCTAGAAAATGAAAGTAACGGGCAAAAATATTAAACACCAGAAAAACACGGAGAAAATAAAAAAAAGAAAAGTAAAGTAAAGGTGCTCCCCCTTGAAGCAATTAGGTCGAGCATGCCCGGGAAATCCGAAATGGTGTTGGCACCCTCATCAGCATATGTCTATTTAAACCACACCTCTTCAAGCGGATGATACCCAGCATTTCTTCCTGCAAACTCAAAGAAAAACATCAAAAAATTCATAAACAAAACAATGGCATCCTCATGCACTCACCTTGATGATCTTAGCCTTGAATTGTCCCTTGCGCCACCGAATGCGCAGATAAGGGCTCCTACAAACCTTGTCTTCCCAAACTCCACATATCATCACGGTACGGCCTCAAACTTTGTTGAAGCAATACCGAACTTTTTCTGAGGCGTGTCGAAGAGAGCAGTGCTGCCTAGGAGGCATGGTTGGCAGCAAGCTCACACGACGGATCATCTGCATGTGGCGCAGAGGTCTGACAAGGCAGCGGTGGAGGAGTCCAACAATTTAACTGTGCTCCACGCGGTCTCGGCTACCAACTTGGGCATGCGATTATTGGCGAGGACACGAGAGTGTGCCGCGCTGAGCGAGGAAGTAGCTTCCTTGAAAGCTATGGTGGCGGACTCCAGAAGCGGCTTACCTTGCCAATCAGCACGTGGAAGCACTGCAGAGAAAAAATGAGGACCATGTGGAGCGTTGCAGATTCTGCAAGTAAGAGAGAATAGAGGCATGCCATGAAGATGAAGATGAAGATGATGAAGATGTTGTTTTTATTTTTAATTTATTTGAATGTTTTTTTTGTTTTTTAACTTTTTAACTTTTTTTTCTTTGTTTGCAGTGTTTGAATGAAATAAAAATGTGTTTTTAACACTCAGAAATAAACTAACTACCCACACCACGTAAATAAATACATAAACTAACTTAACAAAACAAAAAAAGAAAACAAAGAAGTTCCAAATTGATTTTTTTTAAACTTATTATTATTTACAACTAACTGACCACACAAAAAAAAAAAAAAGAAGAAGTTCCAAATTGCAATTTACAAGGAAAATAAATAAAAACTCAAATTTCAATTTTTTTTTAAATTTTGTTTTGTTTTGTTTTGTTTTTGTTTTTTAAAACACACAAATATACAAGAAACTCATGGATGACCAGTTAAGGGCCTCAGAAAATACAGCCAGGGGATCCGGGAAGGTTGGAGGGGTCACAAAGGTCCCACTTAAAACCCAAACTTCTTAGACACCGAAGGTGTCGCCTAAAGAACTCCTAGACACTGATTGATGGAGACGCTCACTGGAGTTACCACGAGTCAGCTCATATAAAAAATCTTTTTAATTTTTTTTTAATAAAAGAATAGAAAATTGAAATTACTAAAATAATAACAAAACAACTAAAGAGAAAAGATTGGAATACTCCCCCTTGAAGCGATTAGGTCGACCATGGATGCACTTAGAGGTCGCGACTTCTCCCACTGCTCCACACTCCCCATTCTTATGATTGAGGTTACCATCTCTCTCCATTTTTATTAAGCTGACATTACTTGCTTAAAACAAACATAGAAAACTTGAAACAGAATTAAAGGATTAGGAAATTAAAACTAAAATGGAAAGGAAAATCAACACACGTCCAATTTCATGCTTCAAAGTAACAAGCAACAAAGTAATCAAACTAGCTTATGAAGTTCGTTCTTTCTAAAATATGATTATCCATATGGTGTGTGGTTTTAATCAAGTATTCAGAAAAAACATTTAGCTATGGTGTTTAGTCTAAACACATATTCCGAACCCATTAAGAACAAGAAGAACAATAAAGAACCAAGTAGAATTTAAACATGGTGTTTGTCTTCAATATCTACCCATTCATTCACTACTCAGTCCAAGAGTCATATGGTGTTTATGTAAACTTGAACAAGATATTTAATTAAGAGCAAGTGAATGAAACCATAAACTAGAAATAATCAACATGCTACTTGAACCTTTTAGTTTTTGGGTGTTGTGTAAGCTGGGACTCAAACCCAGTTCTCTTGCTTGTCAGGCAATTGTCCTTGTCAGTTGGACTACAAACACAACTTATCAATTAACCTCATTAACTTTAAAACATGAAACTGTCCAATTATGAAAAAGATAAAAATAAATAAAAAGTAGGAAAACCAAATAGAATCAAACAATGTTACCGATCCCGGCAACGGCGCCAAAAACTTGTTGTGTAGATTCAGCTACACCAAAATGGATTCAGCTGCATCCTCAACTTGTGATACTCACAAGTGCACGAACCGTTGGTAGTTTAGCGTATGTAAGTGCGAGGTCAATTCCACAGGGATTGGTGATTGAATAATCCAATTCAATTTTCCTACACAAAACAAAAATGAAAACAAAAGAAACAAAACAAGAAGAACGAATGTACATTACAAGAAAAATAAATTACAACTTAGAGAACATTAAAGAGAGCATTTGAGGAAGGAAGGAAAGTGTTTGAGAGATTTGGAGAATTTTGGAAGAGAAGGGAAATGTGGAAGAGAGTAGAGAAGTGTTTGGAAAGCTTGAGGATTTTGGAAGAGAAAGTGTTTGAGAACTTTGAGAATTTGGAAGAGAGCGTTTGAGAACTTGGATGATTTTTGGAAGGGAAGAGAAATGTGTTTGAGAACTTGGAGAATGTTTGTGAACTTGGAGAATTTGATAACTTAGGGAAGGGAGAGAAAGGTGTTTGTGAAGTGTTTGGAGAAGAGAGTGTTGAAGAATTTAGAAGAAGAGAAAGGAAAAGTAGAATGATCTTATTACAACAATTGAGAGCTACAAAGGGAAACTAAGAGAATTTGAGGGAGAGAAGGGAAGGGAGCTCTAGAGAAGTGCTTGAGACCTCCCCCCCTTGGGGTGTGATTACAAGCTTAGAGAACTTCCCTATTTATAGGCCTAGGGGAAGTGAAAATCTGAATTATACAATAGGTTTACCTACCACACTCACTTCACCAACTTACAACACTTAATTCACCTAACACACTATTACATTTGAAAACAATTCCTCTTGTCTTTAGGCTTAGTGTTGCAACTCCCACTTCATCATCTTTTGGCTCATTTGGCTGCTGCAAAATTCCACTCAAATATATGTATTGAATATGCTTCACCAAACTTTCCCACAATCAACAACACTTCATCATGCATATGTCATGCATGACAATGCATTGCAGCCAGCTTGTGGGCTCGTTTTGGGCTTGTGGCTCCAGTCTGAAAAATCTGGAAAAATATGGATCTTGAAGCTCTTCGTCTTATGTTTCCAAGCATATGCAGCCCAACTCGAGGAAAAATCGGAAAGGCCTTCAAATGTGATTTTTGGCCCAGTAACGCAGATGCTGCCGAATTTGACCTTAAGTTGCCAAAACATGTATAACTTTCTCTAGAAGACTCGGAATCATGAACCGTAAAATTCTACAGAAAATAGACTTCCGTAGCTTTCCAATGATGTATGGCTCATTATCTGGTTCTTCTTGAGCAAGTACAGTCCAATCCGTGAAGTTGACTGATCTGCAGACACCGTTTTGAGCTAACTTGTCTCCAAATTGCAATTAGTGAGTCTCAAGCTTATAACACTGAAACATACACAAAAGAAGTTAAAAGCACAAGTTTAACTCAAAAACATAACCAAATCATAAGTTAAAAGGGTACAAATTGATATGTAATTATGCACCGATCACAAAGCAATTAAAGCCAAAACGAATTTATCACAAACCCAAATAATCAAAATATAACCCATTTCACATAATCTCACTAATTTTAAGAAAATAACCATCAACACTACCTTTTCGAGGTCGGCAATCCACTAAAGCTTCAAGGTTGCAAGCAGCTATTCAGAAGACATACCTAAAGGGAGGGGTTCGCGATTCCAAACAGAGAGCAAGAGACCGAATAGAGGGAGAAAGATACATAACGAAGCTAGAGAGAGAAAGAGCTGCGCTATGAGAAAGAGAGCAAAGAGAGAGACACAGAGTTGCACTAGACAGAGAGAGAGCCAAGAGAGACACAGAGAGCTGCGTTAGACAGAAACCAAATAGAAAGAGAGCTATGCCAGAGAGAGAGAGAGCTGAGTGACCTAAGAGAGAACAAAATTTCTGAAGTTGTGAAAATTCAGCAATAAGTGGACAATAATTTTATATTTATAGGTGATAGTTGTACAAATATTGGGGGGGGGGGGGAGGGGTGGTATTTTTAGTTAAGATTATAAAATTGGTGGTATATACCGCTATTTCCCCTGAAACTATCTGTTTCTCATCAGAAATCAAAATGTTGCAAAAAGAGATAAAAACGAAAATGGAACGACGTCGTGCTTCATTAACTCACATTTTAATCTCAAAACGGCATATGCCATTCTTAAATTAAAACCGGACTTTTTCTCCAGCTATGCATCAACATAACGTCAAAGAAAGAAGCCAACGGCAAACAATCCCAAACCCAAATGGCAAATCTCTCTTTTATCAATTATTTGGTATTGAAAAAGGAGTTTTTATCAAAACTAGCCAAAATTCACCATATATTTTTATAAATATTAGTTTTTATACCAAAATTCCAAAAATAGCCAAAAACTCAGTTAAATAGACTCAAATGCCCTCAAAACTAAAACCCACATAAACCTAAAAAGTAAAAAAGTGTTTGAGGAGGTTAACTCGAAATCAGAGATGATACTTCAGAAATTTTTTCTTTTTTTGCCAAATAAAAAGGTGATATGGAGATATCAAGTTTACATCATGCTGGTCCAACATGGTCTCAATTGCACTCCACCAACTCACCCGATAAACAAACGCTGCCCCCAAATAAGCCAACTTTTTGTTTTGATCCTCAAACTTCAAAGATACCCATGGAAATATAGTCCAAAAACCAAAACTACAACTTTATTATTGGCTTACCGAGGGAGCGATTTTCATCTAAATATTCCTTCTTCCTTTTTGCTTCTCTTTCTCCCTGCAAAACAATACAGAGTAAATGACCACACTTGGGGGGTGTTGGCCAAAGGCCCTCCGATGTCTAAGTTGACTCGAGTGTTTTGTAGGAAAACAATAGCTAACAATAGGATGGAGATCTCTAGGGTGAGAATCGGGTGGTTCGGAGCCCTGTATGGTGGCTCGGAGCCTTGTGTGAGAGAGAGAAAGAGTATGGCGGCTAGGGTTTGTGATAGAGAATTTCTGGAGAGTTTCAGACAGAAGTTTAGACGTACCTCAACCCTTGTGCGTAGCCATGTATTTATGGGAGCCTCAGATGCTAGGGTTTCAGAAGAATAATTCAACAGATGGAAAGAAATTATTCTTCCCTAATTTGGAGAGATTGATGTAATTAGGGATTTAGGGAATTGATTTAAATCAAATCCCTAATTAAGGCAAGAATCAAATCATTTCCAATTAAATCTAATAACTTCCAATTAGGTCAAATAACTCCCAAATTGATTGGCTTAATTTTTTGACCTAGGATTTGAGATATTTTGCTTCCACAAATGCCCCCCAGCTTCTGCATGGCGCATGGTGGCATGGAGGAGGTGTGAATTAGCTGTTGGGTTGTCCAGCTTAACTGGGTTGGAGGTGCGCGGGCCTGCGCCGGAGCAGGTGGCAGTTTGGGCCGGCTTACTTGCTGAGGCTAGTCCAAACTGCTTCAATTCCTTTTTTTTGTGCCAAAAACTAGGAACAGGATGAATCAAGGCGATCACGTGTGGCATACGGACGTGCTGGAATTCATCAGCAAATGGGATGGGGAGGTCGGCAACGGTCCCCTCGTTCCTCACACCTACTGTGATGGTAAGTTGTACCTCGTTGATCTACTATAGCCTTTCTGAAACTTTGATGTGTATCTGACCGACTTCCATCTTCCGCTTGGGAGAATGACATCTGCAAGAAGCTCGATCTCCCACCGGACATGACCAAGGTTTAGCAAGCTGAACATCCCTATCAGGTTTCGTGAATGGCGCTAGTTGCTGAGCAAACATTGGAAGGAGGTTGGTGGTCTACCCCTGCCGAAGATGTTGGAAGATGGAAGCTATATGGCTCAAATCTAGATGATTTTCTAGCTGAGTAGGAGGAGTCCTCAGCTGAACTTCCTCCTTCTGCCACAAGCGAGTCTTCCTCAAGAGGGGTCTCATGTGTTGATAAGATCCCCAGGAGGTTCGGGATATTCCTGCTCAAGTCTCCTCCTGAACCTGCCCAAAACCCGTGATCTGCCTTATAAGGAGGCCATTGAGAAGCAAAGTTTGGGTCGCCTGCCGATCCGAGGATCAAACTGAGAAGACTGTACATCTATCCAACAATCACGACTCATCTGCAAAGCCATGAACAATGAAGCGCGGAGCTGACTCAATGTTGCAAGTTGCGGCTGTTTGGGCCTGGTTGAAATTTGACCGGGTCAGGCTCAAGATCCGACAATTATATTAACATTGAGCCTGTAATAACCTGAAGAAAAAAAAAGGGAGCAAATTCCTCTCTCTCTCCTCGTGCATGAACCAACCCCCCTTATTTTTTTTCCAGCCACCTTCTCCCTCCATAACCACCGCCACAAGTTGCCACCGGCCATGGGGCCGAACTCAAATGAACCGCCACCACCCCAGCTTCCCATCCCAACCTTCCTCCGCCGCCAACAGCCGGCTGTTGTCGGAAAATTCAAAAATCCGGCCGAAAATCACTCGGTTTTTCTCAACCTCGTTCTTCCTCCTTCGTCCACCAATTCCGAAGAGTGAGGTATGGTTTCTCACCTATTTTTCGAGCTCTAGCTGATGGTTGGTTAGGATTGGAACGATTTCTAGCCCAGTTTTCAATTCGAAATTCCAGCCACTTCCGGTCATTTTTCGGGGAAGGTCCAAGAACAAAAGTGGCACCAAATGATGTCTTGAACCTGTGGTAGGAATCTTGGCCCTCGATTTTGAAATTTTCTGGCTACCTATATCGCTTAGGATACCCACGCGCTGCTTGATCGGTTCATAATTGTATATCATTTCGTACCCTTCTAGCTTATGATTTGGTTATGTTTTTGAGTTGAACTTGTGCTTTTAATCCTTTTTGTGTTTATCTTTCAATTCATTGAGCTTTAGGTAACAATGATGGCTTTGGATAGGAAATGATGCAATTCATGCATGTTAAGGCCTGATTTGGGTGAATGGAAGAAGAGCTTAAAGACAAACTAATTTTGGCTACAAACCCTTGCCAGCCCAGTTTCGTAGGTCAACTTCTTGGCCTTGGATCAGCATGCTCTGGGGCTCGGATGAGGTCATGAAACTTGTTCCAATGGGTGTCTAGTACAACATATCCAAATTTCAGCCCAATGGAACATATGTGGAGTGCTTAGCCCGTCCAACACCCAACCTTGCTCAGGAGGATTTGCAGCTGCCAGCTTTTGCCATGTGCCTCCATGTGCCTCACCCCAACTATAACTGACTTTGTACCCAACATAATGAGTGAAGTAGGAAGGCATTCCAGCTATGAAATTCTAAAGGAGCTATTAAAGAGAAAGCATGTGCATGCATGTGAAGCAAAAAGAAAGAAAAGAAATGAAATGAAGTCATCAATTCCAGTCTCTGTTCGGCAGCCAACTTGCAAGGCCCAAAACGCACACTTCTACTGCTCCGATGGGAATACTTTCTTCATAGACGTTTTTCCAATGGGTGTCTAGTATAACATATCCAAATTTGAGCCCCATTGGATACGTTTTGAAACCTCTGGCCTTCCTACACAAAGTTTGGTTCAGAAAACTCGTTTTTGTTCAACAACCAAAAAAATGACCACATGGGTTGGCAGCAAAAGGCAGCCACAATTGAACACCTTTGAACACCCATGTGAAGAAAGCTTGAGGTGCAACAAAAGAAGTATGGGATGGGATTGATTCCAACCACACTAACATAGACAAGATGAAGTGGGAGTTATGGATTGTATTAAATGAGGAATGGTGGTGTTGGAATTCATCATGATGTTCCTCCCTCTTAGCCCTATAAATAGAGAAGTCTTCAAGCTTCAAAATCACACCCCAAGGGGGGGAGCTCTCAAACACTTCTCTAGAGCTCCCCTCCCTTCTCTCCCTCAAATTCTCTTAGTTTCCTTTCAAGTTGTCAATTGTTGTAACAAAATGATTTTACTAAATTTTCCTTCAAGTTTTCAAGTTCTACTTTAATTTTATTTGTAATGTACATTCGTTCTTAAGTATTCAAGTTTAATTAGTTTCCAAGTTTCAATTATGGTTTTTGTTCTTATTCATTATGCTTATAAGTTAATATGCTAGTTTGAATGATTGATCACCATTTAGGCTTGCATGTTAGCTATCTTGGTTTGAATTAAGAGTAGACACCATGCTTTAATTCGAATTGAACTATGAATAGAAAGAGTATGTATGGACATTTGACAACAGGGATTAGATACATGCTTGGTTGTTTAAATTGTTCTTCTATGCTTAATGGGTTCCTAATGCTTAATTTTAGGTTAGACAACAAATGATCAAATTAGGGAATTAGGAACACAAGGTTATGACCAAACACCATGGCTAGAATCAATCCGTTAATCTAATTGAACTTGGGAACTTATTTGCTTGAGTTATTTCCTTTTTTTTCTTGTTTTATTTATTTTCTTTTTCATTTCTATTTTGTGTAGGGGAAACAAATTGGATCATTCAATCACCAATCCTCGTGGGATCGACCTCGCACTTACATATGCTATACTACCAAACCGCTCGTGCACTTGCGAGTATCACAAGTTGAGGATGCAGCTAAATCCATTTTGGTGCAGCTGAATCGAAGCAACACTGCTGGCGCGTGTGGCGGCGCATGGGCATTGTAGCAGAGGGGCATTGTGTCCCGATGTGATCCCCTTGTTGTCACGAGCGCGTAGGTGTGCTCGGATGTCAATTCGGATATCCTTTGAACCTCGAACGGATTTCACATATTATGCGTAATCCGGGTTCGAAAGGTTTGAAACGTTGAAATCGGCTCCAATTTAATATATGTTAATCTAGGTATTCTTAAGATCGTGTAGGATTTCGCGGATCATGAATCGGAGCCCTGAATGTTCCGATTCAATAATTTAAAGTTTAATTTAACGATAACCGTTCAATCGTACAATCGTGAGCAATCCGACCGTTCGATTCAAACCAAACTTACAGGACATGGTTATTAAAATGTGTGGAACCTATAGGAACTCTCAGATTGATAATTGGCGGTCATGGACCCCACGGGGTCCGGGGTTACTTTTTCGAGAAATTATCGCTTGTGGAATCTCGGGTCTTTTTGGACCGTTCTAACCGTCCGAATTGCTTAAGTGGGCATAGGAATGGTCTTAAACTGGGTACACGCACTTTTAGAAGTCGGGGGTCAGGGTTCTGGATTAAATAATTACGTTGAGCAATTTTTTTAATTAAATATTTATGATGGCTTAAATAGGTACTCGGGCACCAGTTGACCCGTAGGAGGGACCCTCAAAGGGTTAGGCTAGCTCAGATGCCCAGTAAGTGGACTACTGTTTTATAAATGATTTTATGCGATTAAGTTTCATTATTTGATCTTGAATAAGTTATTATTGACTATGGCTTTCCAAGCATGATTAATTGAATTTAAATATTTTTATTTATATACTGCTATGTTGAAAATGTAGAAAGGGCTTGGAAAGTAGGAAATGAGGTGATTACCGGATTGGATGGTTCGATGAGACATAAAATTATTGTTTTCCAAGAATGGCAACCGGATTTAAGGATGATTGAGAAATAGTTTTATAATTTTTAATCTTTTCAAAAAAAAATATATTTATTTTAAACCACCAAAGGTACCCAATTGTTGCCTTCGGATAAGTCAGCGTGCTTGACAGTTGCCCCACGAGTCTTAGGGATATCCGGACCGTGTGGAGCGAGGAATGCAGATTAGGTGGACTAAATATCCCCTGAATCTTGCGAGGATTCCGGCTCGGGGTCGACCTTGTATTACCGAGACCTACGAGGACGTGTCACAAATGGTGACACGAGGAATTGATGGATAATGTGGGAATTAAATGGAAAATCATGGAATTGATGGATGTTGTATAGGTACACCTAGGTGGAAATGATTTAATGTTTTACACTGTTCGAATGATTTTGATGATTTGTTTAATTGCAAGTCTACATATATATAAATAAATATGTCTGCTTGAATTTCGTACGAATATAGAAAACCAAGATAATTGAATTTTCTAAATAGTTTTAACAGTGGGGTTAGTATGTTAATATGCTATTTTCCAAAATTTTATTTTTGTCCACTCACAATTTCAAATGTTTTGCGCCCCCAGGGCAGGAGGCGTGAACCAGAGCACCACCACCGGGCATTCTTCATCACTCTTCCTTATCTTCCCACTATGTAGGATTTCTTTTGTAATTATATTGTTTCATTGTAAACTCTGAATTAGCTGCTCTAATATTGCCCTAGGACTTTGCATGGCCTGAGGCCGTTTAATTACGATTGGATTTTTTGAATGAAATTTGAAGCATGCTGCTGAACGATATATATACATATGCTTTGTTAACATGTGAAAATTTTGGGAAATGAGAAATTGTAGGGGAGACTCTGCGAATTTTCGGCAGAAGTCAAACTTGATATAAATTTGGATTTTAGTTAGAAGGGCAATTTGGTCATTTGTGCTCGGCACCCGCCAGGTGTCGAACACGCACAAGGTTCGCCTCGGATTCCAAAGTGAAATTTGGGTCGGGTCTTGTCAGAGCCCAACTAGTGGGCCTAATCAATAAGGTCGAATAGAAGCCCAAAATCATAAATGTGGCAGAATATCTACATGTGGCGGAATACATCAATCTAGCCGAACACATCAATATAGCCGAGAGCATAAAATTGGTCGAGAGCCTATATGCGGCCAAAAGTGCAGATACGGTCGAATGACTAAAAGCGGCCGAATACATAAAATCAGTCAATGCTTAAATTAGCAGAGAGAAAATTCGGAGGAGGTTACAATTCAAATATAGAAGGAATTATGTTAGCTTGATGGTCAACCGAAGTTATTGTGGGAGAGCTCAAGATGGAAGGAAAATCAAATCAAATATTATTATTCACATTAAATCACATGCATGAGACAAAGGATTGAAGACATTCTGGACTAATTATGATTGATTTGAAGGCCAATTGACAACCGACCAAATTGAGACGCATCGAAGCCCCTATAAATACCAAGCTCATGGAAGAGAGAAAGGATCCTCGACACAACACACAACTTGTCATTTTACATTCTCTTCAATTTCTATCATAGGAGTAGCATAATGTAGCCATAGCCTAGTTCTTATTTTTTCCGCTCTAGTTTCCGTAGATTTCAATTATGTCTTTTCATTCCTGTTCTTCTTTTTTCAATTCTAGTTTCCGTCGACCGCCTCAGGGTACGGCTTGCAGATGTCAGCGTCTCGTCAACATGATCTCGTTCTCCCCCCTGCCTGTTTGTCACTGTCTGACTAGCTTGGGACCTCTTGAACTGCTCACTAGTATGCTCGTGCGTCCTCCTCCCCTCGTCACGGGATCCAAGGCCAGGGCCTTAATTCAAGTTGATCTGCATGAGTAGCTAGCCAATCAGATTGTTTTGATCGTCTACCCTCTATGTGAGTTAATCAACCCATGAGTTAAGGTCCACCTGATTGCGCAGGTTGGGAAGAGAGGTGTGCATCGGGCCCAATGACATATGGTTTAGGGTAGAGAACGGATTTGCTCCAAGATCAGGACGGCGTCAAAGTGGTACGGCTGCTGTTGTGTTTCGATGGGAGGATGGCGCGGGGAGAGCAGCTCCAGGAGTCGGCACTTGTGGCTGTAGGGCGGTGGAGGTCACGGGACCATGTGGCGGCTGTTCTGCAATTCCAGCAGCTGTTCTGCAATTTCAGCAGCTGAAGGTGGTTGAAAGGTGTTGGCAGCCATGGTTCCGTGCGGTTGCAACAAGGTTTCCACCACTAAACCATGAGACGGGCCCGTCGTGGTGGTGTTACTCTTTGTACGTCTTGTATCAACCATGGTTGTTTGAAACAAAGTGTGGAAAATGGATTTGGAGCACGCTTTGATTATTATTTCGCGCTCTTAATGAAAGCACCAATTTGTGGGAGCAATTTTCGTCCCACGAGAATATGTTTAAGATTCCGTCTTCTTCTTCGCTTCTCTTTCTCTATGCAAAACAAATCAGAATAAGAGGACCACACCCGAGGGGTGTTAGTCAAAGGCCCTCCGCTGCCTAAGTTAGTTCGAGTGTTTGTAGGAAAACAATAGCTAACAAAAGGGTATGGAGATGTATGTATGGTGTGAACCGAGTGGCCGGAGCCGTGTGTGGTAGCTGGAGCCATGTGTGAGAGAGAGAAAGAGTTATAGCGGCTAGGGTTTGTGAGATGGAATTTTTGTAGAGTTTCAGGCAGAAGTTTAGACGTAGGTTTAGAGTTACCTCAAGCCTTGGAGTAGCAATGTATTTATAGGAGCCTCGGAGGCTAGGGTTTCAGAAGAATAATTCCACATACGGAAAGGAATTATTCTTCCCCAATTTGGAGAGATTGACGTAATTAGGGATTTGATTTAAATCAAATCCCTAATTAAGGTAAGAATCGAATAATTGCCAATTGAATCAGATAACTCCCAATTAGGCCAAAAAATCCCCAAATGGAAGGACATATTTGACCTAGGGTTTGGCTAAAATTCGGTTCCCACAATTATCATATTAGAATGAGATAATGGGATTTATGTTTATCAGTTATTGTTAGACTTTCAGTTTTGACAGACTTTGGTTACTTATGTTTATATTGATTAGGACTCAATCACTTAAGTATATTAGTTTAGGCAAGTTAGTGTTAAGGTTTCTTCAATATAAAAGATCGGTCCCTCCTCTCACAATACATGAGTTCTGTGGCGTGCTTGACCTATTGATAGCAAGAACATTCTGGTGTTGCAGAGAGAAGAAGATCATTCCCATAATTGTCATGTCTTCTTCACTGAGTATGAATCAATAGATAAGTATGCTTCATTCATGTTGTAATTCATGTGTTTATTGTATTTAACTTCAGTTTTACTTACATGTGGTATCAGGGCCTAACAATTAAAACCATGATTTCACATGCTTAATTTTGTCTAACCTACAGCTTGGAAATTGATTGTTTTTAATGATAAATAATATTGAAGGGTGTGAATTCTGTTTTCCAATCTTATGTTCCGCATAACTGTCATGCTACTAACCCAATGCAATAGGTCAAGAGCTATTTCAAAGATTTTTGACATTGTTTTGGCTAGTGGCTTTATGTTCTTTTTAAAATTCTTTTGGACCAATTGACTGGTAGGCTAATTTCCAAAGAAATTATTTAGAAAGAATTATATTTGATGTTATTATGAAAGAATTATTTAGAAAACTCATATCGTAGTTTATGGGTTATGACTGGTAGGCTAATTTCCAAAGAAATTGTCTCCTAGGTTCTACTGTAAACTAATGTATAGTGAGTCATGAAGAACTTGAACATTATGTATTTCATCTTGGCTAAAGGTGTTGGAATTTATAATTTTTGATTCTCGTTGATTTATGCTTGGCTATGCAAACACATTTTGATAGAAAGTTTCCTGTCTAAAGGTGAAGCTGATTCAGTTTTTTATTATAACAGAAAACCTTGTGTTCTAGTTTTATGTTGTAATAATAATAATAATAATAATAATATATATATCTTTTCATGTCTAATGAGTTATCAATGCTAGGTGCCAATCCCCTGAACTTCACCAACATTCAGAAACTAAATGGAAGCAACTACAAGAAATGGAAACAAGAGATTGACATTCTGCTAGGACTGTTGGAATATGATGTAGCTTTAAGAGAAGAAAAGCCAACTGATCTGACTGCATAAAGCACTGAAGCAGAGAAAAGTCATTTTTCCAATTAGAAAAAGACCAACAGGTTATCACTGCTGATCATTCATAATGCCATGGAGGAACATGTAAGAGGTGGAATCAAGAAGTGTGACATTGCAAAAGAATATTTGGCTGCGATAAGTGAGAAGTATCAGAAATCCCAAAAGGTAGAAATTGGAAATTTTTTGTCAACATTTACCACCATGAAGCATGATGGTACTGGAAGTGTTCGTGAGCACCTTTTGAAGATGGTTGATGTGGCCAACAAGTTAACTAGCCTGCAGATACCTATTAATGATGAGTTTATAGTTCATATGGCACTCAACTCATTCACTCCTGAGTATGAACAAATTAAAGTCTCCTATCATACTCAGAAGGACAAATGGTTAGTCAATGAGCTAATCTCAATTTGGTGTGAGCAAGAAGACAGGCTCAAAAAGGGTAAGATAGTGGTTGTTAATTTGGTTGATACAGTCAACGGCAAGAAAGTTGGTGGTCCAAAGAAGTACGGAAATAAAAAATTTGGAGGATCAAAAGGTGGATCAACCTCTGGTAAGAAATTTTCCAATGATTCTGTTGTACCTTCTAAAAATGCTCAAAATTGTCCTACTTCTGAAAACTTGAAAGTGAACAAAAAGATTGCTAAATGCTACTTTTGTCAAAAATCTGGTCATGTGAGAAAGGATTGTGATGGTTTCAAAGCATGGATGGTGAAGAAAGGTAATAATACTGTTTTTAACAATGATTTTATTAATGTATGTGTTGAGTCAAATCTTGTTTTTATTCCTCAAAATTCTTGGTGGTTTGACACTGGTTGTACAACACATATTATAAATTCTTTGCAGGGATTCAGAAGGGAGAGGATCCAAAGTAAAGAGAACTACAGAGTTTTTGTTGGAAATGGATCTAGATTAGAAGTTGAGTCAGTTGGCAGTATTAAGTTAAAATTGTCTTATGGTTTTCTTTTGTTTTTGAATAAAGTACTCTATGTACCTTCGATGAGAAGGAACCTAGTGTCAGCATCTAGTCTTGTAAAAGATGGTTTTGCTTTCACTGGTGACAGTGAAAGTTTAAAACTTTTTCGAAATAATAAATTAAATGATTTGCTTGGTTATGCTTTCCTAAGTGGTGATTTATGGAAAATTCAATGCACTGAAGTTCAAGAATGTTTCAACATTGAATATTTTGCACCCAAGAGAATGCTCACTAATGAAAACCTTTCTATGCTTTGGCATAGAAGATTGGGGCACATCTCAAAGGATAGAATGACTCGATTAAAAAAACAAAACATTTTACCAAACTTGGATTTAAAGGATTTTGAAATTTGCATAAACTGTTTCAAGGGTAAAACTACTAATACAAAAAAAATTGGTGCAACCAGAAGCAATGACCTTTTAGAAATCATTCACACAGATGTGTGTGGTCCATTTCCAACAAGAACCGTTTGTGGCAACTCTTACTTTGTTACATTTATAAATGACCTCTCTCGATATACCTATTTGTACTTAATTTTTGAAAGTCACAAGTCTTAAACAGTTTTAAAATTTTTAAACTTGAAGTTGAAAAGCAATTGAACAAACACATTAAAATTGTAAGGTCGGATCACGGAGGAGAGTATTTTGGTAGGTATACAGAGGCTAGAAAACAGAAAGGACCATTTGCTATCTACTTGCAGGAAAATGGAATAGTAGCTCAGTACACAACTCCTGGAACTCCACAACAAAATGGCGTGGCTGAAAGGAGGAACATGACTCTTAAAGACATGATAAGAAGTATGCTTACTAGTTCACAATTACCTGATTTTATGTGGGGAGATGCACTAAAAACGGCAAATTATATTTTGAATATAGTTCCTGGTAAATCAGTGCCTAATACACCTTTTGAAATGTGGACTGGAAGAAAACCTAGTCTTGCTCACTTACATGTTTGGGGTTGTCCATCTGAAGCTAGAATCTACAATCCAGTTGAAAAGAAACTAGATTCAAGAACAACTAGCTCCTATTTCATTGGATGTTATGAAAAGTCTAAGCGTTATAAATTTTATTGTCCGCACTCTTATACTAGAATTGTAGAGAGTCATAATGCAAAGTTCATTGAGCATTCAGTTGCAGGACATACTAATTCTTCGAAGAACTACAATTTTGAAGAGACAGAGTCATCTGCACATGCCTCTACATCGAATGATCACACCCTTATGCTGCCAATCCTTTGTCCCTTTCAAAGCTCATGAAAACATTGCACCAGTTTCTGCCAACACTCCTCAACCGCAAGATATTGCTCCACAAAATGTTGTACAACAAATTGACAATCTTTTTCAGGTTGAGCAGCTTGCTACACAACTTGAGCAACCTACCGCACAACTTGAGCAGCATGATGAACCTCCTGTAAAAAGATCTCAAAGGGCAAGAAAATCTACAATACCAGCAGATTATATGGTTTATTTGCAGGAAGTATAGTTTGATATTGGTGATGAAGATGATCCTAAGTCATTTGATCAGGCTATGAAGAGCGCTCAAGCTCCTTTATGGCACAATGCAATGTTGGAAGAGCTAAATTCAATGGCGAAAAATGACAAGACCTAACCCAAATTCCACTTTGGAATCCGAGCCGGACCTGTGCGTGTCCAACACTTGGCAGGTGCCAGACACAATTGACCTTATTGATCGGTTCATAATTGTATATCATTTTGTACCCTTCTAGCTTATGATTTGGTTATGTTTTTGAGTTAAACTTGTGCTTTTAATCCTTTTTGTGTTTATCTTTCAGTTCATTGAGCTTTAGGTAATAATGATGGCTTTAGAGAGAATAATTCATGCAATTCAAGCATGTTAAGGCCTAATTTGGATGAATGGATGAAGAGCTTAAAGACAAACTCATTTTGGCTACAGCCCCCTGCCAGTCCATTTCCAGCCCAGTTTCGTAGGTCAACTTCTTGGCCTTGGATCAGCATGCTATGGGGCTCGAATGAAGTGAAGATCTTCATGAAACTTGTTCCAATGGGTGTCTACTATAACATATCCAAAATTCAGCTTATGGGGCTCGAAATTCTTGATTGTGCTCTAAGTGTGTGCGCATGTACTTATTTGAGTTGCAGGTGTTGTTCTGATTTCGCATTCACACACTACACGTAAGGATGTTATTGTAAGCTTTGCACACTCTTGAATCATGTGTGGAACTTAGATTGTGATTGTTGTGTTTCTTTGGAACCATATACTTTGGTGATTCTTTGAGGATATTGTTTGGAAGGCTAGCTGCTTATTTTTTGTTTTCTAAGTTGTGGTTTTATTTTGTTTGCTCGAGGACTAGCAAAGTCTAAGTTTGGGGGTAATTTGATAAGTTCATAATTTCACACATTTGTTTGCCTTCATTGCTTAGTAATTTTGTTTAGTTTCTCTTTATTTCAAGTCACTTATCTATGTTTGTGTGTTCTGTAGGTTATGGGAGCAAGAGATCACATTTTATTCAATCCATGCATATTAAGGGCTGATTGGGATGAGAGGAATACACTTGAGGCATTTGAAGCAAAATGGTGCAAAAACGTGCAAAAACTGGAGCCTGAGTTAGAAGTTCATTTTGGACTTTTCTTCTTCATTAGGAGCTTGGATTCGGCCAATGTTTGTGTGGTTCGATCAATGACATTCTGAACTTCAAAATGGATATCTTAAAGTCATCATTTGATTCAACCAAGCCCAATTCGTAAGCCCAAGAAGTTGTTCATCATGCTGACAGGAAGATGAGCTCATTGCATGCTTGGTCATGGTGAGCTAGGCATGAGCTATTGGTTTCTGGATGGAAGCTTGGTCATGCTGACATGTTGATGACCTAGGGCTGCTGGTGGGCTGCTAGTGGGATTTAGTGGAGTAACCATTTCTGATTATCTAATGCAAGTGCATCAACCACATTCTGATTTTCAATTGCAAGTGTTGTATGCATTTGCTATATTCAATTCAGATTTCTCACTCCCAACTCCCTATAAATACCACTTCCATTCCACATTCAATTCATCAACAATTCACATTCAGATTCAGACACACATTCACTCATCCATTGAATAATAGTAGAGCACAATCAAGAATTTCGAGCCCCATAAGCTCGTTATCAAATCAGCTTTCCACAATAATACCATACAATACCAAGGATCAAAAGGACTTTACAAGGGTTGTAATGAGGCTTAGGGTAGTGGTTGAATGAAAGAGGAGATATGGAGATATAACAACATTTTGAGCACAACTAAAGCATATGTAAAAGCATGAGAGATTACTGAACTTTGTAACAAGCAAGGAACACATACATGAGCAGATTTTCAACATAATTTCAGCACCTTCAAATGTGTTAATTTGGCCTAATTTTGTGGCTCTTTACCCTAGATCACCATGACCTTCTCCTTATAACACCCTAGGGCCGTGACTACATTGGTCACACTTCATTACCTCTTTTGATTAGTTACCAATACCCCCAAACTTATTTCTTTTCAACACTTGGGTTATGGCACTAAATGAATCACTTTTGCTCCTAAAAACCTTGCATCTTTATGACTCTCTTTTGAAGATAGCTTTAATTGCTCAAAGAATAGGTAAAGATGAGAAACATAAATTTATTATGGTAGGAATGGTTTATACAAAGAAAGGCTTAATGTAGGCTCAAATGGGTTGACTAGGGATGAATACATGTAGAGGGATGGTTAAAAAGGCTCAAACGGTTCAAACATGGCCTAAATCACTTCCTAAGCATTGTATGGCAACAGAATGTCTCAAGAGATATTCAAATAAGTTCTAGAGTACGAAACCAAGATCATGAAATAAGTAGAATTGCATAACATCTCCAAGTAGCAAGAAATTGGACTAACTTGGCAAAGTGCTCAATAAGTGCAAGGATGGCATGCAAGACAAAGTGAACTCAGAACCACATAAAGTCCTTAAACAATGACTATCAATTTCTGAAAAACCATATTAGAATTAAATCCAAGTCTTATCATAGGTGTTTGAAAGGATAACGAAACAACACACAAAATCCTGCGTTTTTCAAACACTAGACACACTTAAAATTTTTAAAATTTGACAATAAAACAACATAACTAAATCCTTCCCCCCAAACTTAAATGAAACATTGTCCTCAATGTTTAGAGTATAAGAACAAGCAATGCCTCATAAATGTAAGGAAAGAAGATAAGGAAAAGACATAACCAAATGTTAGAGTTTAGAAAACAACTCCCCTTTGAAGCGATTAGGATGCAAGCAGCTTCTTGCACGTTCTATCTTCTCCTCGTCACCTTGGGTTGCCTCCCAAGAAACGCTAAGTTTTATGTCTTCAGCCGGACGTCTACACTTTGGTGAACTTCAAGAGAGTGGTGGAGGCTCCTTGAGTGCTTGAGATTCAATATTGGCATCAAAGTTGGCATCAAAGTAGGGTTTCAACCGATGTCCGTTCACCTTGAAGGTGCTGCCATCCTTAATGTTTTGAATCTCCACTGCGCCATGATCAAATACATTAGTAATAACAAAAGGGCCAATCCACCGAGAACGAAGCTTACCTGGGAAGAGCTTAAGGCGTGAATTGAATAAGAGAACCTTCTGCCCTTTCTCAAACGTCTTCCTAAGAATTTTCTTGTCATGAAATAGCTTTGTTTTCTCCTTGTAAAGCTTAGCGTTCTCATATGCTTCATGTCGCAACTCCTCCAGCTCATTGAGTTGAAGCCTCCTCTTTTCACCAGCAGCTTTCATATCGAAATTGAATGCCTTGATTGCCCAATAAGCCCTGTGCTCAAGCTCCACTGGTAAGTGACAAGGTTTACCAAAAACAAGTCTATATGGAGACATACCTATGGGGGTTTTATAAGCTGTCCTATAAGCCCACAATGCATCCTCCAAACGCATGTACCAATCCTTCCTTGTGGTGTTCACTGTCTTCTCAAGTATGTGCTTAATCTCCCTATTGCTTATCTCAACCTGCCCACTAGTTTGAGGATGGTAGGGTGTTGCCACCTTATGCTTGATTCCATACTTCTTCAAGAGTGCTGCAAAAGCTTGGTTAACAAAATGGGAGCCACCATCACTAATGATTGCTCTAGGTGTGCCAAACCTTGTAAAAATATTTCCTTTTAGAAAACTGATCACAACCTTAGCATCATTAGTTCTAGTAGCAATGGCTTCCACCCATTTAGAAACATAATCGACAGCAACTAATATATATTCAAATCCATAAGAGGTAGGAAAAGGGCCCATGAAATCAATTCCCCAAACATCAAATATATCAATGATTAAGATATTAGTGAGAGGCATCTGATTTCTAGCATGCAAATTACCCATCCGTTGGCATCTATCACACGAAGCACAAAAAGCATAAGCATCCTTAAAAAGGGTAGGCCAAAAGAAACCTGATTGTAGCACTTTGTTGGCAGTCTTCTTTGCTCCAAAATGGCCTCCGCATGCATGGGAGTGACAAAACTCTAAAATGCTCTTAAAATCACCTTCAGGCACACACCTTCGAATTACTTGGTCCGGACAATGCTTGAATAGGTATGGATCATCCCAAAAATAGTATCTTGCTTGCTTCCTAAGCTTGTCACGTTGGAATGTAGATAACCCTGTAGGGAGTTCGTTAGTGCATAAGTAGTTAACAATATCAGCAAACCAAGGCAATGGATTAAGAGAATTCAAAGCACAAATAGAGAAGAGTTGCTCATCAGGGAAGCTTTCATGCAATGGCAGTGAATCCTCCTCTTCATTAGATACATGCACCAATCTGCTCAAGTGATCAGCCACCACATTCTCACTTCCTTTCTTATCTTTTATCTCCAAGTCAAACTCTTGCAACAAGAGGATCCATCTAATGAGGCGTGGCTTGGCATCCTTCTTAGCTAACAAGTATTTCAATGCTGCATGATCAGTGTAAACAATGACCTTGTTAGTAATCAAATAAGATCTAAACTTCTCTAAAGCAAATATGACAGCTAACAACTCCTTCTCTGTGGTGGAATAGTTGAGTTGGGCATCATTGAGGGTTCTACTAGCATAGTAGATGGCATGTGGCTTCTTATCAACTCGCTGCCCCAAAACAGCTCCAACGGCATAATCTAAGGCGTCACACATCAGTTCAAAAGGAAAGCTCCAATTCGGTGGAATAATGATTGGGGCAGTTGTGAGCATCATTTTCAAAGCATTGAAAGCATTCTCACAGTTTTGATCGAACACAAAATCCATGTCCTTGGCAAGAAGATTGCACAAAGGCCTTGCAATCTTAGAAAAATCTTTAATGAAACGCCTATAGAAACCTGCATGGCCAAGGAAAGAACGTACTTCTTTGACAGAAGTAGGTGAGGGCATAGAGGCAATCAAATCAATCTTAGCTTTATCTACCTCAATTCCGTTACTAGAGATGACATGTCCAAGAACTATGCCTTGGTTAACCATAAAATGACATTTTTCCCAATTAAGCACAAGATTAGTCTGTTCACATCTAGCCAACACCTTAGATAAGTTATGCAAGCATTGATCAAAAGAATCACCAAAGACAGAGAAGTCATCCATGAATACCTCAATAAACCTTTCTACCATGTCGGAGAAAATGCTCATCATGCACCTTTGGAAAGTGGCTGGGGCGTTGCAAAGACCAAAAGGCATCCTCCTATAAGCAAAAGTACCAAAGGGACATGTGAAGGTTGTCTTCTCTTGATCTTCTGGGGCTATGGCGATTTGGTTGTAACCTGAATATCCATCAAGGAAGCAATAGTGGCTATGGCCAGCCAATCTCTCAAGCATCTGATCAATAAATGGAAGAGGGAAGTGATCCTTGCTTGTTGCTGTGTTGAGCTTCCTATAATCAATGCAAACTCTCCAGCCCGTGGTCATCCGTGTAGGCACAAGCTCGTTTGCTTCATTCTTCACCACTGTGATACCTGATTTCTTGGGGACAACTTGTCCTGGGCTCACCCATTTACTGCGAAGAAATAGGGTAAATAATACCAACATCTAAAAGCTTCATTACCTCTTTCCTTACCACCTCCTTCATGTTTGGATTGAGACGTCTTTGGGCATCCCTCTTAGGCACTGCATTTTCCTCCAATAATATCCTATGCATGCATGATGTTGGGCTTATGCCTTTGATATCTGCAATGCTCCATCCAATCGCAGTTTTGTGCTCTTTTAGAACTCTCAAAAGCTTCTTCTCATCATTTGGTTCGAGGTGTGAGGCAATGATTACAGGTAGAGTCTCACTTTCACCTAAATAAGCATATTTAAGGTGTGTTGGCAATTGCTTTAATTCCAACTCTGGTGCCTGTACAATAGAAGGTAAAACCTTATTAGTAGGTGGAGGTAATGATTCAAACTGGTTTGCATACCTCTTTCCAACTTCTATGTAGCTATCCATGTTGCAAACAAGCTCAAGAAGTAAAGGAGAGATCACAGCCTCTAAGCTGTCCACTTCTTCTTTCCTTATGCTTTGTGTGATACATGCTTCCATAGGCTCCAAATAACTCATTGGCAGTGCTTCTTTCACCATAGTATCAATGACATCAAGCTGGAAAACTTCATGCTCATCACTTGGAAACTTGGAGGCTTCAAACACTTTGAATGCTATTGTCTCATCAAACACGTTCATAGTCAATGTACCCTTTTTCACATCAATAATAGCACCAGCAGTTGCCATGAATGGCCGACCTAGAATGAGTGGTAACTGATTGTCATGAATTGGTGCTTCTTCCATTTCCAACACCAAGAAATCGGCTGGCAAAATTAGCTCTTCCACTTTCACCAAAACATCTTCTAGAATGCCTTTAGGGTACCTGATAGTTCTATCTGCCAATTGAATGCTCACAGATGTGGCTTGCAAATCACCAAGGTTAAGTTTCTCATAAACATGATATGGCATAAGGTTTATAGATGCACCAAGATCAAGCAAAGCTTTTTGAAACTTAAAATCACCAACTATACAAGGTATAGAAAACGAACCTGGATCCTTTAGCTTTGGAGGTAGCTTTCTTTGTAAAACTGCACTTACCTCTTCACTTAATGCAACCTGTTCATGCTCTTTGAATCTCCTCTTGTTAGTGCATAGATCCTTCAAAAATTTTGCATACTTTGGAATCTGAGCAATGGCACTGAGCAATGGGATGTTGATTTGCACCTTCTTGAATATTTCCATTATCTCATCCAAGCCTTGATCTTTCTTTGACTTTGATAACCTGCTGGGAAAGGGTGCAATAGGCCTAAAACCATTAGTTGAAATTGGAACTTGATTAGCATTAGATGATACCTTAGGGCCTGTGCTCTTTTCAAGAGTATTGAGGGGCTGTTTGGTGGAATCTGTGGGCTGCCCTTGTGGTGGCTGAATGATCTCCACGTTATCTCCATCTTCTTGCTCTTCATTGGCATCTCCAACCTTATTATCAACTTGTTTGCCACTTCTCAAGATGTGCACTGCTTTAACTTGCTCATGATGCCTTGGATTCACCTCCGTTTGGCTCGGAAAAGTTCCAGATGCTCTATTGCTCATGGAGGATGCAATCTGCCCAACTTGCACTTCTAGTTTGTTCACTGCATTTTGAAGATTCTGATTGGTTTGCATCTGTTGCCCCATGAACTTCTTGAACATGTCTTGCAATTCTCCCATTTGATCACCCCTTTGCTCTTGAACTTGTTGGGGAGCTTGCTGGAATTGCCTTTGTTGTATTTGGAATCCTGGGGGAGGTCCTTGAGATTGTTGTACATTTGAATTATTGCTCCACCTGAAATTAGGATGATTTCTCCACCCCGGATTGTATGTGTTTGAGTAAGGATCATTCTGAGGATTTCTTCCTTGAAGGGCATTTGCTTGTTCTAGCATGTGGTCTGCAAAAGATTGGCCTTGAACTTCCACTTTGTTTCCTAGAGGGCCAGTCACTGCCTGTTGAAGCAAAGAACACATAACATCAAGTTTTGCATTAATCTCATTATTAGTACTTACCTCAGAGACCACAGCTTTCATAGGAGCTCCTCTTCCTTTATTGTAGCTCCATTGTTGAGAGTTAGCACTCAAAGATTCAAAGAGAGTAAAAGCCTCATCTGCTGTTTTGTTCATCAATCCTTCTCCACTTGTTGCATCTACCATCATCCTTTCGGAATCAAGCAAACCTTCATAGAAAGATTGCATTTGCATCCAACTCTCTATATTGTGGTGTGGGCAAGAACTCATCATCTCCTTGTATCTCTCCCAGCATTCATGAAAAGCTTCTCCTTCTCTTTGTGTGAAACCAAGAATTTCCTTTCTAATCTTGTTAGTCTTTTGAGCTGGAAAGAATTTCTGCAAAAACTTATTAGAAAGCTCATCCCAAGTACGAATTGAAGCATTAGGCAAAGAGTATAACCAAGACTTAGCCTTATCTTTTAAACTGAATGGGAATAGCCTCATCTTAATCTGCTCATCATCAAGTCCTTGAATTTTGATTGTAGCACATATTTCAAAGAATTGCTTAACATGCATGTAAGGATCCTCAGTGGTATTACCATAATAAGTTGGAAGAAGATGAATCATACCACTTTTAAGCTCAAACCTGTCAATTGTGAGTTGAGGATAGACGATGCATGAAGGTTGATCAGTGACTTTGGGAATGGAAAATTCACGCAGGGGTTTCCGAGGTTGGACAACAAGCGCACCACCTCCTTCATTATTATTGTTGTTGTTTGGAATTTCTGCCATCTTGCTTGAACCTTCAGATTCGTAGCTCTCAGATTCAGAGCTTGAAGAACTATAATTCCTCCTCAAACCAGTACGTATAGCAAAACTTCTTGGTGAAAGTGGCTCAGAATCAGATTCGGACATATATGCACACACAAGAACCAAATTAGTGCCTTCAAATGGAGATAACAACTAAAAAGAAAAAAAAACTGAATCCTGAAAGAAAAACCAACGAAAATAACAAATAAAACTAACAAAAACAAAAAACACTCAAAGTAATCTAACTATAGCACCATCGTTACCGGTTCCCGGCAACGGCGCCAAAAACTTGTTGAGCCTATTCTTAACAACTAAAATGAGTTATTAAAAACAGCAACTTTAATTCTCGCAAGTGCACGAACCGTTTATAGTATAGCTTATGTAAATACGAGGTCGATCCCACGGAGAATGGTAACTTGGTTGCGAGTTAAATTACTTAGAATGATGGACAAAACAGAAAAGGAACAAACAAACAAACTGACAATGACAAGGTCTAGGACAGAATCCTAGCACCACACACGCACTCGAATGGGGGGTTTTTGTTGTTTAAATGAAAACAAGAGAATGAAATGGAAGTGCTGGAAAGTAAATGATGGCAGCAATGAACAAATTGTGAAACAATGATTGAGAAGTGTTAGAGCCTTGGAATCTACCACTAGTCTTCCTATCCAAGTTATGAATGCATAGAAATTGACTCAAGCTTCATTAACAATAGATTATCGCATACAAGCCTATGGTATCTAGGTGCAGGATGCATGATTCTCCTAAGGCATGTAATTGTGCATGGTATCTACACAACACGTGATCTCTAATATGCAACCTAAGCATGGTATCTACTTAGAATAAAGCATACAAGAGTCATTAAGTTCCCTGAGAATATGATAATCACACAAGTCCTAGAACATGGTATCTGTCCTAGTCAACCTATGGTTATTAACCCCTTGAATGATTCTTAGGCCATTCATGTGTTGCTTGTGAAAGGAGAGTAGAATTGGTGAATCTAAACCCCTTCCCAACCTGTGCTAGATGCATAAAATCCTAGTTAGCTACTCCAAGAAAACATACATCAAGCACATAATAAGCTGGAGATTAACAACTTGATAATGAAAGCAAGGAAATCAATTAACTATGAAATCATCCATAACATTGAATATTCATGACTAGGGCTTCATCCTAAGCCCTAACAAAATGGATTAGTTAAACATAATTATGAATACAGAAAATAAGAAATACATAGATAGAATAAAGAGAATAGAAAAACTAGCTGGTGGCAGCAAGGTAGTTTCCAGGACAGCTCCTAGCTCTTCCTCCTTTGCAACTAGCTCTCTTCTCTCTTTGTGTGTATGGGAGTAATGGATGAGTGAATGTGTGTCTGAATCTGAATGTGAATTGTTGATGAATTGAATGTGGAATGGAAGTGGTATTTATAGGGAGTTGGGAGTGAGAAATCTGAATTGAATATAGCAAATGCATACAACACTTGCAATTGAAAATCAGAATGTGGTTGATGCACTTGCATTAGATAATCAGAAATGGTTACTCCACTAAATCCCACTAGCAGCCCACCAGCAGCCCTAGGTCATCAACATGTCAGCATGACCAAGCTTCCATCCAGAAACCAATAGCTCATGCCTAGCTCACCATGACCAAGCATGCAATGAGCTCATCTTCCTGTCAGCATGATGAACAACTTCTTGGGCTTACGAATTGGGCTTGGTTGAATCAAATGATGACTTTAAGATATCCATTTTGAAGTTCAGAATGTCATTGATCGAACCACACAAACATTGGCCGAATCCAAGCTCGGATGACGAAGAAAAGTCCGAAATGAACTTCTAACTCAGGCTCCAGTTTTTGCACGTTTTTGCACCATTTTGCTTCAAATGCCTCAAGTGTATTCCTCTCATCCCAATCAGCCCTTAATATGCATGGATTGAATAAAATGTGATCTCTTGCTCCCATAACCTACAGAACACACAAACATAGATAAGTGACTTGAAATAAAGAGAAACTAAACAAAATTACTAAGCAATGAAGGCAAACAAATGTGTGAAATTATGAACTTATCAAATTACCCCCAAACTTAGACTTTGCTAGTCCTCGAGCAAACAAAATAAAACCACAACTTAGAAAACAGAAAATAAGCAGCTAGCCTTCCAAACAATATCCTCAAAGAATCACCAAAGTATATGGTTCCAAAGAAACACAACAATCACAATCTAAGTTCCACACATGATTCAAGAGTGTGCAAAGCTTACAATAACATCCTTACGTGTAGTGTGTGAATGCGAAATCAGAACAACACCTGCAACTCAAATAAGTACATGCGCACACACTTAGAGCACAATCAAGAATTTCGAGCCCCATAAGCTCGTTATCAAATCAGCTTTCCACAATAATACCATACAATACCAAGGATCAAAAGGACTTTACAAGGGTTGTAATGAGGCTTAGGGTAGTGGTTGAATGAAAGAGGAGATATGGAGATATAACAACATTTTGAGCACAACTAAAGCATATGTAAAAGCATGAGAGATTACTGAACTTTGTAACAAGCAAGGAACACATACATGAGCAGATTTTCAACATAATTTCAGCACCTTCAAATGTGTTAATTTGGCCTAATTTTGTGGCTCTTTACCCTAGATCACCATGACCTTCTCCTTATAACACCCTAGGGCCGTGACTACATTGGTCACACTTCATTACCTCTTTTGATTAGTTACCAATACCCCCAAACTTATTTCTTTTCAACACTTGGGTTATGGCACTAAATGAATCACTTTTGCTCCTAAAAACCTTGCATCTTTATGACTCTCTTTTGAAGATAGCTTTAATTGCTCAAAGAATAGGTAAAGATGAGAAACATAAATTTATTATGGTAGGAATGGTTTATACAAAGAAAGGCTTAATGTAGGCTCAAATGGGTTGACTAGGGATGAATACATGTAGAGGGATGGTTAAAAAGGCTCAAACGGTTCAAACATGGCCTAAATCACTTCCTAAGCATTGTATGGCAACAGAATGTCTCAAGAGATATTCAAATAAGTTCTAGAGTACGAAACCAAGATCATGAAATAAGTAGAATTGCATAACATCTCCAAGTAGCAAGAAATTGGACTAACTTGGCAAAGTGCTCAATAAGTGCAAGGATGGCATGCAAGACAAAGTGAACTCAGAACCACATAAAGTCCTTAAACAATGACTATCAATTTCTGAAAAACCATATTAGAATTAAATCCAAGTCTTATCATAGGTGTTTGAAAGGATAACGAAACAACACACAAAATCCTGCGTTTTCAAACACTAGACACACTTAAAATTTTTAAAATTTGACAATAAAACAACATAACTAAATCCTTCCCCCCAAACTTAAATGAAACATTGTCCTCAATGTTTAGAGTATAAGAACAAGCAATGCCTCATAAATGTAAGGAAAGAAGATAAGGAAAAGACATAACCAAATGTTAGAGTTTAGAAAACAACTCCCCTTTGAAGCGATTAGGATGCAAGCAGCTTCTTGCACGTTCTATCTTCTCCTCGTCACCTTGGGTTGCCTCCCAAGAAACGCTAAGTTTTATGTCTTCAGCCGGACGTCTACACTTTGGTGAACTTCAAGAGAGTGGTGGAGGCTCCTTGAGTGCTTGAGATTCAATATTGGCATCAAAGTTGGCATCAAAGTAGGGTTTCAACCGATGTCCGTTCACCTTGAAGGTGCTGCCATCCTTAATGTTTTGAATCTCCACTGCGCCATGATCAAATACATTAGTAATAACAAAAGGGCCAATCCACCGAGAACGAAGCTTACCTGGGAAGAGCTTAAGGCGTGAATTGAATAAGAGAACCTTCTGCCCTTTCTCAAACGTCTTCCTAAGAATTTTCTTGTCATGAAATAGCTTTGTTTTCTCCTTGTAAAGCTTAGCGTTCTCATATGCTTCATGTCGCAACTCCTCCAGCTCATTGAGTTGAAGCCTCCTCTTTTCACCAGCAGCTTTCATATCGAAATTGAATGCCTTGATTGCCCAATAAGCCCTGTGCTCAAGCTCCACTGGTAAGTGACAAGGTTTACCAAAAACAAGTCTATATGGAGACATACCTATGGGGGTTTTATAAGCTGTCCTATAAGCCCACAATGCATCCTCCAAACGCATGTACCAATCCTTCCTTGTGGTGTTCACTGTCTTCTCAAGTATGTGCTTAATCTCCCTATTGCTTATCTCAACCTGCCCACTAGTTTGAGGATGGTAGGGTGTTGCCACCTTATGCTTGATTCCATACTTCTTCAAGAGTGCTGCAAAAGCTTGGTTAACAAAATGGGAGCCACCATCACTAATGATTGCTCTAGGTGTGCCAAACCTTGTAAAAATATTTCCTTTTAGAAAACTGATCACAACCTTAGCATCATTAGTTCTAGTAGCAATGGCTTCCACCCATTTAGAAACATAATCGACAGCAACTAATATATATTCAAATCCATAAGAGGTAGGAAAAGGGCCCATGAAATCAATTCCCCAAACATCAAATATATCAATGATTAAGATATTAGTGAGAGGCATCTGATTTCTAGCATGCAAATTACCCATCCGTTGGCATCTATCACACGAAGCACAAAAAGCATAAGCATCCTTAAAAAGGGTAGGCCAAAAGAAACCTGATTGTAGCACTTTGTTGGCAGTCTTCTTTGCTCCAAAATGGCCTCCGCATGCATGGGAGTGACAAAACTCTAAAATGCTCTTAAAATCACCTTCAGGCACACACCTTCGAATTACTTGGTCCGGACAATGCTTGAATAGGTATGGATCATCCCAAAAATAGTATCTTGCTTGCTTCCTAAGCTTGTCACGTTGGAATGTAGATAACCCTGTAGGGAGTTCGTTAGTGCATAAGTAGTTAACAATATCAGCAAACCAAGGCAATGGATTAAGAGAATTCAAAGCACAAATAGAGAAGAGTTGCTCATCAGGGAAGCTTTCATGCAATGGCAGTGAATCCTCCTCTTCATTAGATACATGCACCAATCTGCTCAAGTGATCAGCCACCACATTCTCACTTCCTTTCTTATCTTTTATCTCCAAGTCAAACTCTTGCAACAAGAGGATCCATCTAATGAGGCGTGGCTTGGCATCCTTCTTAGCTAACAAGTATTTCAATGCTGCATGATCAGTGTAAACAATGACCTTGTTAGTAATCAAATAAGATCTAAACTTCTCTAAAGCAAATATGACAGCTAACAACTCCTTCTCTGTGGTGGAATAGTTGAGTTGGGCATCATTGAGGGTTCTACTAGCATAGTAGATGGCATGTGGCTTCTTATCAACTCGCTGCCCCAAAACAGCTCCAACGGCATAATCTGAGGCGTCACACATCAGTTCAAAAGGAAAGCTCCAATTCGGTGGAATAATGATTGGGGCAGTTGTGAGCATCATTTTCAAAGCATTGAAAGCATTCTCACAGTTTTGATCGAACACAAAATCCATGTCCTTGGCAAGAAGATTGCACAAAGGCCTTGCAATCTTAGAAAAATCTTTAATGAAACGCCTATAGAAACCTGCATGGCCAAGGAAAGAACGTACTTCTTTGACAGAAGTAGGTGAGGGCATAGAGGCAATCAAATCAATCTTAGCTTTATCTACCTCAATTCCGTTACTAGAGATGACATGTCCAAGAACTATGCCTTGGTTAACCATAAAATGACATTTTTCCCAATTAAGCACAAGATTAGTCTGTTCACATCTAGCCAACACCTTAGATAAGTTATGCAAGCATTGATCAAAAGAATCACCAAAGACAGAGAAGTCATCCATGAATACCTCAATAAACCTTTCTACCATGTCGGAGAAAATGCTCATCATGCACCTTTGGAAAGTGGCTGGGGCGTTGCAAAGACCAAAAGGCATCCTCCTATAAGCAAAAGTACCAAAGGGACATGTGAAGGTTGTCTTCTCTTGATCTTCCTGGGGCTATGGCGATTTGGTTGTAACCTGAATATCCATCAAGGAAGCAATAGTGGCTATGGCCAGCCAATCTCTCAAGCATCTGATCAATAAATGGAAGAGGGAAGTGATCCTTGCTTGTTGCTGTGTTGAGCTTCCTATAATCAATGCAAACTCTCCAGCCCGTGGTCATCCGTGTAGGCACAAGCTCGTTTGCTTCATTCTTCACCACTGTGATACCTGATTTCTTGGGGACAACTTGTACTGGGCTCACCCATTTACTGCGAGAAATAGGGTAAATAATACCAACATCTAAAAGCTTCATTACCTCTTTCCTTACCACCTCCTTCATGTTTGGATTGAGACGTCTTTGGGCATCCCTCTTAGGCACTGCATTTTCCTCCAATAATATCCTATGCATGCATGATGTTGGGCTTATGCCTTTGATATCTGCAATGCTCCATCCAATCGCAGTTTTGTGCTCTTTTAGAACTCTCAAAAGCTTCTTCTCATCATTTGGTTCGAGGTGTGAGGCAATGATTACAGGTAGAGTCTCACTTTCACCTAAATAAGCATATTTAAGGTGTGTTGGCAATTGCTTTAATTCCAACTCTGGTGCCTGCACAATAGAAGGTAAAACCTTATTAGTAGGTGGAGGTAATGATTCAAACTGGTTTGCATACCTCTTTCCAACTTCTATGTAGCTATCCATGTTGCAAACAAGCTCAAGAAGTAAAGGAGAGATCACAGCCTCTAAGCTGTCCACTTCTTCTTTCCTTATGCTTTGTGTGATACATGCTTCCATAGGCTCCAAATAACTCATTGGCAGTGCTTCTTTCACCATAGTATCAATGACATCAAGCTGGAAAACTTCATGCTCATCACTTGGAAACTTGGAGGCTTCAAACACTTTGAATGCTATTGTCTCATCAAACACGTTCATAGTCAATGTACCCTTTTTCACATCAATAATAGCACCAGCAGTTGCCATGAATGGCCGACCTAGAATGAGTGGTAACTGATTGTCATGAATTGGTGCTTCTTCCATTTCCAACACCAAGAAATCGGCTGGCAAAATTAGCTCTTCCACTTTCACCAAAACATCTTCTAGAATGCCTTTAGGGTACCTGATAGTTCTATCTGCCAATTGAATGCTCACAGATGTGGCTTGCAAATCACCAAGGTTAAGTTTCTCATAAACATGATATGGCATAAGGTTTATAGATGCACCAAGATCAAGCAAAGCTTTTTGAAACTTAAAATCACCAACTATACAAGGTATAGAAAACGAACCTGGATCCTTTAGCTTTGGAGGTAGCTTTCTTTGTAAAACTGCACTTACCTCTTCACTTAATGCAACCTGTTCATGCTCTTTGAATCTCCTCTTGTTAGTGCATAGATCCTTCAAAAATTTTGCATACTTTGGAATCTGAGCAATGGCACTGAGCAATGGGATGTTGATTTGCACCTTCTTGAATATTTCCATTATCTCATCCAAGCCTTGATCTTTCTTTGACTTTGATAACCTGCTGGGAAAGGGTGCAATAGGCCTAAAACCATTAGTTGAAATTGGAACTTGATTAGCATTAGATGATACCTTAGGGCCTGTGCTCTTTTCAAGAGTATTGAGGGGCTGTTTGGTGGAATATGTGGGCTGCCCTTGTGGTGGCTGAATGATCTCCACGTTATCTCCATCTTCTTGCTCTTCATTGGCATCTCCAACCTTATTATCAACTTGTTTGCCACTTCTCAAGATGTGCACTGCTTTAACTTGCTCATGATGCCTTGGATTCACCTCCGTTTGGCTCGGAAAAGTTCCAGATGCTCTATTGCTCATGGAGGATGCAATCTGCCCAACTTGCACTTCTAGTTTGTTCACTGCATTTTGAAGATTCTGATTGGTTTGCATCTGTTGCCCCATGAACTTCTTGAACATGTCTTGCAATTCTCCCATTTGATCACCCCTTTGCTCTTGAACTTGTTGGGGAGCTTGCTGGAATTGCCTTTGTTGTATTTGGAATCCTGGGGGAGGTCCTTGAGATTGTTGTACATTTGAATTATTGCTCCACCTGAAATTAGGATGATTTCTCCACCCCGGATTGTATGTGTTTGAGTAAGGATCATTCTGAGGATTTCTTCCTTGAAGGGCATTTGCTTGTTCTAGCATGTGGTCTGCAAAAGATTGGCCTTGAACTTCCACTTTGTTTCCTAGAGGGCCAGTCACTGCCTGTTGAAGCAAAGAACACATAACATCAAGTTTTGCATTAATCTCATTATTAGTACTTACCTCAGAGACCACAGCTTTCATAGGAGCTCCTCTTCCTTTATTGTAGCTCCATTGTTGAGAGTTAGCACTCAAAGATTCAAAGAGAGTAAAAGCCTCATCTGCTGTTTTGTTCATCAATCCTTCTCCACTTGTTGCATCTACCATCATCCTTTCGGAATCAAGCAAACCTTCATAGAAAGATTGCATTTGCATCCAACTCTCTATATTGTGGTGTGGGCAAGAACTCATCATCTCCTTGTATCTCTCCCAAGCATTCATGAAAAGCTTCTCCTTCTCTTTGTGTGAAACCAAGAATTTCCTTTCTAATCTTGTTAGTCTTTTGAGCTGGAAAGAATTTCTGCAAAAACTTATTAGAAAGCTCATCCCAAGTACGAATTGAAGCATTAGGCAAAGAGTATAACCAAGACTTAGCCTTATCTTTTAAACTGAATGGGAATAGCCTCATCTTAATCTGCTCATCATCAAGTCCTTGAATTTTGATTGTAGCACATATTTCAAAGAATTGCTTAACATGCATGTAAGGATCCTCAGTGGTATTACCATAATAAGTTGGAAGAAGATGAATCATACCACTTTTAAGCTCAAACCTGTCAATTGTGAGTTGAGGATAGACGATGCATGAAGGTTGATCAGTGACTTTGGGAATGGAAAATTCACGCAGGGGTTTCCGAGGTTGGACAACAAGCGCACCACCTCCTTCATTATTATTGTTGTTGTTTGGAATTTCTGCCATCTTGCTTGAACCTTCAGATTCGTAGCTCTCAGATTCAGAGCTTGAAGAACTATAATTCCTCCTCAAACCAGTACGTATAGCAAAACTTCTTGGTGAAAGTGGCTCAGAATCAGATTCGGACATATATGCACACACAAGAACCAAATTAGTGCCTTCAAATGGAGATAACAACTAAAAAGAAAAAAAAACTGAATCCTGAAAGAAAAACCAACGAAAATAACAAATAAAACTAACAAAAACAAAAAACACTCAAAGTAATCTAACTATAGCACCATCGTTACCGGTTCCACGGCAACGGCGCCAAAAACTTGTTGAGCCTATTCTTAACAACTAAAATGAGTTATTAAAAACAGCAACTTTAATTCTCGCAAGTGCACGAACCGTTTATAGTATAGCTTATGTAAATACGAGGTCGATCCCACGGAGAATGGTAACTTGGTTGCGAGTTAAATTACTTAGAATGATGGACAAAACAGAAAAGGAACAAACAAACAAACTGACAATGACAAGGTCTAGGACAGAATCCTAGCACCACACACGCACTCGAATGGGGGGTTTTTGTTGTTTAAATGAAAACAAGAGAATGAAATGGAAGTGGTGGAAAGTAAATGATGGCAGCAATGAACAAATTGTGAAACAATGATTGAGAAGTGTTAGAGCCTTGGAATCTACCACTAGTCTTCCTATCCAAGTTATGAATGCATAGAAATTGACTCAAGCTTCATTAACAATAGATTATCGCATACAAGCCTATGGTATCTAGGTGCAGGATGCATGATTCTCCTAAGGCATGTAATTGTGCATGGTATCTACACAACACGTGATCTCTAATATGCAACCTAAGCATGGTATCTACTTAGAATAAAGCATACAAGAGTCATTAAGTTCCCTGAGAATATGATAATCACACAAGTCCTAGAACATGGTATCTGTCCTAGTCAACCTATGGTTATTAACCCCTTGAATGATTCTTAGGCCATTCATGTGTTGCTTGTGAAAGGAGAGTAGAATTGGTGAATCTAAACCCCTTCCCAACCTGTGCTAGATGCATAAAATCCTAGTTAGCTACTCCAAGAAAACATACATCAAGCACATAATAAGCTGGAGATTAACAACTTGATAATGAAAGCAAGGAAATCAATTAACTATGAAATCATCCATAACATTGAATATTCATGACTAGGGCTTCATCCTAAGCCCTAACAAAATGGATTAGTTAAACATAATTATGAATACAGAAAATAAGAAATACATAGATAGAATAAAGAGAATAGAAAAACTAGCTGGTGGCAGCAAGGTAGTTTCCAGGACAGCTCCTAGCTCTTCCTCCTTTGCAACTAGCTCTCTTCTCTCTTTGTGTGTATGGGAGTAATGGATGAGTGAATGTGTGTCTGAATCTGAATGTGAATTGTTGATGAATTGAATGTGGAATGGAAGTGGTATTTATAGGGAGTTGGGAGTGAGAAATCTGAATTGAATATAGCAAATGCATACAACACTTGCAATTGAAAATCAGAATGTGGTTGATGCACTTGCATTAGATAATCAGAAATGGTTACTCCACTAAATCCCACTAGCAGCCCACCAGCAGCCCTAGGTCATCAACATGTCAGCATGACCAAGCTTCCATCCAGAAACCAATAGCTCATGCCTAGCTCACCATGACCAAGCATGCAATGAGCTCATCTTCCTGTCAGCATGATGAACAACTTCTTGGGCTTACGAATTGGGCTTGGTTGAATCAAATGATGACTTTAAGATATCCATTTTGAAGTTCAGAATGTCATTGATCGAACCACACAAACATTGGCCGAATCCAAGCTCGGATGAAGAAGAAAAGTCCGAAATGAACTTCTAACTCAGGCTCCAGTTTTTGCACGTTTTTGCACCATTTTGCTTCAAATGCCTCAAGTGTATTCCTCTCATCCCAATCAGCCCTTAATATGCATGGATTGAATAAAATGTGATCTCTTGCTCCCATAACCTACAGAACACACAAACATAGATAAGTGACTTGAAATAAAGAGAAACTAAACAAAATTACTAAGCAATGAAGGCAAACAAATGTGTGAAATTATGAACTTATCAAATTACCCCCAAACTTAGACTTTGCTAGTCCTCGAGCAAACAAAATAAAACCACAACTTAGAAAACAGAAAATAAGCAGCTAGCCTTCCAAACAATATCCTCAAAGAATCACCAAAGTATATGGTTCCAAAGAAACACAACAATCACAATCTAAGTTCCACACATGATTCAAGAGTGTGCAAAGCTTACAATAACATCCTTACGTGTAGTGTGTGAATGCGAAATCAGAACAACACCTGCAACTCAAATAAGTACATGCGCACACACTTAGAGCACAATCAAGAATTTCGAGCCCCATAAGCTCGTTATCAAATCAGCTTTCCACAATAATACCATACAATACCAAGGATCAAAAGGACTTTACAAGGGTTGTAATGAGGCTTAGGGTAGTGGTTGAATGAAAGAGGAGATATGGAGATATAACAACATTTTGAGCACAACTAAAGCATATGTAAAAGCATGAGAGATTACTGAACTTTGTAACAAGCAAGGAACACATACATGAGCAGATTTTCAACATAATTTCAGCACCTTCAAATGTGTTAATTTGGCCTAATTTTGTGGCTCTTTACCCTAGATCACCATGACCTTCTCCTTATAACACCCTAGGGCCGTGACTACATTGGTCACACTTCATTACCTCTTTTGATTAGTTACCAATACCCCCAAACTTATTTCTTTTCAACACTTGGGTTATGGCACTAAATGAATCACTTTTGCTCCTAAAAACCTTGCATCTTTATGACTCTCTTTTGAAGATAGCTTTAATTGCTCAAAGAATAGGTAAAGATGAGAAACATAAATTTATTATGGTAGGAATGGTTTATACAAAGAAAGGCTTAATGTAGGCTCAAATGGGTTGACTAGGGATGAATACATGTAGAGGGATGGTTAAAAAGGCTCAAACGGTTCAAACATGGCCTAAATCACTTCCTAAGCATTGTATGGCAACAGAATGTCTCAAGAGATATTCAAATAAGTTCTAGAGTACGAAACCAAGATCATGAAATAAGTAGAATTGCATAACATCTCCAAGTAGCAAGAAATTGGACTAACTTGGCAAAGTGCTCAATAAGTGCAAGGATGGCATGCAAGACAAAGTGTTCATTGCCTTGAAGATTCACAAGTGTAGCCATTTACCTTGCAGCAAGAAGAAGCACTCTTGGCATGTTCTTGAGTTCTTAGTTTTCATTTCCCTTCTTTTCATAACCCCTACCCTCAGCCTGAAATTACAAGCTTGATTAAGACCTAACTGATCTTTGGGGAAGTCCTGTTCATGGGTGCTGGTATGCAATGTATTCTTTCTATGTTCTTAGCATTTGATTTCCATTCATGAGATCTTATTTCCAGAAATCGTGCTTTTGTTTTATGATTATTTCATATGTGAAATCTTGTTTCCCTTTACATAACGTCATTCACATATGCTTGTTGAGAAACTAAACCCTAGGTTCTTTGTGAAGATTTGAGCGATACCCGTGAGACCTAGAGTTGAGGCGATTTCTATCTAACTATTTGAGTATGGTGACTTTAATGCTGGAATTCTTTTTGCAGTGGCAATACACTATACACCCTGGTGTGAAGATCCGAAGTGGCATACCATTAGTTTTGAAAGTGTGATTGTGCATTCATTGGTTTTCCTTAGTTTGTTTAAAAGTGATTCTTTAACTATTAGTTGTCTTGCAGAATTTGTTGATGTTTGTGGGAGTCATCACTGTAAACCCTCAGGAGACACAACTCCTCCTACTAGGGACACCTAGAGGTTTAAAGGCTTATTGCATATGCTCAATGCAATCGTGTCATCTACGAAAATGGTGTAATAAGTTTCGTTTTGTGTGTTGTTTTGTGGTGTTTAAGTTTTAGTTTTGCTTGAGGACCAGCAAAATATAGGTTTGGGGTATTGTAACACTCTACCCTATTGTTTGGTTATGTTTTTAGGTAAAACTTGTGCTTTTAATCCATTTTGTGTTTGTTATTCAGTTCATTGAGCTCTAGGTACCACTTGAGGCATTTGAAGCAAAATGGTGCAAAAACGTGCAAAAACTGGAGACTGAGTTAGAAATTCATTTCGGACCTATCTTCTTCATCTGAACTTGGATTGGGCCAATACCTCTGTGGTTGGATCAATGACATTCTGAACTTGAAAATGGACATCTTAAAGTCGACATTGGATTTAGCCAAGCCCAATTCGTAAGCCCAAGAAGTTGTTCATCATGCTGACAGGAAGATGAGCTCATTGCATGCTTGGTCATGGTGAGCTAGGCATGAGCTATTGGTTTCTGAATGGAAGCTTGGTCATGCTGACATGAGGATGAGCTAGGGCTGCTAGTGGGAGTTAGTGGTGAAGTGGAGCAACCATTTCTGATTATCTAATGCAAGTGTTGAGTCCATTAGCCATATTCAATTCAGATTTCTCACTTCCCTATCCCTATAAATACCACTTCCATTCCAAACACTTTCATCACAACAATTCCTGGGATTCACAACCCCACAATTCACTCCAGCCATCCTCAAACACTCCAGAAATCAACCCAACACTCCAAACTGCCTCAAATCACCAAAACAGCTCCAGCAAACCTTCCTTCCATTTGCCTACGAATTTCCTCTTTCCCTACCATCACAACTCACCCAAACTCATCCCAAATCATCTCCTTGACTGTCATACATCCTTCTAGATATGGGGAAGCATTTGGAGAAGCATTAGACGTGGAGAAGCACTTGGAGAAGCCTTGGACAAGAACTTCAGAAAAGGGTTTTTCTACTCTTATTGCATTCATTATGTTTTCTCATTTTCTGTCTTAGTTTATTTCCCATTATGAGCAGCTAATTTCCATAGCTAGGGTTTCAATGTAACCTGACAAGACAATTTCATGTTTCAAGTTAATTTTATCCTTTGTTGATTACTCCTAATTTTCTGGTCTCATTCACTTGTTCTTAGTTGAATCTTTATGCATGTTTAAATAACTGGCCACTATGAACACATGCATGTTGGTTATCTAGTTCAAGTTTACATAAACACCATATGACTCTTGAACCGATTAGTGAATGAGTGGGTAATGCATTTAGGACAAACACCATGTTTAAATGTTTACTTGGTTCTTTTGTGTTCTTCTTAAGCTTAATGGATTCAGATTCATAGCCTAGACTAAACACCATAGCTAAGTTGTGTTTCTGAGTACTTGATTAAAACCAAACACCATATGGATAATCATACATAAGAAAGAACGAACTCCAGAAATTGTAATCAACTTAGGTGATTGTTAACTTGTTGCTTGAAATTGGATTGTCATGGTGAAGTTGAAACCCTAGTGCTTGTCTCCTTTGTCTCTACATTTTCTAAACATCTACTTGCTGGTTACTTGCTATTTTGCATTCCCTTTAGAAGTTTTCAATCACTTGCTATATGCTTTTCCTTTTTGTAGTTGTTACTCAAAACAAACTCAACACAACCTCATTTAAATTCTGTTTAGTCTTAGGATTACTTGTGAGTCTAAGTAGTAGTAATAAGTGTCTTTCATCCAAGTCTCTGTGGAACGACCTCGTGCTTGCATTCCTATACTATAGTTAAAGAATTCAAGCCAGGTATGAAAGTTTTGTTGTATGACTCACGTTTGCGTCTCTTTCCAGGTAAATTTTTGCATTCTCATAAGCTTCGTTCCTTAGCTCCTCCAATTCATTGAGCTGCAATTTTCTGACATTCCCAGCTTCTTTGAGATCAAAATTGAACTTTTTAATTGCCCAATATGCTCGGTGCTCAAGCTCCATTGGTAGGTGACAAGCCTTCCCAAACACAAGTCTATAAGGGCTCATCCCAATGGGGGTTTTATAAGCTGTCCTATATGCCCAAAGTGCATCATTGAGTCGCAATGCCCAATCTTTTCAAGTCTGATTGACAGTTTTCTCCAAAATATTCTTGATCTCTCTATTGCTGATCTCGACTTGTCCGGAAGTTTGAGGATGATATGGGGTTGAAACTCGATGTGTGATATTGTATTTTTTCATCAAGGCCTCAAATGGTTTGTTACAGAAGTGGCTGCCACCATCACTAATGACAGCCCTAGGAGTTCCAAACCTAGTGAAAATCACATCTTTCAGGAATTTCAGAACAACTCTATGATCATTAGTCCTTGTAGCCAACGCCTCCACCCATTTGGATACATAATCTACAGCAACAAGAATGTAAGTATAACCCAAAGAGGAAGGAAAAGGTCCCATGAAATCTATACCCCATATGTCAAACAGCTCCACCACCAAAATGTTGTTCAGTGGCATCATATTCCTCCGGCTTATGTTTCCCATTCTTTGACACCTATCACATTTAGAACAGAAATAAAATGCATCTTTAAAAAGAGAGGGCCAAAAGAAACCAGATTGAAGAACCTTAGCTGCTGTTTTCTTGGCACCAAAATGACCTCCACATGCAAATTCATGACTAAACTTGAGTATGCTTTGCTGCTCATTCTCTGGGATACACCTTCTTATGATTTGGTCGGGGCCATGTTTGAACAGATATGGATCATCCCAGAAGTAATGTTTGGCTGTGGCAAGGAACTTTTTCCTTTCCTGAAAAGTTAGATCATCTCTCAAAACACCACTAGCAAGATAATTGACAAGATCAGCATACCATGGTTCTTGATCATCAATGGCAAATAGTTGTTCATCTGGAAAAGATTCATTGAGGGGCAAGACATCCTCAAACTTGTGGTTACCATCGATGAGACGAGAGAGATGATCAGCAACAACATTCTCACACCCTTTCTTATCTTGGATTTCTAAATCAAATTCTTGCAACAGCAATACCCATCGAAGCAAGCGTGGCTTAGCATCCTTCTTGGTTAACAAGTACCTAAGTGCTGCATGGTCAGAATATACAATCACTTTAGAACCAACAAGATATGAACGAAACTTCTCTAAAGCAAAAATTACAGCAAGTAACTCCTTCTCAGTTGTTGAGTAATTGAGCTGAGCATCATTTAATGTCCGGCTCGCATAATAGATTACATGAGGGAGCTTATTCACTCTTTGACCTAGAACTGCACCAAGAGCATAATCAGAAGCATCACACATTAATTCAAAAGGTAATGACCAATCTGGTGCCTTGATAATTGGAGTTGATGTTAGTTCAAGTTTCAGAGTGTTAAATGCATTCAAACAATCTTTATCAAAGTTGAAAACAGAATCTTTAGCCAAAAGATTGCATAGAGGACGAGTGATTTTGGAGAAATCTTTAATGAAACGACGATAAAAACCTGCATGTCCTAGAAAACTCCTCACACCCTTCACTGAAGTAGGGGTTGGCAAATTAGAAATCAAATCAATCTTTGCTTTGTCTACCTCAATACCTTTGCTGGATATAGCATGGCCTAACACAATACCTTGCTTCACCATGAAGTGACACTTCTCCCAATTCAGAATTAGATTAGTTTCCTGGCATCTTTTTAACACTAATGACAAATGGTTAAGACAATCATCAAAAGAGGATCCGAAAACTGAAAAGTCATCCATAAATACCTCAATGAACCTCTCTATCATGTCTGAAAAGATAGCCATCATGCATCGTTGGAAGGTAGCTGGGGCATTGCATAAACCAAATGGCATTCGTCTATACGCAAAGGTTCCAAAGGGGCATGTGAATGTTGTCTTCTCTTGATCCTCCGGGGCTATTGCAATTTGATTGTAACCTGAAAAACCATCAAGGAAACAATAATGTGAGTGACCAGCTAGCCTTTCAAGCATTTGATCAATAAAAGGCAAAGGGAAGTGATCCTTTCTAGTGGCAGTGTTTAGCTTCCGATAATCAATGCAAACTCTCCATCCCGTGATGGGTCTTGTTGGCACCAGCTCATTGTCCTCATTCTTGACCACTGTGATGCCTGACTTCTTTGGGACAACTTGGATAGGACTCACCCATTTGCTATCTGAAATAGGATAAATGATTCCTACATCAAGTAATTTGAGTATTTCAGTTCTTACAACATCCTTCATATGTGGGTTGAGTCTCCTTTGGGGCTCACGAGTTGGCTTGGCATCCTCCATCAAAATTCGATGCATGCACATTGTAGGGCTTATTCCCTTGATATCTGCAATGGTCCATCCGATGGCATTCTTGTGCTCTCTCAAAACTGTAATCAACTTGTCCTCCTCTAATGGTGAAAGGTCAGAAGCTATAATGATGGGAAGGGTTTCTGTCTCACCAAGATAAACATATTTAAGGTGCTGTGGAAGAGGTTTTAGCTCAAGTTTAGGTGGCTTGACAATGGAGGGAACTAGTTTAGTGGTGGCAGGTGTAAGAGGTTCAACAATAGGTGAAATGAAAGAATCAAATGGTTTCAAAACCTCAAGAGCAGCCGCCACTTCAATGAACTCAGATTCATCATCAAGGTCACCTAAAGGTTGTGTCAAAACAATTTCTAAAGCATCATCAGATTGTGCCTGCACAAACTTAGACAAAACCAAGGAATCCAAACAATCAATTGAAAAACAATCAAGTGAATTAGAAGGATGAGTTAAGGATTCAAACACTTTGAATTCTATGGTTTGGCCAAGGACTGTCATTTTCAGAATGCCATTTTTCACATCAATAAGAGTGTTTGCTGTGGCCATGAATGGTCTTCCAAGCAAGATAGGAAGCTCACGATCATGAATGGGTGCATCTTCCATGTCTAACACTACAAAATCAGCAGCCAATATTAGCTTATCAACTTGAACCAAAATATCTTCAACTATACCTCTAGGATATTTCACTGAACGATCAGCAAGTTGTAAGCTGAGTGTGGTGGATTTTAATTTTCCCAAACCAAGTTGCAAGTATACTGAATAAGGCATTAGATTGATACTTGCACCTAAATCCAACATGGCTTTCTCAGCTCGTTTATCTCCAATGGTTATGCCGATGGTAAAACTACCTGGATCCTTGAGCTTAGGAGGAAGTTTTCTTTGAAGGACAGCACTCACATTTTCAGACACCAACACCTTTTCATGAGGGCTATACCTTCTCTTGTGTGAGTTCAACTCCTTAAAAAATTTAGCATAAGTTGGCATGTTCCTGATCACATCAAGCAAAGGCAAGTTAACATTGACTTTACTAAGTATATCATAGATTTCATTAAAAGACTTATCCTGTTTGCTTTTAGCAAGACGTCCAGGAAAAGGAATTGGTGGCACATAAGGGATCTCAGCCTTGTGCAATGTAGGTGAAATTGTTGACTTGCCAATGGGAATTCCTTCTTTTGGTGTCGTCTCTTCCTTGTGTTCATCACCTGCATTCACAACATCATGATTAGTAACTTCTTTGCCAACTTTATTATCAATAACCTTACCACTTCCATTCCAAACACTTTCATCACAACAATTCCTGGGATTCACAACCCCACAATTCACTCCAGCCATCCTCAAACACTCCAGAAATCAACCCAACACTCCAAACTGCCTCAAATCACCAAAACAGCTCCAGCAAACCTTCCTTCCATTTGCCTACGAATTTCCTCTTTCCCTACCATCACAACTCACCCAAACTCATCCCAAATCATCTCCTTGACTGTCATACATCCTTCTAGATATGGGGAAGCATTTGGAGAAGCATTAGACGTGGAGAAGCACTTGGAGAAGCCTTGGACAAGAACTTCAGAAAAGGGTTTTTCTACTCTTATTGCATTCATTATGTTTTCTCATTTTCTGTCTTAGTTTATTTCCCATTATGAGCAGCTAATTTCCATAGCTAGGGTTTCAATGTAACCTGACAAGACAATTTCATGTTTCAAGTTAATTTTATCCTTTGTTGATTACTCCTAATTTTCTGGTCTCATTCACTTGTTCTTAGTTGAATCTTTATGCATGTTTAAATAACTGGCCACTATGAACACATGCATGTTGGTTATCTAGTTCAAGTTTACATAAACACCATATGACTCTTGAACCGATTAGTGAATGAGTGGGTAATGCATTTAGGACAAACACCATGTTTAAATGTTTCCTTGGTTCTTTTGTGTTCTTCTTAAGCTTAATGGATTCAGATTCATAGCCTAGACTAAACACCATAGCTAAGTTGTGTTTCTGAGTACTTGATTAAAACCAAACACCATATGGATAATCATACATAAGAAAGAACGAACTCCAGAAATTGTAATCAACTTAGGTGATTGTTAACTTGTTGCTTGAAATTGGATTGTCATGGTGAAGTTGAAACCCTAGTGCTTGTCTCCTTTGTCTCTACATTTTCTAAACATCTACTTGCTGGTTACTTGCTATTTTGCATTCCCTTTAGAAGTTTTCAATCACTTGCTATATGCTTTTCCTTTTTGTAGTTGTTACTCAAAACAAACTCAACACAACCTCATTTAAATTCTGTTTAGTCTTAGGATTACTTGTGAGTCTAAGTAGTAGTAATAAGTGTCTTTCATCCAAGTCTCTCTGGAACGACCTCGTGCTTGCATTCCTATACTATAATTGGTTCGTGCACTTGCGAGAAATAGATAGAGTTAAATCTATCCAACAAGCGTACCCTAAACCCTAAACCCTAAATGGAGCTTGAGCACCGAGCATATTGGGCAATTAAAAAGTTCAATTTTGATCTCAAAGAAGCTGGGAATGTCAGAAAATTGCAGCTCAATGAATTGGAGGAGCTAAGGAACGAAGCTTATGAGAATGCAAAAATTTACCTGGAAAGAACATTGTTTGATTCTATTTGGTTTTCCTACTTTTTATTTATTTTTATCTTTTTCATAACTGCACAGTTTCATGTTTTAAAGTTAATGGCGTTAATTGACAAGTTGTGTTTGTAGTCCAACTGACAAGGACAATTGCCTGACAAGCAAGAGAACTGGGTTTGAGTCCCAGCTTACACAACACCCAAAAACAAAAAGGTTCAAGTAGCATGTTGATTATTTCTAGTTTATGGTTTCATTCACTTGCTCTTAATTAAATATCTTGTTCAAGTTTACATAAACACCATATGACTCTTGGACTGATTAGTGAATGAATGGGTAGATATTGAAGACAAACACCATGTTTAAATTCTACTTGGTTCTCTATTGTTCTTCTTGTTCTTAATGGGTTCGGAATTTGTGTTTAGACTAAACACCATAGCTAAATGCTTTTTTTTGAATACTTGATTAAAACCACACACCATATGGATAATCATATTTGAGAAAGAACGAACTTCATACGCTAGTTTGATTACTTTGTTGCTTGTTACTTTGAAGCATGGAATTGGACGTGTGTTGATTTTTCTTTTCATTTTAGTTTTTATTTCCCAATCCTTTAATTCTGTTTCAAGTTTTCTGTATTTGTTTTAGCAAGTAATGCCAGCTTAATAAAAATGGAGAGAGATGGTAACCTCAATCATAAGAATGGGGAGTGTGGAGTAGTGGGAGAAGTCGCGACCTCCAAATGCATCACGCTCGACCTAATCGCTTCAAGGGGGAGTATTCCAATCCTTTCTCTTTAGTTGTTTTGTTATTATTTCAGTAATTTTAAATTTCTATTTCTTTTATTAAAAAAAAAATTAAAAAGATTTTTTATATGAGCTGACTCGTGGTAACTCCTGAGCGTCTCCGTCAAATCCAGTGTCTAGGAGTTCTATAGGCGACACCTTCGGTGTCTAAGAAGTTTGGTTTTTAAGCGGGACCATTGTGACCCCTCCAACCTTCCCGGACCCCTGGCTGTATTTTCTGAGGCCCTTAACTGGTCATCCATGAGTTGCTTGTATATTTTTTTTTTTTTTTTTTTTTACTAAAAAAAAAAAAATTAAAAAATTAATAATTTAAAAAAAAAATTGAAATTTGAGTTTTTATTTATTTTTCCTTGTAACTTGCAATTTGGAACTTCTTTTTTTTCCTTTGTGTGGTCAGTTAGTTGTAAATAAATTTAAAATTTAAAAAAAAAATCAATTTGGAACTTCTTTGTTTTCTTTTTTTGTTTTGTTAAGTTAGTTTATGTATTTATTTACGTGGTGTGGTTAGTTAGTTTATTTCTGAGTGTTAAAAACACATTTTTATTTCATTCAAACACTGCATTAAAAAAAAACAAAAAAAAAAAAAAAACAAAAAAACATTCAAGTAAAATTTAAAAAAAAAAAAAAAAACAACAACAACAACTTCTTCTTCTTCTTCTTCATTTTCATCTTCATCTTCATGGCATGCCTCTGTTATCTCTGTAACTTGCAGAATCTGCAGCAGCTCCACATGGTCCTCATTTTTCTCTCCAGTGCTTCCACGTGCTGATTAGCACAGGAAGCCGCTTCTGGAGTCCGCCACCATAGCCTTCAAGGAAGCGATTTCCTCGCTCATCGCGGCACACTCTCGTGTTCTCGCCAGGAATCGCATGCCCAAATTGGTAGCCGAGACCGCATGGAGCACCGTTAAGTTGTGGGACTCCTCCACTGCTGCTTTGTCAGACCTCCTTGCCACATGCAGATGATCTGTCGGAGTGAGCTTGCTGCTAATCGTGCCTCCCAGGCAGCACTGCCTCTTTTCGGCACACGCCTCAGAAAAAGTTCGGTATTACCTCAGCAAAGTTTGAGGCCGTACCGTGATGATAGGTGGAGTTTGGGAAGACATGGTTTTGAGGAGCCCTTATCTGCGCATTCGGTGGCGCTAGGGACAACTCAAGGTTTAGATCATCAAGGTGAGTGCATGAGGATGCCATTGTTTTGTTTTTGGATTTTTTGATGTTTTTCTTTGAATTTGCAGGAAGAAATGAGGGTGCTCTTCTACTTCACCAAAACGAGTTTAAATAGACTTATACAAACGAGGGAGCCGAAAGCACTTCGGATCTCGAGGGTGCTATCCTGTGCTCTTTCTCTCGGATCCCTTTATTTTCTGCCGCAAATTGCGAGCGCGTTTTTTAAAAAAGGGAGCATGTCTACACTTTCACTTACTTTTGCCTCCCTGTTTTTTCTGATGTTTGTGTTTTTGCTTTGTTAGTTGTTATTTTATTTTATTTTGTTTCTTTCAGTTGTTTTCTTCTTGTTTGTCAGGTTTCTCAAGAATTTAATTTGAAGAAAAGACAAAATTAAAGATGCGTCTTGGACACCTGGTGCAAGAATCCCATCTCTTCTTTTAAATTCTTGTTTGAATTCCGTGTTTATTTCAGTTTTTGTTAATTTTTTTTTATTTATTTATTTTTGTAGTATAATTTAAAACTCATAGGATATTCTTTGAAAGAGCTAAACTTTTGGTAACTCCAATGAGCAACCGCAGTCTACAGTGTCTAGGAGTTCTTTAAGGCGACACCTTCGGTGTCTAAGAAGTTAGGGTTTTAAGCGGGACCATTGTGACCCCTCCAACCTTCCGGATCCCCTGACTGTGTTTTCTGAGGCCCTTAACTGGTCATCCTTAAGTTTTTCTCTTAAAACAAAAAGCAGTTACTTGTGTGTTTACTTAACTAAAAATAAAAATGCATGTTTGAGTTTTCATGTTTTTGTTTGATCGTCGTTCTTTAAATTTAGGATCATTCGTGTCTTTGAGATAACATAACTTTTTATTTCCCAATTTAAAAAAAAAACATACACTTTAAAATTAAATAAATAAAAGCTGAAATCATTTCTTCTTGGCGCTCGGTGTCTCGACCATAGGAGCTTTGAGTTTGGCCCTCTGGCTGTCCTCTTCGGGGCTTCACGCACAGCCTCTTGGGGCTCATCACTTGAGCTCCCAAAGATCGCAATCTTAGCTTTAGTATAACTTTTATCGCGATCTGGTTTCTTGCGTTTACCCGGTCGGTCTAGGTCCTCCAGCTGTTTTCGCATGTCGCGAGAGTACAACTCTACAATCTTTGTTAGGTTTTTATTCTCGTCCCGCAACACTTCTAGCTGGTGTCGATTCACCTCCACTATCCTTGACCGCTCCCTTTTCAAGCTTTTTATAGCACTTTGACACTCTTCAACCATCCTGTGCTCCGCCGCTAACTGACCTTTCAGCACCTCTACCTCATGGGACTTCGCAGTAGGCGATGAACCAAACTTGCGACACATGCTGTACTCTGCATGCTCAGTGCCAGGGCATCACTCATGACCCGATTGTCATCCCTTGTCCCGAACACACGTATATCTTTAGGAGTCACCAAATTTCTGCCAACTCCAATGGCAACATCGTTGTCCAGGAGTATTGAGTCATTGACAGGTCACAGGCCCCCGTGCGGTGGCAAAGTAGGGCATCCATCCTGGTGCTCCTGCTTGGCCTCGTGTTTGAGTCGGTGGAGCTAGGTTGAGATCTAACGAAAAGGGGTAGGAAGAAGCCATAGATTTCTCACTTTTTTTTTCGTGTTCTTGCTTGTTTTCTCTTTTGTGTGTTTCTGAGCTTGTGTTTTTTGTTTTTTCCCCCTCCTTTTTCCTTCTTATAGACATAGTCTTTCACAAAACCCTAGCTAGTGCAGCGTAGCATTTTCTGAATCTCCAGCGTTCCTCGAGTCCCACAACCATCTCACTTTCCAACCGTTTCCAACTTATTTGTCACGACTTGCTTTGTCTGAACGGACGCGTTCAGCAAAGTCGTCGCGCCTTTCCATGGCCCCGTAATTTCTGCTTGTGGAGTCTGCGGCGCTTCTATGCGTCGACACGTGTCTCGCCCTGTCCGTTGGTCCTTTACACTGAACCGAGACATATGACCCATGTTTTAAAAAATAATCCCGCTCTTTGTGTTTCTAATCACGGTTCGATAGTTTTTTTTTACAAAACTAAAATAAAAAATAAAAAAAATAAAAGCCGGAAATGAAAACAAATTGTGGGTCGGGTTTCACTTTAGTTTGGGTTTCTAAGTGGGTCAAATTCACCGTGGTTTGTGTTTTGAAATTGTGGGCTTTGGGCTTCAAAATTTTATTGTTTGGGTTTCAGTTTGTGTAAGACTATCTGTTAGGGCTTACTGTTTTGAGTGTTTTACTGTTTCGTTTTTTTTTATATATTTTATATTTTATATTTGTTTGATTGTTTTGTAATTTTTATTTTGTAATTATTTTATTTTATTTTTGTATGTTTTGTGATTTTTATTTGCTTTAATACCTTTCATTTGTTGTTATGACATTGTTTGTGGCTAATTTTTAAACATTGAGGACAATGTTCATTTCTAGGTTTGGGGGTATTGGAGTTTAGCATGTATTAATTTTTTTTTTTTCTTAATTAAAAAAAAAAAATATTGCTTGTTTTTCTTCTATTTGAGTCTTATTTTTGTTTTGAGTCACTTTCCGAACACTTATGATGAGATTGTGATAAATGTTTGCATGACTTAAATGAAAATTGAATTTTATTTATTTATTATTTATTCTTTTTCCTTGTAATTTTTTTAATTCTTTTAATTTTTTTAAAAAAATTAAAATTAAAAAATAAATTTTTTTTGCATTGTTCTAGCATGATATGTTTCAAACCTTCTTTACACTTGCCATTTGTTTCATAATTTTCCAATTAAAGGATTTGCATTATCTAAAGAATTGTATGAAGCATAAATTAGACTTATATAACCAACCATATAAAGTGAGCTTTTGAGCCTTGTCCTTCAATTCATGAGTGTTATATACATACTCTTATTTTCTTGTCATCTAAGTTGTTGTTTGATCTCATTATTCATTGATTTGGTTGAACATTTAAAAGTCATTCATTCTTGTGCAATTTGACTTCATGACATTTAAAGAAATGATATTAAGGCATTCTTTGGATCGTTTGTGCCTTTCAAGCTAACCTTATGCATGCTTAAGCATGATTTTCCATTGTTAACCATTTTGAGCCTACATGTAACCCTTTTCTTTTATTTACCAATTTTATTTCCTCGCCTTAGCCCGAAAAACAAATATTTACCTTTTCTAAGGAACTCATGAGCTTTAATTCGGGTGTGTTTTTCATGCTAAGTTTGGGAATGGATATTACTTTAAAGAAAAAAAAAAAAAAAAAAAAGAAGAAGAAGAAATTCACACAATTGGTGAAATGAAAAGAAAAAAAAATGTTATGAGTAAATGGTAGTTGAATGAAATTTCGTTTTTGGGTTTCATTGGTGTTTGGAAAGGAGTTTAAATCATTGTAAATGAAGGTATAAGGAGTTTTGATCATGTAAAAGAAAAATTCTCGTCGTGATGATTCGAAGTCTTGTAAATAATAATTTGATGCTCTTACATTTTGAGTTCCTTGGACTTTGTTTTATCCATACCCTTCATTTCTTACTCACCTTACACCCTTGGCCCAATTACAACCTTTACTAAAGACCTAAATTGATCTTAAATGTCATGTGGTTGAATTGCATCCAATTTCTTACTTTTAAGTGTTTGGCATCCTTCTTGAGATCATATTAATGCAAGTTCTTCATCTTTCTATTTCGAGTTAAGTCCTTATGGTTTAACTCTAATCTCATGTTTATAACTGAGTGTTGCATTATAGCCCTCTTCTGAGTGATTCATTTGTGAGAGGACAACTTTGGTGAGATTTGAAGTTGAATTTGTGCTTTGTATGATTTTTGAACTTGTGTGAAAACTAAGATTGGAGAATTTGTTGCATTTGGCTATCACACTACTACACTTTGAGCATATTGTGTTTAGAACTTTGCCGCTTTGTTAATAATGTCTAAAATTAAGCTTTTATTGTTAAAACTTTTGAGTCATGTGCATGAGTCATTTCTCTTCAGAAAGGTTCGGAAATGTTGTTTTGAGTTTTTATTTTGATTTTTTGTGATTTGTTTTTTGTGATTGTTTCTATTTTTATTTTTGTTTTTGCTTTTATTTTTGTTTTTGTTATTTTGCTTAAGGACTAACAATCTTTTAAGTTTTCTAACCATTTTGTTTTGTAGAGTTAGAAAAACGTTTGTGGGTATTTCGATATTGTTAAACCCTCAGGAGACACAACTCCTCCTACTAGGGATGCCTAGAGGTTTAAAGGCTTGTTGCATATGCTCAATGCAATCGAGTTACCTACGAAAGTGGTCTAGTTAACTTCTTGTTTTATTTTTAACTTTGTTTTGTGTTGTTTTGCTCGAGGACTAGCAAAATCAAGGTTTGGGGGTATTTGATCGGTTCATAATTGTATATCATTTTGTACCCTTCTAGCTTATGATTTGGTTATGTTTTTGAGTTAAACTTGTGCTTTTAATCCTTTTTGTGTTTATCTTTCAGTTCATTGAGCTTTAGGTAATAATGATGGCTTTAGAGAGAATAATTCATGCAATTCAAGCATGTTAAGGCCTAATTTGGATGAATGGATGAAGAGCTTAAAGACAAACTCATTTTGGCTACAGCCCCCTGCCAGTCCATTTCCAGCCCAGTTTCGTAGGTCAACTTCTTGGCCTTGGATCAGCATGCTATGGGGCTCGAATGAAGTGAAGATCTTCATGAAACTTGTTCCAATGGGTGTCTACTATAACATATCCAAAATTCAGCTCCATTGGATAAATCTGGAGTCCGTTACCTAGCAAACACAGAACCATGCTCAGGATGGATCTTATCAGCGCGGAAAATGAGTTAGCAATTTGTTTCGGCCTTAACTTTTTCCTCCGACCTTGGATTGGCCCAAATAACATATGGCTGGAAAGAAGACATTCTGAACTTCAATTTCAAGTGCTTAAAGTCCTAATTTGATTAAGAGAAGCCCAAGTTGTAAGCCCTTGAAGTTGCTGGTCATGCTGACCTCAGCATGTGCTGGTTGGATGCTTGGTCATGGTGAGCTAGGCATGAGCTATCATTTCTGGTTGGAAGCTTTGTCATGGTGACATGAAGATGAGCTAGGGCTGCTAGTGGGATTTAGTGGAGTAGCCATTCAAGATTTTCTAATACAAGTGCATCATCCAATTCATATTTTCTAATTCAAGTGCATCAACCATTTCAGATTTTATAATTCAAGTGTTGTATGCATTAGTCTTTTTGAATTCAGATTTTCACTTCCCTTAGGCCTATAAATAGGGAGGTTCTATAAGCTTGTAATCACACCCCAAGGGGGGGAGCTCTCAAGCACTTCTCTAGAGCTCCCTTCCCTTCTCTCCCTCAAATTCTCTTAGTTTCCCTTTGTAGTTCTCAATTGTTGTAATAAGATACTTCTACTGAATTTTCTTTTTATTACATCTCAAACACTTCACAAACACTACTCACTTCCAAGCATTCTTCAATTCCTCAAACATATGTCTCTTCCCTTACAAAGTTCCCAAACACCACTTTCCTTACTCTTCCAATATTCTCTTCAAAAGTCTCCATGTTCTTCAAACACTTCTCCATATTCCTTCATCAAATTCTCCAAACACTTCTCTATTCTCTTTCAAAGTTCTCCATGCTCTCAAACATGTCCCAAACACTCTCTCTTCCAAATTCCCAATGTTCTCAAACCTTCTCTTCCAAAATCCTCCAAGTTTCCAAACACTTTCTTCATCAAATTCTCCAAACACTTTCTCAAACAATTCTCTACTTCTACTTTCTTCTCCAAAAGCCTCCATGTCCTCAAACACTTTTCCCAAACACTTCCTTTCTTCCTCAAAGTTCTTCTAGTTCACTTAATGTTTTCTTAGTTGTAATTTATTTTTCTTGTTATGTACATTCTTTCTTCTTGTTTTGTTTCTTTTGTTTTCATTTTTGTTTTGTGTAGGAAAATTGAATTGGATCATTCAATCACCAATCCCTGTGGAATCGAACCTCGCACTTACATACGCTAAACTACCAACGGTTCGTGCACTTGCGAGTATCACAAGTTGAGGATGCAGCTGAATCCATTTTGGTGCAGCTAAATCTACGCAACACTTATTGCCCTTCTAGTCAAAAGTTATGTTAAAACCGGAGTTTGACTTCTGCCGAAATTTCAGCAGAGTCTCCCCTGTAATTAGACCAAACCCAAAGTTACACGTGTCAGAAAAGCAAAGAAATATGTACACCAACTGCCAGCATGCAATAAATACATTCCAACAATTAAATATACTTGAAGGGCAATATCAGAGCTTTATATAGAAGACTACAAGTATAAAATAATTATACAAGACCCTACGTCGTCAAGGGGTGTGGCAGAAGCTGGACTCGGCCCGGTGGTGGCTCACTATGCACGCTCCTGCCTGGGGGGAGCAAAACACGAAAAGGGTGAGTGGACCGAAAACAAAGCTTTAGAAACATAGTATAAAAATATACTAACCCCCACTGTAAAATCAGTTATAAAACTAAACCATTTCTTATTATACTTGTCCTGAAATCAAAGCGTACATATTTATATCTATAGATTCAATCACACACTTAAACAAACATTAAATTCTTAAAAGCATTGAAATCACTTTAATATACCACCTAGGTGTACCCATTTATTATTCCGTCAATTCCTTTAGTTTCCGTCAATTCCATCCTCGTGCCACTGGAGTGACATGTCCTAGCAGACCTCGTGAAACACAAAGTCACCCGAGCCGCAATCCTCGCGGGATTCAGGGGACACTTGGTCCATCTGAGCCGCGTTCCTCACACCCACGGTTTGGGCGTCCCCGAAACTCGTGGGGCGGTGTCTAGCATGCTGACCTACCCGAAGGCAACTGGATGTCCGTTCACATCAATATAACCGAAGGCAACCATTTTATACCAAAGGCAACATATAACTGAAGGCAACCTTTAATATGCTTGGGTACCTTGGGTGTCTTTTAAGAAAATAGTAAGTTCTGAAAAGTAAATAAGAATTTAATTGAATTCTTATCTACCCTTGAACTCTGCTGCCAATTATATCTGTTAATTATCTAAAAATTCTGCTATGCCAAAATCTCTAGGCACTCTCAACTCGGCAGCATATAAAATAAACATATAAAAACAACAATAAATCAAGCTATTAAAACTCCGGGCAATGAATAACTTATTTAAGATCAAGTAATAAGATTAAATTGCATAAATTCATTTATGAAAACAAAAAGGTCCACTCACTGGTGATCTGAGCTAGCTGGACCTTTCGAAGGTCCCTCCTGCGGGTTAGCCCTGTTGCCGGGTGCCTGAATAATCATCATAATACTTTATTAATAAATCTTCTCAATAAAATAATAATAAGTTAAAAACCCTCACCCCCGGCTCCTAAAGGAGCGTGCATCCTAATAGAGGTTGTTCCTTTGCCCACACTAACTTTCCTCTCAGTGGACATGGTTTAGAAGTAACTCGGGACTAAAAACGATAAAGTCCCCAAAAGACAACTCGGGACCCCTTGGGGTCCATGACATCAAAAACCCGCTCTGAAAGTTCCTAGAGGTTCCCTCATACCTAGGACACACGTCCCGAGAGTTTGATCTCGATCGGACGGTCGGATTGCTCACGATCGCACGAATCGGATAACAAATGATTTTCCGTAATCCTAACCCTAGGGTTGGCCTTTTTGGAGTATCAGGGACTCCGATTGACGATCCGTCGAATCCTACTCGAATCCTGAAATCACCTAGATTGATCTATTCCAGTTTGACTACGATCCAACCGTAATGAACCCGGAAATCGCACACTATGCGAGATCCGTTTGGGGTTCAAACGTTATCCGAATTGAGATCCGTGAATTCCTACGCGCTCGTGAAGACATGAGGATCGTTCTGGGACCAAGACTGGTCCTTGACACATGGCTAACGCTCCGGCAACGCGTGGGTGTGCATAACAATTTTCGGCGGCCGGAAAATCTCCAAACCACCAGCCCAAACTCCTAGCCCAGGTAAACCACCTAATTTGGAACTAATTTTGTTCTTAGACTATGACCAAAAAGTGGCCGGAAGTGGCTGAAATCGGGGACGCAAACCGGCAGAAATTCAACTCAACAATTAACCTATCAAACCTCAAAATCTCTCAAAACCTACCCATCCAGCAGCTAGAACATGAAAATCAGTCGAAAATTCATACCTCACTCGACTGGATTGGCCGGAAGAGAAAGATCGTGGGTTTGGAAATTCGGAGAAATTTTCCGGCCAAGCTCGTGAATCGGCAGCTGTGGCGTCGGCGGAGGCAGGAGGAAGGTCGGAGCGGCTGTGGGTGCGACGTCGGTCAGGTCTTAGCCGGTCCGACGCGGTTTGGTGGCGGCAGGCGGTGGCTGGGCTGGTTCGAATGAACAGGAACGGGGATGAGGGTTTGATCGTGAGAAGGAAGAAGAGTGAGGAGAGAGAACGGAGAACCAGATTTTAAAAAATATGATTTCTCCAAAATTACCCTTTTGCTTGTATTTTCTTCAATACAACTCGAAATTAGGCTCACTAAGTGTCTACGGACTCGTTTCGTCGCGCTCTCACGCAACGGTACAAGTGAAATTCCCGAATTCTTTCCTGGTCAAAAAGTCAACTTAAAACCTAATAAAATATTCTGAGGGTAGTTTAGTCTTTTCCTCTATTAAATTATTAATTAAATAATAATTAAGGTTTGGGTTGTTACAAAAAATGGTGTATGAACCTTGACAGATTTCACTTCTTCCAGAAAACTCATAGGATACAAATGGATTTTTAAAACCAAAAGGGACTCACAAGGAAGAGTAGAAAGGCTAAAGGCACGACTGGTTGCTAAAGGATTCACACAAAGAGAAGGTTTTGATTACACTGACACTTTTTCCCCAAGGATTCTCTAGGTATCATTATGGCCTTGACAGCCCATTTTGATCTTGAGTTGCATCAAATGGATGTCAAGACTGCTTTTTTAAATGGGGATCTTAAGGAGGATATTTTTATGTAGGAACCTCCAAGATTTGTTGAAAGGGGGAAAGAGCATTGTGTGTGCAAGTTGAACAAATCCATTTATGGTCTTAAACAGGCTTCAAGGCAGTGGTATCTCAAGTTCAATGAAGTGGTAAAATCTTTTGGTTTTATAGAGAACAGACTTGATGATTGCATCTACCTCAAAGTGGACAAATCCAGGTTCATTTTTCTGGTTTTATATGTTGATGATATTTTGCTCACAAGTTCTGATTTTCAGTTACTACTTGAGACAAAGACTATGTTATCTAATAGTATTGATATGAAAGATTTGGGTGAGGCTCATTATGTATTGGGCATTGAAATTATGAGAAATAGATCAAGAAAGCTTTTGGTGTTGTCTCAACACAATTACATCAATAAGGTACTTAAAAGATTTAATATGGAGGCTTGTTCTCGTGGAGATCTTCCTATTAGCAAAGGTGATAGGCCTTCAAGGGACCAATGTCCTATGACTAAACAAGAGCAGGCAAACATGAAGAATAAACCATATGCATCTCTTGTGGGCAGCTTGATGTATACCCAAGTCTGTTCTAGGCCAGACTTGTCATTTGCACTCAGTGTATTAGGAAGGTTTCAAGCAAATCCTGGTGAACCACATTGGGTTTTAGCCAAGAAGGTGCTGAGATATCTAAAGAAGACTAAATCCCTTATGTTAATGTATGGTCATGTTGACAGTTTGGAGCTCACATGCTATTCATATTCAGATTTGGCTGGTTATGTGGATGACAGAAAATCTTCAAGTGGATATATTTTTCTTTTGGCTAGAGGTGCAGTCTCTTGGAGAAGCAAAAAGCAAAATTCTATATCTACATCCACTATGGAGGCTGACTTTATTGGATATTTTGAAGCAACTAGGCAAGGATTGTGGATGAAGAATTTTGCAACAGATATGAAACTAGTGGCAAATATTGACAAGCCTTTGAAGATCTACTGTGATAATAAGGCAGCAATATATTTTGCTAAGAACAACAAACGATCATCTGCTTCAAGAATTATGGATGTGAAGTATTTGTCACTTCAAGATAAAGTCAAGAAAGGTATTGTTGAAGTAGAGTACATAAACACTCACTCCATGTTAGCAGATCCTTTGACTAAAGCCTTGGCTGTGGGAGTCTTTCAAGATTTTGTGATGCATATGGGATTGCATGAATCTTTTGACTCGGTTTAAGTGTGGAGCAAGGTTATTTCTATAACCTATTTTGATTATTTTTGAGCTGTTCTTTTCTTTTTTGTTTTGTTAGATGATGAATAAGTTATATTCTATTTAAGAATGGTTGGCAGTTTATTTTTGTTTAAGTTTCTTCTTAGTTTTGTCTTGCTTAAGCTTGGATTTCCATTAAGGAAATAATTTTGGGGGTCTCCTTCTAGCTCCATTACTTGGACTAGAAATGTGGGAGTTATTTGGGTACCTAACTCTCCACTTATTATCATTATGTCTGCAGCAATGTGTTCTAGTTTATGTGTATGTGATTTTAGGGTGCTGGCACAACTGAATTTGTGTCAAGTTTTCTAAGGTCCTGCATATTCATTCGTTTGACAGTTGTTTTGAAAGTTACACTGATGTTTAAATAAATCCAGTGATCACTATTGCTTTGTTTTGGTATGATATGATACAATGTAATTAGGCTGCACTCATGTGGGAGAATGTAAGATGACTTATGTGAGTTAGCCTAATCACGTGTTCTTTATCATATTAGAATGAGATAACGGGATTTATGTTTATCAGTTATTGTTAGACTTTCAGTTTTGACAGACTTTGGTTACTTATGTTTATATTGACTAGGACTCAATCACTTAAGTATATTAGTTTTGTTTAAACTCTTACTCTATCTATAATAGGAGAGATAGTGTTAAGGTTTCTTCAATATAAAAGAATCGGTCTCTCCTCTCACAATACATGAGTTCTATGACGTGCTTGACCTATTGATAGCAAGAACATTCTGGTGTTGCTGAGAGAAGAAGATCATTCCCATAGTTGTCATGTCTTCTTCACTGATTTTGAATCAATCGATAAATATGCTTTATTCATGTTGTAATTCATGTGTTTATGTATTTAACTTCAGTTTTACTTACAATTCGCATTGGAGAGGGGTCCATGGGACGCTGATGATCATGGATTTGACCAGCTATAAGGCGCAAAATCCCATATCAAGATCAATCCAACAGCTCAAATTCAAACACAGCAAGTGAAGGGCTCGGGGGTGAGAGGGCGAGAGAGAGAGGAAGAGGAGAGAGAGAGGAAGAGGAGAAAGAGATCTGTTACATTGAACGAGTATGTCAGAGAGAGCAACCTAGAGAGAGAGAGAGAGAGAGAGAGAGAGAGAGAAGAAAAAGTGAGAAAAAGTGTTAAGTGGCCAATAAGTATGTATTTATAAGTTATATTTGCAAAATGTGTGGGTAAAGATGGTATTTGCATATTAAATTTGGGTTGCAGTGGCATTCAGAAGTATTTTCAACAAAAAAAAAACAGAAGAAGCTAATTTCAGTCTGTTGTTTGGTGCAAAAATGAACAAGATTGGACTTAAAACCTAACCAATCCAAGCCAGCCTAATCCAATACTTCAAAGTTCATTCTAACTAGTCCAAGTCAGTCCACCAAACGGAGCCCAGAGTCCTTAAGTTTAATTAACAAGACATACTAAATATTTTCTTTTTCAATACACTTCCATAAAAGGTAAAACATGATATTAATTGCATTACTCCTTATAAACATGAAAACGAATTGTGATGATGTAGTGTGTTAAATGTTAAAATATGTTATAATAGGGTGTGGGTGGGTGTGACCATATTTATGTTCCATGTAAGTTAAGAAAAGAGTTAGAATAACTTTATATTTTATTTTATATTATACAAGTTAGAATAAAAAGTTGAGATAAGTAAGCATACAAAATACACACACAACGCGCAACCCATAAGGATAAAATTGTCCAAAATCTAGATCTAGATAAAGGGCTTAAAAAGAAAACAAAAAGTTATTGGATATTTAAGTAAATAAGGTGCTAATTCACTGAAAAGATAAAACAAAAGATGATAGTGACTTCCTGTCTAAATTTATGGCCGAATACAGGAGCCGAGGTGAGGAAAGGAATAATCAACATAGTCTAGTCTAATGAAAAAAGACATTGATTTATAAGCGAGTGGCCTCAGATTCGAACCCCTTTGATACTTTGACAGTGTGTGAGAAAATTCCCTCCTCATTTCCTAACTTTAGACAAAATAAATAGAGGAAAGAACAATAATAATAATAAATAATAACATGTGGGCAAAAATCAACAGATGACAAAGACCAGTAGCCTAGCCACCTAATCCTCCTCCCTCCTTCGCACATTACAGATTCACAGGCGCTCCTCCCACCTAACCTCGTCTCCAACAATTCTATGTGTGGACTAAACTACCCTTCCATCTATCCATCCCTGGACCAGAACAGAACTGGACAGTGCACCCTCCAGATAAACAAAGGAGGCCATGCCACCACCAACCAAAGACCAAATTGTATGTCATATGATAATCATCATCTAGTTACCAAAAAAAAAAGATAATCATCATCTCCAATGCAAAAAGTCTTCCCACCCACTCTCATCCAGGAAAAGCCAAACAAACAACAGCTCTCAATGAATGGGAATTGAATTGCTTTGGTTATATCATCTATACTACAAAGCAAACCACCAAAGGCCAGAGAAGGAAACTAAGAGCATAGATATATACCACAATTGTAGCAACATATACACTGATATATATTTATATATAATATATTGATATAGATATGGCTTCCCGGTCCCAATCCAAGCCATCATCAGCACCACCACCACCATCACCGCGGTCAAAGACGGAGGCTTTGGATGTTCCCCTTCATGAAACTGGGTTCGAGTTTGAAGAGGTAACCCCAAAAAAGGTCTCCGGTCACCTCCATGTCACCCAAAAGTGCTGTCAGGTCATCATCTTCTTTCTTTCTTTCTATCTTTCTTTGTTTGTTCATATGATGAATCTTTTTCCTGCTGAAAGTCTAAAAGAAGATGTTAATGAAATAAGTAATATGACTAACTGCTCTTTGCTGCTGAGACCAGCCTTTCAAGGTGTTGCATGGAGGGGTATCAGCTCTCATAGCTGAGGCTCTGGCTAGCATGGGAGCCTACCTGGCCTCTGGTTTACAAAGGGTGGCTGGGATTCACCTCAGCATCAACCATTTGAGGCGTGCTGAGCTTGGTGACCATATCTTTGCTGAAGCCACGCCAGTCAATCTCGGCAAAACCATTCAGGTTCCTCTGCTATTCACCGTCAAATTCCTATCCTCCTTGTCTTCTTAATTATAATCCATCTCCCAGGCTCCTAGTCCTCTCCAGTCTTCATCATCAAGTATCACTTCCAATTAACTGTAATTACAACTGCTAATACAACAATAGGTGTAGTGTAGGTGTCCAAGAAACAAATGACATTTAGAAAGTGCATACGGTTTTATCTTCTCTACAACATTATCCACATAGGGTCATGTATTTTCCATCTCATTCTTTCCGTCACTCCATTGACACACAATTTCCTACTTGAAATATAATAATCATGTTGGCACCATCCAGACTATCCTGCCATCATTTCATACTATGGAAATGTGAATGCCAATACCCAATTATCCAGAGCAGGAAGCAACTAGGGTGCCAACGCCCTCCACATTGGTTTTTTTTTATATCTTTCATCAATTTATCATTTCATTTACTTAATATATTCAATAAACAGATTATATCATTCAAAGTTGTTTTGATTTTTGGGCAGGTTTGGGAGGTGAGACTGTGGAAGATTAATCCTTCAAACTCAGACATCAAATCCTTAGTATCATCATCAAGCGTTACTCTTTTATGCAACATGCCGGTGCCAGAGCATCTAAAAGATGTAGGTGATGCTCTGAAGAAGTTTGCCAAATTATAAGTTTTGTTGTACCCTATTCATGTTCAACTCTTTTTGTTATTGAACCAATGGAGAAATCAAAGGCACTTTGATTTTAGCATTATAATTTAAACAAATATTTCATACTCAAGATGAGGTTGTCAAACAAGCTTGAAGTAAGCATTTATGCCATGTTTTCAATGTGTTCTGTACTAAACAGAAGGAACTGCCTGAGCCTAGCTTTGGCATAAACGTGGTTCAAGGAATGAGACACATTCACAACCCAATTAGGTAGGTCAAGAACAAAAACTAACAATCTACACAGTTTCGGTTTCCTAGTGTTGAAACCGAGGAAGAGTTTAACAAAAAGCTTCCATGATCATCCTGAGTCCTGACCCACAAGTTCTAATCATTGCACAAATTGTTTTGTATTGGCTTCACAAATATGAACTGTAACTTGTTCAAAAACATACAAATATTCAAAATTGAAACTTGATTAAGCTTACAAATATACAATTTAGAGCATGCATACACCAAGTTGAGGTTGAGTGAGACAACCTACATGACTACATATGAGGCACATGAACTGAATCATCAAAAAATTGTCACTTTGAATAGTTTCCCCACCGGGATGTGGAAATACTTTTCCTTGAAACCGAAACAAATAAAACTAGTGTGAGCAAAAATATGTGTTTAAGCAAGGTAAGAGAATTGGGAAAGCAAGCAATACCAATAAGTACCTGAGACCGGCAAGCTGTTGGGTCAATTCGTTGATGTCAAGGCCAGAGAGTTTGAGAGAAGACAGAGTTCCAGGCACCTCTTGGGACACCACATTGGATAATTTTCCCACCGCAGCTGCCAATCTTCTCAAAGCCTGAAATCGCAATACGCTTGATTGCCACATGTATTAATAAAGTGATTGTATTTCTCAAAATTCAAAGCTAAAGTGAGAAAGTAACATACGTTGATAGTTGGGATGCAAATTACAGCAACGGAGAAAAGCGCAGCAAAAGCCTGCAGGTCCAGCCAGTAAAACGATGAACAGGGTTCAGTTGCTGGTTAATTTATTACTATATGTTTGATTGCAGTATTGTAAAAATGTCGAAATGGGTTACCGTGGAGAGGACGAAGAGGAGAGAGAGAAGGCCCAATTTGGCAGTGGGTCGAATCCGCAGAGCTTTGACGTGTTGTACGGACGGAGCAATGGCATAAGAAGACGACGAAGACGAAGACGAAGACGCAGACAGCAGCGGTTGCGTTTGGGTGGATGGGGTAATTGAATTGGTTTTTGAAAGTTTCGGTAGTTGCAGCGTCGATACGGATGGAATATTGGGTTTCTGGGAAACTACAGAGGCAGCTCTCTTGCTGCCATGAAAAGGGTTCCCCTGTTTCATCGCCGTGGGCACTAGCGACTGAGCGCACATCTCTCTCTCTCTCTCTCTCTCTCTACTGAAACTATCTGTTTCTCATCAGAAATCAAAATGTTGCAAAAAAAGATAAAAACGAAGATGGAACGACGTCGTCCTTCATTAACTCACATTTTAATCTCAAAACGGCATATGCCATTCTTAAATTAAAACCGGGCGAGGATCTGGTGAGAACAGCTATATAAGAACTTTATATGAGAACACTATTGAATTTAATCTAACGGTTTCGCAAAAAGCAATTGTAAGTGAAATAGTTGTACTAGAATCAAACCCTCAATTTGTTCTCTTTCCTACCTCCTCCAAAACTTTTTCGCGAAATTTTACATTTCCGTGTGGGGCGCCATTTTTTCCCGCATTGTCTCTTGTCCTGCCATTGAATGTAGATATTTTTGCCCCAAAATTATATTAAAAAATGAAAGCAATCAGCTTTATCCATCCCACCTTACTCTTCTAGTGGACTTTTCAATCTCCATGAACTACATCCCTCTTTTCTCATCTATCTTTCAATCTACTGCCCATTTCCTTGCTTCCATTTCTAACAAAGTATCACTCTTCTCCCCTTCAGAAATTTTTCTGCCATGAAAACGTCAAACAATATGGTAGAATATTTTCAGATGTATTTCATTCTCCGAAAGGAGATATTAATAATACAAGGTTACAAACCCTAGTAGGGTTAAACTATGAAATAAAAGGAATCCTAATTACATAATATCTATACAAAAGGAAATAAATAAAATCTTAATACAATAAGAAGGAAATATCCTAATAGGGCTAGGATATCTCGCTAACACTCCCCCTCAAGTTGGAGCAAAGACATCACACATGCCCAACTTGTCAAGCGGGTTGAGAAAGATACTTGTAGAAACAACTTTCGTAAGAACATCGGCTAACTGAGACTCAGAACTAAATGAAGCAGGAAGGAAACAATCTCCGCATCCAACTTTTCTTTAATGAAATTTCGATCAACCTCCACATGCTTTGTACGATCATGTTGTACAGGGTTATGAGCAATTGCAATCGCAGCCTTATTGTCACAATATAAATCCATGGGTTTCTTAGGCCCAAAACCGAGGTCTCTCAATAATCTCCTCAACCACAGGTAACTCAAATATGCCATGGGCCATCCCACGATACTCAGCCTCAGCACTAGATCGAGACACCACCTTTTGTTTCTTACTTCTCCACGTAACAAGATTGCCACCAACAAACATAAAATACCCAGACGTTGAACGCCTATTAGTAGCTGAACCTGCCTAAGCAGCATCTGTGTACCCTTCCACATCTGTATGACCATACTTGGAAAACATTAACCCCTTGCTAGGAGTTACTTTAAGATATCTCAAAATACGTGTCACAAGCTCTCATATGGTCTTCACTAGGCGAGTGCATAACTGACTTACTACACTCACTGCATACGCAATGTTAGGACGTGTATGAGCTAAATAAATTAATTTCCCCACAAGCCGTTGATAGCGCTCATTATCAATAGGAACTTGATCATGATATAACCCCAACTTGTGATTCTGTTCACTGTTTGTGCCTAATAAATCACGGCCTTGAACTGGCCAAAGAGGCTCCTTCCTCGGCCCTAGTATTTACTCATGGGCCTGAAACGCAGCGTTTCGCCAAGATATGTGGCCTCCCTGAAAACAAAAGAGAAGTTGCTAAAGCACGAACATCTCGGCCTCGATTGTAGGCCGAGGCCGAGGCCGAACGAAATTATGGCCAAAGGCATTAAGGTCAGATCATCAAGTGGGCAGGGTCCCACGCTTCATTTAATGAAGTAGTGTCTCTGTTTATTGCATCAAACCCACTGGCCAAGAATAAGCATTTAATGCACGAGGGAAGGTGGGAAGTGACTGAAGTCAGGATTTGGAGACAGAAAGAGAGTGATTAGACATGGACATTCTCACAAGAATTCTTACAGCTTGAGAGATTGGGTGACTAACTATCAGAGCAATAAATGCGTCTCCACGGCCAGTGCGCGAAACCCACGATCAGGGCGGCGGCCGAGATTCACCAGATTTTATGGGGTCACACCACCATGCTTCACGATTCCAAATGTCGATTGGACTACCCACTTGTGCTAATCAGGCTCCACCATGCAGATTTTCAGCCTCGATTACTCTTCCAGGAACCCTTCCTATAAATACAAGACTCAAGCTACATTCAAAGGGTTCAAACACCAAACCAAAGCCTCCCATCGGAACAACTTATATTTTCCTGTAATGCACTTTCAATATCTTTACTTGCTTTCTTAGGAGTAGTGTTAGTTTGTAAGGAAAATCCATTCATCAATATATCATACGACCCTTGATTTTCAAGGCGCCGGAGCACCATCTCTGTTATTCGCTCACTCACCCCATATATCATACGACCGCCGCTCACGAGCAGCGCCCGGAGCACCGCCCTAAAACCACCATCAACACCACCACTCAACGGCCTTGTAGTTCAGGTCGTGAACCTAAAAGCCGAGACTAGTTCCTCTCTCGACTACAATCGTTTGATTAAAAGTCAAAGTCCAAACAGGCGCACCATTTCATCACTTCCATCCAAATCAATCTCGACGCACGGAGACCGTGCTGGCACGCCCGCGCACAACCGCATCGCGCCCAAAAGCAGGAAGCCGCGTGTCAACGCATATTCCCTCGGCCCGGAACTCCAGGCCGTGAGATTTGTGCGGCAGACACTTTTGGCACGCCCAGTGGGACACTTGTCAAAAACTTATGGTGGAAACCAAGGCACAGGCAAAGCTCAAAAACAAAGCAGTTCGAAATGACTTCTGAGTCTCCTGAGTCCACTTCACCAATCACTGAGACCGAACTTTCGGTCGGGATCTCGGCCAGCGTTCCAGGACGGTGGATCGCACGGCTGAGTCCATGCATGAACAAGCAGGAGTAGAGGAGCTGATGTCCAGCAGGCCTCCAGGATAGAGACATCCTTCATGGCCGCAATGGAGAGATTCTCCTCGAAGCTGCGAATGCTTTTTCAGGAGAGGATGCCGGTAACCTCGCCTGCGACACCTCCTGAGAGCTGGATCGAGGAGCCAAGAGCGCGAGAGAATCGAGCCTTACGGCGAAAGCAGGAGCCTCGGCATCGCGGCCCACATCCAAGCATCAGTCTACGGCCAGCATTCTTTGCCGCCGACAAATAGCTGGGGGCAGTCCCAGCCCACATGGGCGAGTCCTGGACCAACCTGCTCGAGAGAGACAGCGCGCGGACCACTCCATGCATTGGCCGTATCGCGGGGCACAGCAGCCTTGCACATCCCGCGATCCATCCACTCGGCCCGGTTCATACCTCGGCCGTCCACACACATCCTGGTCCAAGCAACGCGACCGCTGTATCATCGTAACAGGACCGGTCAGAGCAATCCGACCGTCTCACCACCATTGCAGGCGTCGTTGTTTCCGCCGGGTTCTCATCATCACTACGGGTCGGCCATTCCAGGATCAACGCATGCGCACCTGGTCCAAACCCACGGCGCTCATCTGGCGTCAACCAGCTCGGTCATCCGGCTGAACCTCTTGTTCCAACGGCCCTGCGAGATAAGGCCACAGAACGACATACCACAGGCTCCGCGACCGTATGCGCCCCAACAGGAGGCCCCACCTCCGGGCTCCGACTCGAAGACGTCGGCGGATGATCGAAGACGGCTTAGCCCAGAGCGGCCGGACATGCCGAGATATACCAGGCCGTACCCACCAGAGATCGACTGAATCCCTCTTCCCCGGAATTATCGATTGCCAGAATTCATGCTATTTTCCGGGGATGGGCATACCTCCTCCATTGAGCACATAGGCCGTTTCACGGCCCAGTGTGGAGAGGCCGATTCGGACGCCCAGAAGCTCCGCTTATTTGTCCATTCTTTGACCGGCGCGGCGTTCTCATCGTTCATAAACCTCACGCCGAGAGATAACGGTCGTCGAGCTGGCACGGATGAGCCAGACCTCAGAAGAATCCCCTCGTGACTACCTGCAGCGGTTCAAGACGTGCAGAAATTGGTGCCGCACGAACTTACCAGAGAGGGAATTTGTCAAGATGGCCGAAGAGGGCTTGGAATTTGAGTACCGGAAGAAGTTCCAGGGAATCGAATTCCGGGACATGCATGACTTGACCAACAAGGTGGACAGATATGCGTCCTTGTTAAAAGAAGAGATGCAGAAGAAGACGGCCTCAAAAGGGACCTACTATAGGAATCCCATTGTCAGCTATGCCGGAGTGAGGAAGTAGAGATGAGTTCGGCCGAAGTCAACATAGACAAACCCTTCGTCTGCAAAGGGCTGGTTAAAACTGACAATAGCCGCACAAAAATTCCCGACGCAAAGTTCGCAACGCGGGAAACGAAGGCTTACACCTTTGACTTGACAAGGGCCGAAGCGAACTTCGACTTACTTTTGGCAGAGAAAATGGTCAAGTTGTCTTTCGGCCATAAAATTCCGAAACTTACGAGCTTAAAGGGAAGACGTTTTGCAAATACCACAGTTCTTGGTCTCACAACACCAACAATTGCGTTTTTCTGCGAGACGTCATCCAGAAATTGATAGATGAAAAGAAGCTTCAGTTTCGGAGAAGGCGGCCATGCAAGTTGACTCCAAGCCGTTCCCCCCACCCTGTCGTCAACATGGTCGACGCCCAACTCCCAGCCGGCCATAGGGAAACTCGTTGGGCGGCGAAAGAAGGAGCCATCGGCCGGATTGGAGCCGTTGCTCTGCGAGCATTGCAAATATGAGATCGACTAGCCCAGGCCGCAAGAGAACAAGAGGAAGGCCGTCAGAGCCGCCACGACCAACCACGAAGAAATTTAGCGGTCAATACAACTGTCGGCCTGCCAGGAGGGCGGTTTCGACCGGTTGGGGCCGCAGAACCACGGTACCTCGACGGGCCCAAAGGATGAGATCGCCCCTAGGCCAATTAAAACTTTCAAACCACCGGTTATAAAGGATGACCGCTGGTACCATGCACGGCCTGGGAGGGCCGAACCACTGACGAAAACCCAGCTGAGGAGAATGTAGAGAGGAGGGTTCAGGAGGCCAGAACACAAACGACCGAGGCCGAAAGCTCCAAGCGCCAGAAGAAAATGGTAGTTGCAGATGGGCCGCCATCCACTCCAATCGTCGCTTCGCGTGGAAAGCGGCCAGTGCCAAGCCTCTGAGGACGTGGCGCCCTGAGGAGAGCGAGAGCCCCCTAGATCATCGGCCATTCTGGTTCAGCCGAAGACCGCGGTTTTGGAAGGAACAGACGAGGGTGTCGTCGACCTCCACCGTGGAAGGGACCCCCCTTTCTCGGCCAACGGCCTGTCCTTTCTCAAGGAATTTCACAAGGACCATTCGGCCACGGACTTATACGGCATGACCCCTAGAACCGTGAAATCGTGGAGTTGGCCCTTAAAAACACAAAGGAGAGGCGTATACCAGGCAAACAGGGAAGCCAGAGCGAAAGGTTTGCCAAGTTACCAGCCCGACCTCGGCAGGTTAGAGGCCGAGGTCCCGTTAAGGCAAGGGCGATTTGGAATATCTTCGCCAGGATTTTTCTATGACTCCAGCGGACACTGTCTTCGGCCTGACGACCGAGGAAAAGGCTCGGATAAGCCGTCTACACGATTACTTAACGGCCAGGGACGCATTGGCGAAGGCTAGACAGGCCCTCAAGGAGGAGGTCGAGGACGACCCCACCTTGGGAATTTCTAATGAAGAATATGAGGGGATCCTCGGGATGGTCGAGGAGGAGGTCCTCACGGAAGACGGCGTGAGGCCGATGAAGAAGCTGGTAGGGGAAACCGCGGGAGCCAGAGGAGTTCGGCATCAACATGGTTTTGGTACTACCATCCAGTTTTCAGCCCAGGAGGGCAGACCGACGCCTGGATAATGACGTGGCCGAGGAACAACTTGATCGGAGGCCAAAGACGAAGGAGGAATTGTTGGCCGTGGCGTTTAACGAGGTCATACCTAGAGATGAGCCGAACAAATATCGACACCTCAAACCATTATACATCTCGGCTCATGTTGAGGGGGTGCCCGTGTCCAAAGTTTTCGTCGACTGTGGGCGACAGTCAACATCCTTCCTTATTCTTTGATGAGAAAGCTGGACAAGTCAAAAGAGGACCTCATCCCCAGCGACGTCGTCATGAGCAGCTTCGTCGGCGACAAGTCTAAAACCATTGGCGTGTTGCCGTTAAAGATACCGTCAGCCGACCAGACAAGGGTCGCGGCCTTCTACGTGGTCGAATCCAGCGTCGACTACAACATATTGCTCGGCCGTGACCGGATTCACCAGTCTGGGTGTATACCGTCCTCCCTCTTCCAACTATTATTCTTTTGGGACGGCCAGAAGGTGTCTATACACCCGGCCGACGAAAAACCTTTTGAGGCCAACGCCGTACAAGCTCGGATTTACGACGACGACGTTGGATGGGTTGTCCTTACCGGCCACGGCGCAAACGGCCGACCAACTAGAACAACGGCCCAGAAGGTCCTGGAATTGGGCGCCGAGAATATCTGGGCAGGATTCTGCGCGCGAAGTATTGATCGACCTTACCAGCCTTTAGATGACGGACAAGACCACTAAAGAAGAGGGAGCGGCGGCCGTGAATGATTTGGTGGAAAGACTGCTGGAACATTGGGCGGAGGAATCCTTATGGCCGAATTCGCCAATCAACCTGATCGAATTCCTCCATGAATCAGACGAGACGGACGTTCTGACTTTGGACGACCTGGAAACGGCACCCGCCGAGATGGAGGATGACTACCCTGAAGTCCAAGACCCTTTGTTAGAAATAAATGTAGGGTCAGAGGCCGAACCACGGCCTCTTTTTGTAAGCCATCTTTTGGATCCTAAGTTAGCAGCCGAGGTTATCGGCTTGCTCCATGAATACAAGGATTGTTTTGCTTGGGATTATCATGAGATGCCTGGATTGCCGAGGAGTTTGGTCGAGCACGAATTAAGAATTAAGGAAGGGTTCAAACCTTTCCAGCAGCCGCCAAGGCGTTTCTCGACCGAGGTACAGCTTAAAGTCAAAGAAGAGATTGAACGGCTCCTCAAAGCCGGCTTCATCCGAACGGCCCGCTGGACGTTGAGTGGTTGGCCAACATTGTACCAGTTTTAAAGAGGACCGGGGCCTTGAGGGTTTGCACCGATTACCGGAATTTGAATCTCGCAACCCCCAAGGACGAATACCCCATGCCTATGTCAGACCTCCTGGTGGACGGGGCCGCAAAGCACGAGCTCTTGTCTTTCATGGACGGCCATGCTGGCTACAACCAAATCTTTGTAGCCGAGGAGGTTGTCCACAAAACGGCGTTAGATGCCCAGGAGCAATCGGAACCTATGAGTGGGTAGTCATGCCGTTCGGCCTAAGAATGCTGGCGCGACATACCAGCGAGCCATGAACCTTATTTTCCACGACCTTATAGGCCGGACTGTTGAAGTCTACATCGACGATGTGGTCGTGAAGTCTCCATCCAAATTCGACCACGTGGAGCATCTCCGACAAGCTTTGACCGAATGCGAGCCCATGGCCTAAAAATGAACCCAAAGAAGTGTGCTTTCGACGTCACCGCCGGGAATTTTCTTGGTTTCTTGGTTCACCAACGAGGAATCGAGGTAGATAAAAATAAGGCCACGACCATTATGGCGGCCCCTCCGCTGAGGACCAAGAAGGAGCTCCAGTCCTTCCTCGGCAAGGTCAACTTTTTAAGACGTTTCATATCAAATCTGGCGTGGAAAATCCGGCCGTTGTCCCCTCTGCTTAAGCTAAAAGACACCGAACGGTTCATATGGGGGGCAGAGCATCAGGCGGCCCTTGACGACATCAAGAAATATTTATCCCAACCGCCGGCCGGTCCTCATGCCGCCGAAAAGGGGGAAACCCTTAAGGCTTTACATTTCGGCTTCGGAGGGCTCTATCGGCTGTCTGCCTGGCCCAGGACAACGAGTCTGGCCGGGAACAAGCGGTACACTATCTGAGCCGCACCCTCAACATGGCCGAACTGAACTATTCACCGATCGAGAAGTTATGCCTAGCACTTTATTTCGCGGCTACCAAGTTGCGGCATTACATGCTTCCTTCGGTCGTTCAGATTATCTCCAAGACTTATCTCATCAAATATATGCTTACTCGGCCGATCACACGCGGCCGAATTGGGAAGTGGACGATGGCATTATCCGAATTCACCTTCCAATATGTGGCTCAGAAGTCGGTCAAGGGGCAGGCGCTGGCTGATTTTTTAGCTCACCATCCGGCCCAAGAGCAGGAGGAGGAGTTGGAGGTCGAGATCGGCATGGTCCACATGGAAAAGAACTCCTGGACTATGTACTTCGACGGTTCAGGTCCGGAGGCCAGGTCAGGAGCCGAAGTCGTGATCGAATCCCTCAAGGGCAAAGATGGCAGTTCGCATTCCAACTCGACTTCAAATGCACCAATAATCAGGCCGAATACGAAGCACTCATCATCGGTCTCGAGATTTTGAAAGAAATGAAGGCGACCCGTGTTTTAGTCTATGGTGATTCTCAGCTGGTAATTAACCAACTAACCGGGGAATACCAATGCACGAGCGAGAATTTAGCCATGTACTATGTAACGGCCCTCAACGCGGCCGATGAGTTTTCCAGAATTTCCTTTGTTCATGTACCGCACGCGAAAACCATGAGGCCAATGAGATGGCCCAGGTGGCGTCAGGCGTGAACATCCCGGACACCGACCCGATGGCGTAATAAGGATCGAGAGGCGTACTTTGCCGGCTTTGGCCGAACGCAGAATGGCGACGCAAGTATCATCGGCCGATATTACCGACGAGGTCGATACGGCCGAAGCGACCGGGCGCTACCCCATAGTGAAATATTTGCGTGATCCTTCCGGCAGCCATGAAAGGACTACGCGTTTCGGGCTCGTTGTTACTTAATTTATCAGAACGAGCTGTATCGAAAGGGATCAGACGACCTATTGCTTTTATGCCCCAGCACCGAAGACATCAAGGTTATTATGACCGAGTCCCATGAGGGGATTTGCGGCGCTCACTAGTCTGGTATTAAGATGAGATGGCTGGTTTGGAGGCACGGCTATTACTGGCCGACTATTTTAAAAGACTGCATAGAAAATGCAAGGGGGTGTATTAAGTGTCAAATTCACGGCCCTCTACAAAGGGTACCGGCCGAAGCCCTCCACCCGGTTACCAAACCGTGGCCGTTTAGAGGATGGGCCATGGATATCATTGGCAAAATTCATCCGGCCGCGTCCAACCAACATGCATGGATTTTGGTGGCGACCGACTATTTCACCAAATGGGTCGAGGCCGAGTCCTATCGGTCAATTTCTAGCGCACAAGTGGTCAAATTCTTTGAAAATCACATCGTCCACAGGTTTGGTATCCCAGAAACAATCACGGCCGATAACGGCCCAGTGTTCGCATCGGCCGAGACGCGGGAATACACCGAGAAGATGGGAATCAAATTGATTCACTCAACGCCTTATTATCCCCAGTAACGGACATGCCGAAGCAAGCAACAAGTTAATCAAGGGCATCCTTGAGAAAATGATAGAGGAGAAACCTAGGGCGTGGCACGACTTACTCCCCGAAGCTCTTTGGGCTTACCGAATCTCAAAACGCTCGGCCACAGGCACTTCTCCTTATGCCCTAATGTTGCGTCGATTCAGAGCTGCACCAAAATGGATTCAGCTGCATCCTCAACTTGTGATACTTGCAAGTGCACGAGCCGTTCGGTAGTATAGCATATGTAAGTGCGAGGTCGATCCCACGAGGATTGGTGATTGAATGATCCAATTCATTTCCCCTACACAAAACAGAAATGAAAAAGAAAATAAATAAAACAAGAAAAAAGGAAATAACTCAAGCAAATAACTTCCCAAGTTCAATTAGATTAACGGATTGATTCTAGCTAAAGTATGATTAAGCCATGGTGTTTGGTCATAACCTTGTGTTCCTAATTCCCTAATTTGATCATTTGTTGTCTAACCTAAAATTAAGCTTTAGGAACCCATTAAGCATAGAAGAACAATTTAAACAACCAAACATGTATCTAATCCCTGTTGTCGAATGTCCATACATACTCTTCCTATTCATAGTTCAATTCGAATTAAAGCATGGTGTCTACTCTTAATTCAAACCAAGATAGCTAACATGCAAGCCTAAATGGTGATCAATCATTCAAACTAGCATATTAACTTATAAGCATAATGAATAAGAACAAAAACCATAATTGAAACTTGAAAACTAATTAAACTTGAATACTTAAGAAAGAATGTACATTACAAATAAAAGTAAAGTAGAACTAAGAAAACTTGAAGGAAAATTTAGTAAAATCATTTTGTTACAACAATTGACAACTTGAAAGGAAACTAAGAGAATTTGAGGGAGAGAAGGTGATCGGTTCATAATTGTATATCATTTTGTACCCTTCTAGCTTATGATTTGGTTATGTTTTTGAGTTAAACTTGTGCTTTTAATCCTTTTTGTGTGTATCTTTCAGTTAATTGAGATTTAGGTAATAATGATGGCTTTGGATAGGAAATGATGCAATCCAAGCATGTTAAGGTCTGATTTGGATGAAGGGAAGAAGAGCTTAAAGACAAACTCATTTTTTTGCTACAGCCCCCTGCCAGTCCAGTTTCGTAGGTCATATTGCAAGCTTTGTTTCAGCAACCTACATAGCTCGAATGAGGCCACATTCTTCATGCAAGTTGTTCCAATGGGTGTGTACTATAACATATCCAAAATTCAGCCCCATTGGATAAATCTGGAGTCCGTTACCTAGCAAACACAGAACCATGCTCAGGATGGATCTTATCAGCGCGGAAAATGAGTTAGCAATTTGTTTTGGCCTTAACTTCCTCCTCCGACCTTGGATTGGCCCAAATGATATATGGCTGGAAAGAAGACATTCTGAACTTCAAGTTGGAGTGCTTAAAGTCTTAATTTGCTTAAGGGAAGCTCAAGTTGTAAGCCCTTGAAGTTGCTGGTCATGCTGACCTCAGCATGTGCTGGTTGGATGCTTGGTCATGGTGAGCTAGGCATGAGCTATCATTTATGGTTGGAAGCTTGGTCATGCTGACATGAGGATGAGCTAGGGCTGCTAGTGGGATTTAGTGGAGTAGCCATTCAAGATTTTCTAATACAAGTGCATCATCCAATTCATATTTTCTAATTCAAGTGCATCAACCATTTCAGATTTTATAATTCAAGTGTTGTATGCATTAGTCTTTTTTGAATTCAGATTTTCACTTCCCCTAGGCCTATAAATAGGGAGGTTCTCTAAGCTTGTAATCACACCCCAAGGGGGGAGCTCTCAAACACTTCTCTAGAGCTCCCTTCCCTTCTCTCCCTCAAATTCTCTTAGTTTCATTTTCTAGTTTTCAATTGTTGTAATGAAATATTTGTGCTGAAATTCTCCTTAAGTTTTTCTTTGTTCCACTTTACTTTTCATTATGTAAATTCTTTTCTTTAGTTTCAAGTTTGATTAGTTTCCAAGTTTCAATTATGGTTCATGTTCTTATTCATTATGCTTATAAGTTAACATGCTTGTTTGAATGATTGATCACCATTTAGGTTTGCATGTTAGCTATCTTGGTTTGAATTAAGAGTATACACCATGCTTTAATTCGAATTGAACTATGAATAGGAAGAGTATGTATGGACATTCGACAACAGGGATTAGATACATGCTTGGTTGTTTAAATTGTTCTTCTATACTTAATGGGTTCCTAATGCTTAATTTTAGGTTAGACAACAAATGATCAAATTAGGGAATTAGGAACACAAGGTTATGACCAAACACCATGGCTTAATCATACTTTAGCTAGAATCAATCCGTTAATCTAATTGAACTTGGGAACTTATTTGCTTGAGTTATTTTCTTTTTCTTGTTTTATTTATTTTCTTTTCCATTTCTGTTTTTTGTAGGGAAATGAATTGGATCATTCAATCACCAATTCTCGTGGGATCGACCTCGCACTTACATATGCTATACTACCGAACGGCTCGTGCACTTGCGAGTATCACAAGTTGAGGATGCAGCTGAATCCATTTTGGTGCAGTGAATTCTACGCAACAAGTTTTTGGCGCCGTTGCCGGGATCGGTAACATTGTTTGATTCTATTTGGTTTTCCTACTTTTTATTTTTATTTTTTGTATATAACTGGACAGTTTTATGTTTTAAAGTTAATGGCGTTAATTGACAAGTTGTGTTTGTAGTCCAACGGACAAGGACAATTGCCTGACAAGCAAGAGAACTGGGTTTGAGTCCCAGCTTACACAACACAAAAGAGGTTCAAGTAGCATGTTGGTTATTTCTTGTTTATGGTTTCATTCACTTGTTCTTAATTAAATATCTTGTTCAAGTTTACATAAACACCATATGACTCTTGGACTGATTAGTGAATGAATAGGTAGATATTGAAGACAAACACCATGTTTAAATTCTACTTGGTTCTTTATTGTTCTTCTTGTTCTTAATGGGTTCGGAATTTGTGTTTAGACTAAACACCATAGCTAAATACTGTTTCTGAATACTTGATTAAAACCACACACCATATGGATAATCATATTTGAGAAAGAACGAACTCCATAAACTAGTTTAATTTACCTTGCTGCTTACTTTGAAGCATGGAATTGGATGTGTGTTTTTCCTTTTATTTCCTAACCCTTTTGATTCCATTTCAAGTTTGTGTGTTTGTTTTAGCAATTTATGACAGCTTAATAAAAAATGGAGAGAGATGGCAACCTCAATCATACGAATGGGAAGTGTGGAGCAGTGGGAGAAGTCGCGACCTCCAAATGCATCCATACTCGACCTAATCGCTTCAAGGGGGAGCATTTCAATCCTTTCTCTTCTTTAAATTCTGTTTATTTTTTGGTTTGTTTCTTTTAGTACAACAATTTATGTCATTTGTTTGAGTTTGTTTAGAGTACTTAGTTCATTTTCATTTATGGTTTGTTATCTTAATTTTTTTTTCTCTTATCTTAAAAACTAAAAATTCAAAATTCAAAAATTCAAAAAGATTTTTCATATGAGCTGACTTATGGTAACTCCAGTAAGCACTTCCGTCAATACAGTGTCTAGGAGTTCTTTAGGCGACACCTTCGGTGTCTAAGAAGTTTGGGTTTTAAGCGGGACCATTGTGACCCCTCCAACCTTCCCGGATCCCCTGGCTGTGTTTTCTGAGGCCCTAAACTGGTCATCCGTGAGTTTCTTGTATATTCGTGTGTTTTTAAACTAAGTTTTTTTTATTTTCTTTGTTTTATTTTCTATTTAGTCTTTGTTTTTATTTTGTTTTTGTTTTTGTTTTGTTAAGTTAGTTTTTGTATTTATTTTGTTTAGTCGTGGTTTTTATTTTGTTTTTTATTTTGTTTTTGTTTTTTTGGTATGATTAGTTAGTTTATTTCTAAGTGTTAGAAACACATTTTTATTTTATTTCAAACACTGCATTAAAAAAAAAAAAAAAAAAAAAACAAAAAAAAACAAAAAAAAACATTCAAGTAAATTTATAAAAAATAAAAAATAAAAAAAAAACAAACTTCTTCTTCTTCTTCTTCTTCTTCTTCGTCTTCATCATCATCATGGCTTACCTCTATTGTCTCGTACTTGTAGGATCTCCAAGGTTCTACATGGTCATCATTTTTCCTCTCCAGTGCTTCCACATGCTGAGTGGCACAATAGAGCCGCTTCTGGAGGTCCGCCACCATAGCCTTCAAGGAAGCCACTTCCTCGCTCAGAGCGGCACACTCCCGTGTCCTCGCCAGGAGTCGCATGCCCAAATTGGTAGCCGAGACCGCTTGGAGCACAGTTAAATCGTGGGACTCATCCACCGCCATCTTGTTCAGACCTACGTGCCACATGCAGGTGATCCGCTGGAGTTAGCTTACTGCCAATCAATGTTCCCAGCAGCTGACCCTGTTCGGCATTGCCTCAGAAAGGTTCGGTATTGCCTCAGCAGAGTTTGAGGCAGTGCCGTGATGATATGAAGAGTTTGGGAAGACAGAGGTTGGAGGAGCCCTTATCTGGGCATTTGGTGGTGCAAGGGATAGCTCAAGGTTGAGATCATCAAGGTGAGTGCATGAGGATGCCATTTGTTTTGCTTCTGAATTTTTTGATGTTTTTCCTTGAGTTTGCAGGAAGAAATGCTGGGTATCATCCGCTTGCAGAGGTGTGGTTTAAATAGGGCATCTGCGATGAGAGAGACCCAACACCATTTCGGATTTCCCGGGAGGGCTGGACCTAATCGCGTCAAGGGGGAGCACATTAACTTTCACTTTACTTTACTTTTTTTTCCGTGTTTTCTGGTGTTTTATGTTTTTGCCCGTTACTTTCATTTTCTAGTGCTTTGTGTTTCTGCCTTTTCCTTTCGGCTATCTTTGTTTTATTTTAGTTAGGGAACTGTGTTTTTCTTTCCGTTTGTCGTCTTTGGTTTATTTTAGTTGGGAAGTGTCTTTTCCTCTTCCTTTTCTTTTTATTTTTATTTTTTTTTCTTTCTGCAACCTTCCTCTTTTATTTCCGAAACAAAATAACGAAAATACAAAAACAACAACATAAAATAAAAAATGCAGGAGAAATCATTTCTTCAGCGCTAGGTGTCTCGACCATAAGAGCTTTGAGTTTGGCCATCTGGCTGTCCTCTTCGGGGCTTCACGCACAGCCTCTTGGGGCTCACCACTTGAGTCCCCAAAGATCGCAATCTTAGCTTGAGCGTAACTACTCTCGCGATCTGCTTGCTTGCGTTTACCTGGTCGGTCTAGGTCCTCCAGCTGCTTTCTCATGTCACGAGAATACAACTCTACCATCTTTGTTAGGCTTTTATTCTCATCCCGCAATACTTCTAGCTGGTGTCGATTCACCTCCACTATCCTTGCCCTCTCCCTTTTCAAGCTTTTTATAGCAGGCCTGACACTCTTCAACCATACTTCGCTCCGCCGCTAACTGACCTTTCAGAATCTCTACCTCATGGGATTTCGCAGTAGGCGATGCCCCAAGCTTGCAACACATGCAGGACTCTGCACGCTGAGTGCGAGGGCATCACTCGTGACTCGGTTGTCATCCCTTGTCCCAAACACACGTATATCTTTAGGAGTTACTAGATTTCTGCCAACTCCAATGGCAACATCGTTGTCTAGGAGTATTGAGTCATTGACAGTCACAGGACCTCGTGCAGAGGCAAAGTATGGCACCCATCCTGGTGCCGTTGCTTGGCCCCATGTCTAAGTCGGTGGAGCTAGGTTGAGATCCAAAGAAAATGGGTAGTTAGAGGCCATTTGATTTCTCACTCGCTTTTCTTCTTTCTTTCGTTTCTTTTTTGTGTATTTCTGAGTTTGTGTTTTTCACCATTTCTTTTTTGCTTTTTATAGACTTAGTCTGCTAAACCCTAGCCGTTGCGGTTCTAAGTTCTGTGCGGCCCTTACGACTTATCTCTATATGTCGCCGCACCCATTTCCCAACCTCCCTTAATTGCATTTTCACCTTTCACCACCTTCACATGAAAAAGTCGTCGCGCCTTCCTACGAGGCCAATAATTCTGGCTTGGGGGATGTGAGCTGCTGCGTCGTGCGCCGACACGTCCCTCACCCCTTTTACCCGTGACTTCCCAGGAACCAAGGCATCAGGGACCACACTCTTTCTTTTTAGAAATCCCGCCTTCGCGCTCCCAATTCACGTTTCATTTAAAAAATAAAAATAAAAAAAAATAAAATTGAACATGTGGGCTTTGGACTTCATTGTGGGCTTCGGGTTTTCACCGTTGTTTAGGTTTCAAAGTGGGTTAACTTTCTTGTGGGTTGGATGTTCAATCGTTTGGGTTTTGGTTTGCGTAAGACCGTCTATTTAGGGCTTACTGTTTCGAGTGTTTTCAATTCTTTTTATTTGTTTGTTTGTTTTGTAATTTTTATTTTGTAATTATTTTCTTTTTGTATTCTATTATTTTTATTTGCTTTAATACTTTCATTTCTTGTTATGACATTGCTTGTTCCTAATTTTTAAACATTGAGGACAATGTTCATTTCTAGGTTTGGGGGCATTGGAGTTTAACATGTAAATTTATTATTATTTTTTTCTTATTATTATTTTTTTTTAATTTTGAGTCTTGTTTTGTTTTGTTTTGTTTTTGAGTCACTTTCCGAACACATATGATGAGATTGTGATAAATGTTGCATGACTTAAATGAAAATTGAATTTTATTTATTTTTTTATTTTTTTTGTAACTTTTTATTGTTTTAAAAATTTTTTTTTTAATAATTTGGCATTGTTCTAGCATGATATGTTTGAAACCTTCTTTGCACTTGCCATTTGTTTCACAATTTTCCAATTAAAGGATTTGCATGATCTAAAGAATCGTATGAAGCATAAATTAGACTTATATAACCATATAATGTGAGCTTTTGAGCCTTGTGCTTCATTTCATGAGTGTTATACACATACTTTTATTTTCTTGTCATCAAAGTTGTTGTTTGATCTCATTATTCATTGATTTGGTTGAACACTTAAAAGTCATTCATTCTTTTGTAATTTGATTTCATGACATTTAAGAAATGATATTAAGGCCACCTTTGGATCGTTTGTGCCTTTCAAGCTAACCTTATGCATGCTTAAGCATGATTTTCCATTGTTAACCATTTTGAGCCTACATGTAAACTTTTTCTTTCATTTTACCAATTGCAATTCCTAGCTTTAGCCTGAAAAACAAGAATTTACCTTTCTAAGGAACTCATGAGCTCTAATTTGGATGTGTTTTTCATGCTAAGTTTGGGAAGGGATATTACATTAAAAAAAAATTATAGAACTTCACACAATTGGTGAAAGAAAAGAGAAAAGTTCTGATTAAATGGTAGTTGATTGAAATTTCATTTTTGGGTTTCATTGGTGTTTGGAAAGGAGTTTAAATCATTGTAAATGAAGGTATAAGGAGTTTTGATCATGTAAAAGAAAATATCTAATCGTGATGATTCGAAGTCTTGTAAATAATTATTTTATGCTCTTACATTTTTGAGTTCCTTGGACTTTGTATTATCCATACCTTTCATTTCTTACTCACCTTACACCCTTGGCCTCATTACAACCTATGTTAAAGACCTAAATTGATCTTACATGTCATATGGTTGAATTGCATTCATTTTTCTACTTTTAAGTGTTTGACATCCTTCTTGAGATCATATTAATGCAAGTTTTTCATCTTCCTATTTTGAGTTAAGTCCCTTATGGTTTAACTCTAATCTCATGTTTATAACTGAGTGATGCATTGTAGCCCTCTTATGAGTGATTCATTTGTGAGAGGACAACTTTGGTGAGATTTGAAGTTGCATTTGTGCTTGGTATGATTTTTGAAATTGTGTGAAAACTAAGATTGGAGAATTTGTTGCATTTGGCAATCACACTACTACACTTTGAGCATATTATGTTTTGAACTTTGCCGCCTTGTAAATAATGTCTAAATTGAGTTTTTGAGTCATGTGCATAAGTCATTTCTCTTCAGAAAATGTTCGGAAAGATTGTTTTGAGTTTTATTTTTATTTTTATTTTTATTGTTGTAATTATTTTTGTTTTTGTTTTTTGTTTTATTTTGCTTAAAGACTAACAAAATTAGTAAAGTTTTCTAACCACTTTGTTTTGTAGAGTTAGAAAAACGTTTGTGGGTATCGTCAATCTGTTAAACCCTCAGGAGACACAACTCCTCCTCCTAGGGATGCCTAGAGGTTTAAAGGCTTGTTGCATACGCTAAATGCAATCGAGTTACCTGCGGAAGTGGTTTAGTTAACTTCTTATTTTGTTTTTAACTTTGTTCTGTGTTGTTTTGCTCGAGGACTAGCAAAATCTAGGTTTGGGGGTATTTGATCGGTTCATAATTGTATATCATTTTGTACCCTTCTAGCTTATGATTTGGTTATGTTTTTGAGTTAAACTTGTGCTTTTAATCCTTTTTGTGTGTATCTTTCAGTTAATTGAGATTTAGGTAATAATGATGGCTTTGGATAGGAAATGATGCAATCCAAGCATGTTAAGGTCTGATTTGGATGAAGGGAAGAAGAGCTTAAAGACAAACTCATTTTTTTGCTACAGCCCCCTGCCAGTCCAGTTTCGTAGGTCATATTGCAAGCTTTGTTTCAGCAACCTAAATAGCTCGAATGAGGCCACATTCTTCATGAAAGTTGTTCCAATGGGTGTGTACTATAACATATCCAAAATTCAGCCCCATTGGATAAATCTAGAGTCCGTTACCTAGCAAACACAGAACCATGCTCAGGATGGATCTTATCAGCGCGGAAAATGAGTTAGCAATTTGTTTTGGCCTTAACTTCCCCAAATGATATATGGCTGGAAAGAAGACATTCTGAACTTCAAGTTGGAGTGCTTAAAGTCTTAATTTGCTTAAGGGAAGCTCAAGTTGTAAGCCCTTGAAGTTGCTGGTCATGCTGACCTCAGGCATGTGCTGGTTGGATGCTTGGTCATGGTGAGCTAGGCATGAGCTATCATTTATGGTTGGAAGCTTGGTCATGCTGACATGAGGATGAGCTAGGGCTGCTAGTGGGATTTAGTGGAGTAGCCATTCAAGATTTTCTAATACAAGTGCATCATCCAATTCATATTTTCTAATTCAAGTGCATCAACCATTTCAGATTTTATAATTCAAGTGTTGTATGCATTAGTCTTTTTCAATTCAGATTTTCACTTCCCCTAGGCCTATAAATAGGGAGGTTCTCTAAGCTTGTAATCACACCCCAAGGGGGGAGCTCTCAAACACTTCTCTAGAGCTCCCTTCCCTTCTCTCCCTCAAATTCTCTTAGTTTCATTTTCTAGTTTTCAATTGTTGTAATGAAATATTTGTGCTGAAATTCTCCTTAAGTTTTTCTTTGTTCCACTTTACTTTTCATTATGTAAATTCTTTTCTTTAGTTTCAAGTTTGATTAGTTTCCAAGTTTCAATTATGGTTCATGTTCTTATTCATTATGCTTATAAGTTAACATGCTTGTTTGAATGATTGATCACCATTTAGGTTTGCATGTTAGCTATCTTGGTTTGAATTAAGAGTATACACCATGCTTTAATTCGAATTGAACTATGAATAGGAAGAGTATGTATGGACATTCGACAACAGGGATTAGATACATGCTTGGTTGTTTAAATTGTTCTTCTATACTTAATGGGTTCCTAATGCTTAATTTTAGGTTAGACAACAAATGATCAAATTAGGGAATTAGGAACACAAGGTTATGACCAAACACCATGGCTTAATCATACTTTAGCTAGAATCAATCCGTTAATCTAATTGAACTTGGGAACTTATTTGCTTGAGTTATTTTCTTTTTCTTGTTTTATTTATTTTCTTTTCCATTTCTGTTTTTTGTAGGGAAATGAATTGGATCATTCAATCACCAATCCTCGTGGGATCGACCTCGCACTTACATATGCTATACTACCGAACGGCTCGTGCACTTGCGAGTATCACAAGTTGAGGATGCAGCTGAATCCATTTTGGTGCAGTGAATTCTATGCAACAGAAGGGAAGGGAGCTCTAGAGAAGTGTTTGAGAGCTCCCCCCCTTGGGGTGTGATTTATGAAGCTTGAAGGCTTCTCTATTTATAGGGCTAAGAGGGAGGAACATCATGATGAAAACCAACACCACCATTCCTCTTTTAGTACAACCCATAACTCCCACCTCATCTTGTCTATGTTAGTGTGGTTGGAATCAACTCCATCCCATACTTCTTTTGCTGCACTTCAAGCTTTCTTCACATGGGATTATCAAAGGTGTTCAATTGTGGCTGCCTTTTGCTGCCAACCCATGTGGTCTTCTTTTGGTTGTTGAACAAAAACAAGTTTTCTGAACCAGTCTTGGTGTAGGAAGGCCTGAGGTTTCAACATATATCCAATGGGGCTCAAATTTTGATATGTTATACTAGACACCCATTGGAACAACTTCTATGAAGAAAGTATTCCCATTGGAGCAGTAGAAGTGTACGTTTTGACCACTGCAAGTTGGCTGCCGAAACAGGGACTGGAATTGACTTCATTTTATTTCTTTTCTTTCTTTTGCTTCACATGCATGCACATGCTTTCTCTTTAATAGCTCCATCATGAACCAACTTGCTCCTTTAGAATTTCATAGCTGGAATGCCTCCCTACTTCACTCATTATGTTGGGTACAAAGTCAGTTATAGTTGGGGTGAGGCACATGGCTAAAAGGAGGCACATGGCAAAAAGCTGGCAGCTGCAAATCCTGCTGAGCAAGGTTGAGCACTCCACATATGTCCAATTGGGCTGAAATTTGGATATGTTGTACTAGACACCCATTGGAACAAGTTTCATGAAGATCATCACCTCTTTCGAGCCCCATAGCATGCTCATCCAAGGCCAAAAGGTTGACCTACGAAACTTGGCTGGCAAGGAGTTGTAGCCAAATTGAGTTTGTCTTTAAGCTCTTCTTCCATTCACCCAAATAAGGCCTTAACATGCATGGATTGCATCATTTCCTATCCAAAGTCATCATTGCTACCTAAGGCTCAATGAACTGAAACATAAACACAAAAAGGATTAAAAGCACAAGTTTAACTCAAAAACATAACCAAATCATAAGCTAGAAGGGTACGAAATGATATACAATTATGAACCGATCACCTAACCTACGGTCATGACGCCATCGTCCCAATGGAGTTGAAGGTTCGGTCCCTTCGCGTGACCGAACGACCTGAACAAAAAGAGAAGGACTATGCACAGGCCATGGCTCAAGATTCAGAAGATCTGGAGCAATCTAGATTCGATGCTTATAACCTAATGCAGGCGCAGAAGCAGATTGCGGCGAGGGCTTACAATAAAAAGGTCAAGCAAAAGACTTTCGCCGAAGGTGACTTAGTATGGCGAGCCGTGCTTCCTATCGGGACGAAGGACCCTCGGTTCGGCAAATTCCGCCCAATTGGGAAGGGCCGTTCATTATTGAGCGAATCCTTGGCCGAGGTGCATTTCAGTTAAAAGAGGGATGGAGAATGGCACAATTTACCGATCAACGACCAGGATTTAAAGAGATACGCCCCGCCATTGTGGGAGACGGCCGCAAAGGAATCATAAAGATTAACAAATGACAAAAGTGGAGTATGCAACACGACAAAGTTTGACCAAAAAATTCATACTTCATTTTTATTCATTTAGTTTAAAAAGAGGGCCACGTTTACAAGGAAACGGCCAGAGCATTGCCGAGTACAAACACACAAGGAAAATCACATCCTAAGTCTACGCGCTTCGACTCCATGGTCCTCTTGCTGGACAATCAAACGCCTTCCCCCGAAGCAGGACCTCCGCCACCCACATCGTCGCCATCTACGGCCAGCCTAAAGCCAAGGCTTCACTCCGGCAATGGAAAGCGCAAGGGCCGTCACTCTGGCCATGGTAAAAGGCCGTCACTCAGGACATGTATGGCGACCGTCACTACCGGCCATGGCAAGCTGTCGCCATTCCGGTAGTAACAACGGCCGTTTTCAGGCCTTGGTAGCGGCTGTCACTCCGGCCATGGCAAGCAGTCGTCATTCCTGGCTTTGGTGGGAACCATCGCTCCAGCCGTGGTAAGGGCCACAGATGCGACCAGGGCGCTCGGCCGAGTAAATTCAGCCACGTCGAAGTCGTCCCACCAGGTCCTCCCATCTTCATCAAACTGCCAAGTCACTTGAACCAGGCCAACCTGCCAAGCCATGAAACTCAGCAGATGTGGCTCCCTGGTTTGGGGAGGGTGGCAGTAAGGACCTTTCGAGCAGGTTGAAATAAGGAAGGATGAATCCCAGGAATCGAAGGAAGGCTCCAGAGTTGTTTAAAACAAGAAGAAAAACCACTGAGTAATGAAAAGGTTTCAAACCTAGGCTGAGAAACTGAGGAAGGGCGGTGTAAACTCTCGAAGAGCATGAACTCAGGAATTCCTGGGAGTGTGAAGAGGATGCGAGCAAGTTGGGTTTTTATACTGGCGCTGGGGTTCAGAGCACAGAGGGGCGATTCTCGTAAAGCGAAACGGCCTGGCAGAGACACGCGAAATTATGTCAGAAACCTGGTGGCCGACGTTTCGATTAACAAGGCAGAATAATGGCTCGTGCGAATTAAGAGCATGATGACGTGTTGAAAGCCTAGAGACCGTCGTTTCACTAGACGAGGCGAAGCGACACCCTGGGCAATGATGGCTTACACGACGTGCTTAAGGCATTTAATGCGCCTCCTGACTTGCGCATTTAATGCCCCAGTTGTCAATCACTTCAGAAGGAATACAAAGGGTCCATCCCTTGGAATCCATTCAGCCCTACCCACGCCGACGCCGAAGAATCCAGGGATGTGGGGGCAATGTTTGTGCCTAATAAATCACGGCCTTGAATTGGCCGAAGAAGCTCATCTCCTCGGCCCTAGCACTTGCTTGTAAAAACCGAAACGCTGCGTTTCGCCAAGGCATTCAGCCTCCCTGAAAACAAAAGAGAAGTTGCTAAGGCACGAACATCTCGCAAGAATGCTTATGCACGAGAAGTTGCTCAGTGAGCGGCGGTCGTATGATATATGGGGTGAGTGATTTGGCGACAGAAAACAGAGTGATTAGACGTGGACATTCTCACAAGAATTCTTACAGCTTGAGAGATTGGGTGACTAATTATTAGAGCAATAAATGCGTCTCCATGGCCAGTTGCGCGAAACCCACGATCAGGGCGACGCCGGAGATTCACCGGATTTTATGGGGTCACACCACCATGCTTCACGATTCCAAATGTCGATTGGACTACCCACTTGCGTTAATCAGGCTCCACCATGCAGATTTTCAGCCTCGATTACTCTTCCAGGAACCCTTCCTATAAATACAAGACTCAAGCTACATTCAAAAGGTTCAAACACCAAACCAAAGCCTCCCATCGGAGCAACTTATATTTTCCTGTAATGCACTTTCAATATCTTTACTTGCTTTCTTAGGAGTAGTGTTAGTTTGTAAGGAAAATCCATTCATCAATACATCATACGACCCTTGATCTTCAAGGCGCCGGAGCACCATCTCTGTTATTCGCTCACTCACCCCATATATCATACGACCGCCGCTCACTAAGCAACGCGCCGGAGCACCGCCCTAAAACCACCATCAACACCACCACTCAACGGCCTTGTAGTTCAGGCCGTGAACCTAACAGCCGAGACTAGTTTCCTCTCGGCTACAATCGCTTGATTAGAAGACGAGTTCAAACAGGCGCACCATTTCAACACTTCCATCCAAATCAATCTCGACGCACGGAGACCGTGCTGGCACGCCCGCACATAACCGCACCGCGCCCAAAGCAGGAAGCCGTGTGTCAATGCATATCCCTCGGCGCGGAACTCCAGGCCGTGAGATTTGTACGGCAGACATACGGTCAGAGCAATCCGACCGTCTCGCCACCATTACAGGCGTCGTTGTTTCCGCCGGGTTCTCATCATCACTACGGGTCGGCCATTCCAGCATCAACGCATACGCACCTGGTCCAAACCCATAGCGCTCATCTGGCGTCAACCGGCTCGGTCATCCCGGCCGAACCTCTTGTTCCAACGGCCCCGCAGATAAGGCCACAGAATGACATACCACAGGCCCGCGACCGTATGCGGCCCAACAGGAGGCCCCACCTCCGGGGCTCCGACTCCGAAGACGTCCGGCGGATGATCGAAGACGGCTTATGTTGCGTAGATTTCAGCTGCACCAAAATGGATTCAGCTGCATCATCAACTTGTGATACTCGCAAGTGCACGAACCGTTGGTAGTTTAGCGTATGTAAGTGCGAGGTCGATTCCACAGGGATTGGTGATTGAATAATCCAATTCACTTTTCCTACACAAAACAAAAATGAAAACAAAAGAAACAAAACAAGAAGAAAGAATGTACATTACAAGAAAAATAAATTACAACTTAGAGAACATTAAAGAGAGCATTTGAGGAAGGAAGGAAAGTGTTTGAGAGATTTGGAGAATTTTGGAAGAGAAGGGAAATGTGGAAGAGAGTAGAGAAGTGTTTGGAAAGCTTGAGGATTTTGGAAGAGAAAGTGTTTGAGAACTTTGAGAATTTGGAAGAGAGCGTTTGAGAACTTGGATGATTTTTGGAAGGGAAGAGAAATGTGTTTGAGAACTTGGAGAATGTTTGTGAACTTGGAGAATTTGATAACTTAGGGAAGGGAGAGAAAGGTGTTTGTGAAGTGTTTGAGACATGGAGACTTTTGGAAGAGAAGGGAAAATGGTGTTGAGAACTTTGTGGATTTTGGAAGAGAGTGTGTTTAAGAAGTGTTTCAAGAACATGGAGACATTTGAAGAGAATAGAGAAATATTTGGGAAGTGTTTGAAGATTTAGTAAAAAGATCATATTACAACAATTGAGAACTACAAAGAAACTAAGAGAATTTGAGGGAGAGAAGGGAAGGGAGCTCTAGTGAAGTGCTTGAGAGCTCCCCCCTTGGGGTGTGTTTACAAACTTAGAGAACTTCCCTATTTATAGGCCTAGGGGAAGTGAAAATCTGAATTCAAAAAGACTAATGCATACAACACTTGAATTATAAAATCTGAAATGGTTGATGCACTTGAATTAGAAAATATGAATTGGATGATGCACTTGTATTAGAAAATCTTGAATGGCTACTCCACTAAATCCCACTAGCAGCCCTAGCTCATCCTCATGTCAGCATGACCAAGCTTCCAACCAGAAATGATAGCTCATGCCTAGCTCACCATGACCAAGCATCCAACCAGCACATGCTGAGGTCAGCATGACCAGCAACTTCAAGGGCTTACAACTTGGGCTTCCCTTAAGCAAATTAAGACTTTAAGCACTCCAACTTGAAGTTCAGAATGTCTTCTTTCCAGCCATATATCATTTGGGCCAATCCAAGGTCGGAGGAGGAAGTTAAGGCCAAAACAAATTGCTAACTCATTTTCCACGGTGATAAGATCCATCCTGAGCATGGTTCTGTGTTTGCTAGGTAACGGACGCCAGATTTATCCAATGGGGCTGAATTTTGGATATGTTATAGGACACACCCATTGGAACAACTTTGATGAAGAATGTGGCCTCATTCGAGCTATGTAGGTTGTTGAAACAAAGCTTGCAATATGACCTACGGAACTGGACTGGCAGGGGGCTGTAGCCAAAATGAGTTTGTCTTTAAGCTCTTCATCCATTCATCCAAATTAGGCCTTAACATGCTTGAATTGCATGAATTATTCTCTCTAAAGCCATCATTATTACCTAAAGCTCAATGAACTGAAAGATAAACACAAAAAGGATTAAAAGCACATGGTTAACTCAAAAACATAACTAAATCATAAGCTATAAGGGTATAAAATGATATACAATTGTGAACCGAACAGCTTAGCCCAGAGGCGGCCGGACATGCCGAGATATACCAGGCCGTACCCGCCAGAGTTCGACCGAATCCCTCTTCCCCGGAATTATCGATTGCCAGAATTCATGCTATTTTCCGGGGATGGGCAGACCTCCTCCATTGAGCACATAGGCCGTTTCACGGCCCAGTGTGGAGAGGCCAATTCGGACGCCCAGAAGCTCCGCTTATTTGTCCATTCTTTGACCGGCGCGGCGTTCTCATGGTTCATAAACCTCACGCCGAACTCGGTAAGGAATTGGTCTGACATGGAAAGAATATTCCACGAACATTTCTATCAGACCAATCGAGAGATAACGGTCGTCGAGCTGGCACGGATGAGCCAGACGTCAGACGAATCCCCTCGTGACTACCTGCAGCGGTTCAAGACGTGCAGAAATTGGTGTCGCACGAACTTACCAGAGAGGGAATTTGTCAAGATGGCCGAAGAGGGCTTGGAATTTGAGTACCGGAAGAAGTTCCAGGGAATCGAATTCCGGGACATGCATGACTTGACCAACAAGGTGGACAGATATGCGTCCTTGTTAAAAGAAGAGATGCAGAAGAAGACGGCCTCAAAAGGGACCTACTCCAGGAATCCCATTGTCAGCTATGCCGAAGCGGACGGCCCAGCAGGGGCCGAGAGCGAGGAAGTAGAGATGAGTTCGGCCGAAGTCAACATAGACAAACCCTTCGTCTGCAAAGGGCTGGTTAAAATTGACAATAGCCGCACAAAAATTCCCGACGCAAAGTTCGCAACGCGGGAAACGAGGGCCTATACCTTTGACTTGACAAGGGCCGAAGCGATCTTCGACCTACTTTTGGCAGAGAAAATGGTCAAGTTGTCTTTCGGCCATAAAATTCTGAAACCTTACGAGCTTAAAGGGAAGACGTCATCCAGAAATTGATAGATGAAAAGAAGCTTCAGTTTCGGAGAAGGCGGCCATGCAAGTTGACTCCAAGCCGTTCCCCCCACCTATCGTCAACATGGTCGACGCCCAACTCCCAGCCGGCCATAGGGAAACTCGTTGGACGGCGAAAAGAAGGAGCCATCGGCCGGATTGGAGCCGATGCTCTGCGAGCATTGCAAATATGAGATCGGTCAGCCCAGGCCGCAAGAGAACAAGAGGAAGGCCGCCGAGCCTCCACGACCAACCACGAAGAAATTTAGCGGTCAATACGACCGTCGGCCTGCCAGGAGGGCGGTTTCGACCGGTTGGGGCCGCAAACCACGGAACCTCGATGGGCCCAAAGGATGAGACCGCCCCTAGGCCAGTGAAACTTTCAAACCACCGGTTATAAAGGATGACCGCTGGTACCATGCACGGCCTGGGGGGAGGGCCGAACCACTGACGAAAACCCAGCTGAGGAGAATGCAGAGAGGCGGGTTCAGCAGGCCAGGAATACAAACGACCGAGGCCGAAAGCTCCAAGCGCCAGAAGAAAATATTAGTGGCGGACGGGCCGCCATCCACTCCAATCGTCCCTTCGCGGCAAAAGCAACCAGTGCCAAGCCCCTGAGGACGTGGCGCCCTGAGGCAGAGCGAGAGCCCCCTAGATCATCGGCCATTTCGGTTCAGCCGAAGACCGCGGTTTTGGAAGGAACAGACGAGGGTGTCGTCGACCTCCACCGTGGAAGGGACCCCTGTTTGTGCCTAATAAATCACGGCCACGAGTTGGCCGAGGGAACCCCTCTTCTCGGCCTTGTCTCTCTCGAGAAATTGGAACGCAACGTTTTGCCAAGGTGTTTGGCATTCCAGAAAAACAAAGAAAAATTTTCTAAGGCATGATCATCTCGGCCTCGATTGTAGGCCGAGGCCGAGATTGAACAAAGTCATGGCCAAAGGCAATAAAGTCAGATCATCACGTGAGCCGGGTCCCACGCTCCATTTAATGAAGCAAGGCCTCTGTTTATTGCAGCAAACCCACTGGCCAAGAATAAGCATTTAATGCTCGAGGGATGGTGGGAAGTGATTGGAGTCAGGATTTGGTGACAGGGATCAGAGTGATTAGACTCCAACATTCTCACAAAACTCTTTGCAGCTTGAGAGATTAGGTGACCAGCCACCAGAGCAATAAATGCGTCTCCACGGCTAGAAGCGCAGAACCCACGTTCAGGGCAGCAGCCGAGATTCACCGGGATTCATGGGGTCACACCACCATACTTCACGATCCCAAATGTCGATTGGACTACCCACTTGCGCTAATCAAGCTCAACCATGCAAATTTTCAGCCTCGATTACCCCTCCAGGAGCTCTGCTTATAAATACAAGACTCAGGACCACTTTCAAAGGGTTCAAACACCAAACAAAAGCCTCCCACGGAGCAACTTATATTTTCCTATAATGCACTTTCAATACCTTTACTTGCTTACCTAGGAGTAGTGTTAGTTTCTAAGGAAAATCCATTCATCAATATATCATACGACCCTTGATTTTCAAGGCGCCGGAGCACCATCTCTGTTATTCGCTCATTCACCCCATATATTGTTGTGTCGGATTCACTTGCACCAAAATGGATTCAGCTGCATCCTCAACTTGTGATACTCGCAAGTGCACGAGCCGTTCGGTAGTATAGCATATGTAAGTGCGAGGTCGATCCCACGAGGATTGGTGATTGAATGATCCAATTCATTTTCCTTACACAAAACAGAAATGAAAAAAGAAAGAAAAATAAATAAAACAAGAAAGAAAGAAAAGAAATTAACTCAAGCAAATAAGTTCCCAAGTTCAATTAGATTAACGGATTGATTCTAGCTAAAGTATGATTAAGCCATGGTGTTTGGTCAAAACCTTGTGTTCCTAATTCCCTAATTTGATCATTTGTTGTCTAACCTAAAATTAAGCATTAGGAACCCATTAAGCATAGAAGAACAATTTAAACAACCAAGCATGTATCTAATCCCTGTTGTCGAATGTCCATACATACTCTTCCTATTCATAGTTCAATTCGAATTAAAGCATGGTGTATACTCTTAATTCAAGCCAAGATAGCTAACATGCAAACCTAAATGGTGATCAATCATTCAAACTAGCATATTAACTTATAAGCATAATGAATAAGAACAAAAACCATAATTGAAACTTGGAAACTAATTAAACTTGAATACTTAAGAAAGAATGTACATTACAAATAAAATTAAAGAAGAACTTGAAAACTTGAAGAAAAATTCAGTAAACTCATTCTACTACAACAATTAACAACTTGAAAGGAAACTAAGAGAATTTGAGGGAGAGAAGGGAAGGGAGCTCTAGAGAAGTATTTGAGAGCTCCCCCCCTTGGGGTGTGATTTATGAAGCTTGAAGACTTCTCTATTTATAGGGCTAAGAGGGAGGAACATCATGATGAAATTCAACACCACCATTCCTTCTTTAATACAACCCATAACTCCCACCTCATCTTGTCTATGTTAGTGTGGTTGGAATCAACTCCATCCCATACTTCTTTTGCTGCAACTCAAGCTTTCTTCACATGGGTTCAAAGGTGATCAATTGTGGTTGCCCTTTTGCTGCCAACCCATGTGGTCTTCTTTTGGTTGTTGAACAAAAACGAGTCTTCTGAACCAGTCTTGGTGTAGGAAGGCTAGAGGTTTCACCACTTATCCAATGTGGCTCAAATTTGGATATGTTGTACTAGACACCCATTGGAACAACTTCTATGAAGAAAGTATTCCCATTGGAGCAGTAGAAGTGCACGGTTTGGCCACTGCAAGTTGGCTGCCGAAACAGGGACTGGAATTGACTTCATTTCATTTCATTTCTTTCTTTTGCTTCACATGCATGCACATGCTTCTCTTTAGTAGCTCAAAAGCTGATCTCCAGCTCTAAAATGATCTACCAATTCAATTCCCATGTTCAAAGGCTGAAGCAAAATGCTTCTCATCATTCCTCATTCTTCTCTCTCTCCTTTCCACCATGGCACTTTATCCTTTGTCTCTTCCTTGTCCCCTTTGCCATGATGAATTTTTGTCTTTACAAATATGCTCTTGCTTTCTCTTTAATAGCTGGAATGCCTCCCCACTTCACTCATTATGTTGAGTACAAAGTCAGTTATAGAAAGGGAGAGGAACATGGCTAAAAGGAGGCACATGGCAAAAGCTGGCAGCTGGAAATCCTGCTGAGCAAAGTTGGGTGTTGGACGAGCTGAGCACTCCACAAATGTCCAATTGGGCTGAAATTTGGATATGTTATAGTAGACACCCATTGGAACAAGTTTCATGAAGATCTTCACCTCATTCGAGCCCCATAGCATGCTGATACAAGTCCAAGAAGCTGACCTACGAAATTGGGCTGGAAATGGGTTGTAGACAAAATGTGTTTGTCTTTAAGCTCTTCTTCCATTCACCCAAATCAGGCCTTAACATGCATGAATTGCAGCATTTCCTATCCAAATTCATCATTGTTACCTAAATCTCAATTAACTGAAACATAAACACAAAAAGAATTAAAAGCACAAGTTTAACTCAAAAACATAACCAAATCATAAGCTAGAAGGGTACAAAATGATATACAATTATGAACCGATCAAACACCCCCAAACTTAGATTTTGCTAGTCCTTGAGCAAAACAACACAAAACAAAGTTAAAAACAAAACAAGAAGTTAACTAAACCACTTCCGCAGGTAACTCGATTGCATTGAGCATATGCAACAAGCCTTTAAACCTCTAGGCATCCCTAGTAGGAGGAGTTGTGTCTCCTGAGGGTTTAACAGAAATGATACCCACAAACGTTTTATTAACTCTACAAAACAAAATGGTTAGAAAACTTATTAGAATTGTTAGTCCTTAAGCAAAATAAAAGAAAAACAAAAACAAAACAAAAATTACAAAAAGCAAAAAGTAAAAATAAGTAAAAAGAAAACTCAAAACAATCTTTCCGAACATTTTCTGAAGAGAAATGACTCATGCACATGACTCAAAAGTTAAAAGCTCAATTTTAGACATTATTTACAAGGTGGCAAAGTTCAAAACACAATATGCTCAAAGTGTAGTAGTGTGATTGCCAAATGCAACAAATTCTTCAATCTTAGTTTTCACATAATTTCAAAAATCATACCAAGCACAAATGCAACTTCAAATTTCACTAAAGTTGTCCTCTCACAAATGAATCACTCAGAAGAGGGCTACAATGCATCACTCAGTTATAAACATGAGATTAGAGTTAAACCGTAAATGACTTAGCTCAAAATAGGAAGATGAAGAACTTGCATTAATATGATCTCAAGAAGGATGCCAAACACTTAAAAGTAAGAAAATGCATGCAATTAAACCACATGACATTTAAGATCAATTTAGGTCTTTATTATAGGTTGTAATGGGGCCAAAGGTGTAAGGTGAGTGAGAAATGAAAGGTATGGATAATACAAAGTCCAAGGAACTCACAATGTAAGAGCATAAAAAAAAAAAAAAAAAAAAAAAATTGTTTACAAGACTTCGAATCATCACGATTAGACTTTTTTCTTTCACATGATCAAAACTCCTTATACCTTCATTTACAATGGTACATACTCCTTTCCAAACACCAACTATTTTTGAAGGCCCAAAAATGAAATTCAATCAACCACCATTTAATCACAATTTTTTTTTTCTCTTTTCTTTCACCAATTAAGTGAAGTTCTCTCTTTTTTTTTTTTTTTTTTTCTTTTAGTAATATCCCTTCCCAAACTTAGCATGAAAAACACATCCGAATTAGAGCTCATGAGTTCCTTAGAAAGGTAAATATTTGTTTTTCGGGCTAAGGTGAGGAAATATAATTGGTAAAATGAAAGAAAAGGTTTACATGTAGGCTCAAAATGGTTAACAATGGAAAATCATGCTTAAGCATGCATAGGGTTAGCTTGAAAGGCACAAACGGTCCAAAGAAGGCCTTAATATCACTTCTTAAATGTCATGAAATCAAATTGCAAAATAATGAATGACTTTTAAGTGTTCAACCAAATCAATGAATAATGAGATCAAACAACAACTTTGATGACAAGAAAATAAGAGTATGTGTATAACACTCATGAAATGAAGCACAAGGCTCAAAAGCTCACATTATATGGTTATATAAGTCTAATTTATGCTTGATACAATTCTTTGGGTCATGCAAATCCTTTAATTGGAAAATTATGAAACAAATGGCAAGTGCAAAAAATATTTCAAACATATTATGCTAGAACGAGCCAAAAATAAATTTTTTAAAATTTTTTTTTTTACAATAAAAATTTACAATAAAAAAATAAATAATAAAATTCAATTTTCATTTAAGTCATGCAAACATTTATCACAATCTCATCATAAGTGTTCGGAAAGTAACTCAAAATAAAAAAAAAAAGAAAAACAAGCAAGGAATTTTTTATTTTTTTTAATTTTAAGAAAAACCAAATTTACTTGCTAAACTTCAATACCCCCAAACCTAGAAATGAGCATTGTCCTCAATGTTTAAAAATTAGGAACAAGCAATGTCATAACAAGAAATGAAAGGTACTAAAGTAAATATAAAATCACAAAACACACAAGAATTAAAATACAAAAATAAAATAATTACAAAATAAAAAAAAATACAAAACAAACAAATAAAAATAAAATAAAATAAACGAAATAGTAAAACACTCGAAAACAGAAAGCTCTAAACAAATAGTCTTACACAAACCAAAAACCCAAACGATTGAAAACCCAACCCAAAAGAGGTTAACACACTTTGAAACCTAACAACGGTGAAAACCCGACCTGCAATGAAATCCGAAGCCCACACGTTTGTTTTATTTTTATTTTTATTTTTATTTTTTTTTGAAACGTGAATTGGGAGTGCGAAGGCGGGATTTCTAAAAAGAAAAAGTGTGGTCCCTGATGCCTTGGTTCCTGGGAAGTCACGGGTGAAAGGGGTGAGGGACGTGTCGACGCGCAGAGGCCACTTTCACATCCCCCAAGCCTGGATTGTTGGCTCCCTAACTAAAATAGAATAAAGATGATAGCCGAAAGGTAAAGGCAAAAAAAAAAAAAAAAACAACAAAGCTCCAGAAAATGAAAGTAACGGGCAAAAACACAAAACACCATAAAACACGGAAAAAAGAAAAGTAAAGTGAAAGTAAAGGTGCTCCCCCTTGAAGCGATTAGGTCAGACATGCCCGGGAAATCCGAAGTGGTGATGGCTCTTTCTCATCAGCATATGTCTATTTAAACCACACCTCTGGAAACGGATGATACCCAGCATTTCTTCCTGCAAACTCAAAGAAAAACATCAAAAAAATTCAGAAGCAAAACAAATGGCATCCTCATGCATTCACCTTGATGATCTCAACCTTGAGCTGTCCCTTGCACCACCAAATGCCCAGGATAAGGGCTTCTCCAACCCCTGTCTTCCCAAACTCCACATATCATCATGGCACAGCCTCAAATTTTGCTGAGCCAATACCGAACTTTGCTGAGACAATGCCGAACAGAGCAGTGCTGCTAGGTGGCATGATTGGCAGGTATACTCACACCGGCAGATCACCTGCATGTGGCACGTAGGTCTAACAAGATGGCGGTGGATGAGTCCCACTCTTTATCTGTGCTCCATGCGGTCTCGGCTACCAATTTGGGCATGCGATTACTGGCGAGGACATGGGAGTGTGCCGCGCTGAGCGAGGAAGTGGCTTCCTTGAAGGCTATGGTGGCGGACTCCAGAAGCGGCTCTCCAGTGCCAACCAGCATGTAGAAATGCTACAAAAGAGAAATGAAGACCATGTAGAGCTGCTGCAGATTCTACAAGTAAGAGTAAATAGAGACAAGCCATGATGAAGATGAAGATGAAGAAGGTGAAGGAGAAGATGATGAATGATGATGTTGTTTTTATTTTATTTTTTTATTTTCAATTAAACTTATGTACTTTTTTTTTTCTTTGTTTGTAATGCAACGTTTGAAATGAAATAAAGATTTGTTTTTAACACTCAGAAATAAACTAACTAACCATACCACATAAATAAATACATAAACAAACTTAACAAAACAAAAACAAAAACAAAACAAAAATAAAGACTAAACAGAAAAGAAAACAAAGAAAATAAATTTTTTTTTTTTTTTGAAAAAAAAACACACGAATATACAAGCAACTCACGGATGACCAGTTAAGGGCCTCAGAAAAACACAGTCAGGGATCCGGGAAGGTTGGAGGGGTCACAATGGTCCCGCTTAAAACCCAAACTTCTTAGACACCGAAGGTGTCGCCTATAGAACTCCTAGACACTATTTGACGGAAGTGCTAACTGGGGTTACCAAAAGTTAGCTCATATGAAAAATCTTTTTTAAATTTTAAGATAAGAAACAAAAACAAATTAAGATAAAATGAAACAACAAACCATAAACGAAAATGAACTAAGTACTCTAAACAAATTCAAACAAACAACATAAATTGTTGTACTAAAAGAAACAAATCAAGAAACCAAAGAAAAACATAAACAGCACTTTCTATCACCTATTTATCACCCTTTTATCACCATTTGGACAGATTCGTTTCTCTGTTTTCCAGCTTCGAACTCTGTTCAGTTTTTAGCCTATAACTTTCAAACCGTAAGTCCAAATTTTACGTTCTTTATATGGTTGGATGCAGCACAGAAAAACAAAGAACCCAACGCGGACCAAAAGGCAAAAACAATAACATAAATAAACAGAATTCAAAGAATAGAAAGGATTGAAATGCTTCCCCTTGAAGCGATTAGGTCGAGCATGGATGCACTTGGAGGTCGACTTCTCACATTGCTCCACACTTCCCATTCTTATTATTGAGGTTGCCATCTCTCTCCATTTTTATTAAGCTGTCCAAAATTGCTAAAACAACACACAAACTTGAAATGGAATTAAAAGGATTAGGAAATAAAAACTAAAATGAAAAGGAAAAACTAAACTAAAACATCTAATTTCATGCTTCAAAGCAACAAGCACCAATGGGTTGTGTAAGTTGGGACTTAAACCCAGTTCTCTTGCTTGTTAGGCAATTGTCCTATTCCGTTGGACTACAAACACAACTTGTCCATTAACGCCATTCACTCAGGAAACTGTCTAGAAAAAGATGAAACTGAAACATAAAAATAAAACAAGTAGGGAAAAGAAATAGAACCAAACTATGTTGCCAATCCCCGGCAACGACGCCAAAAGTTGTTGTGTCGGATTCACTTGCACCAAAATGGATTCAGCTGCATCCTCAACTTGTGATACTCGCAAGTGCACGAGCCGTTCGGTAGTATAGCATATGTAAGTACGAGGTTCGATCCCACGAGGATTGGTGATTGAATGATCCAATTCATTTTCCCTACACAAAACAGAAATGAAAAAGAAAGAAAAATAAATAAAACAAGAAAGAAAGAAAAGAAATTAACTCAAGCAAATAAGTTCCCAAGTTCAATTAGATTAACGGATTGATTCTAGCTAAAGTATGATTAAACCATGGTGTTTGGTCAAAACCTTGTGTTCCTAATTCCCTAATTTGATCATTTGTTGTCTAACCTAAAATTAAGCATTAGGAACCCATTAAGCATAGAAGAACAATTTAAACAACCAAGCATGTATCTAATCCCTGTTGTTGAATGTCCATACATACTCTTCCTATTCATAGTTCAATTCGAATTAAAGCATGGTGTATACTCTTAATTCAAACCAAGATAGCTAACATGCAAACCTAAATGGTGATCAATCATTCAAACTAGCATATTAACTTATAAGCATAATGAATAAGAACAAAAACCATAATTGAAACTTGGAAACTAATTAAACTTGAATACTTAAGAAAGAATGTACATTACAAATAAAATTAAAGAAGAACTTGAAAACTTGAAGAAAAATTCAGTAAACTCATTCTACTACAACAATTAACAACTTGAAAGGGAACTAAGAGAATTTGAGGGAGAGAAGGGAAGGGAGCTCTAGAGAAGTATTTGAGAGCTCCCCCCTTGGGGTGTGATTTATGAAGCTTGAAGACTTCTCTATTTATAGGGCTAAGAGGGAGGAACATCATGATGAAATTCAACACCACCATTCCTTCTTTAATACAACCCATAACTCCCACCTCATCTTGTCTATGTTAGTGTGGTTGGAATCAACTCCATCCCATACTTCTTTTGCTGCAACTCAAGCTTTCTTCACATGGGTTCAAAGGTGATCAATTGTGGTTGCCCTTTTGCTGCCAACCCATGTGGTCTTCTTTTGGTTGTTGAACAAAAACGAGTCTTCTGAACCAGTCTTGGTGTAGGAAGGCTAGAGGTTTCACCACTTATCCAATGTGGCTCAAATTTGGATATGTTGTACTAGACACCCATTGGAACAGGTTTCATGAAGATCTTCACCTCATTAGAGCCCCATAGCATGCTGATACAAGTCCAAGAAGCTGACCTACGAAATTGGGCTGGAAATGGGTTGTAGACAAAATGTGTTTGTCTTTAAGCTCTTCTTCCATTCACCCAAATCAGGCCTTAACATGAATTGCAGCATTTCCTATCCAAATTCATCATTGTTACCTAAATCTCAATTAACTGAAACATAAACACAAAAAGAATTAAAAGCACAAGTTTAACTCAAAAACATAACCAAATCATAAGCTAGAAGGGTACAAAATGATATACAATTATGAACCGATCATATATCATACGACCGCGCGCTCACTGAGCAGCGCGCCGGAGCACCCCCTGAAACCCACCAACACCACCACTCAACGGCCTTGTAGTTCAGGCCGTGAACCTAACAGCCGAGACTAGTTCCTCTCTCGGCTACAATCGTTTGATTAGAAGACGGGTCCAAACAGGCGCACCACTTAAACACTTTCACCCACTTCAAACATCTCGACGCACGGGAGACCGTGCTGGCACGCCCGCGCACAACCATACCGCACCCAAAAGCAGGAAACCGCGTGTCAACGCATATCCCCTCGGCCCGGAACTCCAGGCCGTGAGATTTGCGCGCAGCAGATACCCCCCTTCTCGGCCAACGGTCTGTCCTTTCTCAAGGAATTTCACAAGGACCATTCGGCCACAGACTTATACGGCATGACCCCTGAGAGCCGTGAAATCGTGGAGTTGGCCCTTAAAAACACAAAGGCAGAGACGCTCCTCATCACCAGGCAGTTCTGATTCGGCCATCAAGGCCGTATACCAGGCAAACAGGGAAGCCAGAGCGAAAGGTTTGCCAAGTTACCAGCCGGACCTCGGCAGGTCAGAGGCCAAGGTCCCTTTCAGCAAGGGCGATTTGGAATATCTTCGCCAGGATTTTTCTGTGACTCCGGCGGACACTGCCTCTTCGGCCTGACGTCTAGACGATTACTTAACAGCCAGGGACGCATTGGCGAAGGCTAGACAGGCCCTCAAGGAGGAGGTCAAGGCCCCGGACCCCCTGAAATCAAAACGTCCGCAGCCGAGGTCCGGGAACCGCAGGGCCTGTGAATGAGGGCTTCGGCGATCCTTTCTTCGGGCATTGATCGGTGCATAATTACATGTCATTTTGTATCCTTCTAACTTATGATTTGGTTATGTTTTTGAGTTAAACTTGTGCTTTTAATAAGTTTTCTGTTTGTTTCAGTGTAACAAGCTTGAGACTCATTAAATGCATTTTGGAGACAAGTTGGCTCATCGGTGTCTGCAGATCAGTCAACTTCACGAATTGGACTGTACTTGCTCAAGAAGAACCAGATGATGAGCCATACATCATTGGAAAGATACGGAAGTCTAGTTTCTGGAGAATTTTACGGTTCATGATTCCGAGTCTTCTAGAGAAAGTTATACAAGTTTTGGCAACTTAAGGTCAAATTCGGCAGCATCTGCGTTACTGGGCCAAAACGCATACTTCTACTACTCCGATGGGAATACTTTCTTCATAGAAGTTGTTCCAATGGGTGTCTAGTATAACATATCCAAATTTGAGCCCTATTGGATACGGTTTGAAACCTCTGGCCTTCCTACACCAAGACTGGTTCAGAAAACTCGTTTTTCAGCAACCAAAAGGCAATCACATGGGTTGGCAGCAAAGGGCAGCCACATCTGATCACCTTTGAACCCATGTGAAGAATCTTCAGGTGCAGCAGCAAAAGATGAAGGATGGTGTGGGAATCCATCATGTTGTTCCTCCCTCTTAGCCCTATAAATAGAGAAGCCTTCAAGCTTCAAAACACACCCCAAGGGGGGAGCTCTCAAACACTTCTCTAGAGCTCCCTTCCCTTCTCTCCCTCAAATTCTCTTAGTTTCCTTTCAAGTTGTCAATTGTTGTAACAAAATGAGTTTACTAAATTTTCCTTCAAGTTTTCTTAGTTCCACTTTAATTTTATTTGTAATGTACATTCTTTCTTAAGTATTCAAGTTTAATTAGTTTCCAAGTTTCAGTTATGGTTTTTGTTCTTATTCATTATGCTTATAAGTTAATATGCTAGTTTGAATGATTGATCACCATTTAGGCTTGCATGTTAGCTATCTTGGTTTGAATTAAGAGTATACATCATGCTTTAATTCGAATTGAACTATGAATAGGAAGAGTATGTATGGACATTCGACAACAGGGATTAGATACATACTTGGTTGTTTAAATTGTTCTTCTATGCTTAATGGGTTCCTAATAGGGGTGGGCGGTTCGGTTCGGTCCCTTCTGACCTTAAACCGGAACTGAAATCGGTACTATTTAACCGGTCCGGTTCGGTCTGGTTTAAGTAAAAAAAATTTCAAAAACCGGCCGGTTCGGTTTTAACCGAATTCCGGTTCCGGTCCCTTTACCCTTCCCTTTGAACCGGTTTATTAATTTTTTATTTTTTAATTATTTTTTTATTTTTTTAATTAAAAATTTATAATAAATAACTTATTTTTTTGGCTTAAAAATTAACAAATAATCCAATTCATACATTTAGAAATTTTTTGAAGTTGAACTATAGTGATTATAACATTTAAAATATGAGATTATATTTTAAAAATTTGTAAATAAAAAATAAAAAAATAAAAAAATATGACCGGTCCGTTTTTCGGTCCGGTCCGGTGCGGTGTAGTGTAAAACAGAACCGGAACCGGTTGGAACCGGTTCGGTCCGGTCGGTCCGGTTTGTTGACTTTTTTGGTCAACCGGTTTTTTTCCGGTTTTTTTTCACCGGTTCGGTTCGGTGTTCGGTTTTTCCGGTCCGATGCCCACCCCTAGTTCCTAATGCTTAATTTTAGGTTAGACAACAAATGATCAAATTAGGGAATTAGGAACACAAGGTTTTGACCACACACCATGGCTTAATCATACTTTAGCTAGAATCAATCCATTAATCTAATTGCACTTGGGAACTTATTTGCTTGAGTTATTTCCTTTTTCTTGTTTTATTTATTTTCTTTTTTTCATTTCTGTTTTGTGTAGGGAAAATGAATTGGATCATTCAATCACCAATCCTCGTGGGATCGACCTCGCACTTACATATGCTATACTACCAAACGGCTCGTGCACTTGCGAGTATCACAAGTTGAGGATGCAGCTGAATCTATTTTTGATGCAGTGAATCCGACACAACAAGTTTTTGGCGCCGTTGCCGGGGAGGGTTTAGTGTGGAGAGCAGTGGGAGAAGTCGCGACCTCCAAGTGCATCCATACTCGACCTAATCACTTCAAGGAGCAGCATTTCAATCCTTTATCTTCTTTGAATTCTGTTTATTTCCGTAATTGTTTTTGTCTTTTGGTCCGCATTGAGTTCTTTGTTCGTTTGTTTGAATTTGTTTAGAGTACTTAGTTCATTTTCGTTTATGGTTTGTTGTATCATGTTATTTTAATTTGTTTTTGTTTCTTTTTCTTACGAGAATATCTTTAAAAAATTAAAAAAATTTAAATAAATAAAAAAAAAGATTTTTCATATGAGCTCACTTATGGTAACCAAAAACTTGTTGCTTCGAATTCAGCTGCACCAAAATGGATTCAGCTGCATCCTCAACTTGTGATACTCGCAAGTGCACGAGCCGTTTGGTAGTATAGCATATGTAAGTGCGAGGTCGATCCCAAGAGGATTGGTGATTGAATGATCCAATTTGTTTCCCCTACACAAAATAGAAATGAAAAAGAAAATAAATAAAACAAGAAAAAAAAAAGGAAATAACTCAAGCAAATAAGTTCCCAAGTTCAATTAGATTAATGGATTGATTCTAGCTAAAGTATGATTAAGCCATGGTGTGTGGTCATAACCTTGTGTTCCTAATTCCCTAATTTGATCATTTGTTGTCTAACCTAAAATTAAGAATTAGGAACCCATTAAGCATAGAAGAACAATTTAAACAACCAAGCATGTATCTAATCCCTGTTGTCAAATGTCCATACATACTCTTCCTATTCATAGTTCAATTCGAATTAAAGCATGGTGTCTACTCTTAATTCAAACCAAGATAGCTAACATGCAAGCCTAAATGGTGATCAATCATTCAAACTAACATATTAATTTATAAGCATAATGAATAAGAACAAAAACCATAATTGAAACTTGGAAACTAATCAAACTTGAAAATAAAGAAAAGAATTTACATAACAATGAAAAGTAAAGTGGAACTAAGAAAAACTTAAGGAGAATTTCAGCACAAATATTTCATTACAACAATTGAAAACTTGAAAGAGAAACTAAGAGAATTTGAGGGAGAGAAGGGAAGGGAGCTCTAGAGAAGTGTTTGAGAGCTGCCCCCCTTGGGGTGTGTTTTGAAGCTTGAAGGCTTCTCTATTTATAGGGCTAAGAGGGAGGAACACCATGATGAAATTCAACACCACCATTCCTCCTTTAATACAACCCATAACTCTCACTTCATATTGTCTATGTTAGTGTGGTTGGAATCAACTCCATCCCATACTTCTTTTGTTGCACCTCAAGCTTTCTTCACATGAGATTGCTGGTTTCTTCTTTTAGCATGGAGGTCTGGCTCTTTATTTTCTGCCAACCCATGTGCTGCTAGTCTTTGTTGCTGGCTAATAAAGTTCTTTTGCTGTTGCACATGTGTTGCTGGAAAAACGAATCCTCCTGAGCAGGGTTCAGTGTTGGACGGGCTGAGGACTCCACATATGTCCAATTGGGCTGAAATTTGGATATGTTGTACTAGACACCCATTGGAACAAGTTCTATGAACAATGTCTTCCCATCTGAGCAATAAAAGTGTACATTTTGGGCCTTGCAACTTGACTGCCGAAAATAGACTGGAATTGACTTCATTGCAGTCAGCTTGTGGGCTTGTTTTGGGCTTGATCTTACCTCCTATAAAATCTGGAAAAATCTGAATCTTCAAACCCTTTGAATTATCTTTCCAAGCATATGCAGCCCAGCTCAAGGAAAAATCGGAAAGCCCTTCAAATGTGATATTTGGCCCAGTAACGCAGATGCTGCCGAATTTGACCATAAGTTACCAAAACTTGCATAACTTTCTCTAGAAGATTCGGAATCATGAACCGTAAAATTCTCCAGAAACTAGACTTCCGTATCTTTCCAATGATATAGGGCTCATTATCTGGTTCTTCTTGACCAAGTACAGTCCAATCCGTGAAGTTGACTGATCTGCAGACACCGATGAGCTAACTTGTCGCCAAAATGCATTTACTGAGTCTCAAGCTTATTACACTGAAACAAATACAAAATTTATTAAAAGCACAAGTTTAACTCAAAAACATAATCAAATCATAAGTTATAAGGGTACAAAATGATATATGACCTAATCGCTTCAAGGGGGAGCATTTCAATCCTTTCTCTTCTTTGAATTCTGTTTATTTCCGTCATTGTTTTTACCTTTTGGTCCGCGCTGAGTTCTTTGTTTTTCTGTGCTGAATCCAACCATATAAAGAACCTGAATTTTGGACTTACGGTTTGAAAGTTATAGGCTAAAAACTGAACAGAGGTCGAAGCTGAAAAACATAGAAACGAATCTGTCCAAATGGTGATAATTAGGTGATAGAAAGTGCTGTTTGTGTTTTTCTTTTGTTTCTTGGTTTGTTTCTTTTAGTACAACAAATTATTTCGTTTGTTTGAGTTTGTTTAGAGTACTTAGTTCATTTTCGTTTATGGTTTGTTGTTTCATTTTATCTTAATTTGTTTTTGTTTCTTTTTATAAAAAATTAAAGATTTTTCATACAAGCTAACTTATGGTAACCCCAGTGAGCACTTCCGTCAATACAGTGTCTAAGAGTTCTATAGGCGACACCTTTGGTGTCTAAGAAGTTTGGGTTTTAAGCGGGACCATTGTGACCCCTCCAACCTTCCCGGATCCCCTGGCTGTGTTTTTCTGAGGCCCTTAATTGGTCATCCGTGAGTTGCTTGTATATTCGTGTGTTTTTAAATTTTGTTTTTTTTAAATTTTCTTTCTTTTTTTTTTTCTGTTGAATCTTTGTTTTTGTTTTGTTAAGTTAGTTTATGTATTTATTTACGTGTTATGGTTGTTAGTTTATTTCTGAGTGTTAAAAACACATTTTTATTTCACTTCAAAAAAAAAAAACAATAAACAAAAAAAACAAAAAAACAAAAAACAAAAACAAAACAAAAATAAACATTCAAGTAAAAATAAAATAAAAAACTTCTTCTTTTCTTCATCTTCTTCATCATCTTCATCTTCATCATCATCATGGCTTGTCTTTATTTTCTCGCACTTGCAGAATCTGCAGCAGCTCTACATGGTCCTCATTCTTTCTCTCCAGTTCTTCCACATCCTGGATTGGCAAAGTAAAGCCGCTTCTGCAAGTCCGCCACCATAGCCTTCAAGGAAGCTACTTCCTCGCTCAGCGCCGCACACTCCCGTGTCCTCGCTAGTAATCGCATGCCCAAATTGGTAGCCGAGACCGCATGGAGCACAGAAAGAGTGGGACTCATCCACTGCCATCTTGTTGAGACCTACGTGCCACATGCAGATGATTTGCCGGTGTGAGTATACTGCCAATCATGCCACCCCAGCAGCACTGCCCTCTGTTCGACCTTGCCTCAGCACAGATCGGTATTGCCTCAGCAAAGTTTGAGGCCGTGCCGTGATGATATGAAGAGTTTGGGAAGACAGGGGTTGGAGGAGCCCCTTCTGGGCATTTGGTGGTGCAAGGGACAGCTCAAGGTTGAGATCATCAAGGTGAGTGCATGAGGATGCCATTTGTTTTGCTTTAGAATTTTTTGATGTTTTTCTTTGAGTTTGCAGGAAGAAATGCTGGGTATCATCCGTTGCAGAGGCGTGGTTTAAATATAGACATATGCTGATGAGAGAGAGCCATCACCCTTTCGGATTTCCGGGCATGCTCGACCTAATCGCTTCAAGGGGGAGCACCTTTACTTTCACTTTACTTTTCTTTTTTCCGTGTTTTCTGGTGTTTTATTGTTTTGCCCGTTACTTTCATTTTCTAGAGCTTTGTGTTTTTGCCTTTCCCTTTCGGCTATCATCTTTATTTTATTTTAGTTAGGGAACTGTGCTTCCATTTCCGTTTGTCGTCTTCGTTTGATTTAAGTTTGGGAAGTGTGCTTTCTTTTTCTGTTTTCTTTTTCCTTCTGCAAACTTACTCTTTTATTTCCCAAAACAAAATAACAAAAACAAAAACAACCAAAAAAATAATAATAATAAAATAACTTAAAAACAACAATAATGCAGTAGAAATCATTTCTTCACAGTGCTCGGTGTCTCGACCATTGGAGCTTTGAGTTTAGCCCTCTGGCTGTCCTCTTCCTGGGCTTCATGCACAGCCTCTTGGGGCTCACCACTTGAGCTCCCAAAGATCGCAATCTTAGCTTGAGCGTAATTACTCTCGCGATCTACTTGCTTGCGTTTACCCGGTCGGTCTAGGTCCTCCAGCTGCTTTCGCATGTCGCGAGAGTACAACTCTACCATCTTTGATAGGTTTCGATTCTCGTCCCGCAATACTTCTAGCTGGTGTCGATTCACCTCCACTATCCTTGACCTCTCCCTTTTCATGCTTTTTATAGCAGTCTGGCACTCTTCCACCATACTTCGCTCCGCCGCAACTGACCTTTCAGCACCTCTACCTCATGGGACTTCGCAAGTAGGTGATGACCCAAACTTGCGACACATGCTGCACTCTGCACGCTCAGTGCCATGGCATCACTCGCAACCCGATTATCATCCCTTGTGCCAAACACACGTATATCTTTAGGAGTAACTAAATTTCTGCCCACTCCAATGGCAACATCGTTGTCCAGGAGTATTGAGTCAGCTACTATCACAGGCCCCCTTGCGGAGGCAAAGTAGGGCATCCATACCTGGTGCCGCTGCTTGACCCCATGACTGAGTCGGTGGAGCTAGGTTAAGATCCAACGAAAATGGGTAGTTAGAGGCCATTTGATTTCTCACTCGTTTTTCTTTTCTCTTTTGTGTGTTTCTGAGTTTGTGTTTTGTTTTACCCTTTCTGAGTTTGTGTTTTGTTTTACCCTTTCTTTTTACCTTTTATAGACTTAGTCTGCTAAACCCTAGCCGTTGCGGTTCTCAGTTTTGTGCGGCCCTTACGGCCACCCGTTTCCCAACCCCCCTTAATTGCATTTTCACCTTTCACCACCTTCAAAGTGAAAAAGTCGTCCCGCTTCACCCAAGAGGCCAATAATTCTGGCTTGGGGGATGTGAAAGCGGCCTCTGCGCGACGACACGTCCCTCACCTCTTTTGCCCGTGACTTCCCAGGAACCAAGGCATCAGGGACCACACTCTTCCTTTTCAGAAATCTCGCCTTCGCGTTCCCAATTCACGTTTCATTAAATTAAAAAAAATAAAAATAAAAATAATAACAAACGTGTGGGCTTCGGATTTCTTTGCGGGTCGGGTTTTCACCGTTGTTAGGTTTCAAAGTGTGTTCACTTCTTTTGGGTTGGGTTTTCAATTGTTTGGGTTTTGGTTTGCGTAATCCTGTTTGTTTAGGGCTTTCTGTTTCGAGGGTTTTTACTGTTTCATTTTATTTGTTTGTTTGTTTTGTAATTTTTATTTTTGTAATTATTTTAATTCTTGTGTGTTTTGTGATTTTATATTTACTTTAGTACCTTTCATTTCTTGTTATGACATTGCTTGTTCCTAATTTTTAAACATTGAGGACAATGTTTATTTCTAGGTTTGGGGGTATTGGAGTTTAGCATGTAAATTTGGTTTTTCCTTAATTTAATTTTTTTTATTTGCTTGTTTTTATTTTTATTTTATTTTTTTTAAGTCTTGCTTTTATTTTGATTTTGATTTTGATTTTGATTTTATTCACTTTCCGAACACATTTGATGAGATTGTGATAAATGTTTGCATGACTTAAATGAAAATTGAATTTTTTTTATTTATTATTATTATTTTTTTTCCTTGTAAATTTTTATTTCAAAAAAAATTAAATAAATAAATTTGGAATCGTTCTAGCATGATATGTTTGAAACCTTCTTTGCACTTGCCATTTGTTTCTTAATTTTCCAATTAAAGGATTTGCATGACCCAAAGAATTGTATCAAGCATAAATTAGACTTATATAACCATATAATGTGAGCTTTTGAGCCTTGTGCTTCATTTCATGAGTGTTATACACATACTCTTATTTTCTTGTCATCAAAGTTGTTGTTTGATCTCATCATTCATTGATTTGGTTGAACACTTAAAAGTCATTCATTCTTTTGCAATTTGATTTCATGACATTTAAGAAATGATTTTAAGGCCCTCTTTGGATCGTTTGTGCCTTTCAAGCTAACCTTATGCATGCTTAAGCATGATTTTCCATTGTTTACCATTTTGAGCCTACATGTAAACCTTTTCTTTCATTTTACCAATTATATTTCCTCGCCTTAGCCCGAAAAACAAATATTTACCTTTCTAAGGAACTCATGAGCTCTAATTCGGATGTGTTTTTCATGCTAAGTTTGGGAAGGGATATTACATTTCAAAAAAAAAAAAAAAAAAGAGAACTTCACTCAATTGGTGAAAGAAAAGAAAAGAGAAAAAAAAAGTTGTGATTAAGTGGTGGTTGATTGAAAATTCATTTTTGGTCCTTCAAAAATAATTGTTGTTTGGAAAGGAGTGTAAACCATTGTAAATGAAGGTATAAGGAGTTTTGATCACTTAAAAGAAAAAATCTAATCGTGATGATTCGAAGTCTTGTAAACTATTATTTTATGCTCTTACATTTTGAGTTCCTTGGACTTTGTATTATCCATACCTTTCATTTCTCACTCACCTTACACCCTTGGCCCCATTACAACCTATAATAAAGACCTAAATTGATCTTAAATGTCATATGGTTGAATTGCATGCATTTTCTTACTTTTAAGTGTTTGGCATCCTTCTTGAGATCATATTAATGCAAGTTCTTTATCTTCCTATTTTGAGTTAAGTCCTTTATGGTTTAACTCTAATCTCATGTTTATAAGTGAGTGTTGCATTGTAGCCCTCTTCTGAGTGATTCATTTGTGAGAGGACAACTTTGGTGAGATTTGAAGTTGCTTTTGTGCTTGGTATGATTTTTGAAATTGTGTGGAAACTAAGATTGGGGAATTTGTTGCATTTGGCTATCACACTACTACACTTTGAGCATGTTGTGTTTTGAACGTTGCCGCCTTGTAAATAATGTCTAAAACTGAGTTTTTATTGTTAAAACTTTTGAGTTATGTGCATGAGTCATTTCTTTTTCAGAAAATGTTCGGAAAGATTGTTTTGAGTTTTATTTTTACTTTTTTTATTTTTTTATTTTTATTTTTATTTTTGTTTTGTTTTTGTAATTATTTTTGTTTTGGTTTTTGTGTTTCTTTTATTTTGCTTAAAGACTAACAAATCTAATAAGTTTTCTAACCACTTTGTTTTGTAGAGTTAGTAAAACGTTTGTGGGTATCGTTTCTGTTAAACCCTCAGGAGACACAACTCCTCCTACTAGGGATGCCTAGAGGTTTAAAGGCTTGTTGCATACGCTCAATGCAATCGAGTTACCTACGAAAGTGGTCTAATTAACTTCTTGTTTTGTTTTTATCTGTGTTTTCCTTTTTGTTTTGCTCGAGGACTAGCAAAATCTAGGTTTAGGGGTATTTGATCGGTGCATAATTACATGTCATTTTGTATCCTTCTAACTTATGATTTGGTTATGTTTTTGAGTTAAACTTGTGCTTTTAATAAGTTTTGTGTTTGTTTCAGTGTAACAAGCTTGAGACTCATTAAATGCATTTTGGAGACAAGTTGGCTCATCGGTGTCTGCAGATCAGTCAACTTCACGAATTGGACTGTACTTGCTCAAGAAGAACCAGATTATGAACCATACATCATTGGAAAGATACGGAAGTCTAGTTTCTGGAGAATTTTACGGTTCATGATTCCGAGTCTTCTAGAGAAAGTTATACAAGTTTTGGCAACTTAAGGTCAAATTCGGCAGCATCTGCGTTACTGGGCCAAAACGCATACTTCTACTACTCCGATGGGAATACTTTCTTCATAGAAGTTGTTCCAATGGGTATCTACTATAACATATCCAAATTTGAACCCCATTGGATACGGTTTGAAACCTCTGGCCTTCCTACACCAAGACTGGTTCAGAAAACTCGTTTTTCAGCAACCAAAAGGCAATCACATGGGTTGGCAGCAAAGGGCAGCCACATCTGATCACCTTTGAACCCATGTGAAGAATCTTCAGGTGCAGCAGCAAAAGATGAAGGATGGTGTGGGAGAAACATGATGAGCAGCTGACCCAAATACTCAAAGAGAACATGTGCTGCCATACTATGCATTACCCTCTCATTGTCTTCAAGGGGAAGTTCTAAACTCTCTTTCTTTTATTTCTTTCATTTTCATTCCTTTACCCTTGTTTTCATGTGCATTATTGTATGCTTTACATGGATTCAAATATTGAGGGCAATGCTTCATTTAAGTTTTGGGGTGCTGGAAAGTTTTTTTTAGTTTTTGTGTTTGTGTTTGAAAACGTAGGCTTCTTCATTGCTACAATTTTTATTTTCTGCTTCTGTTTTGAAAGTTTGGTCCGCGTTGTGTTCTTCATTTTTTTCATGTTGAATCCAACGACATAAAGAACGTTAAATTTGACCAAGTGGTTTGAAAGTTACATGTCAAAACAGATTATATGTTGAAATTGAGCAGAACAGCAATTTGAAACCTCACGTTTTTTTTTTTCTGTTTCTTTTTCTTTGAGTCATTTTCAGTTTTCCTTCCCACACCAATGATAAATCTTAAGTCTAACTTCTAATATGGCTCTTAGGAATTTGATAAGCATTGTGTTAGGTCTGAATCTTATTCTTTTGCTAGCTAAGTCTCACATAATTATTCTTGAGCTTTCTATGCACTTTAGCCATGATTATACAACTCTTGCATGTCTTACCCAATTGTGTGCATTTTTGCTTGTGTGATTCACTGGAATGTTAAGCTATAACTAAGATATGATTTAGGCCATCTTTGTTAAGCCTCTTTCTTTTTCCTCCATCAACCCCTACAATACATATTCCATTGTAAACCATTTTGTGCCCAAACACTTAGCCATTTCTTTCTATCACCTTATCATCCATTAAACATCCTACCATCTAGGGGACATGTAGAGTATGATTGTATTTGAGATTGTAATGTATTCAAGGCAATAAATGAGCTATAAAAAAAATCAAAAGAAAAAGAGAAAAGAAGTGTGGCCAATGTAGTCACGACCCTAGGGTGATATAAGGAGAAATCAAGGTGATCTAGGGTGAAGAGCCGCAAAATTGGGCCAAATATTATACAAAGTGTGTAAATGTCAAAATCAAATTGTGAAGTGATTCAATTGCAAAATCTGGTGTTGTGAGCTCTTCAATTTTTGTGCCTTACATGTCAAATGTCAATGATCTTGTTTACAAGATATGCTCTACTTTGTTCCTTAGACTTTGTGTTTCAATATCCATTACTTTTCTAACCATTACATTACATCCATGAGTAAAGTCCTATTGATTTTGGTTTAGCTTGGCAAACTTGTGTTCATTCTTGCAGGAATTCATATCGTTGTTTGAGAAGCATGAGTTGTATCTTCATGGCTATTTCACACACACACCTTGAGCATGATTTTTGTGAGATTGTGGTAGCACTTGAATAATGTTTAGAACTTCCTTAGTGCTTGTTTTGTTCCTTGTTGAGACATCTCTATGAAGTTTAAAATTTCTGTTCGGTTGGAATGGTTAACGTTTTTGTTTTTGTTTTGTTTAGACTAACAAATCTATTAAGTTTTCTAACCATTTTGTTTTGTAGAGTCAGTAAAACGTTTGTGGGTATCATATTCTGTTAAACCCTCAGGAGACACAACTCCTCCTACTAGGGATGCCTAGAGGTTTAAAGGCTTGTTGCATACGCACAATGCAACCGAGTTACCTACGAAAGTGGTCTAGTTAACTTCTTATTTTGTTTTGTTTTTCTTTGTTTTTCTTTTGTTTTGCTCGAGGACTAGCAAAATCTAAGTTTGGGGGTGTGTTAAGCTCATATTTTCATACATATACATGCCCAATTTACTTACTCATTTTGCTTAGTTTCTTAGATTTCTAAGTTATTTGCCTCTCTTTGTGTGTTTTGTAGGCCAAGGGAGCAAAAGAGCATAATTCATGCAATCCATGCATATTAAGGGCTGATTGGCATGAGAGGAAGACACTTGAGGCATTTGAAGCAAGATGGTGCAAAAACGTGCAAAAACTGGAGCCTGAGTTAGAAGTTCATTTCGGACTTATCTTCTTCATCCGAACTTGGATTGGGCCAATACTTGTGTGGTTGGATCAATGACATTCTGAACTTCAAATTGGATATCTTAAAGTCATCATTTGATTCAGCCCAACCCAATTCGTGAGCCCATGGAAATACACATCATGCTGACTCCAGATGAGCTCATTGCATGCTTGGTCATGATGAGCTAGGCATGAGCTATTGGTTTCTGAATGGAAGCTTGGTCATGCTGACATGAGGATGAGCTAGGGCTGCTAGTGGGATTTAGTGGAGTAACCATTTCTGATTTTCTAATGCAAGTGTTGAGTCCATTAGCCATATTCAATTCAGATTTCCCACTCCCCTCTCCCTATAAATACCACTTCCATTCCACATTCAATTGACATCCAGAGATCCATCATTTACACTTCCATTGTACACAAAGAGAGGGAAAGTTGAGAGTCACAAAGGGAGAGAAGGGAGAAGGGCAGGCAGCTGGGAGGCTTTGGCCTCCTGGCAGCCATGGAGATGATTCTTTTCCATCTCTAGCATGCTGTCCTTATCTTCTTCTCCTCCCTTTGTCTTTTATTTTCTTCTTGTATTTTCTTGTATTTACTTTGTTTTTCTGTTATTAGATGTAATAAACATCTTGCCAGTCTTGTATCATGGTTTGAGTTTATAAAGTTTGATTTCATTCATGAATTCTTCTTCACTGTTTTAATGGAGCTGTTTTTGCATCCTTTGATTGATCACCTGAGGTTTTATGCATTTTGCTCTTGTTGGGAAGGTTTGGGGATCATCTTCATTCCATCCATTAGCAACTCATGTGATTTGGTTTCTAGGTCTCCTAATGTAAACACCATGCTTGGGGTCCTTGTGATGTTCAATGCAATTTGATCCAAACACCATGGACTTATTTGTGAGCATCTTCATGAGTGAATCAATTTGTTTACTTGCTGCCATAACATGATTAGAACAATTAGGGTGGATTCTAAAACCTCACCATCTTGTCTTAGTTCTTTTCTTTCTTCTTGTTTTGTTTCTCTTGTTTCCATTTCTGTTTTGTGTAGGAAAACTGAGTTGGATCATTCAATCATCAATCCCTGTGGAATCGACCTCGCACTTACATATGCTAAACTACCAACGGCTCGTGCACTTGCGAGTATCACAAGTTGAGGATGCAGCTGAATCCATTTTGGTGCCGCTAAATCTACGCAACAAGTTTTTGGCGCCGTTGCCGGGGATTGGTAACATTGCTTGATTCTATTTGATTTTCCTACTTTTTATTTATTTTCATCTTTTTTATAACTAGACAGTTTCATGTTTTAAAGTTAATGAGGTTAATTGATAAGTTGTGTTTGTAGTCCAACGGATAAGGACAATTGCCTGACAAGCAAGAGAACTGGGTTTGAGTCCCAGCTTACACAACACAAAAAAAAAACAAAAAGGTTCAAGTAGCATGTTGATTATTTCTGGTTTATGGTTTCATTCACTTGTTCTTAATGAAATATCTTGTTCAAGTTTACATAAACACCATATGACTCTTGGACCGATTAGTGAATGGATGGGTAGATATTGAAGACAAACACCATGTTTAAATTCTACTTGGTTCTTTATTGTTCTTCTTGTTCTTAATGGGTTTGGAATTTGTGTTTAGACTAAACACCATAGCTAAATACTTGTTCTGAATACTTGATTACAACCACACACCAAATGGATAATCATATTTGAGAAAGAACGAACTCCATAAGCTAGTTTGATTTACTTTGATGCTTGTTACTTTGAAGCATGGAATTAGATGTTTGTGGTGAAGTTGAATCCCTAATCTTGATGTTTTAGTTTAGTTTATCCTTTTCATTTATGTTCTGGTTTCCTAATCCAATAAATCTAAAAATCTGTTTCAAGTTTCCTTGTCTTTCTTTAAGCATTTCTGAAGTAGCTCAATAAGAAAGAGGGAAAGAGAGGAGACAACCCAATCCATAGAAACATGGAGTATGGAGCAGCGGAGAAGTCGACCTCCAGCTGCTATGGCCAACCACTCTCTAGCTAATCACTTCAAAGGGAGCATTCCGATCATATCTCTTTCATTTGTATAATAACTGCTACTCATTCTTAGTTGTGTCTCATTTTCTGTTTTGTTTTTGTTAGGGTTTTCTTTTCCTTGATGTGGGAGAAACATGATGAGCAGCTGACCCAAATACTCAAAGAGAACATGTGCTGCCATACTATGCATTACCCTCTCATTGTCTTCAAGGGGAAGTTCTAAACTCTCTTTCTTTTATTTCTTTCATTTTCATTCCTTTACCCTTGTTTTCATGTGCATTATTGTATGCTTTACATGGATTCAAATATTGAGGGCAATGCTTCATTTAAGTTTGGGGGTGCTGGAAAGTTTTTTTTAGTTTTTGTGTTTGTGTTTGAAAACGTAGGCTTCTTCATTGCTACAATTTTTATTTTCTGCTTCTGTTTTGAAAGTTTGGTCCGCGTTGTGTTCTTCATTTTTTTCATGTTGAATCCAACGACATAAAGAACGTTAAATTTGACCAAGTGGTTTGAAAGTTACATGTCAAAACAGATTATATGTTGAAATTGAGCAGAACAACAATTTGAAACCTCACGTTTTTCTTTTCTGTTTCTTTTTCTTTGAGTCATTTTCAGTTTTCCTTCCCACACCAATGATAAATCTTAAGTCTAACTTCTAATATGGCTCTTAGGAATTTGATAAGCATTGTGTTAGGTCTGAATCTTATTCTTTTGCTAGCTAAGTCTCACATAATTATTCTTGAGCTTTCTATGCACTTTAGCCATGATTATACAACTCTTGCATGTCTTACCCAATTGTGTGCATTTTTGCTTGTGTGATTCACTGGAATGTTAAGCTATAACTAAGATATGATTTAGGCCATCTTTGTTAAGCCTCTTTCTTTTTCCTCCATCAACCCCTACAATACATATTCCATTGTAAACCATTTTGTGCCCAAACACTTAGCCATTTCTTTCTATCACCTTATCATCCATTAAACATCCTACCATCTAGGGGACATGTAGAGTATGATTGTATTTGAGATTGTAATGTATTCAAGGCAATAAATGAGCTATAAAAAAAATCAAAAGAAAAAGAGAAAAGAAGTGTGGCCAATGTAGTCACGACCCTAGGGTGATATAAGGAGAAATCAAGGTGATCTAGGGTGAAGAGCCGCAAAATTGGGCCAAATATTATACAAAGTGTGTAAATGTCAAAATCAAATTGTGAAGTGATTCAATTGCAAAATCTGGTGTTGTGAGCTCTTCAATTTTTGTGCCTTACATGTCAAATGTCAATGATCTTGTTTACAAGATATGCTCTACTTTGTTCCTTAGACTTTGTGTTTCAATATCCATTACTTTTCTAACCATTACATTACATCCATGAGTAAAGTCCTATTGATTTTGGTTTAGCTTGGCAAACTTGTGTTCATTCTTGCAGGAATTCATATCGTTGTTTGAGAAGCATGAGTTGTATCTTCATGGCTATTTCACACACACACCTTGAGCATGATTTTTGTGAGATTGTGGTAGCACTTGAATAATGTTTAGAACTTCCTTAGTGCTTGTTTTGTTCCTTGTTGAGACATCTCTATGAAGTTTAAAATTTCTGTTCGGTTGGAATGGTTAACGTTTTTGTTTTTGTTTTGTTTAGACTAACAAATCTATTAAGTTTTCTAACCATTTTGTTTTGTAGAGTCAGTAAAACGTTTGTGGGTATCGAATTCTGTTAAACCCTCAGGAGACACAACTCCTCCTACTAGGGATGCCTAGAGGTTTAAAGGCTTGTTGCATACGCACAATGCAACCGAGTTACCTACGAAAGTGGTCTAGTTAACTTCTTATTTTGTTTTGTTTTTCTTTGTTTTTCTTTTGTTTTGCTCGAGGACTAGCAAAATCTAAGTTTGGGGGTGTGTTAAGCTCATATTTTCATACATATACATGCCCAATTTACTTACTCATTTTGCTTAGTTTCTTAGATTTCTAAGTTATTTGCCTCTCTTTGTGTGTTTTGTAGGCCAAGGGAGCAAAAGAGCATAATTCATGCAATCCATGCATATTAAGGGCTGATTGGCATGAGAGGAAGACACTTGAGGCATTTGAAGCAAGATGGTGCAAAAACGTGCAAAAACTGGAGCCTGAGTTAGAAGTTCATTTCGGACTTATCTTCTTCATCCGAACTTGGATTGGGCCAATACTTGTGTGGTTGGATCAATGACATTCTGAACTTCAAATTGGATATCTTAAAGTCATCATTTGATTCAGCCCAACCCAATTCGTGAGCCCATGGAAATACACATCATGCTGACTCCAGATGAGCTCATTGCATGCTTGGTCATGATGAGCTAGGCATGAGCTATTGGTTTCTGAATGGAAGCTTGGTCATGCTGACATGAGGATGAGCTAGGGCTGCTAGTGGGATTTAGTGGAGTAACCATTTCTGATTTTCTAATGCAAGTGTTGAGTCCATTAGCCATATTCAATTCAGATTTCCCACTCCCCTCTCCCTATAAATACCACTTCCATTCCACATTCAATTGACATCCAGAGATCCATCATTTACACTTCCATTGTACACAAAGAGAGGGAAAGTTGAGAGTCACAAAGGGAGAGAAGGGAGAAGGCAGAGCTGGGAGGCTTTGGCCTCCTGGCAGCCATGGAGATGATTCTTTTCCATCTCTAGCATGCTGTCCTTATCTTCTTCTCCTCCCTTTGTCTTTTATTTTCTTCTTGTATTTTCTTGTATTTACTTTGTTTTTCTGTTATTAGATGTAATAAACATCTTGCCAGTCTTGTATCATGGTTTGAGTTTATAAAGTTTGATTTCATTCATGAATTCTTCTTCACTGTTTTAATGGAGCTGTTTTTGCATCCTTTGATTGATCACCTGAGGTTTTATGCATTTTGCTCTTGTTGGGAAGGTTTGGGGATCATCTTCATTCCATCCATTAGCAACTCATGTGATTTGGTTTCTAGGTCTCCTAATGTAAACACCATGCTTGGGGTCCTTGTGATGTTCAATGCAATTTGATCCAAACACCATGGACTTATTTGTGAGCATCTTCATGAGTGAATCAATTTGTTTACTTGCTGCCATAACATGATTAGAACAATTAGGGTGGATTCTAAAACCTCACCATCTTGTCTTAGTTCTTTTCTTTCTTCTTGTTTTGTTTCTCTTGTTTCCATTTCTGTTTTGTGTAGGAAAATTGAGTTGGATCATTCAATCATCAATCCCTGTGGAATCGAACCTCGCACTTACATATGCTAAACTACCAACGGCTCGTGCACTTGCGAGTATCACAAGTTGAGGATGCAGCTGAATCCATTTTGGTGCAGCTAAATCTACGCAACACATGGCTTAATCATACTTTAGCTAGAATCAATCCATTAATCTAATTGAACTTGGGAACTTATTTGCTTGAGTTATTTCCTTTTTCTTGTTTTATTTATTTTCTTTTTTTCATTTCTGTTTTGTGTAGGGAAAATGAATTGGATCATTCAATCACCAATCCTCGTGGGATCGAACCTCGCACTTACATATGCTATACTACCAAACGGCTCGTGCACTTGCGAGTATCACAAGTTGAGGATGCAGCTGAATCTATTTTTGATGCAGTGAATCCGACACAGCAGGCATGAGGCCGAGGACGACCCCACTTTGGGAATTTCTGATGAAGAATATGAGGGGATCCTCGGATGGTCGAGGAGAAACCTAGGGCATGGCACGACTTGCTCCCCGAAGCTCTTTGGGCTTACCGAATCTCAAAACGCTCGGCCACAGGCACTTCTCCTTATGCCTTAACCTACGGTCACGATGCCATCATTCCAATGGAGTTGAAGGTTCGGTCTCTTTGTGTGACCGAACGACTGAGCAGGAAGGAAAGGACTATGCGCAAGCCATGACTCAGGAGTTCAGAAGATTTGGAGCAATCCAGACTCGATGCTTATAACTTAATGCAGGCGCAGAAGTAGATTGCGGCGAGGGCTTACAATAAAAAGGTCAAGCAAAAGACTTTCGCCGAAGGCGACTTTGTATGGCGAGCCGTGCTTCCTATCGGGACGAAGGACCCTCGGTTCGGCAAATCTCGCCCAATTGGGAAGGGCCGTTCATTATTGAGCGAATCCTTGGCCGAGGTGCATTTTAGTTAAAAGACAGGGATGGAGAATGGTACAATTTACCGATCAACGGCCAGTATTTAAAGAGATACGCCCCGCCATTGTGGGAAACGGCCGCAAAGGAATCATAAAGATTAACAAATGACAAAGGTGGAGTATGCAACACGACAAAGTTTGACCAAAAAATTCATACTTCATTTTATTCATTTAGTTTAAAAAGAGGGCCACGTTTACAAGGAAACGGCCGAGAGCATTGCCGAGTACAAACACACAAGGAAAATCACATCCTAAGTCTACGCACTTCGACTCCATGGTCTTCTTGCTGGACAATCAGACGCTTTCCCCGAAGCAGGACCTCCGCCACCCACATCGTCGCCATCTACGGCCAGCCTAAAGCCAAGGCTTCACTCCGGCCATGGGAAGCGCAAGGGCCGTCACTCCGGCCAAGGTAAAGGGCCGTCACTCAGGACATGTATGGCGACCGTCACTACCGGCCATGGCAAGCTGTCGCCATTCCGGTAGTAACAACGGCCGTTTTTCAGGCCGTGGTAGCGGCTGTCACTCCGGCCATGGTAAGCGGTCGTCATTCTGGCTTTGGTGGGAACCATCGCTCCAGCCGTGGTAAGGGCCGTCACTCCGGCCACAGATGCGACAGGGGTGCTCGGCCGAGTAAATTCGGCCACGTCGGAAGTCGTCCCACCAGGTCCTCCCATCTTCATCAAACTGTCAAGTCACCTGGACCAGGCCAACCTGCCAAGTCATGAAACTCAGCAGATGTGGCTCCCTGGTTTGGGGAGGGTGGCAGGAAGAACCTTTCGAGCAGGTTGAAATAAGGAAGGATGAATCCCAGGAATGGAAGGAAGGCTCCAGAGGTGTTTAAAACGAGAAGAAACACCACTGAGTAATAAAAAGGTTTCAAACTTGGGTTGAGAAAACTGAGGAAGGGTGTTGGACAGACTTTACTCTATCTATTTCTCGCAAGTGCACGAACCAATTATAGTATAGGAATGCAAGCACGAGGTCGTTCCACAGAGACTTGGATGAAAGACACTTATTACTACTACTTAGACTCACAAGTAATCCTAAGACTAAACAGAATTTAATGAGGTTGTGTTGAGTTTGTTGGGAGTAACAACTACAAAAAGGGAAAGCAATTAGCAAGTGACTGAAAACTACTAAAAGGGAATGCAAAATAGCAAGTGACCAGCAAGTAGATGTTTAGAAAATTTAGAGACAAAGGAGACAAGCACTAGGGTTTCAACTTCACCATGACAATCCAATTTCAAGCAACAAGTTAACAATCACCTAAGTTGATTACAATTTCTGGAGTTCGTTCTTTCTTATGTATGATTATCCATATGGTGTTTGGTTTTAATCAAGTACTCAGAAAACACAACTTAGCTGTGGTGTTTAGTCTAAGCTATGAATCTGAATCCATTAAGCTTAAGAAGAACACAAAGGAACCAAGTAAACATTTAAACATGGTGTTTGTCCTAAATGCATTACCCACTCATTCACTAATCGGTTCAAGAGTCATATGGTGTTTATGTAAACTTGAACTAGATAACCAACATGCATGTGTTCATAGTGGCCAGTTATTTAAACATGCATAAAGATTCAACTAAGAACAAGTGAATGAGACCAGAAAATTAGAAGTAATCAACCAGGGATAACATTAACTTGAAACATGAAATTGTCTTGTCAGGTTACATTGAAACCCTAGCTATGGAATTAGTTACACTCCATTAATGGAAAATGCATTTGAATTATAATAAACATGGAGAGTGTAAGAAAAACCCGTGAAGAACGAATTATGTTGTTGTAGAGCTTCTCACGGCTTCCACCATGTATGCTGCGCAAGAGATGAAGAGTGGTGTAGATGGTGGAAGCTGGATTGTGTTTTGGGATTTTGAGAGTGTTTGAGAATGGCTGGAGTGAATTGTGGGGTTGTGAATCCCAGGATTTTGTGTCTTGAATGTGGAATGGATGTGGTATTTATAGGGAGAGGTGAGTGATAAATCTGAATTCAATATGGCTAATGCATACAACACTTGTATTAGAAAATCAGAATTGGTTGCTGCACTTCACCAATAAATCCCACCAGCAGCCATAGCTCATCTTCATGTCACCATGACCAAGCTTCCATCAGAAACCAATAGCTCATGCCTAGCTCACCATGACCAAGCATCCAATGAGCTCATCTGGGAGTCAGCATGATGAACAACTTCTTGGGCTTCCGAATTGGGCTACTTTTAACCAAATGACGATTTTAAGATGTCCATTTTGAAGTTCAGAATGTCTCTGATCCAACCACACAAGCATTGCCCCAATCCAAGTTCGGATGAAGAAGATAAGTCCGAAATGAATTTCTAACTCAGTCTCCAGTTTTTGCACGTTTTTGCACCATTTTGCTTCAAATGCCTCAAGTGGTACCTAGAGCTCAATGAACTGAATAACAAACACAAAATGGATTAAAAGCACAAGTTTTACCTAAAAACATAACCAAACAATAGGGTAGAGTGCTACAAAATGATACAGAATTATGCATTGATCAATACCCCAAACCTATATTTTGCTGGTCCTCAAGCAAAACTAAAACTTAAACACCACAAAACAACACACAAAACGAAACTTATTGCACCATTTTCGTAGATGACACGATTGCATTGAGCAAATGCAACAAGCCTTTAAACCTCTAGGTGTCCCTAGTAGGAGGAGTTGTGTCTCCTGAGGGTTTACAAGTGATGACTCCCACAAACATCAACAAATTCTGCAAGACAACTAATAGTTAAAGAATCACTTTTAAACAAACTAAGGAAAACCAATGAATGCACAATCACACTTTCAAAACTAATGGTATGCCACTTCAGATCTTCACACCAGGGTGTATAGTGTATTGCCACTGCAAAAAGAATTCCAGCATTGAAGTGACCGTACTCAAATACTTAGATAGAAATCGCCTCAACTCTAGGTCTCACGGGTATCGCTCAAATCTTCACAAAGAACCTAGGGTTTAGTTTCTCAACAAGCATATGTGAGTGATGTTATGTAAAGGGAACAAGATTTCACATATGAAATAATCATAAAACAAAAGCACGATTTCTGGAAATAAGATCTCATGAAAGGAAATCAAATGCTAAGAACATAGAAAGAATACATTGCATACCAGCACCCATGAACCGGACTTCCCCAAAGATCAGTTAGGTCTTAATCAAGCTTGTAATTTCAGGCTGAGGGTAGGGGTTATGAAAAGAAGGGAAATGAAAACTAAGAACTCAAGAACATGCCAAGAGTGCTTCTTCTTGCTACAAGGTAAATGGCTACACTTTGTGAATCTTCAAGGCAATGACTTGTGCTCCATTGAACTGAATTTGAATCTTTGATCAAGAACATGTTTTGTTTTGTTTTGTTTTGTTTTTTTTTAAACGAATTTGGCCCTCTTTGCTTTTCTCCTTGAATTGCACTAGCACACTGATTCTCTCCATTTGTTTGGTATAACGCCCATCCTTGCTTCTTCATTTTGTTGAGATCTTGACATGTTCTCCAGTTATAGGGTATGGCTAAACAAGGGATGGTATCTTAGATTAAGATACACGGGTAGGAGTAATGTGGGTGATGAAAGAAAGACTTAAGTGTTTGGATGCAAAATTGGGTAAAGCAGGCACACAACAGGGAGGGATATCAAAGCCTTTTAGTGACTTAAACACACATAGCCTACATCATATCAATGGGTACATCTTTTCCACAAATGTCAGCAAGCAACATAGCATCTGCAAAAGATCAAATAGTTCTTAGTATTCGATGAATATAATGAGATCATCATAAAAGGAATTTGGGAAGTTGTAAGAGTAGAAACAAATAAAACCCTCTCAAGGAATGGAATAGGCTCAAATTAGCTCACTAGGGTAGTCTCCACAATTCTTCTAAAGATATCTGAGTATAGCACCTTGTGAACCGAAATTCCAATTGCATGGCAGTGTGTATGGCAGAAATTCTGATGCAAACACTTTCATGGCAACACACTAGCAAAGAATTAGTGACAATGACATTGCATATACATCTTCATTAGTAAGCAAAAGGAAATCTTTCACTAAGACTCAGAAATTCAACAACAGACTCAAAAATTCAACAAGTTTCATCCCACACCCCAAACCTGAATGAAACATTGTCCTCAATGTTTAAAGGAAAGGAAACAAAATGCAAAAACCAAACTAAACATAAAACGCAAGAAAGGAATCAACTCAAAACCAAAACAACAAAACCTGGTTGGGTTGCCAATAGTTAGGGTGTGGTGAACTCAAGAGAGTCCACAGCTCGTGTTTCCACTACATCATCCAAGTATTGTTTCAGACTCTGCCCATTCACCTTGAAAGTTGTCATGTCCCTTAGGTTCTCAATCTCAACAGCTCCATGAGGGAAAACTTGAAGCACCTTGAATGGCCCCAGCCATCTAGATTTCAATTTACCTGGAAAGAGACGCAAACGTGAGTCATATAACAAAACTTTCATACCTGGCTTGAATTCTTTCCTGAGGATGGGCTTTTCATGATAGCGTTTGGTCCTCTCTTTTTAAATTTTTGCATTCTCATAAGCTTCGTTCCTTAGCTCCTCCAATTCATTGAGCTGCAATTTTCTGACATTCCCAGCTTCTTTGAGATCAAAATTGAACTTTTTAATTGCCCAATATGCTCGGTGCTCAAGCTCCATTGGTAGATGAGAAGCCTTCCCAAACACAAGTCTATAAGGGCTCATCCCAATGGGAGTCTTATAAGCTGTCCTATATGCCCAAAGTGCATCATTGAGTCGTAGTGCCCAATCTTTTCGAGTAGGATTGACAGTTTTCTCCAAAATATTCTTGATCTCTCTATTACTAATGTTCTCGACTTGTCCGGAAGTTTGAGGATGATATGGAGTTGACACTCTATGTGTGATATTGTACTTTTTCATTAAGGCCTCAAATGGTTTGTTACAGAAGTGGCTGCCACCATCACTAATGACAGCCCTAGGAGTTCCAAACCGAGTGAAAATCACATCTCTCAGGAATTTCAGAACAACTCTATGATCATTAGTCTTTGTAGCCAAAGCCTCCACCCATTTGGATACATAATCTACAGCAACAAGAATGTAAGTATAACCCAAAGAGGAAGGAAAAGGTCCCATGAAATCTATACCCCATATGTCAAACAGCTCCACCACCAAAATGTTGTTCAATGGCATCATATTCCTCCGGCTTATGTTTCCCATTCTTTGACACCTATCACATTTAGAACAGAAATAAAATGCATCTTTAAAAAGAGAGGGCCAAAAGAAACCAGATTGAAGAACCTTAGCTGCTGTTTTCTTGGCACCAAAATGACCTCCACATGCAAATTCATGACTAAACTTGAGTATGCTTTGCTGCTCATTTCTCTGGAATACACCTCCTTATGATTTGGTCAGGGCCATGTTTGAACAGATATGGATCATCCCAGAAGTAATGTTTGGCTGTGGCAAGGAACTTCTTTCTTTCCTGAAAAGTTAGATCATCTCTCAAAACACCACTAGCAAGATAATTAACAAGATCAGCATACCATGGTTCTTGATCATCAATGGCAAATAGTTGTTCATCTGGAAAAGATTCATTGAGGGGCAAGACATCCTCAAACTTGTGGTTACCATCGATGAGACGAGAGAGATGATCAGCAACAACATTCTCACACCCTTTCTTATCTCGGATTTCTAAATCAAATTCTTGCAATAGCAATACCCATCGAAGCAAGCGTGGCTTAGCATCCTTCTTGGTTAACAAGTACCTAAGTGCTGCATGGTCAGAATATACAATCACTTTAGAACCAACAAGATATGAACGAAACTTCTCTAAAGCAAAAATTATAGCAAGTAACTCCTTCTCAGTTGTTGAGTAATTGAGCTGAGCATCATTTAATGTCCGGCTCGCATAATAGATTACATGAGGGAGCTTATTCACTCTTTGTCCTAGCACTACACCAAGAGCATACTCAAAAGCATCACACATTAATTCAAAAGGTAATGACCAATTTGGTGCCTTGATAATTGGTGTCGATGTTAGTTCTAGTTTTAGAGTGTTAAATGCATTCAAACAATCTTTATCAAAGTTGAAAACAGAATCTTTAGCCAAAAGATTGCATAGAGGACGAGTGATTTTGGAGAAATCTTTAATAAAACGACGATAAAAACCTGCATGTCCTAGAAAACTCCTCACACCTTTCACTGAAGTAGGGGATGGCAAATTAGAAATCAAATCAATCTTTGCTTTGTCTACCTCAATACCTTTGCTGGAAATAGCATGGCCTAAGACAATACCTTGCTTCACCATGAAGTGACACTTCTCCCAATTCAGAATTAGATTAGTTTCCTGGCATATTTTAAGCACTAATGACAAATGGTTAAGACAATCATCGAAAGAGGATCCAAAAACTTAAAAGTCATCCATAAATACCTCAATGAACCTCTCTATCATGTCTGAAAAAATAGCCATCATGCATCGTTGGAAGGTAGCTGGGGCATTGCATAAACCAAATGGCATTCGTCTATACGCAAAGGTTCCAAAGGGGCATGTGAATGTTGTCTTCTCTTGATCCTCCGGGGCTATTGCAATTTGATTGTAACCTGAAAAACCATCAAGGAAACAATAATGTGAGTGACCAGCTAGCCTTTCAAGCATTTGATCAATAAAAGGCAAAGGAAAGTGATCCTTTCTAGTGGCAGTGTTTAGCTTCCGATAATCAATGCAAACTCTCCATCCTGTGATTGGTCTTGTTGGCACCAGCTCATTGTCCTCATTCTTGACCACTGTGATGCCTGAACTTCTTTGGGACAACTTGGATAGGACTCACCCATTTGCTATCTGAGATAGGATAAATGATTCCTACATCAAGTAATTTGAGTATTTCAGTTCTTACAACATCCTTCATATGTGGGTTGAGTCTCCTTTGGGGCTCACGAGTTGGCTTGGCATCCTCAATCAAAATCCGATGCATGCACATTGTAGGGCTTATTCCCTTGATATCTGCAATGGTCCATTCGATGGCATTCTTGTGCTCTCTCAAAACTGTAATCAACTTATCCTCCTCTAATGGTAAAAGGTCAGAAGCTATAATGATGGGAAGGGTTTCTGTCTCACCAAGATAAACATATTTAAGGTGTTGTGGAAGAGGTTTTAGCTCAAGTTTAGGTGGCTTGACAATGGAGGGAACTAGTTTAGTGGTGGCAGGTGTAAGAGGTTCAACAATGGGTGAAATGGAAGAATCGAATGGTTTCAAAACCTCAAGGGCAGCCGCCACTTCAATGAACTCAGATTCATCATCAAGGTCACCTAAAGGTTGTGTCAAAACAATTTCTAAAGCATCATCAGATTGTGCCTGCACAAACTTAGACAAAACCAGGGAATCCAAACTATCAATTGAAAAACAATCAAGTGAATTAGAAGGATGAGTTAAGGATTCAAACACTTTGAATTCTATGGTTTGGCCAAGGACTGTCATTTTCAGAATGCCATTTTTCACATCAATAAGAGTGTTTGCTGTGGCCATGAATGGTCTTCCAAGCAAGATAGGCAACTCACGATCATGAATGGGTGCATCTTCCATGTCTAACACTACAAAATCAGCAGGCAATATTAGCTTATCAACTTGAACCAAAATATCTTCAACTATACCTCTAGGATATTTTCCTGAGCGATGAGCAAGTTGTAAGCTGAAGCGTGGTGGATTTTAACTTTCCCAAACCTAGTTGTAGGTATACTGAATAAGGCATTAGATTGATACTTGCACCTAAATCCAACATGGCTTTCTCAGCTCGTTTATCTCCAATGGTTATGCCGATGGTAAAACTGCCTGGATCCTTGAGTTTAGGAGGAAGTTTTCTTTGAAGGACAGCACTCACATTTTTCAGACACCAACACCTTTTCATGAGGGCTATACCTTCTCTTGTGTGAGTTCAACTCCTTAAAAAATTTAGCATAAGTTGGCATATTCCTGATCACATCAAGCAAAGGCAAGTTAACATTGTCTTTACTAAGTATATCATAGATTTCATTAAAAGACTTATCATGTTTGCTTTTAGCAAGACGTCCAGGAAAAGGAATTGGTGGCACATAAGGGGTCGGGCTTGTGCAATATAGGTGAAATTGTTGACGTGCCAATGAGAATTTCTTCTTTTGGTGTCGTCTCTTCCTTGTGTTCATCACCTGCATTCACGACATCATGATTAGTAACTTCTTTGCCAAGTTTATTATCAATAACCTTACCACTTCTAAGAACTGAGATTGCTTTGGCTTGCTCATGATGCTTGGGATTCACATTTGACTGTGTCCTCCAATGAACTTGGTTTAGGCTGGAATGATGAACTTGCTTGATTTTGATTGTTGCTCCAAGAGAAATTTGGGTGATTCCTCCAACCAGGATTATAAGTGTTCGAGAATGGATCATTTCTTGGCCTTTGGTTGTAAGAATTCATCATGTGGGCTTGTTCTTGGACAAACTCAGGATAAGCGTTACTAGCTGAACACATGTGAGTTGAGTGTCCTTGAGAATTGCAAATAGCACAAACTTCAACTTGAGGAGCTTTAGGGACCATATTGAGCACAGCTTCAAGCTTCCTTTGTAAACTAGCCACCTGCGAAGCAAGCTCATTGTTAGGACTAATCTCATAGATACCAGCTTTACCTCTTGTATCTTTGTGTTGAGCATTGGATCCCTGTTGGAAAAAATGGCTCACCTAAAGGATACAAGGTTGTTTTGGCGCTAAAGGAGGATTTTTTGAGTCTGCCTCAGCGACCGGTCGCTAGGAATTGGCGACCGGTCGCCATAAGCAGATTCGAAGCCTGGAGCAGAAGCTGAAGAGCGACCGGTCGCTAGTTCTTTGCGACCGGTCGCAGGAAGCACGAGCGACCGGTCGCTGGACTTTTGCGACCGGTCGCAGAAGCAGATTCAAAGTCTGGAGGGAAAGACTTCTGGCGACCGGTCGCTCCAGTCGTGCCTGTGACGTTTTCCTTACGTGTTTTCAACTGTGTTTTCGATGGCTATCGCTTTCCACATGATTTCAGAGGCTTAGTGGGTCACTTCTGAGGTAAAAGAGGGTTGACTACCTGCTGGATAGTTGGGAGAGCACTCATGGCTAATTGGTTATCTTATTTTGGATTATCTCCTCTCCATTTTCTGGTTTAATGGAGGTGGCTGAGTGAGATTCTATTGACCTACTTGATCTGACATTTAGTCTAAGTGGTGACTAAAGGAAGGAACGTGGAGGACAATCAGATATCCTATCTCTTGTCCATTGGCTTGTGTAGGTAATGGGATGAAGTAAGATAACACAAGGGTGAAAGCAAGTTGAATAATAGTAAGTGGCAGAAGCCTAAGGTTGACAGAGTTTCTGGTGAGAGTTTCAGAAAAGCCAAGGGGAGAGCAAGAGAGTTCTCAAAGTGTATCAAGGTGTTGAGCAAGGGTGAGAGAGAAACAGATTGTGAGGGTAGTGTTCTAAGGGGGTTTCCTTTTGTAAACCAAAGTTGTAACCTATCTTCATTAGTGAAATTTCTCAAGGTGATTACCATGGAGGATGTAGGCAAATTGCTGAACCTCTATAAACACTTGTGTCATTTGTGCTTGGTTAATTTCTGTGTGTGTGTGTAAGACTCATCCATCATTGAGTTCTTTGTCCAAAGTCCATCAACAACAAGATCTTTAAGGGCAGTGAGTTAGTCATTAATTCACAACAAGTGGTATGAGAGCTGTGTTTGGCAGCTGGAGCTATTTCTTCTCTTGGAGTGCTAGTGTGTTGAAGATGGCAAGTGACTTAGAAGCTGAGAGTGGTAGCAGTTCACAGTATGTGAAGCAACCACAGGTAGCAAGCATGAAGGTTGAGTTAAAGCCTTTCACAGGGAAGGAGAACTTCACTCTTTGGCAACGAAGGATGAAGTCGGCTCTTACACAACAACAGCTCCATGTTGTGTTGGTTGGCAAGGAAAAGAAGCCAGCAAGCATGACGGATGATGAGTGGGGAGTACTTGACGAGTTAGCCAGAGGAGCCATCGAAAACTATCTCTCCGACGAGGTGCTCATCAACGTGATAAAGGATACGGCAAAGCAAACATGGGAGAAGCTCGAAGAGATGTTTGCAGGGAAGTCGTTGTCCAACAAACTCTTCCTCAAGGAAGAGCTCCTGAATCTTAAGATGGAGGAGGGAGGAAATCTAATGGAACATCTAAGTAGTTTCAATAGATGTGTTGCTGACTTGCAGAGAATGGATGTGAATTATAGTCCGGAGGATAAGGCTCTTATGTTGTTGACATCCTTGCCTCCGTCCTATAAACACTTTCGAACCACTCTTATGTTCGGAAAGGTTACTCTTGATTTTGAGCCTGTGGTGCAAGACATCATGACACACCATAGGATGACTCAACGTTCGGGAGAAAACTCTCAAGGCGAAGGTCTAGTTGCAAAGACCGGAGAGAGAGGCCGTTCAAAGAAGCGTGAAGGCAAGAAAGGCAATAGAGGAAGGTCCAAATCCAAGGCAAAGGAAGGTTGTTTCGAGTGTGGGTCAAAGGAGCATTGGAAAAAGAATTGCCCCATATGGAAGGAGAAGAAGAACAAAGGGAAGAACGCAGCAAACACAGCTGAGGATGTCACAGAAAGTGATGGTGAGCTTTTGTGTGTTAATGGCAATGTTAAAACAAATGCATTGGCTAATTCTTCAAGGTGTTCCTCTTCCGATTGGATTTTGGATTCCGGATGCTCATATCATATGTGCTCAAACAAGGAGTGGTTTGACACGTATGAGAAAAGAAGATAGCAGTGAAGTGATGATGGGGGATGGCTCAATGTGTAGAGTCAAAGGCACCGGGACAATCAAGGTGAAGATGCATGATGGGGCTGTTAGGACGCTTGGAATGGTGAGGCACATTCCAAAGTTGCGTAAGAATCTCATTTCCCTTGGAACTCTTGACAAGAATGGTTATTCATTCAAAGCATATGGAGGGAAACTCATAATCTCAAAAGGTTCACTTGTGATTACGAAGGGAGAGATTCAACCTAACTGTCTATATAGGTTGTGTGGTACAACAATTATAGGTGGAGCAGCTGTATCTACAAGCAAGGACTCGGAGGATGAAACTCAGCTTTGGCATTTGAGGCTAGGGCACATGAGTGAGAGGGGCATGCAGGAACTACACAACAGAAAGTTGTTGAAAGGTGTTCAAAGTTGCAAGCTGGAGTTCTGCAGATTTTGTACCATGGGAAAGCAATCAAAGATAGCTTTCAAGCAGCGAAACAAAGAGGAAGGAAGCACAGGTGTGCTTGATTATATTCACACGGATGTATGGGGGCCATCGCGGTTAAATGGAAGGGTGGAGCTCGCTATTTCGTGACTTTCTTGGATGATTTTTCAAGGAAGGTTTGGGTCTACTTCATGAAGGAGAAATCTGAGGTCTTCACCAAATTCAAAGAGTGGAAGGCGGAAGTAGAGAACCTAACCGGAAGAAAGATCAAGATCCTAAAGAGTGACAATGGTGGTGAATATAAGGACAGCAAGTTCCTTGAGTTTTGCAAGAGTGAAGGCATTAAGAGGCACTTTACCGTGAAGAAGACACCCCAACAAAATGGAGCTGCGGAGAGGATGAACCGAACTCTCATGGAGCGTGAGAGATGTATGAGAATTCATGCAGGGTTGCCCGAATCTTTTTGGGCAGAAACGGTTAACCACGCTGCCTATTTGGTTAACCGATCGCCTTCAAGAAATCTTGAGTTCAAGTGTGAGAGAGGAGGTATGGTCTAATAAGTCAATCGATTATTCGAATCTTAAGGTGTTTGGGTGCAGTGCATATGCACTTATTCCTAGTGATGAAAGATCCAAGTTGAAGCCAAAGTCTCTTGAATGCATTTTCATTGGATTTGAGAGTGGTGTGAAGGGCCACAAGCTGTGGGATCCTGTGAACCACAAGAAGATACTCAGCAGAAATGTTGTGTTTGATGAGAAGACCATACCTATGAACAAAGTCAAGAATTCAGAGGCAAAGGAGGATGTTGTTGAGGAAGAAACAACCTTTCAAGTTCCACTCAAGAAGGTGTCAAGAAAGACTACTCAGAAACAGCCAACTGAAGACGTTCAGGAGGAGGTGGAGTCTGACATTGAAGAGGAAGAAGCTGGGCAGCATCAACAACACACTCAAGAAGAAGAAGAGGCTCAAGAACAGGTGGAGCCATCATCTATAGCTCGATCCAGGCCCAAGAGAACCATCAAACCACCTCAAAGGTTTGGATGGGAGACGGATGCAGTTCACTATGCCCTAAATGCTAGTGAAGAAGAACCAACCACGTTCCAAGAAGCGTTGAGAACAAGGAACGGGAAAGTTGGATGGAAGCTATGATGCAAGAGATGGAATCTCTACACCAAAACTCAGTTTGGGAGTTAGTTCCTAAACCCAAAGGTCGTAAGGTTATTGGCTGCAAATGGGTGTTTAGGAAGAAAGAAGAAATGCATGAGAAGGGTGCCACCTTATTCAAAGCTCGGTTGGTGGCCAAAGGATTCTTGCAAAAGGAGGGAGTTGATTATGATGAAATCTTCTCTCCGGTGGTGAAACATACTTCTATACGACTACTACTCTCCATAGTAGCACAAGAGGACATGGAGGTGGAGCAAATGGATGTGAAGACTGCTTTCCTTCATGGTGAATTGGAGGAAGACATCTACATGAGCCAACCTCAAGGGTTCATTGAAGCAGGGAAGGAAAATCTGGTTTGTAGGTTGAAGAAGTCTTTGTATGGGCTGAAGCAATCTCCAAGACAGTGGAACAAGTGCTTTGATTCTTACATGATGAAGATTGGGTATAGAAGATGTGAATCTGATTGTTGTGTATACACTCATGCATTCAAGGATGGTAACTTCATCCTTTTGCTTCTTTATGTTGATGACATGCTAATTGCATGTAAGGACATGTCAAAAATCCAGAATTTGAAGACATTGCTTGGAAGGGAATTTGACATGAAGGATCTTGGGGCTGCACAAAAGATCCTAGGAATGGAGATCAGGAGAGATAGAAATGAAGGCAAGTTGTGGCTGTCACAAAGCAAGTACATTTCCAAGGTACTTGAAAAGTTCAATATGATGGATTGCAAGCCGGTGTCTACTCCTTTGGTGGAGCATTTTAAGTTAAGTGCAAAAGAAAGTCCTTCTACATGCAAATACCTGAAAACAAAGAAAAACTCACTACTACAAAAATGGAAAAAGACGACCAGAAAAAGACGACGGCATAACATAAAACCGTCGTTGTATTTAAATCAACGACGGTAAAAAAAACCGTCGTGGATAAGTTCCTTACTGTTGAATATTTTTAAAAGACGACGCATACAAATAAAAAACCGTCGTTTTAAAAAAAGGATTTCTTCAGAGTTAAAATCTGACCAAAAAACAACGACAGTAGGTATGAATACACTGACGTAGAAAATAAAGACGCAGTTCACCAAAAAACCTGCCGTGTTAACTCCTAACTAAACACGACCGACTGTTCTTAATCCGCGTCGTATAATATAATGGAATCCACGTCTGTATACTACGACGGTGCATCTCTATAAACCGCCGACTTATTATTTTGGAGTATACTACGACGGTACCTAGAACACTACTGTCGTTTTTATTTACCACGTCCTAAGTTCAAATTACAGTCGTATTTGTTCAATATATACGTCTGCCTTCTCTGTAAACCGCCGTCTTATTTTTATAGCTTTTTAAAATTAATTAATTTTTCTTTTATTTTGGTAATATCTTTCTTAACACAAAACAAAATTTAATTCTCAATCCTCAACAACATTTTCATCTTATTTTGGTAATATCTTTCTTAACGCAAATCTCTTCGTGTTAAATATTTACACAATATATGTACACAAATTTGGCAAATACATCGAGGCAAATATATGTTCAACTGTTTCTTCCTCTCATATGCAAGCTGGGCCCTCTCCTTCCTCTTGTTCTCCTGCACAGCCTCAATTCCTGAAAATCAAAATCAAAATCAAAATCAAAATCAACAAAGTGTGAACCCTCACTCCTCGATTCCTGGTTACATTGTAGTCCCCTTTTCCAGTGATCAACTTCAAAACTCTTGTGTAGCAAGGTGGAACCAGCCTTAGAACCTGTTGTGGGTTGTGCCTTTGGGGTGAAAGCTGGGAGTGGGCTTGAGGTTCAGAATGAATAGACACCACCTACTCATTCTGAACCTCAAGCCCACTCCCAGCTACAGCCACCACCTGAGTCCGTCTCTCCGAGCATCAGGAACACCCATGCAGATAAAAAAAGCGCCGTCATAATTGCATCGGAAATCCAAAAGTCATTTCACGCGTATTAAAAAGAGAACGACGTCGTTTTCAGAACCCCAAAGTAACCACGTCAGTTTATTAAACTTTTCAGTCGTTGAATTTATAATTACAACGTCCGTTTATAGGAACAAAGCGCCGTCATAACCCCATCGGAATTCCAAAAGTCTTTCGGCAGTTGTGATGACCACGTCAGTTATGAATTATCTACTATCGTTATAACTAAATAATACGGCGGTTTTTTAATAACAACGTCGTTGTATTGAACCTGGGAAAATATATAAACTTTTCGTCACCTGACCTAATATTTTACGGTTTTCTCTTCCCGATAAAGTATCGTAGTTTCCCTCTCATTTCCCAAATCACCATTTTCGTCACCTGACCTAGCATCATCGTCTCAAATCATCGTCTTCACCTCCAAATCACCATTTTCGTCTTCGTCTTCGTCGGAAGGAAACATTTCTTTGCACGCGTAGTTATTCAAGGTTTTTTCTCACTCTCTTCCCTTTTTTTACTTTTCATTTGCATGCCGTAGTTGTTGGAAACAAGATTCTGTCAAATTGAAGAAATATTTCACTGGTTTTGATTAAATACATAAGTAGATACTCTCACGACGCCAAAAGACGCAGTTCTGTCTTGTTTTCGACGATAGAATGGACAAACCACGACGGCCGTAATGCAAACTGCACGACGGTGGCTAAAAACCGTCATGGTGTGACAATTAATACGTCGGAACAAGATAAAACCGTCGTCTAGTGAGAGAAGAACAATCGTTTTGTAAATTTTAAACCACGTCCATTATTATTAATAACCGACGTAGTTTATACACATTTACGTCATCAAAAATATAAAACCGTCGTCTTATTTCCATTCATGGTCTAAGAGACGTTTAAAAGGACGTCACTTTTTTAGTATTACCGTCGTTGTTTTGTATTATTACGTCGTTTAGGTTTATTAACCGACGTTGTTTTCCTTGCAGATAATCAAAAATTGTTTCGAAAAAATCTCAAAACAAGGAAGCTGAAGCGTCAAAGGCCAAAGCAAGTTGAAAAATCAACTCAAAGCAAACCCTCGAAGAGGATGAGATTTTCCTCAACCTCAGAAGAAAGACTCGAGCACAGCCACATTTGTTGAGGACCCAAAATCTGGCCGCGGTATACGCACAATGAGCCGTGTTGTGAAGAGGAAAATTGAGAATGTTAAGCCTGTGGTTGAGTTCAATAAAGATGGCAAACCACATGGCAAGGCTGCTGTTGAGATGCAGTCTTACATTGGTGTTTTGGCAAGCACCAGAGTCCCTCTTGTGGACAAGAAATGGAAACAAATACCCAAGGACGTGAAGGAGCAGATTTGGGAAGCTGTTCAAATGTCCTATGTTATTGGGGATAGTTACAAGAACTTGGTCTTGCAGTCCTGCCGCCAAAAAATGGAAGGATTTCAAGTATAACGTAACTAGGCAGTATATCCTTCCTTACGCACATGAGAGGGAGAGATTAAGAGAAACCCCTGCGCTTTATAAGTTCATAGAGAAGAAATCGAAGTTCAAGAAATCGATCGAGCTGTTCTATGGAAGAAAGCAAGAGAAGATAAAACAGGAAACATCCATGATCCAAAGACTCGGAGAGAAGGCAAAAATGATCGTAAGTCTCACTAACTTTGTTCTAAATTTGAAAAAACAGAGTGTTTTGTTTTGGTATAGACGTCGTTTATCTTTAAATAAGCGACGTTATAAAATGAACACCACGACGGGCTTAATTTACGGACGTTTAAAATGAATAGGACGTCGGTTTTGGAATAAAGTAGACGTCTAGATAGAATTAATACGACGGATTAAATTATTCTATAAACTGCATTTTTGTTTTAAGTTTAATCACGCACACACTCTCCCTCTCTCTGTCTATTTCACTGAAATTTGTGGTGCACAATTTCTGGAAAAGAATGCATATTTCTATCGAGTTTTTTTCTTCTTCATTAAAACTTACGACGGTTTTATCTTATCTAGACGTTATAATGCTTATACAACGACGGTAAATTTTTGCAGCCGTATGGAATTGAACATCTACGTCTGTTTGTTTAATAATCCGTCGTCTTACTTTGAATACTACGACGGTCTTTGATTTATGTTTTAATCTGTTTTATTTTGAATATACGACGTATTTTTATATACCGACGTTGTAAATTGTAAACAACGACGGTATTTAATTACAGACGTTTTAAATTAATACCACGTCGGTCATTTAAGTAAAACCGTCGTTGTTTATTATTTACAACGTCGGTATATTTATCTGTTTTACACCCTTCTCAGTTTCTAACAATCTCTCTTTCTCTCTTTTAGGATGATTTGCAAAAGCAAGTCTCCGAAGGCGTCTGACTGTCTCCGGGACCAATGATATCTTGACTCTGGCTTTGGGAACCCCGAGCATGGTGGGAGAGTCAGAGGAGCTGGTGCTGGCTTTTGTTGCTTCGATTCAGCTGCACCAAAATGGATTCAGCTGCATCCTCAACTTGTGATACTCGTAAGTGCACGACCCGTTCGGTAGTATAGCATATGTAAGTGCGAGGTTGATCCCACGAGGATTGGTGATTGAATGATCCAATTCATTTCCCTTACACAAAACAGAAATGAAAAAGGAAATAAATAAACCAAGAAAAAAAAGGAAATAACTCAAGCAAATAAGTTCCCAAGTTCAATTAGATTAACGGATTGATTCTAGCTAAAGTATGATTAAGCCATGGTGTTTGGTCCTAACCTTGTGTTCCTAATTCCCTAATTTGATCATTTGTTGTCTAACCTAAAATTAAGCATTAGGAACCCATTAAGCATAGAAGAACAATTTAAACAACCAAGCATGTATCTAATCCCTGTTGTTGAATGTCCATACATACTCTTCCTATTCATAGTTCAATTTGAATTAAAGCATGGTGTCTACTCTTAATTCAAACCAAGATAGCTAACATGCAAGCCTAAATGGTGATCAATCATTCAAACTAGCATATTAACTTATAAGCATAATGAATAAGAACAAAAACCATAATTGAAACTTGGAAACTAATTAAACTTGAATACTTAAGAAAGAATGTACATTACAAATAAAATTAAAGTAGAACTAAGAAAACTTGAAGGAAAATTTAGTAAAATCATTTTGTTACAACAATTGACAACTTGAAAGGAAACTAAGAGAATTTGAGGGAGAGAAGGGAAGGGAGCCTAGAGAAGTGTTTGAGAGCTCCCCCCTTGGGGTGTGATTTATGAAGCTCGAAGACTTCTCTATTTATAGGGCTAAGAGGGAGGAACATCATGATGAAATTCAACACCACCATTCCTTCTTTAATACAACCCATAACTCCCACCTCATCTTGTCTATGTTAGTGTGGTTGGAATCAATTGCATCCCATACTTCTTTTGCTGCACTCCAAGCTTTCTTCACATGGGATTATCAAAGGTGTTCAATTTGTGGCTGCCTTTTGCTGCCAACCCATGTGGGTTTTCTTCACCTTTGCTTGCTGAAAAAACGATTTTTCTGAACCTGTTTTGGTGTAGGAAGGCCATAGGTTTCAAAACGTATGCAATGGGGCTGAAATTTGGATATGTTATACTAGACACCCATTGGAACAACTTCTATGAAGATCTTCACCTCATCCGAGCCCCAGAGCATGCTGATCCAAGGCCAAGAAGTTGACCAACGAAACTGGGCTGGCAAGGGTTTGTAGCCAAAATTAGTTTGTCTTTAAGCTCTTCTTTCATTCCTCCAAATCAGGCCTTAACATGCATGGATTGCATCATTTCCTATCCAAAGCCATCATTGTTACCTAAAGCTTAATGAACTGAAAGATAAACACAAAAAGGATTAAAAGCACAAGTTTAACTCAAAAACATAACCAAATCATAAGCTAGAAGGGTACGAAATGATATACAATTATGAACCGATCAGCGTTACCCCAACTCAGTTCTTCAATTTGCCGAAACAGCAGAGAGTGAAATTTGGTGACAAATTGAAGGAAAGTGTGAGGGAGGCAGTAGAGAAGAGACCTTGAGGATTGAGGCGAAGTCAAGGGAAAATATAATGGAAGCGGTCAGAGAGAGAGAGGGAGGCTATGTTGGCATATATCCGTCAACTAGTTCCTAATTTTGATCCCAGCCAGATGCTCCAAACCCCAATTTCTCCAATTCCTCCAATTCCTCCAATTATTTTACCCCCTCAAGATCAAAGCCCAAAAAATCCAATGTCTGATGAGGCAAGCTGCTGGGGCCACTGGTATCAGACCCCTAGCTTTGGAATTAGAAGATCCGAAGCCTGAAGCTGATACCTGCAAGAAAAGAGAAAGAGGACACGGTAAAATCTCTGCTATTTTCTATTTCTGCTTTTTAAATTTTTAATAGACGTCGCTCCGTTCAATAGCCGACGTTAAAATTTAAAATAACGACGGTATATACGTCTTTTTCTTACAAGACACGTCGTGTTTAGTTAAATACCACGTCAGTATTTACTAGAAACCGTCGTTTATATTATATATCACGTCGGTTTTTTGAGTTTAGTTGGAGTCGTTTATTTTAGTTCACACACAAACTAACTTATATTTCTTTATTTATTTCTTGTAACAGGATCTCTCAAAGCTAGACATGCCACCTCCTCTGTTAGCCTTATGCCAACATTTCCGGACCAAGTTGTTGCCTAATGGTAACGAGGCTCTAACAATTCACATGCCCAAGGAAGTGTTTGGCTTTGAGCATGATACCTTCCTCTTCACTGAAGATGTTTTGCAGTTTGGTTCCATGGTTGAGATTGGAACCACAGTGATATCAGTATACATGAGGTAATTCTCCCTAATTCCATTTTGTTTTACATTTTCCTTTCTTTTAAATTAAAATCTCATTTAATTGACTTTCATATATTTAGGTTCCTATTTGACTATTTAAAAATGGCAAATATGGTAAACCTTGTTGGCCTCGTGCACCCTGGGCTAGTGAGCTGGAGCTGGATCAATATCAGACCGAATAAAAAACCCTGTCAAACCGCCTGAATAGCAGATGGGAATCAATTTTTCTTGGTCCCTTATAATCCAGGGTTAGTACCATTTAAAGTATTTTCCTGAGCTTCTAATATTTTTCTTTGTAGTACTATTTAACCTATATGAATCCTTATGTGCAGGGGTCATTGGGTCATGGTAATTGTGAGACCAGGCCGAGACTGCCTATTACATGAATTCACTGCCAAAACGCATGGTTGACGACGACATGAGAAATATAGTCAATACGTAAGTTGATTTCTTCTGATTTAAGATTTTTCCTATAAATTATTTAAATAAACGACTATTTTTAATAATATCGACGTTATAATTAAAATATAACGACGGTAAGTTATTACCGACGTGTTAATTTAATTACCACGTCAGTATTTTCTTTAAAATGTCGTTTAATTTAACTACCACGTTGTTTGGGTTTTATTTAAGAACGTTTAATTTTTCTGCTCAATTTTTTGTTATACGACGTTTTACTCTTACCGACGTTATAACGTTACACAACGACGGTTAGTTTTTACCGCCGTTTTAAACAAAATATCACGTCTTCGTTTAAAAAATCCGTCGTTTTGACTGATTTACCACGACGGTTACTATTTGTATTTAAATTTTTTGTTTTGTCATTAACACCCTTTGTTTTCTTGTAACAGGTCAATTAAAATGTTTAACATTCATATAAATAAAAATTCACGTAAACAGCAGGCCATTTGGAAAAATCTACACGGCACTCCTGAACAACCAACAAGTGTTGAGTGTGGCTATTACGTGATGCGATTCATGAGAGATATAATTCATGATCCATACCTAAATTTCGAGAAGAAGGTAAAACGCAACATTTTAGATATACTTTCTTTATTTTACTACGTCATATTTTAGTTTATAACCGCCGTTTGTATCTTTATAACACGTCGGTTTTTTGGTTTATTTTGCAGTTTGACAAGAAAAAAGATAAACTTCAGTATAAACAAGAGGATATTGACGAAGTTAGGCATGAATGGGCAGAATTCGTGAACAAGCAATTACCGAAGGATAATTGATGTAGATAAATATTTATGAACAATGTTTAGGTTTAATTTAGTTTATTTAAAATGTACATAAATATTTTGTTGTAATCAAGCGAACAAAAATCAAAAAAATTAAATTTTGTTTTAAAACTTGTTTAGTTCCCAAACACCGACGTCTGATTCTAATTTACACGTCTCATACGTGTACACAATGGTCGTCTTGCAATAACTGGAAATATAACATCGACGGCAATTCTTAAAAACGACATGTAATATCCATAACAACGATGGTTTCTAATTAATTCATCCTGAAAAATGAAATTGTACTCATATACTTAAACAACGTCGTTTATATACACTAAAATGACGTGTAATAGATATAACAACGACGTTTCATAATTAATTCATCCTGTATAAATGAATTGTACTCATATACTACGTCGGTTAGTATACCATTATCGACTTTTTAATAATATACAAAGGCGGATATTCTTAAATATACGCCTTTGTATATTTAAACAACGTCGGTTATATACACTAAAATGACGTTTAATAGTCATAACAACGACGGTTTTTAATTAATTCATCCTGTATAAATGAATTGTACTCATATACTACGTCGGTTAGTATACACTTATCGACGTCTTAATAATATACAAAGGCGGATATTCTTAAATATACGCCTTTGTATATTTAAACAACGTCGGTTATTTACACTAAAATGACGTTTAATAGTCATAACGACGACGGTTTTTAATTAATTCATCCTGTATAAATGAATTTGTACTCATATACTACGTCGGTTCGTATAACCTTATCGACGTCTTAATGCTATACAAAGGCGGATATTATTAAATAACCGCCTTTGTATAAAAAGATGTCGTTGTATATTAGTTTCGACGTCAGTGTAAAGGGATACAACGTCGGATAGTTCATTTTTAATTTAATTTTTATTGACGTTTATATTTTATTTAATTCCATATTAAATTCAAAACTAAATCCAAAAATTAAACTGAAAACTACCAAGCATTGGAATATTGTCTCTATCCTAAAGCTTTAAAAAATATAATTTTGGAAATATTTTTTTATTGTATTTAATTACTAATATTAATAATATATTCAAAACAAAATCCGAAAAATATACCTGCAAATTCTATGCACTGATTGAGACAATATCTTGCCCGTTAAGGCCTGAAAAATGTAATTTTAGTTTTCAAAGTTTGACTGATTTAACAAAATTCAAACAAATTTAGAGACAAAGCATGGTACTCCTTATACTTTACATAACATAACCCTAAGGTTTATGTGATCCATTGGTGGCCATAAATTCAAAATTATGAAATCCATATTTTAGCCTACTATTGTAGAAGGCAATGTTGTAAGGAATCCATAGCAATTTTCGGTTCATTTTTCTCGTACTTGTGTATTTTTTTAAAATTAATTGAAAATTTAGGGTTTAGGGTTTTTTGAAACGACGCGGTTTCCTACCGCTGTTTTTGGTCAACTACATTAACAAAGACTAATTGAATTTGGTTTACGACGTCAGTTATTAAATAGCGACGTCCTTTATGTTTACGACGTCGGTTATTAAATAGCGACGTCCTTTAATTTATAAAAACCGCCGTTGTAAGTAATAATTAGACGTCCGTGTAAGTTTTGACCGTCGTTGTTGAAAAACGCGGTACTTTAAAATTTTTGACCGCGACCTAAAATTTTCAGAATTTCCCTTTAACCCTCAAATAGTTCATTCTCTCTCTTCAACATAAATTTGTCTGAAAGTTTTCGTTCTCCCAGCTCTCTCTCAATATCCATGTAAGTACAACTCTAGTCCCTTTAATCCTAATTCTCTCAGCTCTCTCTCAAGCTTTTGTTATATTCTCTCAGCTCTCTCTCAAAGCATTGGGTACGTAGATTCTCCAAGATCTCTCTCAAAGCATTGGGTACGTAGATTCTCCAAGATCTCTCATTGGGTACGTAGATTCTCCAAGCTCTCTCTCAAGCAGTTGTTATATTCTCGCAGCTCTCTCTCAATATCCATGTAAGTACAACCCTAATCTCTTCTTAAATCCATAAATGTTTTCGTTGGTAGCTATATTAGGGTTTTGGTGTTTGCAATCTTGTAATAATTGCTCTCTGTTTGGGTTCTTTTATGTTTGTTTGGCCATGGGTTCTTGGAAAAGGAATGGGGATGGGAGATTTAAGCTGTTTTTTTTTAACTACGACGACGGTTGAAGGATCAAACCGTCGTCCAAATGTTTATTATACGTCGGTTGTTCATTTACTCCTGTCGTCTGAGTTTTAAGCCGCAACTGGTAGCCTAAAGACGACTGTTTCTCCATTAAACGTCGTCTTTAGGCTACCAGAACACCGTTCAAATTTCTGGGTTGGGAATCTTAATGACGACGGTGACTATAGATGCCGTCGTCGTCTGAATGTATATTAAACGACGATTATTTTTTTAAACCGTCGTCTTGTACATGTTTTATATTTAATTTTCATTTTGTTCTCTGCTATTTGAATGAGGTAGTGTTTCATTGCTGGTCTTTCCACTTTAATATATATATATATATATATATTTATATGAATTTGATAGAGTGTGAGATGGATAAGTCATGGATGCATGAGGATAGAAGATCGGAGGCATATGAGTTAGGGGTGGAAGGATTTTTGAATTTTGCGTCAGAAAATCTTGGAAATACAACTGAGATTCGTTGTCCATGTGTTAAATGTGGCAATATTCGATTGTTTGGGGTTGGAATTATAAGGGAACACTTATACTTTAATGGAATTGACCAAAGCTATAAGATTTGGAGATGGCACGGAGAACCTTGGGAATGGACTACCAATGCTAGTAGAAATGTGGAAGAAGATGAGCAAAGTAGGTTCAGTTATGTTTCTGAAGAATTAGGGATGGATGATAATGATTTTACCAATATTGGATCTGATCCTTATGAGTTTGCCATTGTGATTGGGGATAGCGATCAACCCTTGTACCCTGGTTGCAAGTAAGTACACGAAGTTGTCGGCTTTGGTGAAGTTATATAATTTGAAAGCAAAACATGGGATGAGTGATGTTTACTTTACAGAATTATTGATACTTCAAGGAGAATTTCTTCCAGAAGGAAATAAACTACCTTCCTCTATGTACGAGGCAAAAAAAGACTTTGTCTGCTTTAGGGATGAGTTATGAGAAAATCCACGCATGTCCCAATGACTGCATTTTGTATGGAAGGAGTATGAGAATGCAACTAATTGCCCTACTTGTGGTATCTCAAGGTGGAAGGAAACCAAGGATGGGTTCTTGAAAGAGGGTGTGGCAGCGAAGGTGGTGTGGTATTTTCCTCCAATTCCAAGGTTTAAAAGGATGTTTCAATCACATAAGACAGCTAAGAGTTTGACTTGGCATGCTGCAAGAAAATCATTGTCGGTTATATGTCTCATCCAGCGGATTCCCCGTCTTGGAAAGTTGTTGATGAAAAATGGCCCGACTTTGGTAATGAGCCAAGAAACTTGAGATTGGCTCTCTCATCTGATGGATTCAATCCCCAGTTCTTTAAGTAGCAGGATACAGTTGTTGGCCAGTTATGTTAGTTACATATAATCTCCCACCATGGCTATGCATGAAGCGGAAGTTCATGATGTTGACTATATTGATTTCCGGTCCTAAACAGCCCGGAAATGATATAGACGTCTACTTAGAGCCTTTGATTGATGATTTGAAATCTCTGTGGGATGGGATTAGAGGAGTGTATGATGCCCACATAGGAGAATACTTTACACTTAGAGCTGCATTCCTGTGGACAATTAATGATTTTCCCGCTTATGGAAACTTATCTGGTTGTGTTGTTAAAGGATATAAAGCTTGTCCAATATGCGGCGATGATACACCTAGTCACAGGTTGAAAAATGGCCACAAAATTTGTTACATTGGCCATAGAAAGTGGTTACCAATCAATCATCCATATAGGAGGCAACGTGCAGCTTTTAATGGGAAACCTGAATATGGCATGCCTCCGAGCCATTAACAGGAGAAGAAGTGCTGCATATGGTTGAAGATATTAATTACATATGGGGCTCGAAAAATGGGGGAAGTGTTGGTGAGAATGATGGTGACAGAGTTTGTTGGAAGAAGAAATCAAAATTCTTTGATCTCGAGTATTGGAAATACCTCCCTGTGAGGCATGACCTAGATGTTATGCACATTGAGAAGAATGTTTGCGATAGTATCATTGGCACATTGCTAGAGATCCCTGGAAAAAATAAAGATGGGATTGCTGCTCGGTTAGACTTATTGAACATGGGGGTAAAAATTGATTTGCAACCCGAGTATGGAGAAAGACGTACTCGCTTGCCTCCAGGGCCTTGGAATTTGTCAAGAGCAGAGAAGAGAGCGGTTTGCAATTTTTTTTATTGTATGAAGGTTCCTGAAGGTTATTCTTCAAATATAAAAAATCTTGTATCTTTAAAAGATTCAAGACTTCTTGGCCTTAAATCTCATGATTGCCATACCTTGATGCAACAATTGCTCCCTGTGGCAATTCGTTCTGTTTTGGAGAAGCCTGCAAGGTATGCAATAACTCGATTGTGCTTCTTCTTCAATGCTATATGTGCAAAGACGGTAGATGTTTCCAAGCTAGATAAGTTGGAAGAAGATGTAGTAGTTACTTTGTGTTTGCTTGAGAAGTACTTTCCCCCTTCATTCTTTGATATCATGGTTCATCTAGTAGTACATCTTGTCAGAGAAGTTCGTCTATGTGGGCCAGTATATTTAGATGGATGTATCCGTTTGAAAGATATATGAAAGTGCTAAAGGGGTATGTTCAGGAATCGTACTCGTCCCGAAGGTTGCATTGCTTAGCGGTATATAGCTGAAGAAGCTGGAGAGTTTTGTACCGAGCATTTATTTGATGTTAGTACAGTTGGAGTGCCTTCAAGCCAGAATATGGGAGTTTCAAAGCCATTATCAGGTTGCACAGTGAGCTTAGTTGATATGGACTTGTTGAACCAGGCACATCTATATGTCTTGGAGAATACGGAGGAAGTCCTACCTTATATCGAGTACGTATGAGTTTAATTTTTCATATATATGTAGCCATTTTAAATATTATTACTCTTTATGTTTATCTTATATATAAGGGACCGTAATGCGTGTTTTTTTCGTGTCAATTGTAGGGAACATATGATCCACATCAAGACCACTTATCCGAAATTTAGAAAGAGAACAAAGTGGCTACAAGATAAGCACAATAGCACTTTCATTCAATGGCTACGTTTTAAGGTATATATGTTATTGAATGACATATTGAACTTATTTTAATTTTTTTTTTTTCTATATATATGTTAGATTGAATTACTATATATGTTTAATTTGCAGGTTCAAAGTGAATTTAATGGGGAAGATTATAATGGCATATCAGAAAATTTGAGGTGGTTAGCAGCTGGTCCAAGCATGGTAGTGCCATCATATAGGAGCTATCTTATTAATGGTGTCAAATTTAGCACCAAGGCACAAGATGATGTGCGAACTGTCCAAAATAGTGGAGTTTATTTACTTGCACATACTATGCAAGTTGCTAGTGCCAAGGATAAAAACCCTATTGTCTCCAATATGGGTTTTTATGGGGTTATTCAAGAAATTTGGGATCTTGACTACCAAAAGTTTAGAATCCCAGTCTTGAGGTGTGATTGGATAGATAACACTTCGGGCCTTGTAGTCGACGAACTTGGATTTACCCTTGTAGATCTGAGTAAAATTGGACATAGGAATGACCAATTTGTTATGGTTTCTCAAGTCAAACAAGTATTTTATGTTGACGACCCAATGCATCGTGGTTTGTCGGTAGTGTTATCAATGCCTAATAGAGAATATAATGATGTTATTGGTGATGATGTGCTAGGTGATATTAGAATTGACTGTGAGCCATTTTCTAGAGGGATACCAAATGTTGACACATTTGATGATCTAGTAGGTGAGTTTGAGAGTGAGAATATTAGAGATGGGTGTGAAGATATATGGATTGATTGATTGTTGTAATGTATGACATTAGTTATGCAGTTAATTGTATGACATTAATTCATAGCTCTGTATATCATTTTAATTCCGATCACATTTTCATTCTGCAAGCTTTGGGCACGACAAATCAAAAATTAAAAATAATCGGTTAAAGCTGAACATACGATGGTCAAGTTACAAAAATCGCAAATATAGACGTCTAAAAAATAAACAACGTCGGGTGTTCACAACCGACGTAGAATGACAAGGCAAAAATGAAATAAAAACCGCCATTTGAAAAAGAAAACACGTCGGTTAATTATAATTCATTTTAAAACGGTTAATATTGTTGTTTTTACGTCATTCAAGTAAATATATGCCATGTTATATGTTTTAGACGTCAGTTTTTTTATTTCCTGAACGAAGTATTTATTAACACGGCGGTTTCTAAGTTTGACACGTCGGTGTCATTTACAGACGTTGATAAAACTATTTATGTCGGTTTTGTATTTGATTTTTACATTTAAAATTATTTAAACGTCTGTGTTTTACTAAAACCGTCGTCTATTATAGTCGAAAGCTCTCTTTTTATGCTTTTATGTATCAAATCGACGTCGGTTTTAGTTTTTTTTTTTCCGTGTAATATAATAACCACGACGGTTTTATTTTATTTAGAGACGTTGATAAACATATTTACGTCGGTTGTGTATTTGTTTTTGACATTTAACATTATTTAAACGTCTGTTTGTTACTAAAACCGTCGTTTTTTATAGTCGAAAGGTCTCTTTTTATGCTTTATGTATCAAATCGACGTCAGTTTTAGTTTTTTTATGACGTGTAATATATTAACCACGTCTTTTTTTGTGTGTTCAAGCCGTCAAAATAATTTTCAACGTCTGTGGTGACCTAAAGGGTCGTGGTTATTATTGTTTTTACGTCAGTTAAGTAAATATATGCCATGTTATATGTTTTAGACGTCAGTTGTTTTATTTAGTGAACGTAGTATTTATTAACCACGACGGTTTCTAAGTTTTACACGTCGGTTTTGTTTTATTTAGAGACGTTGATAACCATATTTACGTCCGTTTTGTATTTGTTTTTGACATTTAACATTATTTAAACGTCTTTTGTTACTAAAACCGTCGTCTTTTATAGTCGAAAGGTCTCTTTTTATGCTTTATGTATCAAATCGACATCGGTTTTAGTTTTTTTATGACGTGTAATATATTAACCACGTCGTTTTTTGTGTGTTCAAGACGTCAAAATACTTTTCAACGTCTTCGGTACCTAAAGGGTCGTGGTTAATGTTGTTTTTACGTCAGTTAGGTAGATATATGCCATGTTATATGTTTTAGACGTCAATTTTTTCAGTTAGTGAACGTAGTATGTATTAACCACGACGGTTTCTATGTTGTACACGTCGGTGTTGTTTAATTAAGAGACGTTGATAAAAGTATTTACGTCGGTTTTTGAGTTGTTTTTGACATTTAACATTGTTTAAACGTCTGTATTTGACTAAAACTGTCGTCTATTATAGTCGAAAGGTCTTTTTTTAAGCTTTGAAGTATGAAATCTACGTCGGTTTTTGTTTGTTTACTGACGTGTACTATATTAACCACGTCGGTGATTTGCCGTCGTTATTTCATGTGTGAAAAGACGGCGGTTCGATTTCTCGTCGGTTGTAAACCATGATACACGACGGTGGATTCCCGTCGTCTATTTCATTTTTTGTAGTAGTGCACCAACTTTCATACACCCAGAGAAACATCAGAGAGAGCCAAGGATTTGCTGCTGCACTACTTGAGGAGCTTTCGAAGGTGTTCCTGTGGAGACTCCGAAGATCAAGTCCATCGGCCAAATCGGTTTTATGACAATAATTCTCTTGTTTATATTTTCTTTTGTCATGAACTAATTTTCCTTGCTAGGGCTACGATGTAGCCTAACTATGAATACTTAATTTTTATAGTTATATTAATTTCTGATTATTATCCCATGTTGAGTATTTGTTACTGTTCTTAATGCTTTGAATATCTGGCCAATATTTAATTGATTTGATGATCCAAGCGGAGACCGAGAGGAGATGTTTGGTGTTTTCTTCTTGTAACAAATACCATGTCTTGAATGAGTGCCCGAGAGGGACTAACATGACTCATGCAGTTTTCTTGCAGGTTCTCATAGAACTTAATGGGTTCTTGATTTTCTAAATCTGTTGCTTCTAGAGAGAATGGGTTGTTAATTAAGAATACTTTTGGTTGAGCCCGAGATGGGATATCGAATGAATTAGGAGAAACCAACTGTCAACATGGATAGTAATTAGGGTTAATTGGCTATAAGAATTAAGTGGAATTGGTTATGGTGAAATCGGATGCTCTAGTGTCTCATCATCTTAATTTTCTATCATTAATTAAATTGCTATTTTTCATAATTGTTTTAGGTTACTTAAATCAATCAATCTTCTTAATCAATTGTTAAGATAAACTTTTGAATTAATCATAATTGGTAATTAATAGGGAATTACATTCTTCGTGGGAACGATACTCTACTTATTTCTATATTACTTGTGCGAATTGTGTGCTTGCAATAATTTCACAACACTTGTGCCTTAAAAGCAGTGGTTGGTGTATTGCATAGTTTTAGCAATTGGATTTCACTTAAAACTCTCCGAATGACTCCTCCCAGCATATTACGATGTTGCCCAAGTTTTGGGCTCAATCGAAATAAATAGGTGTAAGAAATTGCACAATTCTAGTTCGTACTCAGTTTGTGCCTTAAATGGAGTGGTTGGAGTATTGCATAGTTTTAGCAATTGGATTTCACTCAAAACTCACTGAAAGATTCCTCCTACCATATTATGATGTTGCCCAAGTTTTGGTCTTGATTCGAAGTCAATAGGTGTAAGAAGTTGGAAAATTAGAGTTCGTACTAAGTTTTTGCCTTAAATGGAGTGATTTGTGTATTGCATAGTTTTAACGATTGGATTTTACTCAAAACACCCGAATGACTCCACATACCATATTATGATGTTCCCCAAGTTTTGGGCTTGATCAGAAATCAATAGGTGTAAGAAATTGGATAATTCAAGTTGGTACTCAGTTTGTGCCTTAAAAGCAGTGGTTGGTGTATTGCATAGTTTTAGCAATTGGATTTCACTCAAAACTCACCGAATGACTCCTCCCACCATAGTATGATGTTGCCCAAGTTTTGGGCTCAAATCGAAATCAATAGGTGTAAGAAATTGGACAATTCAAGTTCGTACTCAATTTGTGCCTGAAATGGAGTGGTTCGTGCATTGCATAGTTTTAGTGATTGGATTTCACTTAAAACTCACCGAATGACTCCTCCCACCTTATTTTCATGTTGCCCAAGTTTTGGTCTTGATTCGAAGTCAATAGCTGTACGAAATTGGACAATTCAAGTTTTACGCAGTTGGGCCCTCAATGTAGTGGTTGGTGAATTCCATAGTTTTAGCGATTGGATTTCACTCAAAACTCACCAAATGACTCCTCCCACCATATTATGGTGTTGCCCAAGTTTTGGGATCAATCCAAAATCAATAGGTGTAAGAAATTGGACAATTCAAGTTCGTACTCAGTTTGAGCCTTGAATGCAGTGGTTGGTGTATTGCATAGTTTTAGTGATTGGATTTCACTCAAAACTCACCAAATGACTCCTCCCACCATATTATGATGTTGCTCAAGTTTTGGGCTCAATCCGAATTCCATAGGCCATAGAAATTGGACAATTCAAGTTCGTACGCGGTTTGTTCCTGAAATGGAGTGGTTGGTGTATTGTATAGTTTTAGCAATTGGATTTTACTTAAAACTCACTGATCGGTGCATATTTATATATTATTTTGTACCTTTCTAGCTTATGATTTGGTTATGTTTTTGAGTTAAACTTATGCTTTTAATCCTTTTTGTGTTTATGTTTCAGTTCATTGAGCTTTAGGTAACAATGATGACTTTGGATAGGAAATGATGCAATCCATGCATGTTAAGGCCTTACTTGGGTGAATGGAAGAAGAGCTTAAAGACAAACTCATTTTGGCTACAACTACTTGCCAGCCCAGTTTCGTAGGTCAACTTCTTGGCCTTGGATGAGCATGCTATGGGGCTCGAATTGATCAGGTACATATTTACATATCATTTTGTACCCTTCTAGCTTATGATTTGGTTATGTTTTTGAGTTAAACTTGTGCTTTTAATTCTTTTTGTGTTTATCTTTCAGTTAATTGAGATTTAGGTAATAATGATGGCTTTGGATAGGAAATGATGCAATCCAAGCATGTGAAGGCCTGATTTGGATGAAGGGAAGAAGAGCTTAAAGACAAACTCATTTTTTGCTACAGTCCATTTCCAGCCCAGTTTCGTAGGTCAACTTCGTGGCCTTGGATCAGCATTCTATGGGGCTCAAATGAAGTGAAGATCTTCATGAAACTTGTTCGAATGGGTGTCTACTATAACATATCCAAAATTCAGCCCCATTGGATAAATCTGGAGTCCGTTACCTAGCAAACACAGAACCATGCTCAGGATGGATCTTATCAGCTCGGAAAATGAGTTAGCAATTTGTTTCGGCCTTAACTTTTTCCCCCGACCTTGGATTGGCCCAAATAACATATGGCTGGAAAGAAGACATTCTGAACTTCAATTTCGAGTACTTAAAGTCCTAATTTGATTAAGAGAAGCCCAAGTTGTAAGCCCTTGAAGTTGCTGGTCATGCTGACCTCAGCATGTGCTGGTTGGATGCTTGGTCATGGTGAGCTAGGCATGAGCTATCATTTCTGGTTGGAAGCTTGGTCATGGTGACATGAAGATGACCTAGGGCTGCTAGTGGGATTAATTGGTGAAGTGCATCAACCATTCAAGATTTTCTAATACAAGTGCATCACCCATTCAAGATTTTCTAATTCAAGTGCATCAACCAATTCAGATTTTATAATAAAAGTGTTGTATGCATTAGCCATTTTGAATTCAGATTTTCACTTCCCTTAGGCCTATAAATAGGGAAGTTCTCTATGCTTGTAAACACACCCCAAGGGGGGAGCTCTCAAACACTCCTCTAGAGCTCCCTTCCCTTCTCTCCCTCAAATTCTCTTAGTTTCTCTTTCTAGTTTTCAATTGTTGTAATGAAATCTTTTGTGCTGAAATTTTCTTTAAGTCTTTCCAAGTTCTACTTTACTTTTCCTTATGTAAATTCTTTTCTTTAGTTTCAAGTTTGATTAGTTTCCAAGTTTCAATTATGGTTCATGTTCTTATTCATTATGCTTATAAGTTAATATGCTAGTTTGAATGATTGATCACCATTTAGGCTTGCATGTTAGCTATCTTGGTTTGAATTAAGAGTATACACCATGCTTTAATTCGAATTGAACTATGAATAGGAAGAGTATGTATGGACATTCGACAACAGGGATTAGATACATGCTTGGTTGTTTAAATTGTTCTTCTATGCTTAATGGGTTCCTAATGCTTAATTTTAGGTTAGACAACAAATGATCAAATTAGGGAATTAGGAACACAAGGTTATGACCAAACACCATGGCTTAATCATACATTAGCTAGAATCAATCCGTTAATCTAATTGAACTTGGGAACTTATCTGCTTGAGTTAGTTATTTCTTTCTTCCTTGTTTTATTTATTTCCTTTCTTTTTCCTTTCTGTTTTGTGTAGGGAAAATGAATTGGATCATTCAATCACCAATCCTCGTGGGATCGACCTCGCACTTACATATGCTATACTACCAAACGGCTCGTGCACTTGCGAGTATCACAAGTTGAGGATGCAGTTGAATCAATTTTCTTGTAAACTTGTTGCGTAGATACAGCTGCTCCAAAATTGATTGTGCTATTAAAGAGAAAGCATGTGCATGCATGTGAAGCAAAAAGAAAGAAATGAAATGAGGTCAATTCCAGTCTCTGTTCGGCAGCCAACTTGCAAGGCCCAAAACATACACTTCTACTGCTCCGATGGGAATACTTTCTTCATAGAAGTTGTTCCAATGGGTGTCTAGTATAACATATCCAAATTTGAGCCCCATTGGATACGTTTTGAAACTTATGGCCTTCCTACACCAAGTCTGGTTCAGAAGACTCGTTTTTGTTCAACAACCAAAAGAAGACCACATGGGTTGGCAGCAAAAGGCAGCCACACTTGAACACCTTTGGACACCCATGTGAAGAAAGCTTGGAGTGCAGCAAAAGAAGTATGGGATGGAATTGATTCCAACCACACTAACATAGACAAGTTGAGGTGGGAGTTATGGGTTGTATTAAAGAAGGAATGGTGGTGTTGAATTTCATCATGATGTTCCTCCCTCTTAGCCCTATAAATAGAGAAGTCTTCAAGCTTCATAAATCACACCCCAAGGGGGGAGCTCTCAAACACTTCTCTAGAGCTCCCTTCCCTTCTCTCCCTCAAATTCTCTTAGTTTCCTTTCAAGTTATCAATTGTTGTAACAAATGATTTTACTAAATTTTCCTTCAAGTTTTTAAGTTCTACTTGAATTTTATTTGTAATGTACATTCTTTCTTAAGTATTCAAGTTTAATTAGTTTCCAAGTTTCAATTATGGTTTTTGTTCTTATTCATTATGCTTATAAGTTAATATGCTAGTTTGAATGATTGATCACCATTTAGGCTTGCATGTTAGCTATCTTGGTTTGAATTAAGAGTAGACACCATGCTTTAATTCGAATTGAACTATGAATAGGAAGAGTATGTATGGACATTCGACAACAGGGATTAGATACATACTTGGTTGTTTAAATTGTTCTTCTATGCTTAATGGGTTCCTAATGCTTAATTTTAGGTTAGACAACAAATGATCAAATTAGGGAATTAGGAACACAAAGTTAGAACCAAACACCATGGCTTAATCATACTTTAGCTAGAATCAATCCGTTAATCTAATTGAACTTGGGAATTTATTTGCTTGGGTTATTTCTTTTTTTTCTTGTTTTATTTATTTTCTTTTTCATTTCTATTTTGTGTAGGGGAAACAAATTGGATCATTCAATCACCAATCCTCGTGGGATCGACCTCGCACTTACATATGCTATACTACCAAACGGCTCGTACACTTGCGAGTATCACTGAAACTCACCGACTGACTCCTCCCACCGTATTATGATGTTGCCCAAGTTTTGGGCTCCATCCGAAATCAATAGGTGTAAGAAATTGGACAATTCAAGTTCGTACTCAGTTTGTGCCTTAAATGGAGTGGTTGGTGTATTGCACAGTTTTAGCGATTGGATTTCACTTAAAACTCACCAAGATGACTCCTCCCACCTTATTATGATGTTGCCCAAGTTTTGTGCTCGAATCCGAAATTCATAGACCATAGAAATTAGACAATTCCAGTTCGTACAGTTTATGCCTTAAATGGAGTGGTGGTGTATTGCATAGTTTTAGCGATTGGATTTCACTCAAAACTCACCGAATGACTCCTCCCACCATATTATCATGTTGCTAAGTGTTGGGCTGAAATCTGAAGTCAATAGCTGTAAGAAATTGGACAATTCAAGTTCTACGCTGTTTGGACGTGTACCCTAGACCTTGTGGAATCCATAGGAACTTTCGGATCATAATACTGAGATCGTGGGCCCCACGCGCCCAATTGACCAAATGTGGGAGGTTTGACCCTCGGTTGACCGTGAATCTTCCGAGGTAGTTTCACCCTTTGAAATGTATTAGGATAACCTTATAAACGAGTGTCAATTGTAATTTTGGTTTTGTTGACTGTGCGGGGATTTTGAGTTTGTTTTGTGGTGTGATGAAAGTGAGCCGTGGGCTCGGCTATGCTTATTAGGAAGTGAGTGGACCTTGTTTTCAGATAATATGCATGGATTTGTGATGGAAAGTTTATGCATATTGTTTTATTGGTTTATTGAAATATATTATATAATAGATTAATGGATTTAATATGTTATGAAGTATTTGTGATATATATATTTGAGAATTTGCTACCTATGTTGATTTTGTGTGGCGTACTTGGGTTGTTGATGTGAGATGCTAGAAAGACATGAGTTAGAATGTCAGTTTGAGTGCTATTAGCACTACCTTAGGTACCTCCCTGGATATAGAATATGCTTGAAAGTTTATTTGTTTATACTATGAATAGGTATTGTGGGAAAATTGAGTTAAGGAAGGTGTTGCGTCGATTCGAGCTGCACCAAAATGGATTCAGCTGCATCCTCAACTTGTGATACTCGCAAGTGCACGAGCCGTTTGGTAGTATAGCATATGTAAGTGCGAGGTCGATCCCACGAGGATTGGTGATTGAATGATCCAATTCATTTCCCCTACACAAAACAGAAATGAAAAAGAAAATAAATAAAACAAGAAAAGAGGAAATAACTCAAGCAAATAAGTTCCCAAGTTCAATTAGATTAACGGATTGATTCTAGCTAAAGTATGATTAAGCCATGGTGTTTGGTCCTAACCTTGTGTTCCTGATTCCCTAATTTGATCATTTGTTGTCTAACCTAAAAGTAAGCATTAGGAACCCATTAAGCATAGAAGAACAATTTAAACAACCAAGCATGTATCTAATCCCTGTTGTCAAATTTCTATACATACTCTTCATATTCATAGTTCAATTCGAATTAAAGCATGGTGTCTACTCTTAATTCAAACCAAGATAGCTAACATGCAAGCCTAAATGGTGATCAATCATTCAAACTAGCATATTAACTTATAAGCATAATGAATAAGAACAAAAACCATAATTGAAACTTGGAAACTAATTAAACTTGAATACTTAAGAAAGAATGTACATTACAAATAAAATTAAAGTAGAACTTGAAAACTTGAAGGAAAATTTAGTAAAATCATTTTGTTACAACAATTGACAACTAGAAAGAGAAACTAAGAGAATTTGAGGGAGAGAAGGGAGGGGAGCTCTAGAGAAGTGTTTGAGAGCTCCCCCCTTTGGAGGTGTGTTATGAAGCTTGAAGACTTCTCTATTTATAGGGTTAAGAGGGAGGAACATCATGATGAATTCCAACACCACCATTCCTCATTTAATACAATCCATAACTCCCACTTCATCTTGTCTATGTTAGTGTGGTTGGAATCAATTCCATCGCATACTTCTTTTGTTGCACCTCAAGCTATCTTCACATGGGTTTGCTGGTTTCTCCTTTTAGCATGGAGGTCTGGCTCTTTATTTTCTGCCAACCCATGTGCTGCTAGTTGTCTGTCGCGCAAATCTCACGGCCTGGAGTTCCTGGCCGAGGGGATGTGCGTTGACACGGGGTTTCCTGCTTTTGGGTGCGGTGCGGTTGTGCGCAGGCGTGCCAGCACGGTCTACCGTGCGTCGAGATGTTTTGAAGTGGGTGAAAGTGTTTAAGTGGTGCGCCTGTTTGGACTCGTCTTCTAATCAAACGATTGTAGCCGAGAGAGGAACTAGTCTCGGCTGTTAGGTTCACGGCCTGAACTACAAGGCCGTTGAGTAGTGGTGTTGGTGGATTTCAGGGCGGTGCTCGGCCGCGCTACTCAGTGAGCGGTCGTATGATATATGGGGTGAATGAGCGAATAACAAGGATGGTGCTCCGGCGCCTTGAAAATCAAGGGTCGTATGATATATTGATGAATGAATTTTCCTTACAAACTAACACTACTCCTAAGAAAGCAAGTAAAGATATTGAAAGTGCATTACAGGAAAATATAAGTTGCTCCGTGGGAGGCTTTGGTTTGGTGTTTGAACCCTTTCAAAGTGGTCCTGAGTCTTGTATTTATAAGCAGAGCTCCTGGAGGGGTAATCGAGGCTGAAAATCTGCATGGTGGAGCCTGATTAGCGCAAGTGGGTGTCCAATCGACATTTGGGATCGTGAAGTATGGTGGTGTGACCCCATGAATCCCGGTGAATCTCGGCTGCCGCCCTGAACGTGGGTTCTGCGCTTCTGGCCGTAGAGACGCATTTATTGCTCTGGTGGCTGGTCACCTAATCTCTCAAGCTGCAAAGAGCTTTGTGAGAATGTTGGCGTCTAATCACTCTGATCCCTGTCACCAAATCCTGACTCCAATCACTTCCCACCATCCCTCGAGCATTAAATGCTTATTCTTGGCCAGTGGGTTTGCTGTAGTAAACAGAGGCCTTGCTTCAATAAATGGAGCGTGGGACCCTCCTGTCACGTGATGATCTGACTTTATTGCCTCTGGCCGTGACTTTGTTCAACCTCGGCCTCGGCCTACGATTCGGGGCCGAGATGATCGTGCCTTGGCAAATTTTTCCTTTGTTTCTCTGGACGCCAAGCATCCTGGCAAAACGCTGCGTTCCAGCTTCTTGAGAGAGAGACAAGGCCGAGAAGAGGGATTCCCTCGGCCAACTCGTGGCCGTGATTTATTAGGTACAAACACTAGTCTTTGTTGCTGGCTAATAAAGTTCTTTTGCTGTTGCACATGTGTTGCTGGAAAAATGAATCCTCCTCAGCAGGGTTCAGTGTTGGACGGGCTGAGGACTCTAGATATGTTCAATTGGGCTTAAATTTGGATATGTTATACTAGACACCCATTGGAACAACTTCTATGAACAATGTCTCCTCATCCGAGTTGTGCAGATTGCTGAAATGAGACCTGCAAGGAGACTTACGAAACTGGACTGATAAGGAATGTGGCCCAAATTTGGGTTTGTCTTTAAGCTCTTGCTCTTATCCCAATCAGCCCTTAACATGCATGGATTGCATCTTTTCCTATCCAAAGCCACCATTGTTACCTAAAGCTCAATGAACTAAAAGATAAACACAAAAAATATTAAAAGCACAAGTTTAACTCAAAAACATAACCAAATCATAAGCTAGAAGGGTACAAAATGATATACAATTATGAACCGATAAGAAGGGAATATTATTTTTATAATATTTATCTAAGGGATTACGAACTCCACCATCATATGTACCTCCCCTTGGATACTGATATATGGACACAGTGGATATGGTTTGGATATGACGGAACCCGGGGCATACCTTAACGGGGTGTCGATGTAGACCCTTAATTGGGTAGTCTGCGCGCGTAAGGCTGTTTACAGACGTACGAGTCTTGATTCTTCGTCCGTACGTGCTGGCTGAGAGTTAGTCCCCCAGTTGGACTGCTCGTCCCTAGCCACATGGTCGTTTTGAGGGCTGTTACATGTGGGCTAGTCAAACGATCCCCGGTTGGATTGTTTTCCCCTGGTACATGATGATGGTGAGAGGTGTGTGTTACTATATATACATATATATACTCTTTTATAGACATACATGTTACATATTGGTATATGTGGTTTTCAATTCTGGATTGAGATTTGTGAGATTGTACTTTGTGAGTACCCTGTACATGTATGAATGTTTAAGCCCTGGATTGGGAAGTGTTGTTCAGCAACATACGCCTTGGATAGGGTATGGTAGCGTGGAAAGAATTGATACAAATGGAAGAAATTGATTGTGTTCAATGTACATACACCTAGGATAGGGTATGGTTGCGGGATTGAACTGATATAACAGAAGAGATTGAGAATGTGTTCATTGTGTTTTGTCGAAATTGGAGTTGTGATAAATTTGAAATGTATCGTTGGTTCTGCTTTAAATAATTGTGATTTGTTGAGATAAGAACTACGTGTGGCTTGATCCCTTGCCTAATGGTACGTAGGTAGCCTGGGGTCCCACCTAGGTGCAGCTGCAAAATGAATTAGATTTAAAAGGTTTGACTGATTCTAAGTATATGAATGGATTTGATGTGGTTATTGGATTTGAATCCAGTTTAATGTTTTCGATGGTATTTGTAAAGTTGTTTGAGGTCATTCATTGCATCGTTTATGCTTATTCCGACTTAAGAACATTGTTGATTTTGTTTCAACCCATTTGAAGGTCGGAGGCCTATTATGTATTTGCATGTTGATAACTTGTACATGCTGCTAGTTGGGTTATAAATTGTGTGTTTTTCACAGGTTGAAATATTTGGGAAAGGTCCAATTTCCAGGGGAGACTCTGCAGAAAATTTAGCAGAAAGTCTCGTGGCCTTTTCCTTTTTAGTAAAGTGGCTCGATTTTTGTAAGTGGGCCCGGCATCAGTGTCATGCCGAAAAATTTCCACAGGATTCGTCTTAGGTTCTGAGGAATTTAGGGGCGGATCCTGCCATCGAAATCAATAGGTGTAAGAAATTGGACAATTCAAGTTCGTACCCAATTTGTGCCTTAAATGGAGTGGTTGGTGTATTGCATAGTTTCAGTGATTGCATTTCACTCAAAACTCACCGAATGACTCCTCCCACCATTTTATGATGTTGCCCAAGTTTTGGCCTCGATTCGAAATCCATAGGCCATAGAAATTGAACAATTCAAGTTCGTATGCAGTTTGTGCCTTAAACGGAGTGATTGGTGTATTACATAACATTAGCAACTGGATTTCACTTAAAACTCACCAAATGACTCCCCCCACCTTATTATGATGTTGCGTAAGTTTTGGGCTGAAATCGAAATCCACAGGCCATAGAAATCGGACAATTCAAGTTCGTACGCAGTTTATGCCGTAAATGGAGTGGTTGGTGTATTGCATAGTTTTAGCGATTGAAATTCACTCAAAACTCAAAGAATGACTCCTCCCACCATATTATGATGTTGCCCAAGTTTTGGGCTCGATTGAAAGTCAATAGCAGGTAAGAAATTGGACAATTCAAGTTCTATGCAGTTGGGCCTTAAATGTAGTGGTTGGTGTATTGCACAGTTTTAGAGATTGGATTTCACTCAAAACTCACCGAATGACCCCTCCCACCATATTATGATGATGCCCAAGTTTTGGGATTGAATCCGAAATCCATAGGTGTAAGAAATTGGACAATTGAAGTTCTGCGTAGTTTGTGCCTTAAACGTAGAGGTTGGTGTATTGCACAGTTTTAGAGATTAGATTTCACTCAAAACACACCGAATGACCCCTCCCACCATATTATGATGTTACCCAAGTTTTGGGCTCGAATCCGAAATCCATAGGCCATAGAAATTGGAAAATTCAAGTCGTACGCGGTTTGTGCCTTAAATGGAGTGGTAGGTGTATTGCATAGTTTTAGCAATTGGATTTCACTCAAAACTCCCCAGATGACTCCTCCGACCATATTACGATGTTGCCCAAGTTTTAGGATCGATCGGAAATCAATATGCCATAGAAATTGAACAATTCAAGTTTGTATGCGGTTTGTGCCTTAAATGGAGTAGTTGGTGTATTGCGTAGCTTTAGCATTCGGATTTCAAGTAAAACTTGCCAAATGACTCCCCCCACCTTATAATGATGTTGCCCAATTTTTGGGCTCCAATCCGAAATCCACAAGCCATAGAAATTGGACAATTCATGTTCGTACGCGGTTTGTGCCTTAAATGGAGTGGTTGGTGCATTGCGAAGTTTTAGCGATTGGATTTCACTCCAAACTAACCAAATGACTCCTCCCACCTTATTACGATGTTTCCCAAGTGTTGGGCTTTTTCCGAAATCAATTGTGGTAAGAAATTGGACAATTCAAGTTCGTATTGAGTTTGTGCCTTAAATGGAGTGGTTGGTGTGTTGCATAGTTTTAGCGATTGAGTGTTGCGTAGATACAGCTACACCAAAATGGATTCAGTTGCATCCTCAACTTGTGATACTCGCAAGTGCACGAACCGTTGGTAGTTTAGCGTATGTAAGTGCGAGGTCGATTCCACAGGGATTGGTGATTGAATGATCCAATTCAATTTTCCTACACAAAACAAAAATGAAAACAAAAGAAACAAAACAAGAAGAAAGAATGTACATTACAAGAAAAATAAATTACAACTAAGAAAACATTAAAGAGAGAATTTGAGGAAGAAGGGAAAGTGTTTGAGAGCTTTAGAGAGGAGAGAATTGTTTGAGAGATTTGGAGAATTTGGAAGAGTAAGGACATGTGTTTGAGGAATTGGAGAATGTTTGGAAGAGAATGTGTTTAAGAACTTTGAGAATTTGGAAGAGAGTGGTTGAGAACTTGGAGGAGGTTTGTGAACTTGGAGAATTTGAGAACTTAGGGAAGGGAGAGAAGGGTGTTTGTGAAGTGTTTGAGACATGGAGACTTTAGAGAATTTGAAAGAGAATAGAGAAGTGTTTGGAGAATTTAGAACAAAGAAAATTTAGTAGAATGATCTTATTACAAAAATTGAGAACTACAAAGGGAAACTAAGAGAATTTGAGGGAGAGAAGGGAAGGGAGCTCTAGAGAAGTGCTTGAGAGCTCCCCCCCTTGGGGTGTTATTACAAGCTTAGAGAACTTCCCTATTTATAGGCCTAGGGGAAGTTTTAAGCACTCGAAATTGAAGTTCGGAATGTCTTCTTTCCAGCCATATGTTATTTGGGCCAATCCAAGGTCGGATGAATAGGTTAAGGCCGAAACAAATTTATAACTCATTTTCCGCGCTGATAAGATCCATCCTGAGCATGGTTCAGTGTTTGTTAGGAAACGGACTCCAGATTTATCCAATGGGGCTGAATTTTGGATATGTTATAGTACACACACATTGGAAAAACGTTCATGAAGAATGTGGCCTCATTCGAGCTATGTAGGTTGCTGAAACAAAGCTTGCATTATGACCTACGGAACTGGACTGGCAGGGGGCTGTAGCCATAATGAATTTGTCTTTAAGCTCTTCATCCATTCCTCCAAATTAGGCCTTAACATACTTGAATTGCATGAATTATGTTCTCCAAAGCCATCATTGTTACCTAAAGCTCAATTAACTGAAATATAAACAAAAAAAGGATTAAAAGCACAAGTTTAACTCAAAAACATAACCAAATCATAAGCTAGAAGGGTAAGAATTAATATACAATTATGAACCGATCATTGAGTTTCACTCAAAACTCACCGAATGACTCCTCCCACCATATTATGATGTTGCGCAAGTTTTGGGCTCGATCCAAAATCAATAGGTGTAAGAAATTGGCCAATTCAAGTTCGTACTCAGTTTGTGCCTTAAATGGAGTTGTTGGGGTATTTTATAGTTTTAGCTGTTGGACTTCACTCAAAACTCACCTAACGACTCCTCCCACCATATTATGACGTTGCCCAAGTTTTTGGCTCAATCCGATGTCCATAAGCCATAGAAATTGGGCAATTCATGTTCGTACTTAGTTTGGGGGTTAATTGGAGTGGTTGGTGTATTGCATAGTTTTAGCGATTGGACTTCACTCAAAACTCACCGAATGACTCCTCCCACCATATTTTGGTGTTGCCCAAGTTTTCGGCTCAATCCGATATCCATAAGCCATAGAAATTTGGCAATTTATGTTCATACACATTGTTTTAGCAACTGGATTTCACTCAAAACTCAACGAATGACTCCTCCCACCATATTTTGATGTTACCCAAGTTTTGGGCTCGATCCTAAATCAATAGGTTTAAGAAATTGGACAATTCAAGTTCGTATTTTGGTTGGTGTATTGCATAGTTTTTGCGATTGGATTTCACTCAAAACTTAGTGAATGACTCATGCCACCTTATTATGATGTTGCCCAAGTTTTGTGCTTGATTCGAAATCCATAGCCCATAGAAATTCGACAATTCAAGTTCGTACGTAGTTTGTGCCTTAAAACTCAACGAACGACTCCTCCCAAGATATTATGATGTTGCCCAAGTTTTGGGATCGATCCAAAATCAATAGGTGTAAGAAATTGGACAATTCAAGTTCTACGCAGGTTGGGCCTTAAATGTAGTGGTTGGTGTATTGCATAGTTTTTTAGATTGAATTTCGCTCAAAACTCACCGAATGACTCCTCCTACCATATTATGATGTTGCCCAAATTTCGGGATCGATCCGAAATCAATAGGTGTAAGAAATTGGACAATTCAAGTTCGTACTCAGTTTGTGCCTTAAATGGTGTGGTTGGTGTATTGCATAGTTTTACCGATTGGATTTCACTCAAAACTCACCGAATGAATCCTCCAGCCATATTACGATGTTGCCCCAGTTTTGGTCTCGAATCCGAAATCAATAGCTGTAAGAATTTGGACAATTCATGTTGTACGCAGTTTGTGACTTAAATGGAGTGGTTAGTGTATTGCATAGCTTTTGCGATTGGATTTCACTCAAAACTGACCGAGTGACTCCTCCCACCTTATTATGATGTTTCCCGTGTTTTGGGCTCGAATCGAAATCCATTGGTATAAGAAATTGGACAATTCAGGTTGTACGCAATTTGTAACTGAAAAGGAATGGTTGGTGTATTGCACAGTTTTAGCAATTGGATTTCACTCAAAACTCACCGAATGACTCCTCCCACTATATTATGATGTTGCCCATGTTTTGGGCTCAATCCGATATCCACAAGCCATAGAAATTGGACAAATCAGATTCGTATGCAGTTTGTTCCTTAAAAGGAGTAGTTGGTGTATTGCACAGTTTTAGCAATTTGATTTCACTCAAAACTCACAGAATGACTCCTCCCACTATATTATGATGTTGCCCAAGTTTTAGCAATTCGATAGGTGCAAGAAATTGGACAATTCAAGTCCAATGCAGTTTGTGCGTTCAATGGTGGGGTTGGTGTATTGCATAGTTTTAGCGATTGGATTTCCCCCAAAATTCACCGAATGACTCCACCCACCTTATTATGATGTTGCCCATGTTTTGGCCTCGAATCCGAAATCCGTATGTGTAATAAATTGGACAGTTCAAGTTCGTCCTGAGTTTGTGCCCTACAAGGAGTGGTTGGTGTACTGCCTAGTTTAAGCGATTGAATTTTACTCAAATCTCACCGAATGACTCCTCCCACCTTATTATGATGTTGCACAAGTTTTGGGGTTCGATCCGAAACCAATAGGTGTAAGAAATTGGACAATTCAATTTCTACGCAGTTTGTGCCTCAAATGTAGTGGTTGGAGTATTGTATAGTTTTAGCGATTGGATTTCTCTCCAAACTCACCGAATGACTCCTCCAACCTTATTATGAGGTTGCCCAAGTTTTGGGCTCGATCTGAAATCAATAGGTGAAAGAAATTGGACAATTCAAGTTGTACGCAGTTGGTGCCTTAAATGGAGTGGTTAGTGTATTGCATAGTTTTTGCGATTGGATTTCACAGAAAACCCACCGAATGACTATTCCCACCTTATTATAATGTTGCCCAAGTTTTGGGCTCGATCCAAAATCCACAGGCCATATAAATTGGACAATTCAAGTTCGTATGCAGTTTGTTCCTTAAATGGAGTGGTTGGTGTATTGCATAGTTTTAGCAACTGGATTTCACTCAAAACTCACCGAATGACTCCCCCCACTATATTATGATGTTTCCCAAGTTTTGGGTTCGAATCGAAAACAATAGGTGTAAGAAATTAGAAAATTGAAGTTCGTACTCAGTTTGTGCCTTAAATGGAGTGGTTGGTGTATTGCATAGTTTTAACGATTGGATTTCACTCAAAACTCACCGAATGACTCCTCCCACCATATTATGATGTTGCCCAAGTTTTGGGATCGATCCGAAGTCCATAGGCCATAAAAATTGGACAATTCAAGTAAGTACGCAGTTTGTGCCTTAAATGGAGTGTTGTTGTATTGCATAGTTTTAGCGATTGGATTTCTCCCAAAACTCCCTGAATCACTTCTCCCAAGTTTTGGGCTCGAATCGAAATCAATATGTATAAGAAATTGGACAATTCAAGTTGTACGCAATTTGTGCCTTAAATGGAGTGGTTGGTGTATTGCCTAGTTTTTGCGATTGGATTTCCCTCAAAACTCACCTGACTCCTCCCACCTTATTATGTTTCTGCCCAAGTTTTGGGCTCGAATCGAAATCCATAGGTGTAAGAAGTTGGACAATTCAAGTTTGTACTAAGTTTGTTCCTTAAGTGGAGTGGTTGGTGTATTGCATTCTTTTTGTGATTGGATTTCACTCAAAACTCACTGAATGACTCCTCCCACCATGTTATGTTGTTGCCCGAGTTTTGGGCTCGAATCGAAATCAATAGGTATAAGAAATTGGACAATTCAAGTTCGTACTCAGTTTGTGCCTTAAATGGAGTGGTTGGTGTATTGCATAGTTTTTGCAATTGGATTTCATTCAAAACTCACCGAATGACTCCACCTACCAAATTATGATGTTGCCCATGTTTTGGGTTCGAATCGAAATCCATAGCCATAGAAATTGGACAATTCAAGTTCGTATGCAGCATGTGCCTTAAATGGGGTGGTTGGTGTATTGTGTAGTTTTTGCGATTGGATTTCACTCAAAACTCAGTGAATGACTCACCGAATCACTCAGTTTGTGCCTTAAATGTATTGGTTGGTGTATTGCGTAGTTTTAGAGATTGGATTTCACTCAAAACTCACCAAATGACTCCTCCCACATTATTATGATGTTGCCCAAGTTTTGGGATTCGAATCCGAAATCAATAGGTGTAAGAAATTGGACAACTCAAGTTCGTGCTCAGTTTGTGCCTTAAATGGAGTGGTTGGTGTATTGCATAGTTTTAGAGATTGGATTTCACTAAAAATTCCCTGAATGACTCCTCCCACCACGTTCTGATGTTGCCTAAGTTTTGAGCTCGATCCGAAATCCATAGGCCACATATATTGGACAATTTAAATGGAGTGGTTGGTGTATTGCATCGTTTTAGCTATTGGATTTCACTCAAAACTCACCAAATCACTCTTCCAACCATAATATGATGTTGCCCAAGTTTTGGGATTCGAATCTGAAATCGTTAGGTGTACGAAATTGGACAATTCAAGTTCGTACGCAGTTTGTGGCTTAATTGGAGTGGTTGGTGTATTGCATAATTTTAGCGATTGGATTTCTCTCAAAACTCACCAAATGACTCATCCCACCTTATTATGATGTTGGCCAGGTTTTGAGTTCGTTTCGAAATCCATAGGACACAGAAATTGGACAGTTCAAGTTCGTACGCTGTTTGTGCCTAAAATGGTGTGGTTGGTGTATTGCATAGTTTTAGCGATTGGATTTCACTCAAAACTGACCGAATAACTCCTCCCACCATAGTATGACATTGCCCAAGTTTTGGGCTCGAATCGAAGTCCATAGGCCATAGAAATTGGACAATTCAAGTTCGTACGCTGTTTGTGCCTTATATGGAGTGGTTGGTGTATTGCAAAGTTTTAGCGATATGATTTCACTTAAAACTCACCGAAAGACTACTCCCACCTTATTATTATGTTGCCCAAGTTTTGGGTTCCATCCGATATCAATTGGTGTAAGAAATTGGATATTTCAAGTTCGTCCTGATCGGTTCATAATTGTATATTATTTCTTACCATTCTAGCTTATGATTTGGTTATGTTTTTGAGTTAAACTTGTGCTTTTAATCCTTTTTGTGTTTATCTTTCAGTTAATTGAGCTTTAGGTAACAATGATGGCTTTGGAGAGCATAATTCATGCAATTCAAGCATGTTAAGGCCTAATTTGGATGAATTGATGAAGAGCTTAAAGACAAATTCATTATGGCTACAGCCCCTTGCCAGTCCAGTTCCGTAGGTCATATTGCAAGCTTTGTTTCAGCAACCTACACAGCTCTAATGAGGCCACATTCTTCATGAAAGTGGTTCCAATGGGTGTGTACTATAACATATCCAAAATTCAGCCCCATTGGATAAATCTGGAGTCCGTTACCTAGCCAACACAGAACCATGCTCAGGATGGATCTTATCAGCGCGGAAAATGAGTTAGCAATTTGTTTCGGCCTTAACTTCTTCCTCCGACCTTGGATTGGCCCAAATAACATATGGCTGGAAAGAAGACATTCTGAACTTCAATTTCGAGTGCTTAAAGTCCTAATTTGATTAAGAGAAGCCCAAGTTGTAAACTCTTGAAGTTGCTGGTCATGCTGACCTCAGCATGTGCTGGTTGGATGCTTGGTCATGGTGAGCTAGGCATGAGCTATCATTTCTGGTTGGAAGCTTGGTCATGGTGACATGAAGATGAGCTAGGGCTGCTGGTGGGATTTAGTGGTGAAGTGCATCAACCATTGAAGATTTTCTAATACAAGTGCATCAACCATTTCAGATTTTATAATTCAAGTGTTGTATGCATTAGTCTTTTTGAATTCAGATTTTCACTTCCCCTAGACCTATAAATAGGGAAGTTCTCTAAGCTTGTAAACACACCCCAAGGGGGGGAGCTCTCAAGCACTTCTCTAGAGCTCCCTTCCCTTCTCTCCCTCAAATTCTCTTAGTTTCCCTTTGTATAGTTCTCAATTGTTGTAATAAGATCATTCTATTAAATTTTCTTTGTACTAAGTATCAAACACTTTTCCTTTCTCTTCTTCTAAATTCTTCAAATACTCTCTCCTCCAAACACTTCCCAAACACTTCTCCCATTCCTTCATCAAATTCTCCAAATTTCCCAAACACATTTCCCTTCTCTTCCAAAAGTCTCCATGTTCTCCAAACACTTTCTTAAACACTTCTCTACTTTTTTCTCCAAATTTCCCATCTTCTCAAACACTCTCTTCCAAATTCTCAAAGTCCTCAAACACTCTCGTTAATGTTCTCTTAGTTGTAATTTATTTTTCTTGTAATGTACATTCTTTCTTCTTGTTTTGTTTCTTTTGTTTTCATTTTTGTTTTGTGTAGGAAAATTGAATTGGATCATTCAATCACCAATCCCTGTGGAATCGAACCTCGCACTTACATATGCTATACTACCGAACGGCTCGTGCACTTGCGAGTATCACAAGTTGAGGATGCAACTGAATCCATTTTGGTGAAGCTGTATCTACGCAACAAGTTTTTGGCGCCGTTGCCGGGGATCGGTAACATTGTTTGATTCTATTTGGTTTTCCTACTTTTTATTTATTTATTTTTATCTTTCTTATAACTAGACAGTTTCATGTTTTAAAGTTAATGGCGTTAATTGACAAGTTGTGTTTGTAGTCCAACGGACAAGAACAATTGCCTAACAAGCAAGAGAACTGGGTTTGAGTCCCAGCTTACACAACACCCAAAAACAAAAAGGTTCAAGTAGCATGTTGATTATTTCTAGTTTATGGTTTCATTCACTTGCTCTTAATTAAATATCTTGTTCAAGTTTACATAAACACCATATGACTCTTGGACTGATTAGTGAATGAATGGGTAGATATTGAAGACAAACACCATGTTTAAATTCTACTTAGTTCTTTATTGTTCTTCTTGTTCTTAATGGGTTCGGAATTTGTGTTTAGACTAAACACCATAGCTAAATGCTTTTACTGAATACTTGATTAAAACCACACACCATATGGATAATCATATTTGAGAAAGAACGAACTTCATAAGCTAGTTTGATTTACTTTGTTGCTTGTTACTTTGAAGCATGAAATTGGATGTGTGTTGATTTTCCTTTTCATTTTAGTTTTTATTTCCTAATCCTTTAATTCCGTTTCAAGTTTTTGTGTGTGTTTGTTTTAGCAATGTAAATAGCTCAATAAAAATGGAGAGAGATGACAACCTCAATCATAAGAATGGGGAGTGTGGAGCAGTGGGAGAAGTCGCGACCTCCAAGTGCATCCATGCTCGAACCTAATCGCTTCAAGGGGGAGTATTCCAATCCTTTCTCTTTAGTTGTTTTTTTTATTATTTCAGTAATTTTAATTTTCTATTTCTTTTATTAAAAAAAAAATTAAAAAGATTTTTTATATGAGCTGACTTGTGGTAACTCCAGTGAGCGTCTCCGTCAATCCAGTGTCTAGGAGTTCTTTAGGCGACACCTTCGGTGTCTAAGAAGTTTGGGTTTTAAGTGGGACCTTTGTGACCCCTCCAACCTTCCGGATCCCCTGGCTGTATTTTCTGAGGCCCTTAACTGGTCATCCATAAGTTGCTTGTATATTTGTGTGTTTAAAAAAAAAAAACAAAAACAAAACAAAACAAAACAAAATTTAAAAAAAAAACAAAATTTAAAAATTGAAATTTGAGTTTTTATTTATTTTTCCTTGTAAATTGCAATTTGGAACTTCTTTGTTTTTTTTTCTTTGTGTGGTCAGTTAGTTGTAAATAATAATAAATTTTAAAAAAAATCAATTTAAAACTTCTTTGTTTTTTTTTTGTTTTGTTAGTTTATGTATTTATTTACGTGGTGTGGTTAGTTAGTTTATTTCTTAGTGTTAAAAACACATTTTTATTTCATTCAAACACTGCATTAAAAAAAAAAAAAAAAAAAAAAAAAACATTCAATTAAAAATAAAAACAACATCTTCATCATCTTCATCTTCATCTTCATGGCATGCCTCTATTTCTCTCTCTTACTTGCAGAATATGCAGCAGCTCCACATGGTCCTCATTTTTTCTCTGGAGTGCTTCCACGTGCTGATTGGCACAGTGAAGCCGCTTCTGCAAGTCCGCCACCATAGCTTTCAAGGAAGCTACTTCCTCGCTCAGCGCGGCACACTCCCGTGTCCTCGCCAATAATCGCATGCCCAAATTGGTAGCCGAGACCGCATGGAGCACCGTTAAATTGTGGGACTCCTCCACCGCTGCCTTGTCAGACCTCTTTGCCACATGGAGATGATCTGTCGATGTGAGCTTACTGCCAATCATGCCTTCTAGCAGCACTGCTCTCCGGCACTGCCTCAGAAAAGTTCGGTATTACCTCAGCAAAGTTTGAGGCCGTACCGTGATGATATGTGGAGTTTGGGAAGACATGGTTTGGACGAGCCCTTATCTGCGCATTCGGTGGCGCAAGGGACAGTTCAAGGTTGAGATCATCAAGGTGAGCGCATGAGGATGCCATTGTTTTGTTTCTGAATTTTTTGATGTTTTTCTTTGAGTTTGCTGGAAGAAATGCTGGGTATCATCCGCTTGAAGAGGTGTGGTTTAAATAGACATATGCTGATGAGGGTGCCAACACCATTTCGGATTTCCCGGGCATGCTCGACCTAATTGCTTCAAGGGGGAGCACCTTTACTTTACTTTTCTTTTTTTTATTTTCTCCGTGTTTTCTGGTGTTTAATATTTTTGCCCGTTACTTTCATTTTCTAGAGCTTTGTGTTTTTGCTTTTCCCTTTCGGCTATCATCTTTAGTTTATTTTAGTTAGGGAACTGTGCTTTCTTTTCCGTTTGTCGTCTTTGTTTGATTTAAGTTTGGGGAAGTGTGTTTTCCTTTTTCTTTTTATTTTATTTTATTTTTCTTTATTCATTGTTTTTCTTTTTAATTTAAAATTAACTTGTTTTTTTTGTTTGACAGGTTTCTTAAGAATTTGGTTGGAAGAAGAGATAAAATTAAAGATGCGTCTTGGACACCTGGTGCAAGAATCCCATCTCTTCTTTTAAATTCTTATTTGAATTGTGTGTTTATTTCAGTTTATTTTATTTTATTTTTATTTAATTAGTTAGTATAATTTAAAACTCATAGGATATTCTTTGAAGGAGCTAAACTTTTGGTAACTCCAGTGAGCAACCGCAGTAGTATACAGTGTCTAGGAGTTCTTTAGGCGGCACCTTCGGTGTCTAAGAAGTTTGGGTTTTAAGAGGGACCATTGTGACCTCTCCAACCTTCCCGGATCCCCTGGCTGTGTTTTTCTGAGGCCCTTAACTGGTCATCCTTAAGTTTTTCTCTTAAAAGAAAAAGCAGTTACTTGTGTGTTTACTTAACTAAAAATAAAAATGCATGTTTGGGTTTTCATGTTTTTGTTTGATCGTCGTTCTTTAAATTTAGGGTTATTTCGTGTCTTTGAGATAACATAACGTTTTTATTTCCCAATTAAAAAAAACGCACATACATTTTTAAAATTAAATAATAAATAAAAGCTGAAATCATTTCTTCTTGGCGCTCGCTGTCTCGACCATAGGAGCTTTTAGTTTGGCCCTCTGGCTGTCCTCTTCGGGGCTTCACGCACAGCCTCTTGGGGCTCATCACTTGAGCTCCCAAAGATCGCAATCTTAGCTTCAGTATAACTTTTCTCGCGATCTGGTTTCTTGCGTTTACCCGGTCGGTCTAGGTCTTCCAGCTGTTTTCGCATGTCGCGAGAGTACAACTCTACCATCTTTGATAGGTTTTTATTCTCGTCCCGCAATACGTCTAGCTGGTGTCGATTCACCTCCACTATCCTTGACCGCTCCTTTTTCAAGCTTTTTATAGCACTTTGACACTCTTCAACCATCCTGTGCTCCGCCGCTCACTGACCTTTCAGCACCTCTACCTCATGGGACTTCGCAAGTAGGCGATGAACCAAACTTGCGACACATGCTGTACTCTGCATGCTCAGTGCTAGGGCATCACTCATGACCCGGTTGTCATCCCTTGTCCCGAACACACGTATATCTTTAGGAGTCACCAAATTTCTACCAACTCCAATGGCAACATCGTTGTCCAGGAGTATTGAGTCATTGACGGTCAGGCCCCGTGCGGAGGCAAAGTAGGGCATCCATACTGGTGCTCCTGCTTGGCCTCGTGTTTGAGTCGGTGGAGCTAGGTTGAGATCCAACGAAAAGGGGTAGGAAGAAGCCATAGATTTCTCACTTTTCTTTTTCTTTTTCTTGCTTGTTTTCCCTTTTGTGTGTGTTTTGCGTTTGTGTTTTTCCCCTTCTTTTTCCTTCTTATAGACATAGTCTTTCACAAACCCTAGCCAGGTGCAGCGTGAGCATTTTCTGAATCCCCAGCGTTCCTCGAGTCCCACAACCTTCTCACTTTCCAACCGTTTCCAACTCATTTGTCACGACTTGCTTTGTCTGAACGGACGCGTTCAGGAGGAAAGTCGTCGCGCCTTTCCATGGCCCCGTAATTTCTGCTTGTGGAGTCTGTGGCGCCTCTATGCGTCGACACGTGTCTCGCCCTGTCTGTTGGTCCCTTACACTGAACCGAGACATCATGACCCATGTTTTAAAACAAAACCCCGCTCTTTGTGTTTCTAATCACGGTTCGATAGTTTGTTTTTACAAAACTAAAAAAAAAACTCAAAATAAAAAAATAAAAAAGCCGGAAATGAAAACAAATTGTGGGTCGGGTTTCACCTTAGTTTGGGTTTCAAAGTGGGTTAAATTCACCGTGGTTTGTGTTTCCAAATTGTGGGCTTTGGGCTTCAAAATATTTTTGGGTTTCAGAATTATGTAATTAGGGTTTACTGTTTCTTTTTTTTGTTTGTTTGATTGTCGGTTTTGTAATTATTTTATTTTATTTTATTTTTGTGTGTTTTGTAATTTTTATTTGCTTTAATACCTTTCATCTGTTGTTTTGACATTGTTTGTGGCTAATTTTTAAACATTGAGGACAATGTTCATTTTTAGGTTTGGGGGTATTGGAGTTTAGCATGTAAATTTGGTTTTTCCTTAATTTAATTTTTTTTTATTTGCTTGTTTTTATTTTTATTTTATTTTGTTTGAGTCTTGCTTTTATTTTTGCTTTTATTTTTATTTTGATTTTATTCACTTTCCGAACACATTTGATGAGATTGTGATAAATGTTTGCATGACTTAAATAAAAATTGGATTTCATTTTATTTTAGTGTTTCTTTTCTTTATAAAAATTAAAAATTAAAAATTTCTAAAAAAAAATAAAATTTGGCATTGTTCTATCATGACATGCTTGAAACCTTCTTTACACTTGCCATTTGTTTCATAATTTTCCAATTAAAGGATTTGCATAATCTAAAGAATTGTATGAAGCATAAATTAGACTTATATAACCAACCATATAAAGTGAGCTTTTGAGCCTTGTACTTCAATTCATGAGTGTTATACATACTCTTATTTTCTTGTCATCTAAGTTGTTGTTTGATCTCATTATTCATTGATTTGGTTGAACACTTAAAAGTCATTCATTCTTGTGCAATTTGACTTCATGACATTTAAAGAAATGATATTAAGGCCTTCTTTGGATCGTTTGTGCCTTTCAAGCTAACCTTATGCATGCTTAAGCATGATTTTCCATTGTTAACCATTTTGAGCTTACATGTAAACCTTTTCTTTCATTTACCAATTTTATTTCCTCACCTTAGCCCGAAAAACAAATATTTACCTTTCTAAGGAACTCATGAGCTTTAATTTGGATGTGTTTTTCATACTAAGTTTGGGAAGAGGTGTTACATTTAGAAAAAAAAAAAAAATCACACAATTGGTGAAAGAAAAAAATAATAGTTGTGATTAAGTGGTGGTTGATTGAAATTTCATTTTTGGGTTTCATTGGTGTTTGTTCAATTAAAGGAAAGGAGTGTGAATTCTTGTAAATGAAGGTATAAGGAGTTTTGATCATGCAAAAGAAAAAAATCTAATAGTGATGATTCGAAGTCTTGTAAACAATTATTTTATGCTCTTACATTGCGAGTTCCTTGGACTTTGTATTATCCATACCTTTCATTTCTTACTCACCTTACACCCTTGGCCCCATTACAACCTATACTAAAGACCTAAATTGATCTTAAATGTTATGTGGTTGAATTGCATCCATTTTCTTACTTTTAAGTGTTTGGCATCCTTCTTGAGATCATATTAATGCAAGTTCTTCATCTTTCTATTTCGAGTTAAGTCCTTATGGTTTAACTCTAATCTCATGTTTATAACTGAGTGTTGCATTATAGCCCTCTTCTGTGTGATTCATTTGTGAGAGGACAACTTTGGTGAGATTTGAAGTTGAACTTGTGCTTTGTATGATTTTTGAAATTGTGTGAAAACTAAGATTGGGGAATTTGTTGCATTTGGCTATCACACTACTACACTTTGAGCATATTGTGTTTAGAACTTTGCCGCTTTGTTAATAATGTCTAAAAATTGAGATTTTATTGTTAAAACGTTTAAGTCATGTGCATGAGTCATTTCTCTTCAGAAAATGTTCGGAAAGATTGTTTTGAGTTCGTTTTATTTTTTTTGTTTTTTGTTAATGTATGCAAATTTGTTTTTGTTTTTGGTTTTGCTTAAGGACTAACAAATCTAATAAGTTTTCTAACCATTTTGTTTTGTAGAGTTAGAAAAACGTTTGTGGGTATTCATATCTGCTTAAACCCTCAGGAGACACAACTCCTCCTACTAGGGATGCCTAGAGGTTTAAAGGCTTGTTGCATATGCTAAATGCAATCGAGTTACCTACGAAAGTGGTCTAGTTAACTTCTTGTTTTGTTTTTTTTATCTGTGTTTTCCTTTTTGTTTTGCTCGAGGACTAGCAAAATCTAGGTTTAGGGGTATTTGATCGGTTCATAATTGTATATTATTTCTTACCCTTCTAGCTTATGATTTGGTTATGTTTTTGAGTTAAACTTGTGCTTTTAATCCTTTTTGTGTTTATCTTTCAGTTAATTGAGCTTTAGGTAACAATGATGGCTTTGGAGAGCATAATTCATGCAATTCAAGCATGTTAAGGCCTAATTTGGATGAATTGATGAAGAGCTTAAAGACAAATTCATTATGGCTACAGCCCCTTGCCAGTCCAGTTCCGTAGGTCATATTGCAGGCTTTGTTTGAGCAACCTACACAGCTCTAATGAGGCCACATTCTTCATGAAAGTTGTTCCAATGGGTTTGTACTATAACATATCCAAAATTCAGCCCCATTGGATAAATCTGGAGTCCGTTACCTAGCCAACACAGAACCATGCTCAGGATGGATCTTATCAGCGCGGAAAATGAGTTAGCAATTTGTTTCGGCCTTAACTTCTTCCTCCGACCTTGGATTGGCCCAAATAACATATGGCTGGAAAGAAGACATTCTGAACTTCAATTTTGAGTGCTTAAAGTCCTAATTTGATTAAGAGAAGCCCAAGTTGTAAACCCTTGAAGTTGCTGGTCATGCTGACCTCAGCATGTGCTGGTTGGATGCTTGGTCATGGTGAGCTAGGCATGAGCTATCATTTCTGGTTGGAAGCTTGGTCATGGTGACATGAAGATGAGCTAGGGCTGCTGGTGGGATTTAGTGGTGAAGTGCATCAACCATTGAAGATTTTCTAATACAAGTGCATCAACCATTTCAGATTTTATAATTCAAGTGTTGTATGCATTAGTCTTTTTGAATTCAGATTTTCACTTCCCCTAGGCCTATAAATAGGGAAGTTCTCTAAGCTTGTAAACACACCCCAAGGGGGGGAGCTCTCAAGCACTTCTCTAGAGCTCCCTTCCCTTCTCTCCCTCAAATTCTCTTAGTTTCCCTTTGTATAGTTCTCAATTGTTGTAATAAGATCATTCTATTAAATTTTCTTTGTACTAAGTATCAAACACTTTTCCTTTCTCTTCTTCTAAATTCTTCAAATACTCTCTTCTCCAAACACTTCCCAAACACTTCTCCCATTCCTTCATCAAATTCTCCAAATTTCCCAAACACATTTCCCTTCTCTTCCAAAAGTCTCCATGTTCTCCAAACACTTTCTTAAACACTTCTCTACTTTTTTCTCCAAATTTCCCATCTTCTCAAACACTCTCTTCCAAATTCTCAAAGTCCTCAAACACTCTCTTCCAAAATCCACAAAGTTCCCAAACACCACTTTCCTTACTCTTCCAAATTCTCCAAATCTCTCAAACACTTCTCCCCTCTCTAAAGCTCTCAAACACTTTCCTTCCTTCCTCAAATGCTCTCGTTAATGTTTTCTTAGTTGTAATTTATTTTTCTTGTAATGTACATTCTTTCTTCTTGTTTTGTTTCTTTTGTTTTCATTTTTGTTTTGTGTAGGAAAATTGAATTGGATCATTCAATCACCAATCCCTGTGGAATCGACCTCGCACTTACATATGCTATACTACCGAACGGCTCGTGCACTTGCGAGTATCACAAGTTGAGGATGCAACTGAATCCATTTTGGTGAAGCTGTATCTACGCAACACGTACTCAGTTTGTGCCTTAAATGGAGTGGTTGGTGTATTGCATAGTTTTAGTGATTTAATTTCACTCAAAACTCACCGAATGACACCTCCCGCGATATTATGATGTTGCCCAAGTGTTGGGCTTGATCCGAAATCAATAGGTGTAAGAAATTGGACAATTGGAGTTGGACGCAGTTTGTGCCTTAAGTGGAGTGGTTGGTGTATTGCATAGTTTTTGTGATTGAATTTCAATCAAAACTAACCGAATGACTCCTCCCACCTTGTTATGATGTTGCCCAACTGTTGGGCTCAATTCGAAATCCATAGGCCATAGAAATTGGACAATTCAAGTTCGTATGCAGTTTGTGCCTTACATGGAGTGGTTTGTGTATTGCATAGTTTTAGATATTGGATTTCACTCAAAACCCCCAAATGACTCCTCCCACCATATTATGATGTTGCCCAAATTCAAGTTGTACGCAGTTTGTTTCTCAAGTGGAGTGGTTGGTGTATTGCATACTTTTTGTGATTGGATTTCACTCAAAACTAACCGAATGACTCGTCCCACCTTATTATGATTTTTCCCAAGTTTTGGGCGCGATTCGATATCCATAGGCCATACAAATAGGACAATTCAAGTTCGTACTCAGTTTGGGCCTTAAATGGAGTGCTTGGTGTATTGCGACGTTTCATCGATTGCATTTCACTCAAAACTCACCGAATGACTCTTCCCACCATATTATGATGTTGCCCACGTTACGGGCCCCTGCCCGAAATCAATAGGTGTAAGAAATTGGACAATTCAAGTTCGTACTCAGTTTGTGCCTCAAATGAAGTGGTTGGTGTATTGCATAGTTTTAGGGATTGGATTTCACTCAAAACTCGCCGAACGACTACCCCACCATATTATGAGGTTGCCCAGGTTTTGGGCTGAAAACCGAAATCAATAGGTGTAAGAAAATGAACAATTCAAGTTGTACGCAGTTTGTGCCTTAAATGTAATGGTAGGTGTATTGCATAGTTTTAGCGATTGGATTTCACTCAAATGGAGTACTCCTCCCACCATATTACGTTCTTGCCCAAGTTTTGAGCTCGATCCGACATCCGTAGGCCAAAGAAATTGGACACTTCAAGTTCGTACGCAGTTTGTGACTTAAATGGAGTGGTTTGTGTATTGCATGGTTTTACCGATTGGATTTCCCTCAAAACTCATCGAATGACTCCGCCCACCATATTATGATGTTGCCCCAGTTTTGGGCTCGAACGAAAATCATTAGGGGTAAGAAATTGGACAGTTCAAGTTCGTACTCAGTTTGTGCCTTGATCGGTGCATAATTACATGTCATTTTGTATCCTTCTAACTTATGATTTGGTTATGTTTTTGAGTTAAACTTGTGCTTTTAATAAGTTTTGTGTTTATTTCAGTGTAATAAGTTTTGTATTTATTGGACTGTACTTGCTCAAGAAGAACCAGATGATGAGCCCTATATCATTGGAAAGATGCGGAAGTCTAGTTTCTGGAGAATTTTACGGTTCATGAATCTGAGTCTTCTAGAGAAAGTTATACAAGTTTTGGCAACTTAAGGTCAAATTCGGCAGCATCTGCGTTACTGAGCCAAATATCACATTTGAAGGGCTTTCCGATTTTTCCTTGAGCTGGGCTGCATGTGCTTGGAAAGATAATTCAAAGAGCTTCAAGATCCAGATTTTTCCAGATTTTGGAGGAGGGAAGATCAAGCCCAAATCAAGCCCACAAGCTGACTGCAATGAAGTCAATTCCAGTCTATTTTCGGCAGTCAACTTGCAAGGCCCAAAACATACACTTGTATTGCTCAGTTGGGAATACATTCTTCATACATGTTGTTCCAATGGGTGTCTATTATGACATATCCAAATTTTAGCCCCATTGAATACATATTGAAACCTCAGGCCTTCCTACACCAAGCCTAGTTCAGAAGAATCTTTTATTTCCAGCAACCAAAAGAAAACCCACATGGGTTGGCAGCAAAAGGCAGCCACAATTGAACACCTTTGAATTCCCATGTGAAGAAAGCTTGAGGTGCAGCAAAAGAAGTATGGGATGGAGTTGATTCCAACCACACTAACATTGACAAGATGAAGTGGGAGTTATGGGTTGTATTAAAAGAGGAATGGTGGTGTTGGATTTCATCATGATGTTCCTCCCTCGTAGCCCTATAAAAAGAGAAGTCTTCAAGCTACAAAATTCACTTCAGCCATCCTCCACACTTCCATCATTCCATCAACACATCTAGAAATCATCCTCATACACTCTCATAAACCCCATACACTCTAGCAAGCAACCCAATACTCTAAACTGCCCCAAATCACCAAAACAGCTCCAGAAAACCTCCCTTCCATTTCCCTACGAATTTCCTCTTTCTCAACCATCACCGCTCACCCAAACTCATCCCAAATCACCTACTAGCTGTCTTACATCATTCTAGACGTGGGGAAGCTCTTGGAGAAACACTTGAAGAAGTCTTGGACACCACAAGAACTTCAGAAAATGGGTTTTTCTATTCTTATTGCATTCCTTATGTTTTCTCATTTCTATCTGAGTTTATTTTTCATTATGAGCAGCTAATTTCATAACTAGGGCTTCGATGTAACCTAACATGAATATTCTGGGTTTATAAGTTTGGAGTTTCAAGTTTGATTCATGATTCATGTTTTTATTCATTATGCTTATCAGTTAATATGCTTGTTTGAATGATTTATCACCATTAGAACTTGTATGTTAGCTATCTTGGTTTGAATCAAGAGTAGACATCATGCTTTGATTCAAATTGAACTATGAATAGGAAGAGTATGTATGGACATTCGACAACAGGGATTTGATACATGCTTGGTTGTTTAAATTGTTCTTCTATGCTTAATGGGTTCCTAATGTTTAATTTAGGTTAGACAACAAATGATCAAATTAGGGAATTAGGAACACAAGGTTAGAACCAAACATCATGGCCTAATCATACTTTAGCTGGAATCAATCCTTGAATATGAATTAGACTTGTTACTTGACTTCTTATAACCCAGAATTGAATTGTTATGGTGATTCGAATGCCCTAGTATCCAAATCTGTTTTCCATCTCTTAAAACCACTCTTTGTTATATTTGTTTATTTGTTTTTTTGTTTGCAATTTCATTTTGCTTATTTTGTTCAACAATCACAACCACTCTTGTTTTAAATTCTGTTTTAGACATAACCTCCTACTTTCTTGAATTTGGTAATCTAAGTACTTAACTAGTTTTAACTTCTCAGTCTTCGTGGGTACGACCTCGTACTTGTCTTGCTATACTACTAATTGCCCCGTACAATTGCGAGTTAACATAATATTAACAACAAATTTTGGCGCCGTTGCCGGGACGAGCGAAAGTTCTTCCCTGTTTATGTGCCCAAGGTTACCCTATTCTTTTTAGTGTTTCTAATTATTCTAATTTTCTGTTTCAGGTAGTTTATGTCTAAAAGGCCGTTCCTTGAACAAGTGAGGTCTTCGTTTCTACATTCCAGATCTTTGAACGCAAGACCATCGTTGCAACCCAATCGAGTGATCTCTGAAATTCAGAATCGTCTAGAAAGAGAGTTGTCAACTGCAAAAGAGCAAGCTCTGGCCACATTTACAAGTCGTGCTCTCCACACTGAACTTCCTGGTTCTTCACTTTCAAATTCAGAAGCAAGTTCAGACCAAGAAGAAGAAATGATGGCTGCCAATGAGTTCATGGGAGACCTTGATATCCCAACAATTCCAACATCCCCTTCAAGCATTTTACTACCCACTGTAGCTCGAAACTATGAGCTTAAATCTTCTCATCTTAATATGTTACCTTCCTTTTATGGTTTACCTAATGAAGATCCATTGACTCATATAAAGGATATTTTTAATGTTGTGAGTTCTTTTCCCTTGACAGGTGTGACGGAAGATCAACTTCGAATGAGAGTGTTTCCACACACTTTGAAGGATAAGGCGAAATTTTGGTTGAATTCTTTGAAGCCTGGTTCACTCACTACATGGGCTGCCATTCAAAAGAAGTTCTTAGAGAAATACTTTTCCACACAAAAAACCGACATGCTTAGGGACAAGATCTTTTTATTTGCACAGCAAGACGATGAGTCATTTTGTGAAGAGTGGGAGCGATTCAATGGGCTGCTCAATCATTGTCCTCATCATGGGATTCCTTTGAAACTTCGAATGTGTATGTTTTATAAAGGACTAACCCCTTCGAGTCATAATATTGTCACGAATTTTGCAGGTGGTTCTTATAAAACCAAGACTCCGGAAGAAACGTACGAACTCTTTGAGGGAATAGCAATGGAGACCCAACATACGGATACAAGAGGGAAGCGTGTTGTTAGTGGTACTAATGATGCTTCTAGTGTGCAGATTTCAAAATTAGAACAAAAGCTAGATGCTCTTCTTGCATTAAACTCAAGAAACCCTCCGAAGGAAGTATGTAGCATTTGTGAAACTCATGACCATGCTACCATAGCTTGTCCACTAGGGGCTGCATATCCAGAATTTGTGCAAGAGCAAGCTAATGTGGTAAATTCTTACAGCCAAGGTCCAATAAATGATCCATACTCTCAAAGTTATAATCCGGGTTGGAGGAATACTCAGAATCAAGCCAATCCCCCTTCATTCCAAAGGCCACAACAATCATCATCATCATTGGAGGATATAGTAAAGCAAATGGCAATCAATCAATCCAATTTTCAACAAACTACACAAGCTGCCATCTCCAAATTGGAAGTCCAATTAGGCCAAATAGCTGCTGAAATAACGCAAAGAGAACCTGGAAAATGGCCAAGCCAAACCATCATCAATCCAAAGAACCACGAAGCCAAGGCCATTCATGTGCTCAGATAAGGTAAGATTGTTGATAATATAGTTGATTCTAATCTTTCAAATGATGCTGTGGTTGTAGAAAATGAAGATGAAGAGGAGGAGATCACAGCTATGGAAGGAGAACAACTCAAAATTTCTCAATCTGCTCCTAATGCTAAATCAGATTCTCAGGAACCCAACAAATTCCAATTGCATAAAAGAGGTGATAAATTTGTGCCACCACATCTTCAAGAAGATAGATACGTGCCACCCGCTCCATATGTTCCACCTATTCCATTTCCAGGCCGTCTTCAGAAAGCAAAGCAAGATAAGGCTTTTAAAGAGATTTATGATATTTTGAGTAAAGTTAATATCAATTTGCCTTTGCTTGATGTTATTGAACAGATTCCTGCATATGGAAAGTTCATCAAGAACTTGAAAACTCACAAGCTCAATTTTGCTCCAAATGAAGAAGTAAAGCTCAACAAGAATGTAAGTGCTGTGTTGCAAAGGAAGCTTCCACCAAAACTAGAAGATCCTGGCAGCTTTGACATTCCCATTAACATTGGAGACAAGAAGGTTGGAAGAGCCATGTTGGACTTGGGAGCAAGCATCAATCTAATGCCATATTCAGTGTATCAAAAACTTGGCTTAGAAGGGATGAAGAAGACTTCAGTGCTACTTGAACTAGCTGATCATTCTATAAAATATCCAAAAGGTATTGTGGAAGATATTTTAGTTCAAGTTAATACACTAATTCTCCCTGCTGATTTTGTAGTGATGGACATGGAGAACAATCCAAATGGAGATTGTGTTGATCCCATTCTCCTAGGCAGGCCATTCATGGCCACTCAGACACAATCATCAAAGTGAAAGATGGCACCCTTTCCATGACTGTTTTGGGTGAAACTGTTGAATTTAAAGTGTTTGATGCTCTATCTCAACCTTCTATCTCTCTTGATACTTGCTTTTCAATTGATGTTGTGGATCATGAGGTTTCCTCCAAAATTTTGCAGAACAAGTCTAATGATGCTCTAGAAGCTGTCCTAACACAAGACGAGGAAGATCTTAGTGAACCGGAGTTCCAAGAAGTGATGGCTGCCTTAGAAGTGTTTCAGCCATACCCACCATCCTTTAGGCCACCACTCGAGCCTCTTGGACCATCATCCACGAAATTGGAGCCATCCATTATCATCCCACCAAAGCTAGAACTTAAACCTCTGCCCAATCATCTTAAATATACATATTTGGGTGCTAACGAAACTCTCCCTGTTATAATTGCTGCATGTCTCACCTCACATGAAGAAGAGAGCTTAATTAAGGTTCTAAAAGAGCATAAAACAGCCATTGGGTGGACCATAGCAGACATCAAAGGAATTAGTCCAAGCATGTGCATGCACCGGATTTTAATGGAAGAAGACAGCAAACCATCCCGTGATGCCCAAAGGAGGTTAAACCCCAACATGAAAGAGGTGGTTAGAGCTGAAGTTTTAAAGCTACTCGATGTAGGAATCATCTACCCAATTTCAGATTCTAAGTGGGTGAGCCCAGTGCAAGTTGTTCCAAAGAAGTCCGGAATCACCGTTGTGAAAATGAGAAGAATGAGATAGTTCCTACACGAACCATCACCCGGTTGGAGAGTTTGTATTGATTACAGGAAGTTGAATACATTCACAAGAAAAGATCATTTCCCCTTGCCTTTTATTGATCAAATGCTTGAACGTTTATCTGGCCATGCTTACTACTGTTTTTCTTGATGGTTTTTCAGGTTATAATCAAATTCCTATTGCTCCGGAAGACCAAGAGAAAACCACATTCACATGCCCATTTGGTACATTTGCTTATAGAAGGATGCCATTTGGTTTATGCAATGCTCCAGCAACCTTCCAAAGATGCATGATGGCAATCTTTTCAGATATGGTGGAACGATTCATTGAGGTATTTATGGATGATTTTTTAGTTTTTGGTTCCTCTTTTGATGATTGTCTTCACCACTTGTCTCTAGTGCTTAAAAGATGCCAGGAAACAAATCTGATTTTGAATTGGGAGAAGTGTCACTTCATGGTGAGACAAGGCATTGTGCTAGGCCATGTGATTTCAAGCAAGGGAATTGAAGTGGATAAAGCCAAGATCGATCTCATCTCAAATCTGCCACCCCCTACTTCTGTTAAAGGAGTTAGAAGCTTTTTGGGTCATGCTGGATTCTATAGAAGGTTCATCAAAAATTTCTCAAGCATTACAAGGCCATTGTGTAATCTCCTTGCTAAGGATGCTGTTTTTGAGTTTAATGAAGCTTGCATGGAAGCTTTTACTACCTTGAAAAGGGAGCTAACTTCAGCCCCTATTATCATAGCTCCAGATTGGTCTTTACCATTTGAAATAATGTGTGATGCCTCTGACTTTGCTATTGATGCAGTTTTAGGTCAAAAGAAGAATAAGCTCCCCCATGTGATTTATTATGCTAGCCGGACTTTGAATGATGCTCAAATCAACTACTCCACAATAGAGAAGGAGTTGCTTGCTGTGGTTTTTGCTTTAGAAAAATTTCGTTCTTACCTTGTTGGTTCTAAAGTAATTGTTTATTCTGACCATGCAGCTCTTAGATACTTGCTCACTAAGAAGGATGCCAAACCACGCTTGATTAGATGGATTCTCTTGCTGCAAGAGTTCGATTTGGAGATTCGAGACAAGAAGGGATGTGAGAATGTGGTAGCTGATCATTTGAGCAGAATTGTGGTTGAAGAACAAGGAGAAGCTGTTCTACCCTTGAATGAGACTTTCCCTGATGAACAACTATATGCTGCCCAAGTCAAAGAGCCATGGTATGCTGATTTTGTTAATTATCTTGCTTGTGGTGTTCTTAGAAATGATCTAACTTCTCAAGACAAGAAGAAGTTCTTTTCCATGGTGAAACATTATGTCTGGGATGAACCTTTCTTATTCAAGCATTGCCCAGATCAACTCATCAGAAGATGTGTTCCAGAAGAAGAGCAAGAAAGCATACTTAGGCATAGCCACGAATTGGCTTGTGGAGGTCACTTTGGAGCTAAGAAAACAGCACTTAAAATTCTGCAATCTGGTTTCTTTTGGCCCACTCTATTCAAAGATGCGTTTAATTTTTGTGTTAAGTGTGATAGGTGTCAAAGGATGGGGAACATAAGTCGGAGGAACGAAATGCCATTGAATAGCATACTCGTTGTGGAGCTCTTCGATGTGTGGGGTATTGATTTCATGGGACCATTCCCATCTTCTTTTGGTTGTACTTACATACTTGTTGCTGTTGATTATGTGTCTAAATGGGTGGAAGCCATAGCCACCAAAACCAACGATCATAAGGTGGTGCAAAAGTTCTTGAAGGATAATATTTTCACAAGGTTTGGTACTCCTCAAAGCACTCATGAAGAAGTACAACATCACCCATCGAGTTTCTACACCATATCATCCTCAAACTTCTGGTCAAGTGGAAATAAGCAATAGAGAAATTAAACACATCCTAGAGAAGGTTGTGAACAGTACAAGGAAGGATTGGGCTGCCAAGCTCAATTATGCATTATGGGCTTACAGGACTGCATATAAGACTCCCATCGGAATGAGCCCTTATCGTCTTGTGTTTGGGAAAGCCTGCCACCTTCCAATGGAGCTTGAACACAATGCTTTTTGGGCCATCAAGAAATTGAATTTTGATTTGGACAAGGCCGGCCATGTTAGAAAGTTTCAGCTCAATGAATTGGAAGAAATTAGACATGAGTCTTATGAGAATGCAAAGCTTTACAAAGAACGAACCAAGAGTTACCATGACAGAAACATTCAACGGAAAGAGTTCTCCAAAGGTATGTCAGTTCTTTTGTTTAACTCACGTTTGCGTCTCTTTCCAGGAAAATTGAAGTCTAGATGGCATGGCCCATTCACCGTGGTCAATGTTTCTCCCTATGGAGCTGTGGAGATTTAAAACCCTAAAGATGGCTCGACTTTCAAAGTAAATGGACAACGTTTAAAGCCATTCTATGAGGGAATTTCAGCTGGCATCCAAACTGGCCATGTGGTAGATCAACTTCCCTTCGTACCATCAACTTAGCTGATTGCACAATGTCTTGCCAAGACAGTAACTAAGGCGCTTCTTGGGAGGCAACCCATGTGTTGAAGAAGAAGGTGCTTGGTAACAATCGACCTAATCGCATCAAGGAGGAGCATTTCAATCCTTTCTCTTTACTTGTTTTGTTGTTATTTTAGTCATTTTAAGTTTATGTTCCTTTTTATAAATAAATAAATAAATAAAATTTAAAAAAAAAATAGTTTTTTTTTCTTTTTATTTTATTTTATTTCTTTTTCATATAAGCTAACTTTTGGTAACCCCAGTAAGCACCTCCGTCAATACAGTGTCTAGGAGTTCTTCAGGCGACACCTTCGGTGTCTAAGAAGTTTGGATTTTAAGCGAGACCATCGTGACCCCTCCAACCTTCCTGGATCCCCTCGCTGTGTTTTTTGAGGCCCTTAACTGGTCATCCGTGAGTTGCTTGTATATTTGTGTGTTTTTTTTTTTTTCTAAACCTTTTTCTTAACTCTTCCCTTTATCATTTACATGTTCTCAATCATCTTTACTTTGCTTTAACATTGAGGACAATGTTCAATTTAGGTCTGGGGGGAAGGTTTTCAAATTTCATTCATTTGTGTTTTCAATTTTCTTTCATTTGTCACTAATTTTTTTATTTATTTATTATGTCATACAATCGATGCTATGGAGCTGCCATTGAGGTTTTCATATCAGAATTTTGCACTTCACAAAGCTTTGGCTCTTAGAATTCTGGTGGCTAAAGTACCATGCTTAAATTCTCGAAGGAGAATAGTGGAGACTACCCTAGTGAGCTATATTGAGCCTAATTGATTTCTTGAGAGGGTTTAATGTGTTTCTATTTCTCATCCCAATTTATTTTCTTCAATTCACTCTAAATGATCTCATTATTCCATTTTGATTGAATACTAAGGATGATTCTCTTTTGCAGATATCATGTGCTTGCTCTCATTCATGAATGAACTCATTGAAGTGATGCTAGGCTATGTGTGTATAACCTTTGTGTGCTTTCTTTTCACCCTACCTATATGTGTGTTCCATCAGCCCTCTTGAAGCCAAACACTTAAAGCCTTTTCTTCTATCACTCTCATCATTTCCCTACCTTTGTATCTCAATCTGAGATACTTGACCTATTGTCGCCATACCCTATAGCTTAGAAATATACCAAGGTGTGCCAAGATAAAGTTTGAAGCAAGGAAGTTGCTGCTATGTACCTAAATAAAAATTGGTGTGAATCTGTGCAATGAAGTTATTGAAGTTGCATATCAAATCAGCAAAGATGAAAGTGTTTCGATATGATCAAAGTGTAAAAAAAAAAAATATTACAAAAAAAAAAAAAAAAGATCTATGCTAGCGGATCCTCTGATGTTTGCAGCCATGCCATTCTAATCAATGATACCTTGCAGATCAATGAAGAATGCAACCTTGGTATGTTCTTAAGTTACTTGTTTTTCCTTCCAATTCTTCCATTTCCCCTAACCTTAGCCTTTCATTACACCCTTGTGAAAGACCTAGCTGATCTTTGAGGATGTATTCATGGGTGCTGGTAAGTATGTGTGTATCTCTAGTCTTAGTATTTGATTCCCTTCTTGAGATCTAACCAAAACTTGTGTTTCTATTTCTTACACTCACTTATGCTTTCTTGAGAGAATTAAACCTTAGGTTCTGAATGATTGAGTGTTATCTGTGAGAATTAGAGTCGAAGCATGTTCTTTCTTCAAGGCTTGAGTGTGCTTGCTTTGAAACCGTGTGCCTTTGAGCTATAGCTTTCACATTACACACTGATTGATCACCTATCTTGGCAACTTTATGGTGTTGGAGGTATGACTAAAATTTTCTTTCGTTTTCATTAGTTGATTTCAAGTTTTACTAACCACTTTGTTTTGTAGAGTTAGTAAAGCGTTTGTGGGTATCGTTTCTGTTAAACCCTCAGGAGACACAACTCCTACTACTAGGGATGCCTAGAGGTTTAAAGGCTTGTTGCATATGCTCAATGCAATCGAGTTACCTGCGGAAGTGGTTTAGTTAACTTCTTGTTTTGTTTTTAACTTTGTTTTGTGTTGTTTTGCTCGAGGACTAGCAAAATCTAGGTTTGGGGGTATTTGATCGGTGCATAATTACATGTCATTTTGTATCCTTCTAACTTATGATTTGGTTATGTTTTTGAGTTAAACTTGTGCTTTTAATAAGTTTTGTGTTTGTTTCAGTGTAATAAGCTTGAGACTCATTAAATGCATTTTGGAGACAAGTTAGCTCATCGGTGTCTGCAGATCAGTCAACTTCACAAATTGGACTGTACTTGCTAAAGAAGAACCAGATGATGAACCCTATATCATTGGAAAGATGCGGAAGTCTAGTTTCTGGAGAATTTTACGGTTCATGATTCTGAGTCCTCTAGAGAAAGTTATACAAGTTTTGGCAACTTAAGGTCAAATTCGGCAGCATCTGCGTTCCTGGGCCAAATATCACATTTGAAGGGCTTTCCGATTTTTTCTTGAGCTGGGCTGCATATGCTTGGAAAGATAATTCAAAGAGCTTCAAGATCCAGATTTTTCCAGATTTTGGAGGAGGGAAGATCAAGCCCACAAGCTGACTGCAATGAAGTCAATTTCAGTCTATTTTCGGCAGTCAACTTGCAAGGCCCAAAACATACACTTGTATTGCTCAGTTGGGAATACATTCTTCATACATGTTGTTCCAATGGGTGTCTATTATGACATATCCAAATATGAGCCCCATTGGATACATATTAAAGCCTCAGGCCTTCCTACACCAAGCCTAGTTCAGAAGAATCTTTTATTTCCAGCAACCAAAAGAAAACCCACATGGGTTGGCAGCAAAAGGCAGCCACAATTGAACACCTTTGAATTCCCATGTAAATAAAGTTTGAGGTGCAGCAAAAGAAGTATGGGATGGAGTTGATTCCAACCACACTAACATTGACAAGATGAAGTGGGAGTTATGGGTTGTATTAAAAGAGGAATGGTGGTGTTGGATTTCATCATGATGTTCCTCCCTCTTAGCCCTATAAAAAGAGAAGTCTTCAAGTTACAAAATTCACTTCAGCCATCCTCCACACTTCCATCATTCCATCAACACATCTAGAAATCATCCTCATACACTCTCATCAACCCCATACACTCTAGCAAGCAACCCAATACTCTAAACTGCCCCAAATCACCAAAACAGCTCCAGAAAACCTCCCTTCCATTTCCCTATGAATTTCCTCCTTCTCAACCATCACCACTCACCCAAACTCATCCCAAATCACCTACTAGCTGTCTTACATCATTCTAGACGTGGGGAAGCTCTTGGAGAAGCATTAGACGTGGAGAAGCACTTGAAGAAGTCTTGGACACCACAAGAACTTCAGAAAATGGGTTTTTCTATTCTTATTGCATTCCTTATGTTTCCATACACTTTGAAGGATAAGGCGAAATATTGGTTGAATTCTTTGAAGCCTGGTTCACTCACTACATGGGCTGCCATTCGAAACTCACCAAATGACTCCTCCCCCCATATTATGATGTTTCCCAAGTTTTGGGCTCGAATCGAAATCACTAGGTGTAAGAATTTGGACAATTCAAGTTCCTACTCAATTTGTTCGTTAAATGTAGTGGTTGGTGTATTGCATAGTTTGAGAGATTGGATTTCACTCAAAACTCACTAAATGACTCCCCCCACCATGTTATGATGTTGTCCAAGTTTTGGGCTTCATCCGAAATCCATAGGCCATAGAAATTGGACAATTCAAGGTCATACTCAAGTTGTGCCTTAAATGGAGTGGTTGGTGTATTTCGTAGTTTTAGCAATTGGATTTCATTCAAAACTCACTGAATGACTCCTCCCACCATATAATGCTGTTTCCCAAGTTTTGGGCTCGATTTGAAGTCACTAGGTGTAAGAAATTTGACAATTCAAGTTCGTAGTCAGTTTGTGCCTTAAATGGAGCGATTGGTGTGTTGCATAGTTTTAGCAATCGAATTTCACTCAAAATCACCGAATGACTCCTCCAACCATATTACGATGTTGCACAAGTTTTGGACTCGAATCTGAAATCAAAAGGTGTAAGAAATTGGACAATTCAAGTTTGTACTCCGTTTGTGCCTTAAATGGAGTGGTTGGTGTATTGCATAGTTTTGGAGATTGTATTTCACTCAAAACTCACTAAATTACTTCTCCCACCATGTTATGATGTTGCCCAAGTTTTGGGCTTGATCCAAAATCCATAGGCCATAGAAATTGGATAATTCAAAGTCGTACTCAGTTTGTGCCTTAAATGGAGTGGTTGGTGTATTTCGTAGTTTTAGTGATTGGATTTCACTCAAAACTCACCGAATGACTCTTGCCACAATATTATGATGTTTCCCAAGTTTTGGGCTCGGTTCGAAATCAATAGGTGTAAGAAATTGGACAATTTAAGTTCGTACTTAGCTTCTGCCTTAAATGGAGTGGTTGGTGTATTGCATAGTTTTTGCAACTGGATTTCACTTAAAACTCACCGAATGACTCCTCCCACCATATTATGATGTTGTTCGTTCCTAGAAATCTCGGCCTATGAGGCCGACCGCGGAAGGAGCAACCTCTCAGCGGAGGCGCTCACCTAAGAGAAGAAGGGGCCGAGCACGTGGAATTGTGGTTCGTTTCTCTCGTAGGATACGGTTCAGCCGTGAAGGCAATACCATCACAGGATTTGGTGGGTAAAATCATGGTGATTAGGCATGAAAATCCTGCGACTTGTAAGATTGAGTCACCAAACATCATACCAGAGCATTAAATGCTCCTCCAAGGCGCAAAACGCAGAACCCACGACCAGGGCGGCGGCCGGGATTTAGGGGTCACACCACCATACTTCACGTTCCCAAATGTCGAACTCGACTACCCACTCTCTGATCAGCCTCATCAGGCGGATTTTCAGCCTCGTTTGTCTTCTCAGGACCTCTCCTATAAATACTTGGCTCCAACGGCGGTTAAAGGGTTCAACACCAAACACAAGCCTCCCATCGGAGCAGACTATATTTTCCTGTCATCTATCTTCTATCATTTATCTTCTTGTAATGCATTTTCAATACTTTTACTAGCTTTCTTAGGAGTAGTGACAGTTTGTAGGAAAATCCATTCATCAATATATCATACGGCGCTTGGTTTTCAAGGCGCTGGAGCACCATCCTTGTTGTTTTTCTTTCATCCATCCCATATCTCGTATGACCGCTGGTAACCCAGCAATGCGCCGGAGCACCGCCCAAAAATCCACCAGTTACGACATCATTTAACAGCCTTGTAGTTCAGGCTGTGAACCTGACGGCCGCGATCACTTCCTCTCTTGGCCACAATCGCTCTGATTAGAAGTTAAACTCAAACAAGCGCGCAGCTAACCCATCCATCCACTAGCATGCCCGCACACAACGCGCCGCACCAAAGGAGGATGACCCGTGTTGACGCAGATCCTCTCAGCCCGGGCCACCAACCCATAAGATTCGCGATGGTCAACAGATGTTGCCCAAGTTTTGGGCCCAATCCGATATCCATAAGCCACAGAAATTGGACAATTCAAGTTCGTACTCAGTTTGAGCCTTAAATGCAGTGGTTGGTGTATTGCATACTTTTAGCGATTGGATTTCACTCAAAACTCACCAAATGACTCCTAATGTTGCCCAAGTTTTGGGCTCGAATCCGATATCCCTAGGCCTAAGAAATTGGACAATTCAAGTTCGTACTCAGTTTGTGCCTTACATGGAGTGGTTGGTGTATTGCATAGTTTTAGGGATTGGATTACACTCAAAACTCACCAAATGACTCCTCCCACCATATGATGATGTTGCCCAAGTTTTGCGCTCGAATCCGAAATCAATAGGTGTCAGAAATTGGACAATTCAAGTTCGTACTAAGTTTATGCCTTACATGGAGTGGTTCGTGTATTGCATAGTTTTAGAGATTGGATTTCACTCAAAACTCACCAAATGACTCCTACCACCATATTATGATGTTGCCCAAGTTTTGGGTTCAATCTGATATCCCAAGGCCATAAAAATTGGGTAATTCAAGTTCGTACTCAGTTTGTGCCTTACATGGAGTGGTTGGTGTATTGCATAGTTTTAGCAATTGGATTTCACTCAAAACTGACCGAATGACTCATGAAACTATTTTATAATGTTGCCCAAGTTTTGGGATCAATCCAAAATCAATAGGTGTAAGAAATTGGACAATTCAAGTTCGTACTCAGTATGTGCCTTAAATGGAGTGGTTGGGGTATTGCATAGTTTTAGCCATTGGATTTCACTCAAAATTCACCGAAGGACTCCTCCCACCATATTATGACGTTGTAAAAGTTTTGGGCTCGAATCGAAATCAATAGATGTAAGAAATTGGAGAATTCAAGTTCGTACTCAATTCTGAGCCTTAAATGGAGTGGTTGGTGTATTGCATAGTTTTAACGAGTGGATTTCACTAAAAACTCACCGAATCGAGTCTTCCCATCATATTATGATGTTGCCCAAGGTTTGGGCTCAAATCTGATATCCCTAGGCCATAGAAATTGGACAATTCAAGTTCGTACTCAATTTGTGCCTTACATGGAATGTTTGGTGTATTGCATAGTTTTAGAGATTGGATTTCACTCAAAACTGTTTGAATGACTCATCCCACCATATTATAATGTCGCCCAAGTTTTGGGATCGAATCGAAATTCATAGGCCATAGAAATTGGAGAATTCAAGTTCGTACTCTGTTTGTGCATTAAATGGAGTGGTTGGTGAATTTCATAGTTTTAGCAATTGGATTTCACTCAAAACTCACCGAATGACTCCTCCCACCATGTTATGATGTTTCCAAAGTTTTGGGCTCAATCCGATATCCATAGGCCATAGAAACTGGACAATTCAAGTTCGTACTCAATTTGTGCCTTACATGGAGTGGTTGGTGTATTGCATAGTTTTAGCGATTAGATTTCACTCAAAACTCACCGAATGACTCCTCCCACCATATTATGTTGTTTCCCAAGTTTTGGGCTCGAACCGATATCCCTAGCCAATAGAAATTGGACAATTCAAATTCGTACTCAGTTTGTGCCTTATATGGAGTGGTTGGTGTATTGCATAGTTTTAGAAATTGGATTTCACTCAAAACTCACCGAATGACTCCTCCCACCATATTATGATGTTGTCCAGGTTTTTAGCTCGATCCGAAATCAATAGGCCATAGAAATTGGACAAATCAAGTTCGTAGTCAGTTTGTGCCTTAAATTGAGTGGTTCGTGTATTGCATAGTTTTAGCGATTGGATTTCACTCAAAACTCACCGAATGACTCCTCCCACGATATTATGATGTTGCTCAAGCTTTTGGCTCGAATCCGATATCCATAGGGCATAGAAATTTGACAATTCAAGTTCGTACTCAGTTTGTGCCTTAAATGGAGTCTTTCGTGCATTACATAGTTTTAGCGATTGGATTTCACTCAAAACTGGCCGACTGACTCCTCCCACCATACTATGATGTTGTCCAAGTTTTAGGCTCGAATCGAAATCAATAGGTGTAAGAAATTGGACAAATCCAGTTCGTAGTCTGTTTGTGCCTTAAATGAAGTGGTTCGTGTATTAAATAGTTTTAGCGATTGGATTTCACTCAAACCTCACCAAATGACTCCTCCCACCATATTATGATGTTGTCCCAGTTTTGGGCTGAAACCGAAATCAATAGGTGTAAGAAATTTGACAAATCAAGTTCAGGTTCAGTTTGTTCCTTAAATGGAGTGGTTGGTGTATTGCATAGTTTTAGCGATTGGATTTCACTCACAACTCACCGAATGACTACTCCCACCATATTATGATGTTTCTCATGTTTTGGGCTCCAATCCGATATCCATTGGCCATAAAAACTGGACAATTCAAGTTCGTACTCAGTTTGTGCCTTACATGGAGTGCTTGGTGTATTGCGTAGTTTTAGCGATTGGATTTCACTCAAAACTCACCAAATAACTCTTCCCACCATATTATGATGTTGCCCATGTTTTGGGCTCGGAATCGAAATTAATGTTTGCATGAAATTGGACAAATCAAGTTTGTACTCAATTTGAGCCTTAAATGGAGGGGTTAGTGTATTGCATAGTTTTAGCGGTTGGATTTCACCCAAAACTCTCCGAATGACTCCTCCCACCATATTAAGATGTTATCCTAGTTTTAGGCTCGATCGGAAATCAGTAGGTGTAAGAAATTGGACAAATCAAGTTCGTACTCAGTTTGTGCCTTAAACGGAGGGGTTGGTGTATTGCATAGTTTTAGCGTTTGGATTTCACTCAAAACTCACGGAATGAATCCTCCCACCATATTTTGATGTTGTCCACGTTTTAGGCTCAATCCGCAATCAATAGGTGTATGAAGTTGGACAAATCAAGTTCGTAGTCATTTGTGACTGAAATGGAGTGGTTCGTGTATTGCATTGTTCTAGCGATTGGATTTCACTCAAAACTCACCGAATGACTCCTCCAGCATATTATGATGTTGCCCAAGTTTTGGGCTCGATCCCATTTCCATAGGCCATAGAAATTGGACTATTATGATGTTGCCCAAGTTTTTACAAACATGAAAACCTCAACAAATTTATGAAGAGCCCTGATCAAGGGCAGATACCAGTGCAGCTTCAAGCTAGGAGTTAGTTCCAGCCACTTCTGCCCTTTTCCAGACTGAAGAAATATCAATTCTTCCTAATCAAAAGCCTTCTAGGGTTTGAAATATATTAAAGCTCTGCCAAACTCGAATGTTGGCATCGAATTTGCAGCTAAAAAAACCAGTTAAAGTTGTTGACAGTCCAGTCCAGGACAGGCATACCCAATTTAGCCCGGATTAAAAGCATCTGCTCAGGCAGAAATGGAAGTCCAGTCTTCTTTTTCTCTTTTTGGAGTCAATTTTTCCCTTTTGAGTCTTGTAAAAGAGAATTCTGTCTAAAAATAATTCACTTTCTCATCATCTATTCTGGCCAGAACTATCAGTTTTATACTGTGAAAAATTGTGAAGTCCTCACCAATCTAAGGCAAGAAAAGAACTTACTTGGGAGATATTCCTCACCCAAATTCACAATCGCTTGTTTAGAAGTCAGTTACTTGGGGTGCAAGTTATCTATTTTTAGGAAGTATGCTAGGATTTTTTATTGCTAGCAGTGGCACGCTCACACATTAAAAGAAAGTTGACTTGTTGACCAGTCAATGGTTCTTAAGGCAATGGGGAACTTTACCCTACCATCACAAGAACAAAAGTAAAACGGGTGAACAATTTGGGACGCCCGGTGGGACCTCTCAGTATATATACTCCTAGAAAATTTTCTAAAGTATATGAATATTGGAAGTTCTAGCCAGAACCCACATTACGTAATGGAAAGAGACCAAGCGCTTTCCGGGAAGGACTGGGAGTAGACGTTCCAAGACCGGCTCCAGGAGATTGAATCAAATATAGGAAGCTGTGTTCCGACAGGAGGCTACAGCAAAAACGAGCCAGGATACTCTAAATAACATGACGGCCATGATGCAATGGCAAGTTAAGGCAGGCAGTTCGAGGAAGGAACGAGAGGCTGCTATGGCCAGAATTCCAAACCTCGATGTCGTGGTCCAGGCGCTTGACCTCCCTTATGGGCTCCCACCAGGACTGGCATGGCCATATCAGGAGAACCCTCTCATCGTACAGACAGCTGGAGTACCAGGACCCGGAGAAGTCCAGGCCGGGACAGAGGGGAGGAGCCCTTCCCGTCCAGGAGCATGAGGTCCCAGTCAGGCCAGGAAGGCCCTGCACCGGTTCAGGTTCCTCAGAATCAGCCAAAACCTCCACCTATTCCACAACCAGTGGCCCCACGTGATCAGCCCTTGCCACTTCTGCCTGAGGCACCAGTTGTGTTACCCTACAGACCTGGAAGGTTGGACCCCAATCCATTCCCTCCACTAGCAAGGGGTAGGAGAGGCAAAGGGGGAATCAACCCCTTTGCCAACAATGACAGGAATAGACCGAGGGAGCACAGATTTGACCACGTCGAGCCAGAATAGGGGCGAAATCCACATCCTGTCAATGCTTTGAATGACATGGGGGCACTCCAGAGAATGATCAGGGAGATGATGGAACCTGAAGCCAGAAGAGGAGAAAGGCCCACCGATAGAAAGCCATATTCGGCTTACATAGATCAGATACCTCTATCCCTAGGTTTCAAAGTACCAAATTTTACTTTCTTTAACGGAGAAGATCCTCAGGCTTCATCGGTTGAGCACATAGGCAGGTTCTCTATCCAGTGCATAGCCATCGAAAATAACCCTCTGTTAAAACTGAGACTTTTTGGAAACTCTCTCTCTAGACAAGCTTTTACTTGGTACACCAGCTTACCAGCTAACTCTCTTCAAACCTGGGAACAAATGGAAAATGTCTTCCATGACTATTATTTCAAGATCCAGCTAGAAGTCACCATCAGTGATCTTGCTACCCTCAAACAGAGTGAAGATGAACCTCTCAAGACTTCATAACCAGATTCAGAAAGCTCAAAATGAAATGCCGAATCCCTATGGAAGAAAGACACTTCATCCAGATGGCTCAAGCCGCCCTTAAAATCTCTCTAAGGAAAAGATTTGATGGAATGTTGTTTGGAGATTTGGCAGAACTGGAGACAAAGCATCTAAATATGAGGAGTTACTCAGGGAAGAACAGGAGAAGAGAAACTCTTCCAAAGGCACATACTACAAGACCCCTTCCTCTTCAGTCCATCTGGTTGAGATGGAATCAGAGGAAGACAGAAGAAGGATCGGAGGAAAGAGAATTGCAGTGGCAGAAATGCCAAATTAAAACATCCCATCAGCTGCAAAGCTCTTACAAAGCCACCAAAGGACCAGAAGCCGCCACCATTCACAGGAGGGTTTGTTCCAAACAAACCAACACAGAACATGGTCTATTCCTTCGACCTGACCAAGGTTGACGCTTTGTTTGATGAGATGCTGCTACAGAAGGCAATAGAGACACCCACAGGTTTCCCAAGCCAGAAGAACTCAAGGGAAGACAGGATTGCAGGTGGCACAACTCTTGGAACCATTCTACCAACAGTTGTGTTTTTTTCAGAGATGTCATACAGGAAGGAATAACAACAGGAAGATTAAAATTAGCAGAAAAACCTTCCTCAATTACAACAAATCCTTTTCCCCAGCCTCAAGTCAACATGGTCAACTTAAATTGGCCAGAACAGGAGAGAAACAAACCAGCAACAGAAGCTAGCTCCAAAGGCAACCATTTCGGCTGGGATAGTGCTGTGCAGCAAGTGAAAATGTGAAAGCGAGTTAGAAGTAACTATGGACAGGCAGAGTCAGCCCACACCTAGTGTTTTTGATCGAATTGGAACGTCATACCAACAAGGCACAGTTCCGGCTCCATCTAAAGATAGAGCCGGGCAGAAGGACTATTTGAGGCCTGCTGAGGATAGGAGAAGAATGATAGAGCAGCCCAAGAAGGAAATACCAATTAAAATGCCAGGGAATGACAAGCCCTTGGTAACTATTATAGAAGGCAGATGGTATTCCATCAGAAAAAGCTGTAGACCAACCTTGGAGTTAACCAGAACCCAGAAGATGAGAGTTCAAAGGCAATCCTGCACCTTCCTCAAGAACAAGAATGACGTCCAGATACTTCCAGAGACAAGTTCTGCCAGAAGAGGAAAGAGTCGAGACGCAACTCCTCGGGTAGAACAAACAACATATCAACCACAAGGGTTGATGAAGACAGAATCTCCAGGTAAACCTCCCATCCATCCGGCCTCATCTTCAGTTGATCAGCCTGAGCCTTCAAAAATACAAGGTGGATCCGAACCTATTTCAGGAGAGGGGCAAGAAGACTTGGACTGAAGAATATGAGGAGGAACAGTTGGACTATGAACCGTCTACAGAGGACAAGATTGGGCTCCTCGAAACAGGAGAACAAGAAGACTAGACAGAAAAATATGGGGAAGAACAGATGGAGTATGATGGAGGACTAGATGAGGAAACTGAGGCTTTTGGCGCAGAATTGGAGAGCTTGTTGCAGGGTGTCCTGGGCATTAATATGGTGTTCGTCTTATCAGAAAAATTCAGGGCGGCAGAAGGACAAGAAAACACTCTGGAGGGAGACGTTTTTCCCAGGAAATTTTTCAGTGCAGATTGGCAGAAGTAGAGGAGGCACCAGAACAGCAAACACCTCCTGCCAAAACAGGTGAAACTGCCATAAAATCGACTGCGAGACAGCTTTGCTTCTCCAAACCAACCAAGGAAATGGCTAATCACCTCAGACCTTTGTTCATAACAGCAAACTTTGGGGGCATTCCTATTTCCAAAGTAATGGTAGATGGAGGTGCAGCCATTAATCTTTTATCACACAGGTTGCTGAGCAAGATGGGCAGAACAGAGAAGGATCTAATCCCAACATGATTCACTGTCACCAACTTTGCTGGGGGCATCACTAAAACCCATGGAATCCTGGATGTGGATGTCATAGTTGGAACCAAAGAGTTGAAGATTGCATTCTTTGTGGTGGACACTAGTTCTACCACTTACAATGCACTACTTGGCTGGGACTGGATTCACCAAAGCTTATGTGTTCCTTCCACTCTCCATCAGCAACTAGCCCTTTGGAATGAAGAAGGATACATGGAAATAGTAGAGGCCGATCCACGGCCATTTTTACCCTCTGCCATGTGTTTTGAAGCAAGGTATTATCATGATGACCTTGGTCATTTCACATTCTTTGGAGTCAACCAGAACGGCCGCCCTCATGGTGTCACGCCCCAAAGACTCATTGAAGATGGTCTGGCCAGATTCTCAGAAGACTGTAATAGGCCCTTTGTTCTGAACCTCCAGAACTTTGATGTTTAGTCTCAATCAACAGGAAAAGGATCGAGCTGCAACAATCCAATCCATTACAAAAAGATTGTTGATATATTGGGAGGAAAGGAAACTCTTCATGCAGAATCCAACCATCAATATGGCAGAATTCACCCATGAGAGTCCTGAAGAACAAGAAGAAAATTTACAGGAGGAAATACTAGATTTTGCACTAGCAGCACTAGATGACTCTTTACCAGAAGTGGAAGGTCCTTTGCAGAAGATAAACTTAGGGACAGAAGAGGATCCAAGACCCACTTTCATTAGTGCACTGGTGAAGGAACCACTCAAGGGTGAAAGCACTGCACTCTTGCATGATTTCAAGACTGTTTTGCTTGGCATTATCATGAGATCCCTGGATTAGACAGAAAGTTGGTAGAACACAAGCTGCCAATCAAAGAAGGCTACCTTCCAGTCAAACAGGCCAGAAGAAGAATGTCTATGGAAACATAACTAAAAGTCAAGGAAGAAATAGAGAGATTACTCAAAGCAGGATTCATCATACCAGCCATTTATGCTGAACTGGCTAGCCAATATTGTGCCAATTCTAAAGAGAAAAACAAGGGCGGTCAGGATCTGTGTGGATTACAGGAACTTAAATGAGGCATCCCCTAAGGATGAATATCCTATGCCAATGGCAGATATGTTGGTAGATGGAGCTGCTCATAACCAAATGCTATTTTTTTGGATGGCAACGCAGGGTATAATCAAATCATGGTGGCAGAAGGAGACATCCATAAGACGACTTTTATGTGCCCAGGGCATATAGGTGCTTTTGAATACACTGTAATGCATTTTGGTTTAAGAAATGCAGGAGCCCCTTACCAAAGAGCAATGAATTCTGTTTTCCATGATATGATTGGGAATTTTCTAGAGGTGTATATAGATGATGTGATAATTAAATCCCTAGAGGAGGGAAACCATGTATCAAATCTGAGAAGGGCATTCCTAAGAATGAGACAACATAAATTAAAAATGAATCCCAAAAAATGTGTTTTTGGAGTTCGGGCAGGGAACTTCTTGGGTTTTTTGGTCCACCAAAAGGGCACAAGAGATTGACAAAAACAAAGCAAAATCGATCATAGAACATCTACCACCTCGAAACAAGAAAGAACTGCAAAGTCTCCTAAGAAAAATGAACTTTCTAAGGAGATTCATATCCAATTCTGCAGGAAAAATCCAGCTTTTCTCCTCCTTGCTAAGGTTGAAACATGAACAGACTTTCAAATGGGAGGAACAACACCAATGGGCTTTTGAGGAAATCAAGCACTACCTCTCAAATCCGCCAGTCCTATCCCCACCAAAGAGAGGCAGACCACTCAAAGTCTATGTATTTGCATCAGAAGTGTCCAAATGGGAGGAACAACACCAATGGGCTTTTGAGGAAATCAAGCACTACCTCTCAAATCCGCAGTCCTATCCCCACCAAAGAGAGGCAGACCACTCAAAGTCTATGTATCTGCATCAGAAGTGTCCATTGGAAGCCTGTTAGATCAAGATAACAAGAAAGGAAAGGAACAAGCAGTCTACTATCTAGCAGAACTCTCGCAGAAGTAGAAAGGAAATATTCTGCAATTGAAAGGCTCTGTCTAGCCTTATACTTCACTGTTGTGAAACTCAGACACTACATGCTGCCATTCACCATCTACATCATTTCCAAGACAGACCTAATCAAATACATGTTAACAAGGCCAATGTTGAGAGGCAGAATTGGAAAATGGACTCTGGCTCTCGCAGAATTTGCTTTCAGATATGTTCCTCAGGAAAGCTGTCAAAGGACAAGCTGGAGCAGATTTCCTAGCCGATCATCCAGGAGAAGAGATTGAAAATATGGATCAAAAACTGTACTTTGATGGATCAAAAACTGACATAGCTTCTGGGGCAGGGATTGTTCTAGAAGAGCCATTGGGATTAGACACTGTTATTCTTTCCAGTTAGATTTCCAATGCACCAACAACATGGCTGAATATGAAGCTTTAATCATTGGTCTCGAAATGCTGGTGGAATTAGGGATTCAATTTGTAGAAATCCTAGGAGATTCCATGCTTGTCTTAAAATAGATTGCTGGAGAATACAAATGCCTAAATCCTTCTCTAGCCGTCTATTTAGTGGCAGCCAGGAATCTTCTCGCAGAATTTAGAGAAGCTACTTGGGAACATATCCCAAGAGAAGAAAACTTTGCAGCCAATGAATTGGCTCAGGTAGCAACAGGGATACAAATGCCTGAAGACTATGTGTAAAGAATTTTCAAGGTAGGAAAGAAAAGTCTACCGTCTGTTATGACCAGAGGAATGGAGATAGACGTCAATTCTGCCATAATCACTGAAGATGACTGGAGAATTCCCATCATAAATTACTTACAGTACCCAACCTTGCCTTCTAAGAAGAGAGTCATAATCATGGATTTAAACTATCTTATGTGGAATGGAGATTTGGTCCGAAAAAGCAAGGATGAGATACTACTAAGGTGCTTGGGAAAGAAAGAGTACATGAAGGTCATGGGAGAAACCCATGAAGGAATCTGTGGAGCACATCAAGGTGGAAGAAAAATGTGTTGGTTAATTAGGAGGTATGGCTATTTCTGGCCAACCATGATGAAAGACTGCATTGATTATTCCAAGGGATGTGAGGCTTGTCAAAGGCATGGTCCAATCCAGGCAGGCTCCTCCAGTTCCTATGAATCCAGGTAGTCAAGCCATGGCCATTCAGACGATGGGCAATGGATCTCATTGGCAAAATCTATCCTGCCAGGTACCAAGCAGCATTGTTTTATCATTGTAGCTACGGACTATTTCACCAAATGGGTGGAAGCCAAGACTGTTAAATCCACTACATCTCAAGAGATCATCACCTTCATAGAAGAACAGATTATACAGAGATTTGGCATTCCGGAATCAATCACAACAGACAAGGGATCTTCTTTCATATCTGGAGAGATGCTGGACATGGCAGAAACATTCAAATTCAAACTACTTCAAGGCACTCCTTATTATGCACAAGCTAATGGGCAGGCAGAATCAAGTAACAAGGTCATTATCAACATTATCAAGAAAATGCTTGAGAAGAATCCAAAGTAGTGGCATGAGAAATTATTAGAAACTCTATGGGCATATAGAACTTCAAAAAGAGAGGCAACTAGCATGACCCCATATGCTTTAACTTATGGTCATGATGCAATTCTGCCTATGGAGATAGCGGTTCAATCTCTCATAATTGCCCACCAACACAGTTTGATTGGAGAAGATTATTCTTAGGCCATGCTGCTAGAACCTGGAAGGATTAGATGCAAGTAGGATTGATACCCTCAACAAACTCTTAGCAGGAAAACAGGCTGTATCAAGGGTCTACCATAAAAGAGTTAAAACCAAAAGTTTTGAAGAAGGAGAGATAGTTTGGAAAGCAATTCTGCCCCTTAGAATTCACGTAGTTGGTTATGGAAAATGGTCACCAACATGGGAAGGACCTTTCATAATTAACCAAATCCTCGGATTTGGGGCATATAGATTGCAGGATCGAGATGGAGATATTCATGCTGCGCCAATCAATGGCAAGTGGCTAAAAAAATTCTATCCTACTATGTGGGATTCGCAAGTTGTGAGGAGACAGACCCTGGAATAGAGAGACAACAAAATGAAACTTGTTGTTTAAAATTCTATTCAGAATTTGTTTTTGATGTAGCTAGTTAAGCATTTTTGTTTTAGTTTGTCAAGAGAAATGAAAAGATCCACAAAAATAAATAAACTTCCATTTAAATATAGTCACTTTAGTGACCAAGCTATTTTTTACAAGTCTAAATTTCAAAGTTAAAACCCTAATTTCTTAAGGGTTTCCTGCAAGCTAGCTTTCTTGATTAAGAGTTCCTTTTTAAGCAGCACTCCTTGATGGATCGAGGCCTCTGCAATTTCCAAAGCTGGCCTGGAAGCTGAGACCATGCTCTGCATGAGAAAGGTAGCCTTGGTCTTGGAACTCAGTCCAGCCCCAGCCCGCTCTCACTTCCCTGCATTCTGCCAACTGTTTTTGAAGCTCTTCAATCTGCTTCTCCAGGTTGTCTGCAGCGGCTCAAATCTAGTTCTGCCTTCTGATTTGCATAATCAGCCAAGTTAGCTTCACGGGTGGCCTTGCAGAGCTCAGAGGTTTTAAAGGTGGGCTTGAGATCTACATAACGTTCGTGGAGGTTGAGCACATCTCTGGCCAAACTAAGCCCTATCTCAAGTATAGGCCTAGGAGCCATGTTCTGTCTATACAGTAGGTCCAGATCCTTCATCAGCTCGATCAACACGCTTCCCCCATTTTCACCCAGCTCTAGCTTAGTGGATTGCCAGATTTTCACCCTTTCCATTGCCTCATCCGCTGCCTTGGACTTGACTCTTCCAGGAGTAGAACTAAGTTTCTCTAGCTTATCCAGCTGGCCATCTAGGTCCATGGCTTCAAACTCTGCCAATTCTAGATCGAGCAAAGGAAGCCGTGGTGGATGAACCAGGAAGGGAATGGATGGCCATCTACAAGAAAAGGGGATTGTAAATTAGCAAACGGGCAGAAGAAGGAAAAAGAAAGCCGTGACACAATAATACTTCCAGCTGCAATAAGAGGCTTCAAAGGACTGATCATCACTGCCAATGTTCCAGCAGTCCTGGGCACTTCTACCTGAAAACACTAAGAGTTGGAGAGACAAGGACAAGACAAAATTGTAGAAAATGGACAGAAGTTAATTACAACAGGGGATTACCATAGGGATTACCGGGCAGGAAGTTCTGCCCGTTCCACAGGCTCTGATGCAGATTGCTCTGCCGGCTCCTCAAAAACTGGAACTGCAGTGGAATGTTCTGCATTTGCATCCTTAAAAAGGGCCAACTCTGAGCTGGTAGATTCTGCTTGTGGAACGTCCTGTTGCTTCTGCGCCAAGGCAATGCTTTCTGCTATTACCTCAGCAGGAATCTCCTTCTAACAAACAGAAGTCATATGCTAAAAGGAAAAACAAGGGCAAAATGACCAGAATAAAGTCTCACCTCTTCTTCAAACTCTTTTCCTTTTTCTTTTGAAGGGATTTCTTTTTCTTTTTCTTTTTCTCCTTCTAGCTTTTTCTCCTGCTTAACGCTTCGAAAGCTTCTTACAGCTCATCATCAGTTCTAGAAGTCTCAGTTGGATTAACCCCAGGTTCTTCCATCTCATCAGATTCAACCCCACTCCTCTTTCTGAGCCTTTTTGACCTAGTAAGAGGGGGAGGAGGACTTTCAGCTGCACAGAACAAAAGAAGGTAAGAAGAATGGGCAAAAAGCAGAGCAGATTCAAGAAAATAGTCCTAAATGTCAGAATCTTACCAGAAATCTCAAGCTAGCAGGAGCACTTTCTTTCCTTTTCCTTCTAGCAGATGGACTGGCCTCAACAGGAGGTTGTTCTGCCAGGTCTTCATCCTCTTCACCACCAGAAGGAGGCTCCAAATCTCCAGCAACAATGACAGAAGTGACTAGTTAAGAAATAAAACAGAGTCAGAAGTCAATCGAGCAGAAGAATAATGGAAGGAACAGAATAGTGGAATGCTTGCCAAACACTTCTCTAGCCTGGATCGATTCTCCACATACGTTCTTTATCAGGGAAGGGCCTGTTTCGGGTAGAATAGATTTTAGATATTCTAACAAAGGCAGAATATATGAAATATAGACAGAATCCAGAATCTACCTTCTATGACTTGAGCATTAATATCCTGGATGGTCTGCACCATAAAGCTCTTGGCCTCTGCATCTGCAAAGACGGTCCCGGAAACCCAGCCATCAAAGAGTACCCTGAGCACAGGAACCGCAACAAGCAGTCCATGAAATCTGGCCTTCCACCAAGCATCCAAATTCGTAGAACTGCAGGAATTCGGCTTCCAGGATGGATAAAGGGCGTCTACACTATTATAATTTGGAGGCCTTCCACCCCCATGGGGTAGATCTCTGAGCAAGGTTACACTCAAGAATATCTTCCTGGATTCTATTCTGGCAGCTTCTTCCTCTGGTTCCTTCTCAAAAAGCCAATATCCAAGCTGGAACCAAGGATATGTTCTTCTGATCACCACCTGCCATTGAGCCGCAGATCTTTTAGTACAATGCCTGAAGAACATCAGGTACTCTTCAATGGAACGCTGGGCACTTCTGCTGACATCAAAGGAAGAGCCAGAACTATATCCAGAATGCGCCAGGAGCAGCAGGTTCAGGGGATTCTCCAGGGTGGCAGTATGCAGATTCTTGAAGAGGTGGGCCAGAACTGTAGGCCCAAGCCCAACATCAGGATGATTATGCAGTGCTTCTGCCAGGTGCCTATACTCCAGGAGAACTACGGAGGAACAATCCGAAAACATGAATCTGTTCAGCCAGGTCCAGAAGGAATAGCATGTGCTGCTCGATCCTTGTCTTTCTCCGCACTTATCTTTCTCAAATAATTAGAGAACGAATAGTTTTAGTTAATGCTGGTAGGAGAGATAGTGAAAGGTTTGGCCAATTTCTCCTGATTCTTCCTTCGATGATAATCACCAACGGCGTCAACAGGCCTTCCATGGGGCCGGAACCCCAAAATCTGAGCCATATCCAGCAGAGTTGGTGTCATTGGGCCCACACGAAAATCAAAAGTGTTGCTGGCAGAATTCCAGAAACACAGAGAGGCAGCAAGATTCTCATCTCGGTTGATGGAATGTTTGGATAGTAGGATTGCGTCGTAAATCCCTGCCCTCCTCCAGGTAAGCTCCATACTTTGGAAGAAGCCTCTCAATCCAGTCTGCCCACTTCACAGGACTATTCCTCACCTCACTGGATGGGAACAAACGACTCAAATTCTTGCTGACCCAAGAATGAAAAGCCAGGGCATAAGTACCTTGGAAACACAGAGGGCTTCAGCATCCTTTTTTTTTGAGCGCTGCAATTTCAGTTCGGGACATAACCAAACCACCGAGGTCCCAGGAGTAGAGTATTCTCGAACAAATGGAGGACATTCACATCTAGTTTTTTTCTTGGTAAATGGATGGAGCTTGCTTTTGACCTCTATTGCATGGTTGTCAACCCCAGTCCAAGTGATATGATTCAGGAGGAACTGAAGAAGAGGAACCCTGGGCATGAGTTTTTGGAGAAGACATTTTTCTGAGGTCTCAAGCTGGAACAAGGGAACAACTGAGGGTTGATCAAACAAAAAGGGGAAAGATTATAAGAAATCTAGAGAAAAACCAAGGTCTGAGGAAGCTGGGGTTTTGAAGTGAATAGGAACTGGAGTTTCGAATTTCTTTAAAAGGCTCGTAATCATGGGAAGGAGAAGACAGGACGTCACCCGATAAGACTAGCTACTAGCTAGCTAGTAACTGACCATTTTCCCACGAAGTCTAGTTTGTGGTAGGCAGACGTGGCAGACGTGGGCTAACATAAGAACTGGCGCGCACAAATGAATGGCCAAAATCATTAAGTCTGGAACCATTAAAAAAACGATTTAGGCTTAGGGGGCATTGTTTGGGCCTAAATTTGACACACTCAGCCCACCAACAAATAATCAGGCCAAGGCTATACACTCGACCCAAACATTGGAGGCCCAGAAACTATCAAAACTGCGAAATGACTTGGGCCTCGAAGGAACCCAAATTGGGCTTGAACCAAAATTGGGCTTGGCATGTTTTTAATTAAGAAAAGAAGCCCAAGGGAGAAACAGACCCACGTGACCCTCTGATTTGGAAAAGTGAACAATTGCAACTGAGATTGATAGGGAATTAACAGGGGCAGGTGTAAAGAAGAACGTCTCTAAAAAATCTCCTGCCAGGAGATCAAATTTTGTTTTGTTTATTCAGAGATATTTTTCTGCTCCAAAGAAGGCACCATTTTCAAGGGATACGCAGACTATGATTTATGAAAAGGAGATAAGCAGGAAATAGGGAGTTGTTCAAAACTGAAAACTTACCATTACAGGGAGGTTAAACCTGGAAGAAGGGTATGGTAGCCCATCAATGAAAAAGAGAATTCTGTCTAAAAATAAATCACTTTCTCATCATCTATTCTGGCCAGAACTATCGGTTTTATCCTGTGAAAAATTGTGAAGTCCTCACCAGTCTGAGGCAAGAAAAGAACTTACTTGGGAGATATTCCTCACCCAAATTCACAATCGCTTGTTTAAAAGTCAGTAACTTGGGGTGCAAGTTATCTATTTTTAGGAAGTATGCTAGGATTTTTTATTGCTAGCATTGGCACGCTCGCACATTAAAACAAAGTTGACTTGTTGACCCGTCAATGGTTCTCAAGGCAATGGGAACTTTACCCTACCATCAAAGGAACAAAAGTAAAACGGGTGAACAACCAAATTATGATGTTGCCCAAGTTTTGGGCTCGATTGGATATCCATAAGCTATAGGAATTGGACAATTCAAGTTTGTACTCAATTTGTGCCTTACATGGAGTGGTTGGTGTACTGCAGAGTTTTAGCGATTGGATTTCTCTCAAAACTCACAGAATGACTCCTCCCAACATATTATGATGTTGCCCAAGCTTTGGGCTCAATCCGAAATCAATAGGTGTATGAAATTGGACAAATCAAGTTCATAGTCAGTTTGAGCCTTAAATGGAGGGTTTGGTGTATTGCATAATTTTAGAGATTGGATTTCACTCAAAACACACCGAATGACTCCTCCCACCATATTACGATGTTGTCCAAGTTTTAGGCTCGAATCCGATATCCATAGGCCATAGAAATTGGACAATTCAAGTTCGTACTCAGTTTGTGCCCTACAGGGAGTGGTTGGTGTATTGCATAGTTTAAGAGATTGGATTTATCTCAAAACTCACTGAATGACTCCTCCCACCATATGATGATGTTGCGCAAGTTTTGGGCTTCATCCAAAATCAATAGGTGTGAGAAATTGGGCAATTCAAGTTTGTACTAAATCTGAGCCTTAAATGGAGTGGTTGGGGTATTGCATAGTTTTAGCGATTGGATTTCTCTCAAAACTCACCGAATGACTCCGCCCACCATATTATGATGTTGCCCAAGTTTTGGGCTTCATTCGAAATCAACAGGTGTAAGAAATTGGCCAATTCAAGTTTGTACAAAGTTTGTGCCTTACTTGGAATGGTTGGCGTATTGCATAGTTTTAGCAATTGGATTTGACTCGAAACTCACCGAATGACACCTCCCACCATATTATGATGTTGCCCAAGTTTTGGGCTCGATTAGAAATCAACAGGTGGAAGAAACTGGACAATTCTAGTTCGTACTCGGTTTGTGCCTTAAATGGAGAGGTTGGTATATTACATAGTTTTAGCAATTGGATTTCACTCGAAACTCACTGAATGACTCCTCCCACCATATTATGATGTTGCCTAGTTTTGGGCTCAAATCGATATCCATAGGTCATAGAAATTGGACAATTCATGTTCGTACTCCATTAGTGCCTTACACGGAGTCGTTGGTGTATTGCATACTTTTAGCAATTGGATTTCACTCGAAACTCGCTGAATGACTCCTCCCACCATATTATGTTGTTGCCCAAGTTTTGGGCTGAATCTGAAATCAATAGGTGTAAGAATCTGGATAATTCTAGTTCGTACTCAGTTTGTGCCTTAAATGAAGTGGTTGGGGTATTGCATAGTTTTAGCAATTGGATTTCAAACAAAACTCACAGATTGACTCCTCCCACCACAATAATATAATGCCCAAGTTTTGGGCTCAAATCGATATCCATAGGCCATAGAAATTGGACAATTCATGTTCGTACTCAGTTTGTGCCTTACATTTAGTGGTTGGTGTATTGCAAAGTTTAAGCTATTGGATTTCTCTCAAAACTCACCAAATGACTCCTCCCACCATATTATGATGTTGCCCAAGTTTTGGGCTCAATCCGAAATCAATAGGTGTAAGAAATTGGACAATTCAAGTTCGTGCTCAGTCTGAGCTTTAATTGGAGTGGTAGGTGTATTGCATAGTTTTGGCGATTGGATTTCACTCAAAACTCACCGAATGACTCCTCCCACCTTCTTATGATGATGCCCAAGTTTAGGGCTTCATCGGAAATCAATAGGTGTAAGAAATTGGACAATTCAAGTTCATACTCATTTTAGCCGTAAAATGGAACGGGTGGTGTATTGCATAGTTTTAGAGATTGGATTTCACTCAAAACTCACCGAATGACTCCTCCCACCATATTATGATGTTGCCTAGGTTTTGGGCTCAATCCGAAAACAACAGGTGTAAGAAATTGGACAATTCAAGTTCGTACAAAGTTTGTGCCTTAAATAGAGTTGGTGTATTGCATAGTTTTAGCGATTGCATTTCACTCAAAATTGACCGAATGACTCCTCCCACCCTATTATGATGTTGCCCAAGCTTTGGGCTCGAATCGAAATACATAGGCCATAGAAATTGGACAATTCAAGTTCGTACTCAGTTTGTGCCTTAAATGGAGTGGTTTGTGTAATGCATAGTTTTAGCGATTGGATTTCTCTCAAAACTCACCGAACGACTCCTCCCACCCTATTATGATGTTGCCCAAGTTTTGGGCTCGATCCGAAATACATAGGCCATAGAAATTGGACAATTCAAGTTCGTCCTGAGTTTGTGCCTTACATGGAGTGGTTGGTGTATTGCATAGTTTTAGCGATTGGACTTCACACAAAACTCGCCGAGTGACTCCTCCCACCATATTATGAAGTTGCCCAAGTTTTATCCTCGATCCGAAATCAATAGGTCCTAGAAATTGGAAAATTCAAGTTCGTACTCTGCCATTGACCTATATGGCATGGTCCCGGAAAACTAAGAAATCGTGGAGCTGGCCCTTAAGAAAACTAAGGCAGAGGGCTCCTCATTACCAAAGAATCTGACTCGGCCATCAAGGCTGTATACCAAGCAAGCCGGGAGGCTAGAGTGAAAGGGATGCCGGGCTACCAACCTAACTTAGGAGGATTGGAGGCCAAGGCTCCTTTCAGCAAAGACGATCTGGAGTACCTCCGCCAATACTTTACCGTAATCCCGACTGACTCTATCTTTGGTTTGACCGCCGAGGAAAAGGCCCGGGTCAGCTGATTGGATGAGTACCTAACGGCTAGAGATGCTCTGACTATGGTTAGACGAGCCCTCAAGGGGAAGTCTAGGGTTTTGGGCCTCTCTCCAGCCAAGGCTCCCGTGAGCAACATCCCTTAGACCACGTATCCTGTGATTGACGGCCTCGCCAGTCCCTTCTCCGGGGATTCAGGCCGAGGACGACCCCACGTTCAGGGATCTCCGATGAGGAATATGAGGGGATCCTCGGAATGGTTGAGGAAAGAATCCTCACCAAGGATGACTGCGCGGCCGAAGAGGAAGCTGGTAAAGGAAACCTGCACGGGCCGAAAGAAGTAAACATAAACATGGTGTTGGTTTTGCCCTCCGAGTTCACGGCCCCAAGGGGACAGAATGGCGGTCTAGACAACGATGTGCTCGAAGAGCGACCTGGTCGAAGGCCGAAGACAAAGGAGGAGTTGTTGGCTGTGGCCTTTAACGAGGTGATACCCAGAGACGAGCCAAACAAATACCGACACCTAAAGCCGTTGTACATCTCGGCTCATGTGGAGGGGATACCCGTGTCTAAAGTCTTTGTTGACTGTGGAGCCATGGTCAATATTCTCCCCTATTTCTCTAATGAGGAAGTTAGACAAATCAAAGGAAGACCTCATCCCCATCGACGTGGTCATGAGCAGCTTTGTCGGTGATAAATCAAAAACCATTGGGGTATTACCGTTGAAAATTACCGTGGCCGATCAAACGAGAGTCGCGGCCTTCTAGGTAGTCAAGTCTAGTGTAGACTACAACATATTGCTTGGCCGTGATTGGATCCATCAATTCGGATGCATACCGTCCTCTCTTTTCCAACTGTTGTTCTTTTGGGACGGCCATAAAGTATCCATACTGTTTGTGCCTAATAAATCACGGCCATAAACTGACCGAAGGAGCCCCTTTCTCGGCCCTAGCACTTGCTCGTGAAACTAAAACACGGCGTCTCGGCAAGATGTTTGGCCTTCCTGAAAACAAAAGAAAAATTGCTAAGGCATGATCATCTCGGCCTAGGTTATAGGCCGAGGCCGAGGCCGAACAAAATCACGGCCAAAGGTATTAAAGTCAGATCATCAAGTGGTGCTTGTGCCTAATAAATCACGACCATAAACTGACGAGGGAAGGAGCCCCTTTTCTCAACCCTAGCACTTGCTCGTGACACTAAAACACAGCGTCTCACCAAGATGTTTGGCCTTCTTGAAAACAAAAGAAAAATTTCTAAGGCATGATCATCTCGGCCTAGGCCGAACAAAATCACGGCCAAAGGTATTAAAGTCAGATCATCAAGTGGCAGCAGGGTCCCACGCTTCATTTAATGAAGTAGTTCCTTTGTTTATTACAGCAAACCCACTGGTCACTGATAAGCATTTAATGCACGAGGGAAGGTGGGAAGTGACTGAAGTCAGGGTTTGGCTACAGGGAACAGAGTGATTAGACGCAGACATTCTCACAAGAATTCTTGCAGCTTGAGAGATTAGGTCACCAGCTATCAGAGCAATAAATGTGTCCCCACGACAGAAGCGTAGAAACCACGATCAGGGCGGCGGCCGAGATTTACCAGGATTTATGGGGTCACACCAGCATACTTCACGATCCCAAATGTCGATTGGACTACCCACTTGCTCTAATCAGGCTCCACCATGCAGATTTTCAGCCTCGATTACTCCTCCAAGAACTCTTCCTATAAATACAAAGCTCAAACTACATTCAAAGGGTTCAAACATCAAACAAACGCCTCCCACCGAGCAACTTATCTTTTCCTGTAATGCACTTTCAATATCTTTACTTGCTTTCCTAGGAGTAGTGTTAGATTGTAAGGAAAATCCGTTCATATATATATCATACGACCCTTGATTTTCAAGGCGCCGGAGCACCATCTCTGTTACTCTCTCATTCACCCCATATATCATACGACCGTCACTCATGAAGCAACGCGCCGGAGCATCGCCCAAAACCCACCACCAACACCACTACTAAACGGCCTTGTAGCTCAGGCCGTGAACCTAACAGCCGAGATCAGTTCCTCTCTCGGCTACAATCGTTTGATTAGAAGACGAGTTCAAACAGGCGCACCACTTAACCATTCTATCCTTATCAACATCTCGACGCACTGTGAGACCGTGTTGGCACGCCCGCGCACAATCGCACCGCATCCAAAAGCAGAAAGCCACGTGTTAACGCACATCCCCTCGGCCCGGAGCACCAGGCCGTGAGATTTGCGCAGCCGACACTTTTTGCACGCCCAGTGGGACTCTAGTCAAAAACTTATGGTGGAAACTAGGGCACAAGCAAAGCTAAAAAAAAAAAACATTCGAAATGACTTCTGAGACTCCTGAGTCCACCTCACCAATCACTATCACCGAGATCGTACACTCGGTCGGGATCTCGGCCAGCATCCCGGTAGCGACGGATCGCACGGCCGAGTCCATCCAGGAAGAGGCAGTGGTGAAGGATCCGATGTCTAAGCAGGCCTCCAGGATAGAAACATCCTTTATGGCCGCAATGGACAGATTCTCCTTAGAGCTACGGACGCTTTTTCAGGAGAGGATGCCAGCAACCTCGCTCGCAACACCTCCTGAGAGCGCGAAAGGATCGAGCCTTACGGCGAGAGCAGGCAGCCTCAGCGCCCTGGCCGCATCCAAGCGTCAAGTTACGGTCAGCATTCTCTGCCGCCGACGATAGTTGGGGGCGGTCGCAGTCTACATGGGCGCATCCCGAGCCAACTTACCCGGAGAGACATCTTACGGCCCACTCCACGCTCTGGCCGTATCACTAGAGCAAAGCAGCCTCGCGCATCCCGCGATCCAGCAACTCGGCCCAGTTCACACTGCGGCCGTCCGGACCCATCCTGGCCTGAGCAACGCGACCGCTGTTTCATCACAGGCAATACGGTCAGAGCAATCCGACCGTTTCACCACCATCGCAAGCGTCGTTGTTTACTACGGTTCGACCATTCCGACGGCAACACACGTGTACCTTGGCCAAACCCATGGCGCTCATCTGGCCCAACCAGCGGATAAGGCCGAGCCCCCTGTTCAAGTGGCCCGGGGATAAGGCCACAGAACGAGGTGCAGCAGGTCCTGAGGCCGTGCGCGGCCTAGCAAGAAGCGCCACCTCAGTGGCTCTGGCTCGAAGACGTTGGGCGAATGATCGAGGACGGCCTAGCTCAGAGGCGGCCGGAAGCGCCGAGATATACGAGGCCATACCCGCCAGAAATCGACCGAACCCCTCTTCCCCGGAAACTATCGACTCCAGAATTCATGCTGTTCTCCGCGGATGGGCAGACCTCCTCCATTGAACACGTAGGCCGCTTCACGGCCCAATGTGGAGAGGATATTCCGTTTATTTGTTCACTCTCTGACCAGCGTGGCGTTCTCATGGTTCATAACGGTAGGGGATTGGTCTAATATGGAAAGGATATTCCATGAACATTTCTATCAGACCAACCGAGAAATAACGGAAGAAATTCCAGGGAATCGAATTCCGGGACATGCATGACTTGATCAACAAGGTGGACCGATACGCGTCCTTGTTGAAGGAGGAGATTCAAAAGGGACCTACTACAGAAATCCCGCGGAGGCCGAAAGCGACGAGGTAGAAATGAGTTCAGCCGAAGTCAGCATAGACAAGCCGTTCGTTTGCAAAGGGCTTGTCAAAACCGATAATAGCTGCACAAAAATTCCCGACGCCAAGTTTGCGATGCGGGAAACGAAGGCCTATACTTTTGACTTGACGAGGGCCGAGGCTATCTTTGACCTGCTATTGGCCGAGAAAAAAGTCAAATTGTCTTTCGGCTATAAAATTCCGAAACCCGACGAGCTCAAGTGAAAGACGTTTTGCAAATACCACAGTTCTTGGTCTCACAACACCAACAACTGCGTGGTCCTGCGAGACGTCATCCAGAAGTTGATAGATGAGAAGAAACTCCAGTTCCGGAGAAAGCGGCCATGCAGGTTGACTCCAAGCCATTCCCTCCACCTCTGCGTCAACATGGTCAACGCCCAACTCCGAGCCGAATATAGGGAAATTCATCGGCCGGCGAAGGGAAGGAACCGTCGGCCGAACCAGAGCCGGTGTTTTACGAACGATGCAAGTGTGAGGTCGGTCGGCCCAGGCTACAAGAAAACAAGAGGAAGACCGCTAAACCATCTCAACCAACCATGAAGAAATTTAGCGGTCAGTATTCCCGTCGGCCTGCCAGGAGGGCTGTTTCGACCGACTGGGGGCACAAACCCCCGGTACCTTGATGGGCCCCAAGGACGAGGCCGCCCTAGGCCAGTAAAAACTTTCAAACCGCCGGTCATACGGGATGACCGTTGGTACCATGCTGAACCTGGGGGAGGGCCGAACCGCTGACAAAAACCCAGCTGAGGAGAATGCAGAGACAAGTTCAGGAGGCCAGAAGACAGACAACCGAGGCCGAAGGTTCCAAGCGCCCTGAGGCAGGATGAAAGTCCCCGTGGAACGACGGCCATTTCGGTGCAGCCAAAAACCGTGGTCCTGGAGAAAACAGACGAGGGTATCGTCGACATCTACCACGGAAGGGACCCCCCTTTCTTGGCCAACGGTCTGTCCTTTCTTATGGAATTCTATAAAGACCACTCGGCCACAGACCTATACGGCATGACCCCTGAGAACCGCGAAATCGTGGAGTTGGCCCTCAGAAACACAAAGGCGGAGGGCTTTGGTGATCCTTTCTTTGGGCATGAGGCCGAAGACGACCCCACTTTGGGAATCTCCGATGAAGAATACGAGGGGATCCTCGGGATGGTCGAAGAGGAAGCTGGTAGGGGAAAACCGCAGGAGCCGAAGGAGGTCGGCATAAACATTGTCCTGGTTCTACCATCCGAGTTTTTCAGCCCCAAGAGGCTAGACCAACGGCCTGGATGATGATGTGGCCGAGGAACAGCTTGATCAAAGGCCAAAGACAAAGGAGGAATTGTTGGCAGTGGCGTTTAACGAGGTAATACCCAGAGAAGAGCTGAACAAATACCGACACCTCAAGCCGTTATACATCTCGGCTCATGTGAAGGGTCTGCCCGTGTCCAAGGTTTTCGTTGACTGTGGGGCGACGGTCAACATCCTTCCTTATTCCCTGATGAGGAAGCTGGACAAGTCAAAGGAGGACCTCATCCCCAGTGACGTGGTCATGAGCAGCTTCGTCGGCGATAAGTCTAAAACCATCGGCGTGTTGCCATTAAAGATTACCGTGGCCGACCAGGACAAGAGTCGCGGCCTTCTACGTAGTCGAATCCAGTGTGGACTACAATATATTGCTCGGCCGTGATTGGATCCACCAATCTGGGAGCATACCGTCTTCCCTCTTCCAACTGTTATTCTTTTGGGACGGCCAGAGGGTGTACATACACCCGGCCGACGAAAAACCTTTCGAGGCCAACGCCATACAAGCTCGGATTTACGACGACGACGTTGGATGGGTTGTCCTCACCAGCCATGATGCAAGCGGCCGACCAACCAGGACGACGGCCCAGAAAGTCCTGGAGTTAGGCGCCGAGAATGTCCGGCAGGATTCGGCGCGCGAAGTATTGATCGACCTCACCAGCCTTTAGATGACAGACAAAGCCACTAAAGAAGAAGGAGCAGCGGCCGTGACAGACCTCCTGGAAAGACCGCTGGAACATTGGGCGGAGGAATCCTTGCGGCCAAACTCACCAATCAACCTGATCGAATTCCTCCACGAATGAGACGAGACAGACGCTTTGACTTTTGACGACCTAGAAACGACGCCCACCGAGATAGAGGATGACTACCCTGAAGTCCAGGACCCTTTATTAGAAATAAATGTAGGGTCAGAGGCCGAACCACGACCTCTTTTTGTAAGCCAGCTTTTGAACCCTGAGTTAGCGGCCGAGATTATCGGCCTGCTCCATGAATATAAGGATTGTTTTTCTTTGGATTATCATGAGATGCCTAGATTACCAAGAAGTTTGGTTGAGCACGAGTTAAAGATCAAGGAGGGGTTTAGGCCTTACCAACAGTCGCCGAGGCGGTTCTCGACTGAAGTACAACTGAAAGTCTAGGAGGAAATTGAACGGCTCCTTGAAGCCGGCTTCATCCGAACAGCCCGGTACGTTGAGTGGTTGGCTAATATCGTACCAGTTTTGAAGAAGACTGGGGCTTTGAGGGTTTGCACCGATTACAGGAATCTGAATCTCGCAACCCCCAAGGATGAGTACCCCATGCCTATATCAAACCTCCTGGTAGACGGAGCCGCAAACCACGAACTCCTGTCTTTCATGGACGGCCATGCTGGTTACAACCAAATTTTCATAGCCGACGAAGACGTCACAAAACGGCGTTCCGATGCCCAGGCGCAATCGGAACCTATGAGTGGGTGGTCATGCTGTTCGGTCTAAAGAATGCCGGTGCGACATACCAGCGAGCTATGAACCTCATATTTCATGACCTTATAGGCCGGACCGTTGAAGTCTATATCGACGACGTGGTTGTCCAATCCCCATCCAAAGCCGACCACGTAGGACATCTCGACAGGCTTTCAACCGAATGCGAGCCCACGGCCTAAAGATGAACCCTAAGAAATGTGCTTTCGATGTCACCGCCGGGAACTTCCTTGGTTTCTTGGTTCACCAGCGAGGGATCGAGGTAGATAAAAATAAAGCTACGGCCATTATGGCGGCCCCCTGCCAAGGACCAAGAGGGAGCTCCAGTCCTTCCTCGGCAAGGTAAACTTTTTAAGGCGGTTCATATCCAACCTAGCAGGCAAAATCCGGCCGTTGACTCCTATGCTCAAACTGAAATACACAGAACGGTTCGTATGGGGAGCAAAACATCAAGCGGCCCTCGACGACATTAAGAAATATTTAGCAGGCAAAATCCGGCCGTTGACTCCTATCTGAGCCGCACCCTTAACGTGGCCCAGCTAAACTATTCACCGATTGAGAAATTGTGCTTGGCACTTTATTTTGCGGCTACTAAGTTGCGCCATTACATGCTTCCTTCGGTCGTTCAAATCATCTCCAAGACCGATCTCATCAAGTATATGCTCACTCGGCCGATCACACGCGGCCGAATTGGGAAGTGGACGATGGCATTGTCTGAATTCACCTTCCAGGTATGTGGCTCAGAAGTCGGTCAAAGGTCAGGCATTGGCCGATTTCCTGGCTCATCACCCGACCCAGGGGCAAGAGGAAGAGTTGGAAGTCGAGATCGGCATGGCCCGCATGGAAAAGAACTACTGGTCATGTACTTCGACGGCTCTAGGTGCGAGGCCAGGTCAGGGGCCGCAGTCGCGATCAAATCCCCTCAAGGGCAAAGATGGCAATTCGCATTCCAACTCGATTTCAAATGCACCAATAATCAGGCCGAATACGAAGCACTCATCATCGGTCTTGAAATCCTGAAAGAAATGAAGGCAACCCGTGTTTTGGTCTACGGTGATTCTCAGCTGGTAATTAATCACTGACCGGGGAATACCAGTGCACGAGCGAGAATCTAACTATGTATTATGTAACGGCCCTCAATGCGGCCGACGCGTTTCTCAGGATCTCCTTTGTTCACGTACCGCGCGCGAAAACCTTGAGGCCAATGAGATGGCCCAGGTAGCGTCAGGCGTGAACATCCCGGACAACGACCTCGATCGCGTAATAAGAATCGAGAGGCGTACCCTGCTAGCTTTCGCCGAACGAGGAATGACAACGCAAGTATCTTCGGCCGAGATTACCGACGAGGTCAACACGGCTGAAGCCGACTGGCGCTATCCTATAGTGAAGACTTTGCGTGACCCCTCCCGCAGTCACGAGAGGACTACACGTTTCCGGGCTCGGTGTTATTTGATTTATCAAAACGAGCTATATCGAAAGGGATCAGACGGCTTATTGCTCCTATGTCCCCGCGCACAACCGCACCGCATCCAAAAGCAGGAAGCCACGTGTTAACGCACATCCCCTCGGCCCGAGCACCAGGCTGTGAGATTTGCGCAGCCAACACTTTTGGCACGCCCGGTGGGATTCTTGTCAAAAACTTATGGTGGAAACTAGGGCACATGCAAAGCTCAAAAACAAAACAGTCGAATGACTTCTGAGACTCCTGAGTCCACCTCACCAATCACTATCACCGAGACCGGACACTCGGTCGGGATCTCGGCCAGCATCCTGGTAGCGACGGATCGCACGGCCGAGTCCATCCAGGAACAGGCAGTGGTGGAGGATCTGTTGTCCAAGCAGGCCTACAGGATAGAAACATCATTTACGGCCGCAATGGACAGATTCTCCTCAAAGCTCCTGACGCTTTTTCAGGAGAGGATGCCGGCAACCTCGCCCGCAACACCTCCTAGAGCCGGGCAGAGAAGCCAAGAGCGCAAAAGGATCAAGCCTTACGGCGAAGCAGGAGCCTCGGCGTCTCCTGGCCGCACCCAAGCGTCAGGTTACGGCCAGCATTCTCGCCGCCGACAAACAGCTGGGGCTGTCCCAGCCCACATTGGCGAATCCCGGACCAACCTATCCAGCAGAGACAGCATACGGCCCACTCCACGCTTTGGCCAAAGCATTAGGGCGGGCAAGCCCCTGCATTGTCTACGGTCCAGCAATTCGGCCCAACCCATCCTGTGGCCGACAGGCGCAGCCCGGCCAGAGCAATGTGACCGAAGCGTCATCACAGCAATACGATCAGAATGGCTTGACCGCTACACTACCAGGACAAATACACAATCTGGCCATTCCAACGACAACGCAGATGCAGCTAGGTTCCCATTATGATGCAATCCAACAGAACCAGGTGGCCATACCTCAATGGCCGGCGAACCAAATGTACCTCGGTGAAACCCACGACGTTCCTCTAACACCACCCGGTTCGGTCGGAGCGGCCGAGCGCTTTGCTCGGACGACCTAGCAGGTAAAGCCGCGAAACGATGCGCAACGGGATAGGCCTTTTCAAGGGTTTTAGTTCGAAGATATCCGATCTATGATGAAAGACGGTTTAGCTTAGGGGCAGCGGGGGCGCCAAGTTATACAAAGCCGTGCCTATCTAGAAAACCTAAGGCTTGGCACGACTCTCTCCATGAAGTTTTTTGGGCGCGCCGCACTTGGAAACATTCGGCCATACGCTTTGACTTACGGCAATGACACGGGTAAATTAATAGAGCTAAAGGTTCGATTTCTCCAAGCTATCAAGCAACTTAGCCAAGAGGGGAAGGACTACGCACAAACCATGCCTTGGAGTTCAGAAAATTTAGAAAAGTTGAGATTTCGACGCTTACAACTCGGTGCGAGTTCAAGAAAAAATGGCACCAAGGGCCTACGACAAAATGGGAAGTAGGCAGGGACGAGCTAAACAAATGGTACGACTGACGTATAGAAAAGGAAAGTATACATTTAGTCTTTCAAGAAAAGAAGGCCCTTGCCTTACATTTAGATTAAAGGGTCATTTCTTACAAAAAGAGAGAACGGCCGAGTCACGCCCGAAATAATATATACATATATCTGTCTGTGGTTATGAACAAAAGAAAAAATATATAAATAAATAATGTATATTGTATTTAACTATTACATCCCAAAAAACTTTGAAAGCGGCCGCTGCCTAGATCCCTCGCTGAACATCCCCCTGATGAGGCAGGTGATCCTCCTCAAGGCGATGGCCCCGCTGTCCACATCCGCTAGCCACCGTGCCATGATCAGCTTCCTCTCGCCCAAAGCTTTCTTCTTCTCGGCCGCTGCCTCCAGGAGCTGCCCTGAAAGTGGCCGCATGATTTCGGCGCTCAAGGATGGCATCACGTCGGGCCTGGAGCTCGGCAATTTGGGCTTCAACTTGCGCCAGCTCTTCATTTCTCTTCTAACGACGAGGTCGTTCTCCTTCAGTTGAGCCATCGCGGGTTGAGCCTGCTATTTTATTTCCGCCAAATCTTGCTCCAGAGAACATCCCTCGGCCATATTCATCCCGGCCTCGGCATCCCGGCTGATCATCTCCTCACCCTCGGTCAGGCAAGCTTGCAGTTCGTCCAGCTGTGACGAATCCAAAAGGCCAAGTGCCATGGCCGTATCCAGGCAGGACCTGAACTCCATGAAAGTTTCGGCACTGGCCATCTGGTGGACCCCGATATGGAGAAAATCCTGGAGCTGCTCGACTGCAGCCCTGGAGTCTTCGTCCAACGGTCCGGTTGGGACCGAGCTGCCTCCTTCCTCGTGAAGACTGGCGTATAACTCTGCAAGATCATCAGAGGAGGTGGACTCCTGGAAAGCAAAGAATAAACAGGATGTCAGATTTGAAACTACCAACTAAGAAATAAAAGTGCCGAGGAAAGGGGGCTAAGTACTCACTGCAACGGTGAGCGGCGCGGCCGGAACTTCCCTGCGACCGAAAGCTCGGTCATAATCGCCGAAGCAACGGGCAGTGGACTCGGCATACTCACGACCGCGGCCCCAGTCACCGCCAGCTCGGTCATGACCGTCGAATCCTGGGATGACGGCGCTAGGGGCATGATCGCAACAACCACGCCGTGCTGCTGGGCGACGTCGGCCCTCCAAGACGAGAGCCAGTTGGTTGACAAAGGGGGAAGCGGGGCCGCCTGGATCAGGCTGAATTGACGCGCCACGAAGTTCGGCAGATAGGCCTCGGCCCCGGCCTTGGATAGACCGCAGTGGAGATCGCGCGTGACTAGGAAGGAGCCCAGATCTCCTTAAAATCGTTCTCCGTCTCACCATCAGGAATGACGGAGAGGTCAAACGCGGAATTGCGTCCCAGTTCTCTCGGCCAAGTCATAGAAAAATTTGTAGCAGAAGACCGAGGTGTTATGCTTCCTGGGGGCTCGGGCAAATGCGTTGGCCAACGGCTCGGTGTCGGTGATGTTGGCGAAGGCCTCAGCTCTGAGAAGTAGGGTTGCAGCCAGAACTAGAAGGCCCATAGCGGACCGCCGTGCTTCGGCTTCATCCCATTGGTAACGATGTCGTGAAGCGTGCGATAGATGTGGCCGAGCAGGAATGGGCCGAGTGCTAGCCTTCCGCCCTGCGCAAGTAATCGGCCAGGTGGGCGAATTCCAGAGTGACCTTGTTCGCCTGGGTCCAGAACACAAACTTTCACAGCCAGTCCAGCAAGAACACGGCGTGCTCAACTTCGCCGAGGGGGCCGATGGCGTCATCTTCGGCGCCGTCCTCTACGCCGAAGTTGCTGTAAAAGCTGGAGTAGGTGAGCATGTTCTTCGCCTTGCTCCCAGCTACTCTCGTAAGAGTGGGCCACGTGGCTTTGAAACTCCCTTCCACCTCGGGAGCAACGAGTGCGGCGTTCACTTCTACGCCGAGAGGGGAGAGGTCGAACAGGGGCGCCCATGTCTAGAACGGTCGGCGTCATCATGCCGAACCGAAAGTTCATGGTGTTTGTGGCCGATGACCAGAAGCAGAGAGCCGCGGCCAAGAGCGACCGGTCCATGATGAGCGGCCGATCAAACAGCTTGATCAAGTGATAGATGCCTTGATCCTTCCATTGCTGACCGAAGAAGTGCTCCATCCTCGGCATCCATTTTTCCCAATCCGGGGTCACGGTTGGCCTTTGTTGCTGCGGCCTGACGATATTCCAATCTTGGAAGTCCCCCCCGTCAAAGGCCGAGAGGTCCACCAGATTATTCTTCAAATGGGCCACTAGCCTCTCTGGCATTCCGCCATCAACAGAGGGGCCGAGAACGCAGGAATCAGGAGCAGCGCCATCATCATCAGTCCAGGGCGTGATGATGTTGGGTAGGATCGAGCCTTGGATTTCTCGGCAGATATCCTCAAACTCAATCTGAAAGGCTTGAGACCGAGCTTCAACAAATGTAGAGGTCCTGGAGGCCATTAAAACAGATCTAAGTTGGGTGTTTGGAAGGAAAATGCAGAGAAAAGGTAATGAACGTGAAGAACATGGAGGAAAACCCGGAAAAGGATGAGTCATGGTTACAGGCAAGGTTCTCTGGTAAACTTGGAGACTTAAGAGCGTGGTGGGATTGAAGGATTGAGAGAGGTTTTTGGCAAAGAAGAAACGAAGAAGCTTGGGTTTTTATATTGGCGCTAGAATTCGAAACGAAAGGGCATGTCTCTCTCGAGAGACGTAACGTTCCTGACAGCGTGCTCAAAAGGCACGATGATGTATCGAAAGCCCAGAGACTGTCGTTTCATTTGACGAGGCGAAGCGACGCCTCGCGTAAGCCTGGGCAATGATGGCCTGCACGACGTGCTTGGGCATTAATGCGCCGATTGACCTGCGCATTTAATGCCCAGTTGTCAATCACTTCAGAAGGATACAAAGGGTCCATCCCCTAGAATCCATTTGGCCCCAACCCATGCCGAGGCCGAAGAATCCGGGGATGTGGGGGCAATGTTTGTGCCTAATAAATCACGACCACAACTGACCGAAGGAGCCCCTTTTCTCGGCCCTAGCACTTGCTCGTGAAACTAAAACACGGCGTCTCGTCAAGATGTTTGACCTTCCTGAAAACAAAAGACAAATTGCTAAGGCATGATCATCTCGGCCTAGGTTATAGGCCGAGGCTGAGGCCGAACAAAATCACGGCCAAAGGTATTAAAGTCAGATCATCAAGTGGCAGCAGGGTCCCACGCTTCATTTAATGAAGTAGTGCTTCTGTTTATTGCAGCAAACCCACTGGCCACGGATAAGCATTTAATGCACGAGGGAAGGTGGGAAGTGACTGAAGTCAGGGTTTGGCGACAGGAAACAGAGTGATTAGACGTAGACATTCTCACAAGAATTCTTGCAGCTTGAGAGATTAGGTCACCAGCTGAACAGAGCAATAAATGCATCCCCACGGCCAGAAGCGCAGAAACCACGACCAGGGCGGCGCCCGGAGATTTACCAGGATTTATAGGGTCACACCACCATACTCCACGATCAGGACTACCCACTTGCTCTAATCAGACTCCACCATACAGATTTTCAGCCTCGATTACTCCTCCAAGAACTCTTCCTATAAATACAAAGCTCAAACTACATTCAAAGGGTTCAAACATCAAACAAAAGCCTCCCACGGAGCAACTTATCTTTTCCTGTAATGCACTTTCAATATCTTTACTTGCTTTCCTAGGAGTAGTGTTAGATTGTAAGGAAAATCTGTTCATCAATATATCATACGACCCTTGATTTTCAAGGCGCCGGAGCACCATCTCTGTTACTCTCTCATTCACCCCATATATCATACGACCGTCGCTCATCGAGCAACGCGCGGAGCACCGCCCAAAACCCACCACCAACACCACTACTAAACGGCCTCTTAGCTCAGGCCGTGAACCTAACAGCCGAGATCAGTTCCTCTCTCGGCTACAATCGTTTGATTAGAAGACGAGTTCAAACAGGCGCACCACTTAACCATTCTATCCATATCAACATCTCGACGCACGGAGACCGTGCTGGCATGCCGCGCACAACCGCACCGCATCCAAAAGCAGGAAGCCACGTGTTAACGCACATCCCCTCGGCCCGGAGCACCAGGCCGTGAGATTTGCGCAGCCAACACATACACCCGGCTGAGGAGAGGCCGTTCGAAGCAAATGACGTACAAGCCCGGATTTACGACGACGACGTCGGATGGGTCGTCCTCACCGGCCACGATGCGAGTGGCCGACCAACCAGGACAACGACCCAGAAAGTGTTGGAGTTAGGCGCTGAGAATGTCTGACGGATTCAGAGCGCGAAGTATTGATCGACCTTACTAGCCTCTGGATGAGACAAAGCCACCAAGGAAGAAGGAGCAGCGATCATGAACGACTTGCTAGAAAGACTGCTGGAGCATTGGGCGGAAGAATCCTTGCGGCCAAACTCACCAATCAACTTGATCGAGTTCCTCCACGAATCAAATAACGGGGACGTCTTCACCATCGACCACTTGGAAACGGTGCCTGCCGAAATGGAGGATGACTACCCTGAGGTTCAGGATCCCTTATTAGAAATAAACGTAGGAACAGAGGCCGAACCACGGCCTCTTTTTGTAAGCCAACTTTTAAATCCGGAGTTAAAGGCCGAGATTATTGGCCTGCTCCATGAATATAAAGACTACTTTGCTTGGGATTATCATGAGATGCCTGGATTACCGAGAGGTTTGGTCGAGCATGAGTTAAAAATTAAGGAAGGTTTTAAACCATTCCAACAGCCGCCGAGGCGATTCTCAACCGACGTACAACTAAAATTAAGGAGGAAATTGAACTACTCCTTAAAGCCGATTTCATCCGTACGGCTCGGACGTCGAGTGGTTGGCTAACATTGTGCCAGTTTTGAAAAAGACCGAGGCTTTGAGGGTTTGCACTGATTATAGAAATCTGAACCTCGCGACCCCCAAAGACGAGTATCTCATGCATATGTCCGACCTCTTGGTTGATCGAGGCAGCGAAGCACGAGCTCCTTTCCTTCATGGACGGCCATGCCTGGCTATAACCAGATCTTTTGCCGAGGACGATGTCCACAAGACAGCGTTCAGATGTCCAGGGGCTATCGGGACCTATGAATGGACGAGCTATGAACCTCATTTTTCATGATCTTATTGGTCGAACCGTCGAAGTCTATATCGACGACGTGGTCGTCAAGTCTCTATCCAAGGCTGACCACGTGGGACATCTCCGTCAGGCATTTGACCAGATGGGAGTGCACAGCCTGAAGATGAACCCCAAGAAGTGCGCTTTCGGTGTCATGGCCGGGAACTTCCTCGGTTTCTTGGTCCATCAACGAGGGATCGAGGTGGATAAAAATAAGGCCAAGGCTATTATGGCGGCAACGCCACCCAAAACTAAAAAGGTGCTCCAGTCCTTCCTCGGCAAGGTCAATTTTCTAAGACGTTTCATATCCAATTTGGCGGGAAAAATCCGGCCGTTGACCCCCTTGCTCAAGCTAAAGGACGTGGAGAGATTCGTGTAGGGGGGCCAGGCATCAGACGACCCTTGACGAAATCAAAAGATATTTATCTCAACCGCCAGTTCTTATGCCACCGAGAAGAGGAAAACCCTTGAGGCTCTACATCTCGGCATCTGAAGGGTCTATCGGCTGCCTATTGGCCCAGAACAATCAGTTGGAACGAGAGGAGGTCGTACATTTTCTGAGCCGCAGTCTTAACGCGGCCGAGCTAAACTACTCACCTGCGAGAAGCTGTGCCTAGCACTTTACTTCACGGCCACTAAATTACATCATTATATGCTCCCTTTGGTCGTCCAGATCATCTTTAAAACCGACCTCATCAAATACATGCTCACCAAGCCGATCATCACGCGGCCGCATTGGGAAGTGGACAATGGCGTTATCAGAATTCACCTTCCAGTATGTGGCTCAGAAGTCAGTCAAGGGTCAGGCTCTCGCCGATTTCTGGCTCACCACCCGGCTCAAAAGCAGGAGGAGGAGTTGGAAGTCGAGATCGGCATGGCCCGCATGGAAAAGAATTATTGGGCATCTGACTATTTTACTAAATGGGTCGAGGTGGAGTCCTATCGGTCAATTTCTAGCACGCAAGTAGTTAAATTTTTTGAGAACCACATTGTCCACAGATTCGGTATACCTGAAACTATCACGGCCGATAACGGTCCGGTTTTCGCTTGGCTCCTGGCAATAAGGTGATCAAAGGTATCCTCGAGAAGATGATTGAAGAAAAGCCTAGGGCTTGGCACGACTTGGCTCCTGGCACATCCCCTTATGCCTTAACCTACGGCCATGACGCTATCGTTCCAATGGAGTTAAAGGTTCGGTCTCTCTGTGTGACCGAACGGCTGGGCAAGAAAAGAAGGACTACGCGCAAGCCATGGCTCAGGAGTTAGAAGATTTGGAGCAGTCAAGACTTGATGCTTACAACCTGATGCAAGCTCAAAAGCAGATCGCGGCAAGGGCCTACAACAAAAAGGTCAAACAAAAGACTTTTGCCGAAGGCGACCTGGTATGGCGCGTCGTACTTCCTATTGGGACCAAAGATCCACGGTTCGGCAAGTTTTCGCCGAATTGGGAGGGGCCGTTTATTATTGTTGTTTATTTATATTAACTAGCAAGTGTACGTGCCAATTAGTAGTATAGCAAAACAAATACGAGGTCGTACCCACGAGGACTGAGAAGTTAAAACTAGTTATGTACTTAGATTACCAAATTCAAGAAGTTAGGAAGTTAAGTCTAAAACGGAATTTAAAGCAAGAGTGAGTTTGATTGTGAATGTGAAAGGAAATGAACAAACAGAAATTGCAAAGGAAAGCAAATAAACAAAAGTAACAAAGAGTGGTTTTGAAGGTTAAAACACAGGTTTGGAGACTAGGGCATTTGATTCACCATAACAATTCAATTCTGGGTTATAAAGATTCAAGTGACAAGTCTAATTCAGATTCAAAGATTGATTCTAGCTAATGTATGATTAAGCCATGGTGTTTGGTCCTAACCTTGTATTCCTAATTCCCTAATTTGATCATTTGTTGTCTAACCTAAAATTAAGCATTAGGAATCCATTAAGCATAGAAGAACATTTTAAACAACCAAGTATGTATCTAATCCAGATTGTCGAATTCTCATACACACTCTTCCTATTCATAGTTCAATTTGAATTAAAGCATGGTGTCTACTCTTAATTCAAACCAAGATATACAAATCTGAATGGTAGCTAGGCATTCCGATTAGCATATAGGCAAGTAGGCAAAATGAATAAGAACATGAATCATGAATCAAACTTGAAACTTGAAATTTATAAACCCAGAATATTCATGTTAGGTTACATCAAAGCCCTAGTTATGGATTTAGTTACTCATAATGGAAAAGAGACTTGAATAGAAATGAGAAAACATAATGAATGCAATAAGAGTAGAAAAACCCCTTTTCTAAAGTTCTTGTGGTGTCCAAGGCTTCTCCAAGTGCTTCTAAACTTCTAATGCTTCTCCAAGAGCTTCCCCACTTCTAGAAAGATGTATGAAGGATATGGAGGTGATTTGGGATGAGTTTGAGTGAGTGGTGATGGCTAAGAAAGATGAAATTCGTAGGGAAATGGAAGAGAGGTTTGCTGGAGCTGTTTTGGTGATTGCTAGAGTGTTTGGGATTGTGAGAGTGTTTGAGGATGGCTGGAGTGAATTGAGGGGTTGTGAATCCCAGGATTTGTTGTTGATTTGAATGTGGAATGGATGTGGTATTTATAGGGAGAGGGAAGTGATAAATCTGAATTTATTATGGCTAATGCATACAACACTTGTTTTATAAAATCTGAAATGGTTGATGCACTTGCATTAGAAAATCTGAATTGCTTGATGCACTTCACCAATAAATCCCACCAGCAGCCCTAGCTCATCTTCATGTCACCATGACCAAGCTTCCAACCAGAAATGATAGCTCATGCCTAGCTCACCATGACCAAGCATCCAACCAGCTCAATAGCTCATCCTGAGGTCAGCATGACCAGCAACTTCAAGGGCTTACAAGTTGGGCTTCTCTTAAGAAAATGATGACTTTAAGATGTCCATTGTGAAGTTCAGAATGTCTTCTTTCCAACCATATGTTATTTGGGCCAATCCAAGGTCGGAGGAAGAAGTTAAGGCTGAAACAAATTGCTAACTCATTTTCCGCGCTGATTTAAATCCATCATGAGCATGGTTCTGTGTTTGCTAGGTTACGGACTCCAGAGTTATCCAATGGGGCTGACTGTTGGATATGTTATAGTACACACCCATTGGAACAACTTTCATGAAGAATGTGGCCTCATCCGAGCTGTGTAGGTTGCTGAAACAAATCTTGCAATGTGACCTACGGAACTGGACTGGCAAGGGGCTGTAGCCAAAATGAGTTTGTCTTTAAGCTCTTCTTCCCTTCATCCAAATCAGGCCTTACATGCTTGAATTGCATGAATTATGCTTTCTTCCTCTATTGCCCTACAAAACACATAAAGGGAGGCAAATAACTCAAAATTATAGGAAACTAAGCAAAAGAAGTAAGTCAATTGGGCATGTATATGTATGAAATTATGAGCTTAACACACCCCCAAACTTAGATTTTGCTAGTCCTCGAGCAAAACAAAAGAAAAACAAAGATAAAAACAAAAGAAGAAGTTAACTAGACCACTTTCGTAGGTAACTCGATTGCATTGAGCGTATGCAACAAGCCTTTAAACCTCTAGGCATCCCTAGTAGGAGGAGTTGTGTCTCCTGAGGGTTTAACAGATACGATACCCACAAACGCTTTTCCTGAGTCTACAAAACAAAGTGGTTAGAAAAATAAACTTTGAAATCAACTAATGAAAATGAAAGAAAACTTTAGTCATACCTCCAACACCATAGAGTTGCCAAGATAGGTGATCAATCAGTGTGTACAAGTGGAAGCTAAAGCTCAAAGGCACATGGCTTCAAAGCAAGCACACTCAAACCTTGAATAAAAAACATGCTTCGACTCTAATTCTCACAGATAACACTCAATCATTCAGAACCTAAGGTTTAATTCTCTCAAGAAAGCATAAGTGAGTGTATGAAATATAAAACACAATTTTTGGTTAGATCTCAAGAAGGGAATCAAATACTAAGAATAGAGATACACACATACTTACCAGCACCCATGAATACATCCTCAAAGATCAGCTAGGTCTTTCACAAGGTTGTAATGAAAGGCTAAGGTTAGGGGAAATGGAAGAATTGGAAGGAAAAACAAGTAACTTAAGATCATACCAAGGTTGCATTCTTCATTGATCTGCAAGGTATTATTGATTTATAATGGCATGGCTGCAAACTTCATGGTACCACCTGGTATAGACCTTATATTTCACACTTAGATCAAATCGACACACTTCTCTTTATCTTTCTTATTTGCTGATTTGATCTGCATCTTCTTTAACTTCATTGCATAGATTCACATCATCTTTCATTTAGGACATGGCAGCAACTTCCTTGCTTCAAACTTTATCTTGGCACACCTTGGTATATTTCTAAGCTATAGGGTATGGCTACAATAGGTCAAGTATCTCAGATTGAGATACAAAGGTAGGGAAATGATGAGGGTGATAGAAGAAAAAGGCTTGAAGTGTTTGGCTTCAAGAGGGCTAATGGAACACACATATGGGTAAGGTGAAAAGAAAGCACATAGAATGGTTATACACACATAGCCTAGCATCACTTCAATGAGTTCATTCATGAATGAGAGCAAGCACATGATATCTGCAAAAGAGAATCATCCTTAGTATTCAATCAAAATGGAACAATGAGATTAGAGTGAATTGAAGAAAATAAGTATGGATGAGAAATAGAACACTTTAAACCCTCTCAAGAAAGCAATTAGGCTCGATATGGCTCACTAGGGTAGTCTCCACTATTCTCCTTCAAGAATTTGAGCATGGTACTTTAGCCACCAGAATTCTAAGAGCAAAAGCTTTGTGAAGTGCAAAAATTCTGATATGAAAACCTCAATGGCAGCTCCATAGTATTGATTGTATGACATTCTAAAAAAAATTAGTGACAAAAGAACGAAAATTGCAAACACAAATTAAAATTAAAAACCTTCTCACCCCCAAACTTGAATTGAACATTGTCCTCAATGTTAAAGCATACAAAAGATGATTGAGAACAAGCAAATGATAAAGGGAAAAGTTAAGAAGAAGGTTTAAAAAAAAAAAAAAATAAGAAGAAAAAAAAAACCGAATATATAAGCAACTCACGGATGACCAGTTAAGGGCCTCAGAAAAACACAGCCAGGGGATCCGGGAAGGTTGGAGGGGTCACAATGGTCCCACTTAAAACCCAAACTTCTTTGACACCGAAGGTGTCGCCTAAAGAACTCCTAGACACTGTGTTGACAGAGGTGTTCACTGGGGTTACCAAGAGTTAGCTTATATGAAAAAAAATCTTTTTTTTTTTTTTTTTTATTTATTTATAATTTTTTTATAATTTATTTATTTATAAAAAGAAACAGAAACTTAAAATGACTAAAATAAAAACAAAATAATTAAAGAGAAAGGATTGAAATGCTCCCCCTTGATGCGATTAGGTCGACCGCTGCCAAGCACCTTCTTCTTGAACACATGGGTTGCCTCCCAAGAAGCGCCTTAGTTAATGTCTTGGCAAGACATTATACAATCTTCTTATGCTGAGTTGGGGGTTTCGGATTAATCATCTCAAGATAGTTCACCCATCTTTCCATCTTCCTTTGCTTCCTCTGTCTTTTTCTTTTCTTTTTCTTCATGTCTGTAATTTTGAACATTGGGCTGACATTGGACGGTTCCAATTTCATAGAGCATGGTTCAAGAGGCTCAAGTGGTGGCTCAGAAAATGGTCGAAATGGCTGGAACACTTCTAAGGCAGGTACCACTTCTTGGAATTCTGGTTCAACATGATCTTCCTTTTCTTGTGAAATGACAACATCTCTAGCATCATTGGACTGTTTCTGCAAACTCTTGGAAGAAACTTCATCATTCACAACATCAATTGTAAAACAAGTATCAAGAGAGATAGAAGGTTGAGATGGTGGATCAAACACTTTAAATTCAGCAGTTTCACCCAACACGGTCATGGAAAGGGTGCCATCTTTCATATTGATAATTGTATTTGTAGTGGCCATGAATGGTCGTCCTAAGAGAATGGGATCAACACGATCTCCATTTGGGTTGTCCTCCATATCCATCACTACAAAATCAACAGGGAGAATTAGTGTATTAACTTGAACTAGAATATCTTCTACAATACCTTTTGGATATTTGATAGAATGATCAGCTAGTTCAAGACGAATTGAAGTCTTCTTCATCCCATCTAAGCCAAGCTCTTGATAAACTGAATATGTATTACATTGATGCCTACTCCCAAGTCCAACATGGCTCTTCCAACCTTCTTGTCTCCAATGTTAATGGGAATGTCAAAGCTGCCAGGATCTTTTGATTTTGGTGGAAGCTTCCTTTGCAACACAGCACTTACATTCATGTCAAGCTTTACTTCTTCATTTGGAGCAAAATTGAGCTTGTGAGTCTTCAAGTTCTTGATGAACTTTCCATATGCAGGAATCTGTTCAATAAGATCAAGAAAAGGCAAATTGATATTAACTTTACTCAAAATATCATAAATCTCTTTAAAAGCCTTATCTTCCTTTGCTTTCTTAAGACGGCCTGGAAATGGAATCGGTGGAACATATGGAGTGGGTGGCACGTATCTATCTTTTTGAGGATGTGGTGGCACGAATTTGTCATCCCTTTTATGCAATTGGAATTTTTTGGATTCATGAGAATCTGATTTGGCCTTAGGAGTAGATTGGGATGTTTTGGGTTGTTCTCCTTCCATAGTTGTGATCTCCTCTTCTTCATCTTCATTTTCTACAACAACAACATCATTTGAAAGATTAGAATCAACATTATTTTCAACTATCTTACCTGATCTGAGCACATGAATGGCCTTGACTTCATGGTTCTTTGGATTGATCTCAGTTTGGCTTGGCCATTTCCCAGGCTCTCTTTGAGTTATTTCAGCAACTATTTGGCCTAATTGGACTTCCAATTTGGAGATGGCAGCTTGTGTAGTTTGCTGAAAATTGGATTGGTTGATTGTCATCTGCTTCACTATATCCTCCAATGATGATGATGATTGTTGTGGCCTTTGGAATGAAGGGGGATTTTCTTGATTCTGGGTATTTCTCCATGAAAAGTTTGGATGATTCCTCCAACCTGGATTATAACTTTGAGAGTATGGATCATTTCTTGGACCTTGGTTGTAGAAGTTTACCAACTTTGCTTGCTCTTGCACAAATTCTGGATATCCAGCCCCAAGTGGACAAGCTATGGTAGCATGGTCACGAGTTTCACAGATGCTACACACTTCCTTCGGAGGGTTCCTTGAGTTCAATGCAAGAAGTGTATCCAGCTTTTGTTCAAGTTTTGAAATCTGCACACTAGAAGAGTCATTAGAACCACTAACAACACGTTTACCTCTTGTATCCGTATGTTGGGTCTCCATTGCTATCTCGTCAAAGAGTTCATACGTTTCTTCGGGAGTCTTGGTCTTATAAGAACCACCTGCAAAATTTGTGACAATATTATGACTAGAAGGGGTTAGTCCTTTATAAAACATACGCATTTGAAGCTTCAATGGAATCCCATGATGAGGACATTGATTGAGCAGCCCATTGAATCTCTCCCATGCTTCACAAAACGATTCATCATCTTGCTGTGCAAATAACAAGATCTTGTCCCTAAGCATGTCGGTCTTTTGCGTGGAGAAGTATTTTTCCAGGAACTTCTTTTGAATGGCAGCCCATGTAGTGAGTGAACCAGGCTTCAAAGAATTCAACCAATACTTCGCCTTATCTTTTAAAGTGTATGGAAACACTCTCATTCGAAGTTGATCTTCCGTAACACCTGTTAAGGGAAAAGAACTTACAACATTAAAAATATCCTTTATATGAGTTAATGGATCTTCATTAGGTAAACCATAAAAGGAAGGTAGCATATTAAGATGAGAAGATTTAAGCTCATAGTTTCGAGCTACAGTGGGCAGCGAAATGCTTGAAGGGGATGCTGGAATTGTTGGGATATCAAGGTCTCCCATGAACTCAATGGCAGCCATCATTTCTTCTTCTTCTTGGTCTGAACTTGCTTCCAAATTTGAAGGTGAAGAACCAGGAAGTTCAGTGTGGAGAGCAAGACTTGTAAATGTAGCAAGAGCTTGCTCTTTTGCAGTTGACAACTCCCTTTCTAGACGATTCTGAATTTCAGAGGTCACACGATTCGGTTGCAATGTTGGTCCTCGTTAAAGATCCTGGAACATTGGAATGAAGACCTCAGTTGTTCAAGGAATGGCCTTTTAGACATTAACTACCTGAAACAGAAAGTTAGATTAATTAGAACTACTAAAAAGAAAAGGGTAACCTTGGGCACATAACCAGGGAAGAACTTTCGTTCGTCCCCGGCAACGGCGCCAAAACTTGTTGTTTATTTATATTAACTCGCAAGTGTACGTTCGGCTCGTCTCTGGGCATTACCTCGTTAAAATCCACGGCCAACAATTCTTCCTTTGTCTTTGGCCTTTGATCAAGCTGCTCCTCGGCCACATCATTATCCAAGCCGTTCAGTCTGCCCCTCTGGGGCCGAGAACTGAGACGGTAGCACCAGGACCATGTTCATGCTGGCCTCCCACGGCTCCTGCCCGGTCTCCCTTACCAGCTTCTTCTTCGGCATCATAGCCGTCCCTGGCGAGGGTTTTTTCCTCAACCATCGCGAGGATCCCCTTGTATTCTTCATCGGATATTCCCAACGTGGGGTCGTCGTCGGCCTCGTGCCCAAAGAAAGGGTCGCGCGGGCCCTCGATCACAAGCCTCGCAGTCCCAGGGATATCGTCTGTGGACACTTTGATCTCGGGGGGGTCCGAGGCCTCGGCCTTCTCTTCGAGGGCTCGTCTAGCCTTAGCCAACGTATCCCTGGCTGTTAGTAGTCGTCCAGACTGCTACTCTGGACCCTTTCCACGGTCGTCAGACCAAAGTCGCCCTTGCTGAAGGGGGCCTTAGTCTCCAATCTTCCTAGGTTAGGCTGGTAACCCGACATCCCTCTCGCTCTGGCTTCCCTGTTTTCCTGGTACACGACCTTAATGGCCGAGTCAGATCCGCTGGTAATGAGGAGCCCTTCGCCTTAGCATTTTGAGAGCCAACTCCACGATTTCACGATTCTCATGAGAAAGGACAAACCGTTGGCCGAAAAAGGGGGGTCCCTTCCGTGGTAGACGTCCTGTTTTTTCCAGGGCTACGGCCTTCGGTTCAACCGATACAGCCGTCGTTCCACGAGGATCCTCGTCCTGCCTCAGGCGCCACGTCCTCGGAGACTTGATGTTGGCCGTCCTCGCTGGAGAGGGGACAATTGGTACGGGTGGTGGCCCGTCTGCCGGTCGCCATTTTCTTTTGGCGTTTGGAATCTTTGCCTGGGCTGCCCATATCCTGGCCTGCTAAACCTGCTCTCTGCATTCTCCTCAGCTGGGTTTTTGTCAGCGATTCGGCCCTGCCCCCAGGTCGTGCATGGTACCAACAGTCATCCCGCATAACCGGCGGTTTGAAAGTTTTTCCTGGCCTAGGGACGGCCTCATTTTCGTAGCCCACCGAGGTACTTGGGGTTTGTGCCCCTAGTCGGTCGAAAGAGCTCTCCTGGTAGGCCGACGATCGTCACTGGCCGACTGAGAGGGCTCGGCGGCCCTCCTTTTGTTCTCCTGGAGTCCTGGGCTGACCGATCTCATTCTTGCATTGACTGCAAAGTACCGGTTCTGGTTCGGCCAATGGCTCATTTCCTCTCGCCGGCCGATGAATTGCCCTATTCGGCCCAGGAACTGGGCGTTGACCATGTTGACGCAGGGTGGAGGGAACGGCTTGGAGTCAACCTGCATGGTCGCTTTCTCGGGAATTGGAGCTTCTTCTCGTCTATTAGCTTCTGGACGACGTCTCGCAAGACAACACAGTTTTTGGTGTTGTGAGACCAGGAACTGTGGTATTTGCAAAACGTCTTCCCTTTGAGCTCGTCGGGTTTCGGGATCTTATGGCCGAAAGACAATTTGACCTTTTTCTCGGATAACAGTAGGTCAAAGATAGCCTCGGCCCTGGTCAAATCAAAAGTATAGGCCTTCGTTTCTCGAGTCGCGAACTTGGCGTCGGGAATCTTCGTGCGACTATTGTCGGCCTTGACATGTCCTTTGCAGACGAATGGTTTGTCTATACTGACTTCTGCTGAGCTCATTTCAACTTCGTCGCTCTCGGCCTCCGCGGGCCTTCCTGCTTCGGCATAGCTGACAATGGGATTCCGATAGTAAGTCCCTTTTGAAGACGTCTTCTTCTGCATTTCTTCCTTCAACAAGGACGCGTATCGGTCCACCTTGTTGATCAAGTCATGCATGTCCCGGAATTCGATTCCCTAGAATTTCTTACGGTATTCGAATTCCAATCCTTCTTCGGCCATCTTGACAAATTCCCTCTCCGGTAGGTTCGTACGGCACCAGTTCCTGCATGTTTTGAACCGCTGCATGCAGGGATCCGGAAAGGTTGGAGGGGTCACAAAGGTCCCACTTAAAACCCAAACTTCTTAGACACCGAAGGTGTCGCCTAAAGAACTCCTAGACACTATTGACGGAGACGCTCACTGGAGTTACCACGAGTCAGCTCATATAAAAAATCTTTTTTTTTAATTAATTTTTTTTAATAAAAGAAATAGAAAATTAAAATTACTGAAATAATAACAAAACAACTAAAGAGAAAGGATTGGAATACTCCCCCTTGAAGCGATTAGGTCGAGCATGGATGCACTTGGAGGTCGCGACTTCTCCCACTGCTCCACACTCCCCATTCTTATGATTGAGGTTACCATCTCTCTCCATTTTTATTAAGCTAACATTACTTTCTAAAACAAACACAGAAAACTTGAAACAGAATTAAAGGATTAGGAAATAAAAACTAAAATGAAAAGGAAAATCAACACACGTCCAATTTCATGCTTCAAAGTAATAAGCAGCAAAGTAAATCAAAACTAGCTTATGAAGTTCGTTCTTTCTCAAATATGATTATCCATATGGTGTGTGGTTTTAATCAAGTATTCAGAAAAAGCATTTAGCTATGGTGTTTGTCTTCAATATCTACCCATTCATTCACTAATCAGTCCAAGAGTCATATGGTGTTTATGTAAACTTGAACAAGATAATTAATTAAGAGCAAGTGAATGAAACCATAAACTAGAAATAATCAACATGCTACTTGAACCTTTCTGTTTTTTTGGGTGTTGTGTAAGCTGGGACTCAAACCCAGTTCTCTTCCTTCTCAGGCAATTGTCCCTGTCCGTTGGACTACAAACACAACTTGTCAATTAACCTCATTAACTTTAAAACATGAAACTGTCTAGTTATAAAAAAAGATAAAAATAAATAAAAAGTATGAAAACCAAATAGAATCAAACAATGTTACCGATCCCGGCAACGGCGCCAAAACTTGTTGCGTAGATACAGCTGCACCAAAATGGATTCAGTTGCATCCTCAACTTGTGATACTCGCAAGTGCATGAGCCGTTGGTAGTTTAGCGTATGTAAGTGCGAGGTCGATTCCACAGGGATTGGTGATTGAATGATCCAACTCAGTTTTCCTACACAAAACATAAATGAAAACAAAAGGAAATAAATAAAACAAGGAAGAAAGAAAATAACTAACTCAAGTAGATAAGTTCCCAAGTTCAATTTAGATTAATGGATTGATTCTAGCTAATGTATGATTAAGCCATGGTGTTTGGTCATAACCTTGTGTTCCTAATTCCCTAATTTGATCATTTGTTGTCTAACCTAAAATTAAGCATTAGGAACCCATTAAGCATAGAAGAACAATTTAAACAACCAAGCATGTATCTAATCCCTGTTGTCGAATGTCCATACATACTCTTCCTATTCATAGTTCAATTCGAATTAAAGCATGGTGTATACTCTTAATTCAAACCAAGATAGCTAACATGCAAGCCTAAATGGTGATCAATCATTCAAACAAGCATATTAACTTATAAGCATAATGAATAAGAACAAAAACCATAATTGAAACTTGGAAACTAATCATACTTGAAACTAAAGAAAAGAATTTACATAACAATGAAAATTAAAGTAGAACTTGGAAAGACTTAAAGGAAAATTTAGTAAAAGGATTTTTGTTACAATCAATTGAGAACTAGAAAGGAAAACTAAGAGAATTTGAGGGAGAGAAGGGAAGGGAGCTCTAGAGAAGTGTTTGAGAGCTCCCCCCCTTGGGGTGTGTTTACAAGCTTGGGAAACCTCACTATTTATAGGCCTAAGGAAGCTGAAAATCTGAATTAAGTATGGCTAATGCATACAACACTTGTATTATAAAATCTGAATTGGTTGCTGCACTTCACCAATAAATCCCACCAGCAGCCCTAGCTCATCTTCATGTCAGGCATGACCAAGCTTCCAACCAGCTCATCCTGAGGTCAGCATGACCAGCAACTTCAAGGGCTTACAAATTGGGCTTCTCTTAAGCAAATGATGACTTTAAGTACTCAAACTTGAAGTTCAGAATGTGTCTGATCCAACCACACAAGTATTGGCCCAATCCAAGCTCGGATGAAGAATTTAAGGCCAAAACAAATTGCTAACTCGTTTTGCTCGCTGACAAAAATCCATCCTGAGCATGGTTCTGTGTTTGCTAGGTGACAGACTCCATATTTATCCAAAAGGGCTGAATTTCGGATATGTTATAGTATACACCCATTGGAACAACTTTCATGAAGAATGCTGCCTCATCCGAGCTGTGTAGGTTGCTGAAACAAAGCTTTTAATGTGACCTACGGAACTGGACTGGCAGGGGGCTGTAGCCAAAATGAGTTTGTCTTTAAGCTCTTCTTCCCTTCATCCAAATCAGGCCTTAACATGCTTGAATTGCGTGAATTATGCTCTCTTTCTGTTTTGGCCTACAAAACACACAAAGGGAGGCAAATAACTCAGAATTATAGGAAACTAAGCAAAAGAAGTAAGTAAATTGGGCATGTATATGTATGAAATTATGAGCTTAAAAGTCTGATAGAAATGTTCGTGGAATATCCTTTCCATATGAGACCAATCCCTGACGCTTGGGTGCGGCCAGGAGGCGCCGAGGCTGCTGCTTTCGCCGTAAGGCTCGATCCTTTCGCGCTCTTGGCTTCTCTGTCCGGCTCTCGGAGGCGTCGCGGACGGGGTTGCCGGCATCCTCTCCTGAAAAAGCGTCCGTAGCTCTGAGGAGAATCTGTCCATTGCGGCCATAAAGGATGTTTCTATCCTGTAGGCCTGCTGGACATCAGATCCTCCACCACCGCTTTTTCCTGTATGGACTCGGCCGTGCGATCCGCCGTACTGGGACGCTGGCCGAGATTCTGACCGCATGTTCGGTCTAGGCGATAGTGATTGGCGAGGTGGACTCAGGAGTCTCAGAAGTCATTTCAACTGTTTTGTTTTTGAGCTTTGCCTGTGCCCTAGTTTCCACCATGAGTTTTTGACAAGAGTCCCGGGCCGAGGGGATGTGCGTTAACACGTGGCTTCCTTCTTTTGGGTGCGGTACGGTTGTGCGCGGGCATGCCAGCACGGTCTCCGTGCGTCGAGATGATGATATGGGTGAAATGGTTAAGTGGTGCGCCTGTTTGAATTCAACTCCTAATCAAACGATTGTGGCCGAGAGAGGACTGATCTCGGCCGTTAGGTTCACGGCCTGAGCTACAAGGCCGTTTAATGGTGGTGTTGGTGGTGGGTTTTGGGCGGGTGCTCGCGCGTTGCTCAGGGAGCGACGGTCGTATGATATATGGGGTGAATAAGAGAGTAACAGAGATGGTGCTCCGGCGCCTTGAAAGTCAAGGGTCGTATGATATATTGATGAATGGATTTTCCTTACAATCTAACGCTACTCCTAGGAAAGCAAGTAAAGGTATTGAAAGTGCATTACAGGAAAATATAATTTGCTCGTGGGAGGCTTTTGGTTTGGTGTTTGAACCCTTTGAATGTAGCTTGAACTTGGTATTTATAGGAAGAGCTCTTGTAGGAGTAATCGAGGCTGAAAATCTGCATGGTGGAGCCTGATTAGAGCAAGTGGGTAGTCCAATCGACATTTGGGATCGTGAAGCATGGTGGTGTGACCTCATGAATCCTGGTAAATCGGCCGCCGCCCTGATCGTGGGTTCTGCGCTTCTGGCCGTGGGGACGCATTAAATGCCCTGGTCTGGTGGTTGGTGATCTGACCTTATGTTGTAAGAATATTTGTAAGTATGTTTGCGCCTAACCACTCTGATCTCTGTCACCAAATCCTGACTTTAGTCACTTCCCTTCTTCCCTCGTGCATTAAATGCCCTTTTTGCGGCTAGTGGGTTTGCTAGTCAGAGGCGTTACTTCATTAAATGAAGAGTGGGACCCTGCTGCCATGTGACGATTTGACTCTAATATCTTCGGTCGTGTCCCCTCGTCCTTCAGCCTCGGCCTGATGATACCGTGGTTGTAAGGCCGAGATGACTATGCCTTCGCAATTTTCCTTTATTTTGAAGAAGGCAAAAACACTCGATGGAACGCCACGTTTTAGTTCATGAACGGGTGCTGTGGCCGAGAAAGGAAGCCCCTTCGGTCAGTTTACGACCGTGATTTATTAGGCACAAACAGGTTTGCAAAATGATTCCTCACAAGACCAAGCATGGGTTTGCAGCCGCACTTGCCCGTTTGAAGGCATACGAGGGTGTTCCTGATGCTCCTTATGATAAGATAAAGAGGATGGTCATTCCTGATGCTCTGAAGTGAGCTTTTCACACTTTGTTGATTTTGATTTTATGAAATTATTAGTTTTTCGTGAACTGAAATTATTGTTTTTGGAAATTATCTGATTATCTGAAATTATTTGCCTTTTAAATATTGCTCCTATTAAATATTGACCTGTGGCTGTGCATGAGCTTGAGAACAAGAGGAAGGAGAGGGCCCAGCTTGCATATGAGAGGAAGAAACAGTTGAACAAGTTGAGGGTGAAGGCAGAAAAGAAACCACGAAGAGATTTGCCTTTTAAGACCAAAATGTTGTTGAGGATTGAGAATTAAAATTTGTTTTGTGTTAAGAAAGATATTACCAAAATAAAGGAAAAATTAAATAATTTTAAAAAGCAATAAAAATAAGACGGCGGTTTACAGAGAAGGCAGACGTATAAATAGAAAAAATACGATGGTAATTTGAACATAGGACGTGGTAAATAAATACGACAGTAGTGTTGTAGGTACCGTCGTAGTACACTCCAAAATAAAGTCGATAAATTAATCTCTCGCGTCATGGTATATTGTTTAACACGTCGTTTTTTTGTAATATACCGACGTGGATTCCATTACATTATACGACGTGGAATCCATCACAGAATAACCGACGTGGTTTTTTACAATTAGACGGCGGTATGTGTATAAGGACCGCCGTGAGTTCTAAAGATTTATTGTATAAATTTGACTATTTCTTTCAGTTTCAGTTTTCATTTAGGGTTCCAAGTTATTCTGATCTCTCTGGAGGCTCGTCTTCCTCTCTCACATACACACATACATCATCACTCTCTCTCACATCTCAAAGACAATAATTTGGATGTTAATGATGTATGCGTTTTGGTGTATCTCAAAGACACCAAAACGCACACATCATTAACTTTCAAAACATTGTCTTTCTCAAAGTTTGCAATGGTCAGTTCCGTTCCAGTTTCTTTTTGGGTAACATCATAACAAGGTGGGAGGAGTCATTCGGTGAGTTTGAAGTGAAATCCAATCACTAGAACTATGCAATACACCAACCACTCCATTTAAGGCACAAATTGAGTACGAACTTGAATTGTCAAATTTCTTACACCTATTGATTTCAAACGGAGGCCAAAACTTGGGCAACATCATGACAAGGTGGGAGGAGTGATTCGGTGAGTTTTGAGTGAAATCCAATCACTAGAACTATGCAATACACCAACCACTCCATTTAAGGCACAAACTGAGTAGGAAATTGAATTGGCCAGTTTCTATGGCCTATGGATTTCGATTCGAGCCCAAAACTTGGGCAACATCATAATATGGTGGGAGGAGTCATTCGGTGAGTTGTGAGTTAAATCCAATCGCTAGAACTATGCAATACACCAACCACTCCATTTAAGGCACAAATGAGTAGGAACTTGAATTGTCCAATTTCTATGGCCTATGTATTTCTATTCGAGCCCAAAACTTGCGCAACGTTATAATAAGGTGGGAGGAGTCGTTCGGTGAGTTTTGAGTGAAATCCAATCGCTAGAACTATGCAAACACCAACCACTCCATTTAAGGCACAAATTGAGTACGAACTTGAATTATCAAATTTCTTACACCTTTTGATTTCAGATGGAGGCCAAAACTTGGGTAACACGATGAGAAGGTGGGAGGAGTGATTCGGTGAGTTTTGAGTGAAATCCAATTGCTAGAACTATGCAATACACCAACCACTCCATTTAAGGCACACACGTGTAGGAACTTCAATTGTCCAATTTCTATGGCCTATGTATTTCGATTCGAGCCCAAAACTTGGGCAACATCATAATAAGGAGGGAGGAGTGATTCGGTGAGTTTGGAGTGAGATCCAATCGCTAGAACTGTGCCATATGCCAACCACTCCATTTATGTCACAACTGAGTATGAACTTGAATTGTCCAATTTCGTACACCTATTGATTTCAGATGGAGGCCAAAGCTTGGGCAACATCATGACAAGGTGGGAGGAGTGATACGTTGAGTTTTGAGTGATAAAATTTCAGACCTTTCTACCAAGCGGTTATTTTCCGGCGATAAAATAAAGGAGCAGGACTCAGTGCTGTAAAGTGACGTTTTGGGCTTTTATGGCGTTTTTGGAGGCCGAGATGACCTCTGATGGATTCGTGGCCTTCAGGAGAAGTGTTCAGAACATTTTTATCTATAAAACAAGATATATTGGACCGGATTTGGAGGAGATTTGTGCCCAAAGCGTGGCTGGGCAGATTATGGACAGATTCTCCTAGTCCAATTTGGATTTTATGTCATGTCATTATTTTATTTTATTTAGTTTCCTTGTGGGGATAGAAAAGCTGGTTGTGGGCAGCTTGTTTGTGGGAGTATTTAAGTTCTATTTCACATAATTTTTAGGGCTTCTTCTCTTTTGGCTTTTGAACGCAACGTTGCTAGGGTTTTTGAAGAACTTCTACTTCAAGGTGTTTTTATTCTTATTCATTCGAATGATATTTTCTTTGGTTTTAATTATGAAAATGCGTAACTAACTTTCTTTTGCTAGGGTGAGGCCACGAGCCTTAGCAAGAATATGTAGTTTCTGTCCAATTTGCTTATGATTATATGTATGCAGGTTTTCGAATTATTCATCACTGTGTTAAACTATCTAAGTGTCTTGATGCTTGATCACCATTAGGATGTTTAGAAAAGTAATTGGATGCAATTTTGGTCGGAGGTCTGTCCCTGACATTGACAAAGGCTTTTTGTGATTAATATGTGCAAGTTCATTTAGGATGAATACCACGTCTTAAGGATTGCATGGTTTGTCAAAAGGTTTCACAGAACTTAATGAGTCATGTATGTTTAGATTTGATCTGAATACCACAGACGGATTGCATGTGTGATATACGCTCTATGTTGGGGATCCAAGTAGGCATATATTAGGAATACCTAACCTTTGAAATATGCATGTACAGGTCATAAGTAATTGGGAGAACTATATAGAATTGCTAAGGTGACGGCGGATCCCTAGTGCTTTCTTAATTTGATTTCTAAAAATACAACTGTTTCTCATGCTCTTAGCTTTAATTTTTGTTTGTGCCTAATAAATCACGGCCATGAGCTGACCGAAGGAGCCCCTTTCTCGGCCCTGGCACCTGCCTCGTGAAGCTAAAACGCGGCATTTCGCGAGGACAGTTGGCTTTCCTGAAAACAGAAGAAAAATTGCTAAGGCACGATCATCTCGGCCTCGATTGGAAGCCGAGGCCGAGGCCGAACAAAATTACGGCCAAAGGCATTAAAGTCAGATCATCAAGTGGCAGCAGTGTCCCACGCTTCATTTAATGAAGTAGTGCCTCCGTTTATTGCAGGAAACCCACTGGCCGCGATAAGCATTTAATGCACGAGGGAAGGTGGGAAGTGACTGAAGTCAGGGTTTGGCGACAGGAGACAGAGTGATTAGACGCAGACATTCTCACAAGAATTCTTGCATTTTGAGAGATTGGGTGACTAACTATCGGAGCAATAAATGCGTCCCCACGGCCAGTTGCGCAGAAACCACGATTAGGGCAGCGGCGAGATTCACCAGGATTTATGGGGTCACACCACCATACTTCACGATCCCAAATGTCGATTGGACTACCCACTTGCTCTAATCAGGCTCCACCATGCAGATTTTAAGCCTCGATTACTCCTCTAAGAACTCTTCCTATAAATATAAGGCTCAAGCTACATTCAAAGGGTTCAAACACCAAACCAAAGCCTCCCACGGAGCAACTTATATTTTCCTGTAATGCACTTTCAATATCTTTACTTGCTTTCCTAGTAGTAGTGTTAGACTGTAAGGAAAATCCATTCATCGATATATCATACGACCCTTGATTTTCAAGGCGCAGGAGCATCATCTTTGCTATTCGCTCCCTAGCAGCGCGCGAGCACCGCCCAAAACCCACCACCAACACCACCACTAAACGGCCTTGTAGCTCAGGCCTGTTGTGCCTAATAAATCACGGCCACGAGTTGGCCGAGAGAACCCCTCTTCTCGGCCTTGTCTCTCTCTCGAGAAGTTGGAACGCAGCGTTTTGCCAGGATGCTTGGCATTCCAGAGAAACAAGAGAAAAATTGCTAAGGCACGATCATCTCGGCCTCGATTTCAGGCCGAGGCCGAGATTGAACAGAGTCACGGCCAAAGGCAGTAAAATCATATCATCACGTGAGCCGGGTCCCACGCTCCATTTAATGAAGCAAGGCCTCTGTTTATTGCAGCAAACCCACTGACCAAGAATAAGCATTTAATGCACGAGGGATGGTGGGAAGTGATTGGAGTCAGGATTTGGTGACAGGGATTAGAGTGATTAGACGCCAACATTCTCACAAAGCTCTTTGCAGCTTGAGAGATTAGGTGACCAGCCACCAGAGCAATAAATGCGTCTCCACGGCAGAAGCGCAGAACCCACGTTCAGGGCGGCAGCCGAGATTCACCGGGATTCATGGGGTCACACCACCATACTTCACGATCCCAAATGTCGATTGGACACCCAATTGCGCTAATCAGGCTCCACCATGCAGATTTTCAGCCTCGATTACCCCTCCAGGAGCTCTGTTTATAAATACAAGACTCACGACCACTTTCAAAGGGTTCAAACACCAAACAAAAGCCTCCCACGGAGCAACTTATATTTTCATGTAATGCACTTTCAATACCTTTACTTGCTTTTCTAGGAGTAGTGTTAGTTTGTAAGGAAAATCCATTCATCAATATATCATACGACCCTTGATTTTCAAGGCGCCGGAGCATCATCTTTGTTATTCGCTCATTCACCCCATATATCATACGACCGCCGCTCACTAAGCAGCGCGCGGAGCACCGCCCTGAAACCCACCAACACCACCACTCAACGACCTTGTCAACGCATATCTCCTCGGCCCGGAACTCCAGGCCGTGAGATTTGCGCGGCAGACACTTTTGGCACGCCCAGTGGGACCCCTTGTCAAAAACTTATGGTGGAAACCAGCGTTCCAATTAGGACGGACCGCATGGCCGAGTCTATACAGAAACCAGCAGTGATGGAAGAATTGATGTCCAAACAGGCCTACAGGATAGAAACATCCTTCATGGCCGCAATGGACAGATTCTCCTCCGAGTTGCGAACACTTTTCCAAGAGGAGATGCCGACAGCCTCGCCCACGTTGTCTCCTAGTGCTGGACAAAGAAGCCAAGAGCACGAAAGGGTCGAACCTTGCGACAAAAGCAGCAGCCGGCCGCCTTCTGACCGTACCGAAGCGTTAGGTTACGGCCAGCGCTCTCACTATCGGCCGACAGCTGGGGGGAGCGCCAGCCAACGAAGACGAATCCTGGACTAACCCATCTGGCAAAAACAACGCGCGGCCCGCTCCACGCTTTAGCCAAAGCATTAGGGCGGAATAGCCCTGCAGGATCTACGGTCCAGCATCCCGGCCAGCTCACGCGTTGGCCGACCAGGTGCAGTTCGGGCTAGAGCAACGTGACCGAAACGTCACCACAACAAAACGATCTTAAAGGCCTAGCTACTGCGCTACCATTACAAAGACACGATACCGGCCAGTCCAACGACAACACAGACGCACCGAGGTTCCTACCATGATCCAGATCAACAGAACCAGGTAACCACACCTCGAGGGCCGCGGACCAAGCTCATCTCGGTCAAACACACGGGGTCCTAAAATTAAGCGGTTCGGCGCAGGGGCCGAGCCCGTAGCTCAAACGACCCAGGAGGAATGGCCGCGAAACGATGGACAACAAAGCAGGCCGTGTCAAGGGAATCAGTTTGAAGGCATCCCGCCTATCTTGAAAGATGGTTTAACACAAGGGGAGTTGGGGGCACCAGGTTACAAAGAGCCGCGCCTTTCAAGGGAACCCAGATTCTGGCTTAATTTTTTTCCAAAGGCTTTTCGGGCTCACCGTGCCTCGAAAAAGCTCGGCCGTGGGCACTCCTCCTCATGTTTTGACCAACGGCCATGACACTAATGAACTACTTAAGCCGAGGGCCCAATTTCTTCAGCCTATCAAACAACATGGCTTAAAGAAGGACTACTTGCCGATAAGGCTCAAGGGTTTGGGAAATCCAGAACCGTCAAAACTTAACGCTTGCAGCTCGGTGCAAGTACAGAAGGAAATGGCACCGAGGACCTACGACAACCAAGTCAAAAAGAAGAAGAGAGCAAGGTAGGCGAGTAAGTTAGACAAACGGCGAGGTCAATTTATAGCAAAGATGTACATTTAGTCTTTCAGGGAAGAAGGCCCTTATACTTGGTTAAAAAGGGGCTTTACTTACAAAAAGAAAACAGCCAGTCACGGCCGAAGTGAAACATATACGTATTTGTCTGTAGTCATAAACAAAAAGAGAATATATGCGTAAATAAAATAAATGTATGTTTGTGGTTACTTATTACATCCCAAAAGAAAAAGGAAAAGTAGTTAAAACGGCTGCTCTTTGCCTGCCTAGGCCCCCTCACTGAACATTCCCCAGATTAGGCAGGTGATCCTTCTCCAAGCGTTGTCCCCGCCGTCGATATCCGCTTGCCATCTCGCCGGATCAGCTTTCGCTCGGCCAGGGCCTTCTTTGTCTTGGTCGCGGCTTTGAGGATCTGTTTGGCCAAGGATTTCAGTTCACGCCCGCCGCGACCGCACCATCTGCGGCGCCGGAGGATGAGGGCTGGCGAGCCTGGAGTTCGGAAATCTGGGCCTCAACCTGCGCAAGCTCTTCATTCTCTCGTTGAACAACGAGGTCATTTTCTTTCAACCGGGCCATCGCAGGTTGGACTTTCTCTTTGATCTCCACCAGGTCTTGTTCGAGCAAGCTTCCGTCAGCTATCCTCGTCACGGTCTCAGCGTACCGGCCGATCATCTCCTCGCCTTCGGCCAGGACGGGCTTGCAATTCATCCAGCTGAGCCGAGTCCAGGCAGACCGATCGCCATAGCCGTATCCGAGGCAGGACCTGAACTCCATGAGCGCCCCGGAGCGGTCATCTGTTGGACTCGAGAACAAGGAACTCCCGGAGCCATCCAATGACGGTCTTGGAATCCTCGTCCAGGGGAGCCGAAGCCGAACTACCTCCTTCCTCATGGAGGCTGGCGTACAACTCATCAAGATCATCAGAGGAGGTGGCCTCCTGGACACAAACAGAGAGTGGGTAAGAAACGATTAGCTAAGACACGAAGAAATGACAAAGAAAGAGCCTAAGTACTCACGGCGAGCAGGAGATCGTTTCTAACCGCCGAAGTAGTCCGAAGGAGGCTCGGCACACTCACGACCGTGGCCCCAGTTACCACCGGCTCGGCCACGACGATCGAATCTTGAGATGGCGGTGCAGGGGGCATGGTCGTAGCAACCGTGGAGGGTGGCGGCGACGACTGGGGAGGTTGGAAGCAAAATTCAGTCAAAGGTCTCAAACGAAATTCCATAAGGAGAACGATAAGGCTAAAGTGTAGGAAAGGCGAATTCTTACCGAGCGAAAAGAAATACCACTTGGGCGACGAGGAGCGGACCGCGACGGTTAGGCAGGCACGTCCCTGTGGCCTCCTCGGCGCCCCGTCGACGGTCTCCTCTGCGAGTTGCGCAGAAACCACGATCAGGGCGGCGGCCGAGATTCACCAGGATTTATGGGGTCACACCACCATACTTCACGATCCCAAATGTCGATTGGACTACCCACTTGCTCTAACCAGGCTCCACCATGCAGATTTTAAGCCTCGATTACTCCTCCAAGAACTCTTCCTATAAATATAAGGCTCAAGCTACATTCAAAGGGTTCAAACACCAAACCAAAGCCTCCCACGGAGCAACTTATATTTTCCTGTAATGCACTTTCAATATCTTCACTTGCTTTCCTAGGAGTAGTGTTAGACTGTAAGGAAAATCCATTCATCAATATATCATACGACCCTTGATTTTCAAGGCGCCGGAGCACCATCTTTGCTATTCGCTCCCTGAGCAGCGCGCGGAGCACCGCCCAAAACCCACCACCAACACCACCACTAAACGGCCTTGTAGCTCAGGCCTGTTTGTGCCTAATAAATCACGGCCACGAGTTGGCCGAGAGAACCCCTCTTCTCGGCCTTGTCTCTCTCTCTCGAGAAGTTGGAACGCAGCGTTTTGCCAAGATGCGTGGCATTCCAGAGAAACAAGAGAAAAATTGCTAAGGCACGATCATCTCGGCCTCCGATTTCCAGGCCGAGGCCAAGATTGAACAGAGTCACGGCCAGAGGCAGGAGGAAATCAGATCATCACGTGAGCCGGGTCCCACGTTCCATTTAATGAAGCAAGGCCTCTGTTTATTGCAGCAAACCCACTGGCCAAGAATAAGCATTTAATGCACGAGGGATGGTGGGAAGTGATTGGAGTCAGGATTTGGTAACAGCCGAGACTAGTTCCTCTCTCGGCTACAATCGTTTGATTAGAAGACGAGTCCAAACAGGCGCACCATTTAAACACTTTCACCCACTTCAAACATCTCGACGCACGGAGACCGTGCTGGCACGCCCGCACAACCGCACCGCACTCGAAAGCAGGAAACCGCGTGTCAACGCATATCCCTCGGCCCCGGAACTCCAGGCCGTGAGATTTGCGCGGCAGACAAGGCTGTGAACCTGACAGCCGAGATTAGTTCCTCTCTCGGCTACAATCGTTTGATTAGAAGACGAGTTTAAACAGGCGCACCACTTAACCATTTCCATCCACATCAACCACCTCGACGCACGGAGACCGTGCTGGCACGCCCGCGCACAACCGCACCGCAGCCAAAAGCAGGAAGCCGAGTGTCAACAATTTTGCATATTGCCTTATTTTTATTAGTTAAATTCATTTTAATTTAAGGTCTTCAAATCAAACATCTCAATTTTCTCTTTTACAATAATTAATTTGAATTTGGTTTGCGTTGAGTTATTTAATAATCCCTGTGGAGAACGACTTTGCGAGAATCATTTATACTGCAACAACCTTGTCATTCTTACAAGTTTTATAGGAGTTTTAACCCTATTTGCGCAGGTACTAAAAAGCCTATCAAGAAATTGGCGCCGTTGCCGGGGATTATTTAAAATAATTCGTCCTAATCAGATTCTGCAATAATTATTGCTGTACATACATAAAATAAATATTAAAAAAACTAATTTTCGTTTTTATTTTATTTTTACAGATCACAGCAGGGCAGTGCAGATTACATTCTGTGCATGGTCAGCACACGTTCAGCCGTTCAGCAATTGTTTCCGTTTGATCCAGAACCTGAGCAATCTTTAAGGACGAGACGCAGGGAGAAAAATTTGCTGTGGGTTCCTTCACTGCAAGGGACTTTTCTGCAGTCTTTATATTCTGAGGACCTGCACAGTAAAGAAACAATGGCTTTTGTTATTCCAGAGGCTGGTGATCCTTTGGGTAATTCTTTAACAGCTCATGCCACTAACGTACTAGGTTGCATTACATATCCAGCAGTGGAGGAAGGGTCTACATTCGAAATCAAGCATCACATGTTGAATATTCTACCTACATTTCATGGGTTATCAACCGATGATCCTAACATGCACATTGCAGAATTTTTAATGGGATGCAAGAATATTTTGGTGAAAGGATTCTCAGCTGAATCTATTAAGCTTCGTTTATTTCCTTCCACATTGAAAGATCAAGCAAGGAGGTGGCTCCTCACACTTCCATCTGGAAGCATTAGCACTTGGAACCAACTCAATGAAAAATTCTTAAACAAGTATTATCCAGCCTCAAAGACTCTCGACATGAGAACGCAAATTTTATCTTTTGCCCAAAAACCAAATGAAGAGTTTCATGAGGCGTGGGAACTTTTTAAAGAGTTGAATAGAAAATGTCCACATTCTGGTATTAACAGTACTGATCAAGTGCATATATTTTTCAGAGGGTTAAAAGCACAAGAGGCTTGTTTATTATTTGAAAAAATGGCAGCAGATACACAGCAATGGGCAGTTGAGCAGCCACAATCTAGGTCTGTTTTTGAGCTATCTAATGGTTCTCCATATATGTTGGCACAAATTGAAAAAATGGAGAAAAAGCTTGAGAGATTTGATGCAAAATTTGACATGTTATTACAAAGAATTCCAAGTTCACAGGTTGCTGTACAACAACCTTTACCAGTTGCCTGCAGCATTTGCAATGTGACAACCCATGATTTTTTGAGTTGTCCGCATAAAGATGCTTATCCGGAATTTGCAGCGGAACAAGTTAATGCGTTTAATAATTTTCAGCGTCCAAGATATGACCCGTATTCAAATGTTTACAACCCGGGTTGGAGAGATCATCCTAATTTTAAGTGGGACAGAGATCAGCTTGCAAGGCCACAATTGCAACAACAGGTACAGCAACCTACTGCGCCTAAGGCTGCTCGGGAGGTTGCAATTGAAAAATTAGCAAACGCCACCAGTCAAGAATTCCAAAATCTACAGGCAACAGTGAAGAACATAGAAAAACAAATGGGGCAGATTCCATTCCATGTTTCAGAAACAGCACCAGGTACATTTTCGAGTTCTACATTCGGATAAAAGTTATGACAATAGAGGTGACATTTGTGCTGGAAATTCGCAGGCAGCATCACAGCCACAAACAGATTCGGGAAATTTTGCAGAATCTGATATTGTTGCAGATTCTACAGAGTCTATGTGCAGATCCGAAAACAGTGAACAAATTGCTGCAGAAACTGCAGAACGTGTTTATGTGCCTCCAATGCCTTATCCTGAAAGGTTGAAGCCCAAAATTAAAGATCAACAGTTGACAGATTTTATGAAGACATTGGTCAAAGTTCAAATCAATCTCCCATTGATTGATGCCATTAAGAACATTCCATCTTATGCCAAGTTTTTAAAGGATGTTTGCACAAAGAAAAAGAACCTCGTGGATTTTGAAAAAGTTATTCTTACAGAACAGTGCAGCACAGTTTTATTACACAAACTGCCTCCAAAGAAACAAGACCCAGGGAGTTTTACAATTTCATTAACAATTGGAAATTCTTATTTTAAACGTGCTTTAATTGATTTGGGTGCCAGTATTAATTTAATGCCTTTTTCTGTTTTTCAGAGACTAGGACAAGGAGAAATCAAGCCTACATCAGTTATTCTACAACTGGCGGACCGTTCAGTTGCTTACCCTAGAGGAATTATTGAAGACCTCATTCTTAAAGTGGATAATCTCTACCGTCTTGTAGATTTTGTGGTCTTGGATATGGATGAAGATATGCAAACACCGATTATTTTGGGGCGTCCGTTCATGGCTACTGCTCGAACCTTAATTGATGTTGAGGCTAGAACACTTACACTTAGGGTGCAAGATCAGTCTGTTTTTTTCAGTTTATTTGCAGCAACCAAAAGGCCAGCAGATGTGCAAGATTGTATGCGTGTTGACATGTTAGACAGCTTAATGCATGCTGAAATTATGCCCCGTTTGACATCAGATCCATTGTTAAAGGTGTTGCATGGGTTGGAGAATAAAAACACTGAAGATGAAGAGGTTTTTGAGTATGTTTCAGCTTTGGAAAGTGTTCCTTTTCTACACCCCCGTTGGAGGCACGTTTTTGAGAGTTTAGGGGAACCGACAAAACTATTGCAGCCCTCTAAAGTACAGCCACCTAAATTGGATTTAAAAGTACTGCCAGGACACTTGAAATACGCATATCTGGGTGCAAATTCTTCGCTGCCAGTTATTATAGCTGCTGACTTATCATCAACAGAAGAAGAAAAATTGCTGCGTATTTTAAGAAATTATCAAGATGCAATTGGTTGGACTATAGCAGACATTAAAGGGATCAGCCCTACAATTTGCATGCACAGAATTCTGATAGAAGATGGGGTAAAGCCCACCATTATTGCTCAACGTCGTTTGAATCCAATTATGAAAGAAGTTGTTGGTACTGAAGTTATGAAGCTTCTAGATGCTGGGATGATCTACAAATTTCAGATAGTAAGTGGGTTAGTCCAACTCAAGTGGTGCCCAAGCGTTCTAGAATTACAATTGTGAAGAATGATAATAATGAACTTGTGCCTACTCGTTTGACTCCTGAGTGGCGTATGTGTGTTGATTATAGAAAGATCAATGCGGGTACTAGAAAGGATCATTTTCCATTGCCTTTCACTGATCAAATGTTGGAAAGGTTGGCTGGTCGTGCGTTCTATTGTTTCTTGGATGGATATTCAGGGTACAACCAGATTCCAGTTGCACCTGAGGATCAAAAGAAGACAACCTTTACATGTCCTTTTGGGACTTTTGCATATCGAAGAATGCCCTTTGGTTTGTGCAATGCTCCTGCAATGTTTCAACGATGCATGATGAGCATATTTTCCGGATTGGTTGAACAGGTAGTTGAAGTGTTTATGGATGACTTTTCTGTTTTTGGGGATTCTTTTGATGAATGTTTGAACAATTTATCCCTAGTTCTTGAAAGATGCATTAAGACAAACCTTGTTTTAAATTGGGAAAAGTGTCATTTCATGGTTAAGCAGGGGATTGTCTTAGGCCACTTGATTTCTAACAGGGGTATTGAGGTTGATAAGGCCAAAATTGATGTAATTGCAAAGCTGCCACCACCGACAACTGTTAAAAGTGTTCGATCTTTTCTTGGTCATGCTGGGTTTTACAGACGGTTTATCAAGGATTTCTCCAAGATTAGCCGACCATTGTGTACTTTATTGGCTAAGGATGCTCCTTTTGTCTTTGATGATGCTTGTTTGGAGGCTTTCAACAAGTTAAAGACACTCCTCACTACAGCACCCATTATTGCAGCACCTAATTAGAGTTTACCTTTCGAATTGATGTGTGATGCTTCAGATTACGCAGGAGGAGCGGTTCTTGGACAGCGGAAAGATAAGCTTCCCCAAGTCATTCATTATGCTAGTCGGACTCTCAATGATGCACAGCTGAACTATGCAACCACAAGAAGGAATTGTTGGCAGTTGTTTTCGCATTAGAAAAATTTCGTTCTTACTTAGTTGGGTTTAAGGTGATTGTTTACACAGATCATGCAGCTTTGAAGTATTTGTTCTCAAAGAAAGATGCTAAGCCTCGATTAATTCGTTGGATTCTTTTACTGCAAGAGTTTGACTTAGAAATCAGGGATAAGAAGGGTAGTGAAAATGTTGTGGCTGATCATTTGTCCGGGTTGATTGTGCCAATTTCTGCAGAAGATGACTTGCTGCCTTTAAATGAAAACTTTCCAGATGAACAGCTATTTGCTGCCCATATCATTTCACCATGGTTTGCTGATTTAGTTAATTATTTGGCTACAGGGGTACTTCATCTAGATTTTACTTTCCAGCAGAAAAAGAAATTTTTGGCAGATGCAAAGTATTATTTTTGGGAAGAACCATATTTATATCAAAATTGTTCAAACCAAGTTATTCTCAGGTGTATTCCAGAAGAAGAGCATGAAAGTGTTTTAAAGTTTGCACATCAGTATGCTTGTGGGGGACATTTTGGCCCTAAACGGACAGCAGCTAAAATTTTGCAAAGTGGATTGTTTTGGCCTACTCTCTTCAAGGATGCTAATAGTTGGTGTAGATCTTGTGATCATTGTCAAAGGGTGGGTAATCAGTCCAAAAGAAATGAAATGCCACAACAAAGTATATTAGTCGTTGAATTGTTTGATGTTTGGGGTATTGATTTCATGGGCCCATTCCCAATGTCCCATGGCAATCAGTATATTTTGATGGCTGTTGAATATGTTTCTAAATGGGTCGAGGCAATTGCAGCACCAACCAATCAAGGATCAGTTGTTCAGAAATTCCTCCAGGGGTAATTTTTCCACGATTTGGAACACCACGTGTCATTCTAAGTGATGGGGGTAAGCACTTTGTTAATAGATCGTTTGCTACGTTGCTAGCTAAGTATGGGATCACCCATCGTGTTGCTACTCCTTATCATCCACAAACATCAGGACAGGTTGAAGTTTCAAATAGAGAAATCAAGCGATTTCTTGAAAAAACTGTTAGCTCTACTCGAAGAGACTGGAGTTTGAAATTGAGTAATGTTCTGGGCGTACATAACAGCATTTAAAGGCCCAATTGGGATGTCCCCATTTGGGCTGGTTTATGGTAAGGCTTGTCATTTACCTATGGAGCTAGAGCATAAGGCGTTTTGGGCTATTAAAGAGTTGAATTTTTCCTATGATTATGCTGGAGAAAAACGTAAATTGCATATTAATGAGCTTGAGGAAATTCGTAATGATGCTTATGAGAGTTCGCGCATTTACAAAGAAAAAACCAAGGCATTTCATGACAATCAAATTCTCAGAAATAATTTTCATCCAAGGCATTTCATGACAATCAAGTTCGCGCATTTGAAGTTATTTCCAGGGAAGTTAAAGTTTCATTGGAATGGCCCCTATTTGGTTACTAAGGTTTATCCTCATGGGGCGGTTGATATTACAAGTGAAATTAATGGCAAAACGTTCAGAAGCGGTCACAGGCTGAAACCATATTTGGAGTCACCCTTCGATATTGCCCACGAGTCACTGACTCTTGAAGGAACCAGTGATCTGACCACCATGCTTCTGCAACGTCTAGCTTCAGACTTAAAATAAAGCGCATATTGGGAGGCAACCCAATTTTTCTAAACTCTTTCCTTCTTTTTGTTGGTTTTCTTTTTCTAGTTGTTTTTATTTTCTTTTTACTCCTAACACATTTGATTCAATGCAGGACAACCATCAGCAGCAGCAAGCATCAAAAACATAAAAATCCTACACTTGGAATCATGCACCCAGGTAGCAAGTTTACGGAATTTGACATTATACCTGCCAGATGCCAGATCTGGGATCCTCGAAGTTTTTTTTTTTTTTTGGTTGCGTTGTCCCCTAAGTTTGTGTGTTCCTTGCCTTGCCCTTGCACCTCTCCTGGATCTACCTTTTTCCAATGCACATCAATATCGAGGTACTTGCAGAGACAAAGAACAAACCTCCATACAGATCACAACCCACAACAAACTCGGTTGGTTTTCTTACTTTCATATGGACATCAGAGCTGTTCATATCTGCTACCTTTGCACCGAGGCCACATTGGGGTTCCTACACATGCCAAAACAGACTATTACTCGGAATATGTTTTTCATGAACTAGATTATGCCTCATGCCCAATAATCAAAGTGCGAAGCGCAAGGACAAGTGTTTTTACCTTCCGGATTCCTATCTCGCACACTGGGAGGTGTCTCTTTTATTTTCCTAATGGATCTGCTCCTTGCGCAACTTTTCTCCTTAGATCTATCAGATGGCAGCAATCTACGACCAATATGGGTTAGGTCTCTGAACCCAAAAGACAACAAAAATGACCAGATCGAATTTGGAGACTCACGGATTGAAGTTTCAAAGAAAGGCTGCTTATGGTTTGAGCAACGATCTGCAGGTGTGTTGAGTTTCGCGAAGAGAAGAGAGCATTCTGTGTTTTGACAAAAGAGAGAGAGGCACCGGGTTGAAAACAAGAATAGAGAGAAGGTTTGAAATTTGAGAGATATTGACAGAAGGAAGGCTTGAATTTCCAACAAGTCAACAATTGCTCAAGTGTGGCGTCACTTCACACTGCACCCAACAATTGCACAAGCATCAATAACCATCTTTGGCTTTTCCTGGCGACAACAACAAGTGGGCTCATGCCCAACATTTCAATAATCTCCAGGTGAAATCCAATAGCTAGAACTATGCATTACACCAACCACTCCATTTAAGGCACAACTGAGTACGAACTTGAATTGTCCAATTTCTATGGCCTATTAATTTTGGATCGAGCCCAAAACTTGGGAAACATCATAATAAGCTGGGAGAAGTCATTCGGTGAGTTTTGAGTGAAATCCAATTGCTAGAACTATGCAATACACCAACCACTCCATTTAAAGCACAAATTGAGTACGAACTTGAATTGTCCAATTTCTTACACCTATTGATTTCAGATGGAGGCCAAAACTTGGGCAACATCATGACAAGGTGGGAGGAGTGATTTCGGTGAGTTTTGAGTGAAATCCAATCGCTAGAACTATGCAATACACCAACCACTCCATTTAAGGCACAAATTGAGTAGGAACTTGAATTGTCCAATTTCTATGACCTATGTATTTCGGATCGAGCTCAAAACTTGGGCAACATCATAATAAGGTGGGAGGAGTCATTCAGTGAGTTTGGAGTGAGATCCAATCGCTAGAACGGTGCAATACGCCAACCACTCAATTTAAGTCACAAACTGAGTACGAACTTGAATTGACCAATTTCGTACACCTATTGATTTCAGATGGAGGCCAAAACTTGGGCAACATCATGACAAGGTGGGAGGAGTGATTCGGTGAGTTTTGAGTGAAATCCAATTACTAGAACTATGCAATACACCAACCACTCCATTTAAGGCACAAACTGAGTAGGAAATTGAATTGTTCAGTTTCTGTGGCCTATGGATTTCGGATTCGAGCCCAAACCTTGGGCAACATCGTAATAAGGTGGGAGGAGTCATTCGGTGAGTTTTGAGTGAAATCCAATCGCTAGAACTGTGCAATACGCCAACCACTCCATTTAAGTCACAACTGAGTACGAACTTGAATTGTCCAATTTCTTACACCTATTGATTTCAGATTCGAGCCCAAAACTTGGGCAACGTCATGATAAGGTGGGAGGAGTCATTCGGTGAGTTTTGGTATGTGAAGTGTGAATAAACGGGATGAAAGGTAAGGGTTTTGGTTGTGTCTCCTGAATTATGATGGTTCACTTTACACCAAAGGAAATTTGTGAATTCTTTTCTAATTCACTCTAAATGCCTTAGACTCTGTAGTGGGATTGGTTGAAATTATTGAAAAGATGTTCTGATTTTTAACATTTTCTATGGATTGCAACTTGAATGGAAATTTTGTTTAGTTAGGTTTTATTTAAAATTTTTCGTTTATTAGTTTTTATTTATTTATTTTTGTTGTTTAGATTTGTTTTGCTTGAGGACAAGCAAAAATCTAAGTTTGGGGGTATTTTGATGGGTATATTTTATATTATATATTTAACCCCGTTCTTGGTACATTTTGGTTCATATTTTGGAAGAATTTTGATACTTTGAATTATATTCTCAATATAGGACTTTCGACTTTCTCTGGAGCAAAACATAATCAAATGGACGAATTTTGGAGTAATTCCAGTTGGAGGACGTTCATGAGTCACTTGGCTTGATCGTATCAAAATTTCAGACTTTTCTACCAAGCGGTTATTTTCTAGTGATAAAATAAAGGAGCAGTGTGCAGTGCTGGAAAGTGACGTTTTGGGCCTTTATGGCGTTTTTGGAGCCCGAGATTACCTTTGATGGATTCGTGGCCTGCTGGAGAAGTGTTCAGAACGTTTTTATCTATAAAACAAGCTATATTGGACCTGATTTGGAGGAGATTTGAGCCCAAAACGTGGCTGGGCAGATTATGGACAGATTCTCCTAGTCCAATTTGGATTTTATGTCATGTCATTATTTTATTTTATTTAGTTTCCTTGTGGGGATAGAAAAGCTGGTTGTGGGCAGCTTGTTTGTGGGAGTATTTAAGTTCTATTTCACAGAATTTTTAGGGCTTCTTCTCTTTTGGCTTTTGAACGCGACTTTGCTAGGGTTTTTGAAGAACTTCTACTTCAAGGTGTTTTTATTCTTATTCATTCAAATGATATTTTCTTTGGTTTTAATTATGAACATGCGTAACTAACTTTCTTTTGCTAGGGTGAGGCCACGAGCCTTAGCAAGAATATGTAGTTTCTGTCCAATTTGCTTATGATTATATGCATGCAGGTTTTCGAATTATTCATCACTGGGTTAAACTATCTAAGTGTCTTGATGCTTGATCACCATTAGGATGTTTAGAAAAGTAATTTGATGCAATTTTGATCGGAGGTTCGGTCCCTGAAATTGACGAAGTCTTCTTGTGATTAATATGTGCAAGTTCATTTAGGATGAATACCACGTCTTAAGGGTTGCATGGTTTGTCAAAAGGTTTCACAGAACTTAATGAGTCATGTATGTTTAGATTTGATATGAATACCACAGATGGATTGCATGTGTGATATACGCTCTATGTTGGGGATCCAAGTAGGCATATATTAGGAATACCTAACCTTTGAAATATGCATGTATATGCCATAAGTAATTGGGAGAACTATATAGAATTGTTAAGGTGTCGGCGGATCCCTAGTGCTTTATTAATTTGGTTTCTAAAAAAACAACTGTTTCTCTTGCTCTTAGCTTTAATTTTGCATATTGCCTTATTTTTATTAGTTAAATTCATTTTAATTTAAGGTCTTCAAATCAAACATCTCAATTTTCTCTTTTACAATAAGTAATTAGAATTTGGTTTTCAATGAGTTATTTAATAATCCCTTGGAGAACGACTTTGCGAGAATCATTTATACTGCAACAACCTTGTCATTCTTGCAAGTTTTATAGGACTTTTAACCCTATTTGTGTAGGTACTAAAAAGCCTATCAAGGCACAAACTAAGTACGAACTTCAATTGTCCAAATTCTTACACCTATTGATTTCGGATTCGAGCCCAAAACTTGGGCAACATCATAATAAGGTGGGAGGAGTCATTTGGTCAGTTTTGAGTGAAATCCAATCGCTAGAACTATGCCACACACCAACCACTCCATTTAAGGCACAAATGAGTACGAACTTGAATTGTCCAATTTCTATGGCCTATGGATTTCGATTCGAGCCCAAAACTTCGGCAACATCATAATGATGTGGGAGGAGTCATTCGGTGAGTTTTGAGTGAAATCCAATCGTTAGAACTATGCAATACACCAACCACTCCATTTAAGGCACAAACTGAGTACGAACTTGAATTGTCCAATTTCTTACACCTATTGATTTCGGATTCAGCCCAAAACTTGGGCAACATCATAATAAGGTGGGAGGAGTCATTCGGTGAGTTTTGAGTGAAATCCAAGCGCTAGAACTATGCAATACACCAACCACTCCATTTAAGGCACAAACTGAGTACGAACTTGAATTGTCCAATTTCTTACACCTATTGATTTCGGAACGAGCCCAAAACTTGGGCAACATCCACTACTACAAAAATGGAAAAAGACGACCAGAAAAAGACGACGGCATAACATAAAACCGTCGTTGTATTTAAATCGCGACGGTATAAAAAAAAACCGTCGTGGATAAGTTCCTTACTGTTGAATATTTTTAAAAGACGACGCATACAAATAAAAAACCGTCGTTTTAAAAAAAGGATTTCCCTAGAGTTAAAATCTGACCAAAAAACAACGCAGTAGGTATGAATACACTGACGTAGAAAATAAAGACGCAGTTCACCAAAAAACCTGCCATGTTAACTCCTAACTAAACACGACCAACTGTTCTTAATCCGCGTCGTATAATATAATGGAATCCACGTCTGTATACTACGACGGTGCATTCTCTGTAAACCGCCGACTTATTTTTTTGGAGTATACTACAACGGTACCTACAACACTACTGTCGTTTTTATGTACCACGTCCTAAGTTCAAATTACCGTCGTATTTTTTCAATTTATACGTCTGCCTTCTCTTGTAAACCTCCGTCTTATTTTTATAGCTTTTTAAAATTAATTAATTTTTCTTTTATTTTGGTAATATCTTTCTTAACACAAAACAAAATTTAATTCTCAATCCTCAACAACATTTTCATCTTATTTTGGTAATATCTTTCTTAACGCAAATCTCTTCGTGTTAAATATTTACACAATATATGTACACAAATTTGGCAAATACATCGAGGCAAATATATGTTCAACTTTTCTTCCTCTCATATGCAAGCTGGGCCCTCTCCTTCCTCTTGTTCTCCTGCAGCCTCAATTCCTGAAAATCAAAATCAAAATCAAAATCAAAATCAACAAAGTGTGAACCCTCACTCCTCGATTCCTGGTTACATTGTAGTCCCCTTTTCCACAGTGATCAACTTCAAAACTCCTGTGTAGCAAGGTGGAACCAGCCTTAGAACCTGTTGTGGGTTGTGCCTTTGGGGTGAAGCTGGGAGTGGGCTTGAGGTTCAGAATGAATAGACACCACCTACTCATTCTGAACCTCAAGCCCACTCCCAGCTACAGCCACCGCCTGAGTCCGTCTCTCCGAGCATCAGGAACACCCATGCAGGTTCTCAAGCTGGTTTCACCCTTGCTACACAGGAGGATGTAGCAAACCCATGCTTGTTCTTGTGAGGAATCATTCTGCAAACCCATTTGCTTTTAGAAAGACAATTTCTTGTGAGGAATCATTCTGCAACCCTAATTGAAAACTGAGAGTTAAAAAACGTGTGAAAAAATCATATTTAAACAAATTATCGAAGTACAACGTCCAATTCTAATATACATAGCGACGTCATATTTTAATAATCAACGTCAGTTTAGATAAACAAGCGCCGTCATAACTACATCGGAAATCCAAAAGTCATTTGGCGCGTATTAAAATAGAACGACGTCGTTTTCAGAACCCCAAAGTAACCACGTCGGTTTCTTAAAATAAACGTCGTTGGATTTCTAAGTACAACGTCCGATAAGATAAAAAAAGCGCCGTCATAATTGCATCGGAAATCCAAAAGTCATTTCGCGCGTATTAAAAAGAGAACGACGTCGTTTTCAGAACCCCAAAGTAACCACGTCAGTTTATTAAACTTTTCAGTCGTTGAATTTATAAGTACAACGTCCGTTTATAGGAACAAAGCGCCGTCATAACCCCATCGGAATTCCAAAAGTCTTCGGCAGTTGTGATAACCACGTCAGTTATGAATTATCTACTGTCGTTATAACTAAATAATACGGCGATTTTTTAATAACAATGTCGTTGTATTGAACTCTGGGAAAATATATAAACTTTTCGTCACCTGACCTAATATTTTATGGTTTTCTCTTCCCGATAAGGTATCGTAGTTTCCCTCTCATTTCCCAAATCACTATTTTCGTCACCTGACCTAGCATCATCGTCTGAATCATCGTCTTCATCTCCAAATCACCATTTTCGTCTTCGTCTTCGTCGGAAGGAAATATTTCTTTGCACGCCGTAGTTATTCAAGGTTTTTTCTCACTCTCTTCCCTTTTTTTACTTTTCATTTGCATGCCGTAGTTGTTGGAAACAAGATTCTGTCAAATTGAAGAAATCTTTCACTGGTTTTGATTAAATACTTAAGTAGATACTCTCACGACGCCAAAAGATGACAGTTCTGTCTTGTTTTCAACGATAGAATGGACAAACCACGACGGCCGTAATGCAAACTGCACGACGGTGGCTAAAAACCGTCATGGTGTGACAATTAATACGTCGGAAACAAGATAAAACCGTCGTCTAGTGAGAGAAGAACAATCGTTTTGTAAATTTTAAACCACGTCGGTTATTATTAATAACCGACGTAGTTTATACACATTTACGTCATGAAATATATAAAACCGTCGTCTTATTTCCATTCATGGTCTAAGAGACTGTTTAATAGGACGTCACTTTTTTAGTATTACGGTCGTTGTTTTGTATTATTACGTCGTTTAGGTTTATTAACCGACGTTGTTTTCCTTGCAGATAATCAAAAATGGTTTCGAAAAAATCTCAAAACAAGGAAGCTGAAGCGTCAAAGGCCAAAGCAGGTTCAATGGCACAAGAGGATGAACCCAAAACAGGTTCAGTGGAAGTTGAAAAATCAACTCAAAGCAAACCCTCGAAGAGGATGAGATTTTCCTCAACCTCAGAGAAAGACTCAAGCACAGCCACATTTGTTGAGGACCCAAAATCTGGCCGCGGTTCAGCACAATGAGCCGTGTTGTGAAGAGGAAAATTGAGAAGGTTAAGCCTGTGGTTGAGTTCAATAAAGATGGCAAACCACATGGCAAGGCTGCTGTTGAGATGCAGTCTTACATTGGTGTTTTGGCACGCACCAGAGTCCCTCTTGTGGACAAGAAATGGAAACAAATACCCAAGGACGTGAAGGAGCAGATTTGGGAAGCTGTTCAAATGTCCTATGTTATTGGGGATAGTTACAAGAACTTGGTCTTGTCGTCTGCCGCCAAAAAATGGAAGGATTTCAAGTATAACGTAACTAAGCAATATATCCTTCCATTCGCACATGACAAGGAGAAATTAAAAGAAATCCCATTGCTTTATAAGTTCATAGAGAAGTCGCAATGGGATGCCTTCGTAGCTTCAAGGTTAACCCCAGATTTTGAGGCTAAGCATGCTGAGCAGAAGGAGAGGAGGGAGAAATTGGAGTACAACCATAGGTTGTCTAGAAAAGGGTATGTTGGTTTGGCGGACCAATTGGTAGAAACCATGCCCGAAGTTCAAGAAATCAATCGAGCTGTTCTATGGAAGAAAGCAAGAGAAGATAAAACAGGAAACATCCCTGATCCAAAGACTGCAAAGAAGGCAAAAATAATCGTAAGTCTCACTAACTCTGTTCTAAATTTGAAAAACAGAGTGTTTTGTTTTGGTATAGACGTCGTTTTTCACTTCTTCATTAAAACTTACGACGGTTTTATCTTATCTAGACGTTAGAATGCTTATACAACGACGGTAATTTTGTGCAGCCGTAAGGAATTGGACATCTACGTCTGTTTGTTTAATAATCCGTCGTCTTACTTTGAATACTACGACGGTCTTTGATTTATGTTTTAATCTGTTTTATTTTGAATATACGACGTATTTTTATATACCGACGTTGTAAATTATAAACAACGACGGTATTTAAGTACAGATGTTTTAAATTAATACCACGTCGGTCATTTAAGTAAAACCGTCGTTGTTTATTATTTACAACGTCGGTATATTTATCTGTTTTACACCCTTCTCAGTTTCTAACAATCTCTCTTTCTCTCTTTTAGGATGATTTGCAAAAGCAAGTCTCCGAAGGCACTCTGACTGTCTCGGGACCAATGATATCCTGACTCTGGCTTTGGGAACCCCGAGCATGGTGGGAGAGTCAAAAGGAGGAGCTTGGTGTCCTGGCGTTACCCCAACTCAGTTCTTCAATTTGCCAAAACAGCAGAGAGTGAAATTTGGTGACAAATTGAAGGAAAGTGTGAGGGAGGCAGTCAGAGAAGAGACCTTGAGGATTGAGGCGAAGTCAAGGGAAACTATAATGGAAGCGGTAGAGAGAGAGAGGGAGGCTATGTTGGCATATATCCGTCAACTAGTTCCTAATTTTGATCCCAGCCAGATGCTCCAAACCCCAATTTCTCCAATTCCTCCAATTCCTCCAATTATTTTACCCCCTCAAGGTCAAAGCCCAAAAAATCCAATGTCTGATAAGGCAAGCTGCTGGGGCCACTGGTATCAGACCCCTAGCTTTGGAATTAGAAGATCCGAAGCCTGAAGCTGATCCTGCAAGAAAAAGAGAAAGAGGACACGGTAAAATCTCTGCTATTTTCTATTTCTGCTTTTTAAATTTTTAATAGACGTCGCTCCGTTCAATAGCCGACGTTAAAATTTAAAATAACGCGGTATATACGTCCTGTTTCTTACAAGCCACGTCGTGTTTAGTTAAATACCACGTCAGGTATTTACTAGAAACCGTCGTTTATATTATATACCACGTCGGTTTTTTGAGTTTAGTTAGAGTCGTTTATTTTAGTTCACACACAAACTAACTTATATTTCTTTATTTATTTCTTGTAACAGGATCTCTCAAAGCTAGACATGCCACCTCCTCTGTTAGCCTTATGCCAACATTTCCAGACCAAGTTGTTGCCTAATGGTAACGAGGCTCTAACAATTCACATGCCCAAGGAAGTGTTTGGCTTTGAGCATGATACCTTCCTCTTCACTGAAGATGTTTTGCAGTTTGGTTCCATGGTTGAGATTGGAACCACAGTGATATCAGTATACATGAGGTAATTCTCCCTAATTCCATTTTGTTTTACATTTTCCTTTCTTTTAAATTAAAATCTCATTTAATTGACTTTCATATATTTAGGTTCCTATTTGACTATTTAAAAATGGCAAATATGGTAAACCTTGTTGGCCTCGTGGACCCTGGGCTAGTGAGCTCTGGAGCTGGATCAATATCAGACCGAATAAAAAACCTCTGCAAACCGCCTGAATACAGCAGATGGGAATCAATTTTTCTTGGTCCCTTATAATCCAGGGTTAGTACCATTTAAAGTATTTTCCTGAGCTTCTAATATTTTTCTTTGTAGTACTATTTAACCTATATGAATCCTTATGTGCAGGGGTCATTGGGTCATGGTAATTGTGAGACCAGCATCAGAGACCTGCCTATTACATGAATTCACTGCCAAAACGCATGGTTGACGACGACATGAAAAATATAGTCAATACGTAAGTGGATTTCTTCTGATTTAAGATTTTTCCTATAAATTATTTAAATAAACTACTATTTTTAATAATACCGACGTTATAATTAAAATATAACGACGTAAGTTATTACCGATGTGTTAATTTAATTACCACATCAGTATTTTCTTTAAAACGTCGTTTTAATTTAACTACCACGTCGTTTGGGTTTTATTTAAGAACGTTTAATTTTTTCTGCTCAATTTTTTGTTATACGACGTTTTACTCTTACCGACGTTATAACGTTACACAACGACGGTTAGTTTTTACCGCCGTTTTAAACAAAATATCACGTCTTGGTTTAAAAAAATTTGTCGTTTTGACTGATTTACCACGACGGTTACTATTTGTATTTAAATTTTTTGTTTTGTCATTAACACCCTTTGTTTTCTTGTAACAGGTCAATTAAAATGTTTAACATTCATATAAATAAAAATTCACGTAAACAGCAGGCCATTTGGAAAAATCTACACGGCACTCCTGAACAACCAACAAGTGTAGAGTGTGGCTATTACGTGATGCGATTCATGAGAGATATAATTCATGATCCAGACCTAAATTTTAGGAGAAGAGGTAAAACGCAACATTTTAGATATACTTTCTTTATTTTACTACGTCATATTTTAGTTTATAACCGTCGTTTGTATCTTTATAACACGTCGATTTTTTGGGTTATTTTGCAGTTTGACAAGAAAAAAGATAAACTTCAGTATAAACAAGAGGATATTGACGAAGTTAGGCATGAATGGGCAGAATTCGTGAACAAGCAATTACCGAAGGATAATTGATGTAGATAAATATTTATGAACAATGTTTAGGTTTAATTTAGTTTATTTAAAATGTACATAAATATTTTGTTGTAATCAAGCGAACAAAAATCAAAAAAATTAAATTTTGTTTTAAAACTTGTTTAGTTCCCAAACACCGACGTTTGATTCTAATTTACACGTCTCATACGTGTACACAATGGTCGTCTTGCAGTAACTGGAAATATAACATCGACGGCAATTCTAAAAACGACATGTAATATCCATAACAACGACGGTTTCTAATTAATTCATCCTGAAAAATGAAATTGTACTCATATACTTAAACAACGTCGGTTATATACACTAAACTGACGTATATTAGATAATGACGTGTAATATATATAACAACGACGGTTCTATACACTAAAATGACGTGTAATAGATATAACAACGACGTTTCATAATTAATTCATCCTGTATAAATGAATTGTACTCATATACTACGTCGGTTAGTATACCCTTATCGACGTCTTAATAATATACAAAGGCGGATATTCTTAAATATACGCCTTTGTATATTTAAACAACGTCGGTTATATACACTAAAATGACGTTTAATAGTCATAACAACGACGGTTTTTAATTAATTCATCCTGTATAAATGAATTGTACTCATATACTATGTCGGTTAGTATACACTTATCGACGTCTTAATAATATACAAAGGCGGATATTCTTAAATATATGCCTTTGTATATTTAAACAACGTCGGTTATTTACACTAAAATGATGTTTAATAGTCATAACAACGACGGTTTTTAATTAATTCATCCTGTATAAATGAATTTGTACTCATATACTACGTCAGTTCGTATAACCTTATCGACGTCTTAACACTATACAAAGGCGGATATTATTAAATATCCGCCTTTGTATAAAAAGATGTCGTTGTATATTAGTTTCAACGTCAGTGTAAAGGGATACAATGTCGGATAGTTCATTTTTAATTTAATTTTTATTGACTTTTATATTTTATTTAATTCATATTAAATTCAAAACTAAATCCAAAAATTAAACTGAAAACTACCAAGCATTGGAATATTGTCTCTATCCTAAAGCTTTAAAAAATATAATTTTGGAAATATTTTTTTATTGTATTTAATTACTAATATTAATAATATATTCAAAACAAAATCCGAAAAATATACCTGCAAATTCTATGCACTGATTGAGACAATATCTTGCTCGTTAAGGCCTGAAAAATGTAATTTTAGTTTTCAAAGTTTGACTGATTTAACAAAATTCAAACAAATTTAGAGACAAAGCATGGTACTCCTTATACTTTACATAACATAACCCTAAGGTTTATGTGATCCATTGGTGGCCATAAATTCAAAATTATGAAATCCATATTTTAGCCTACTATTGTAGAAGGCAATGTTGTAAGGAATCCATAGCAATTTTCGGTTCATTTTTCTCGTACTTGTGTATTTTTTTAAAATTAATTGAAAATTTAGGGTTTAGGGTTTAGGGTTTAGGGTTTAGGGTTTATGGTTTTTTGAAACGACGCGGTTTTCTCCCGCTGTTTTTGGTCAACTACATTAACAAAGACTAATTGAATTCGGTTTACGACGTCGGTTATTAAATAGCGACGTCCTTTATGTTTACAACGTCGGTTATTAAATAGCGACGTCCTTTAATTTATAAAAACCGCCGTTGTAAGTAATAATTAGACGTCCGTGTAAGTTTTGACCGTCGTCGTTGAAAAACGCGGTACTTTAAAATTTTTGACCGCGACCTAAAATTTTCAGAATTTCCCTTTAACCCTCAAATAGTTCATTCTCTCTCTTCAACATAAATTTGTCTGAAAGTTTTCGTTCTCCAGCTCTCTCTCAATATCCATGTAAGTACAACTCTAGTCCCTTTAATCCTAATTCTCTCAGCTCTCTCTCAAGCTTTTGTTATATTCTCTCAGCTCTCTCTCAAAGCATTGGGTACGTAGATTCTCCAAGCTCTCTCTCAAGCAAGTTGATATATTCTCGCAGCTCTCTCTCAATATCCATGTAAGTACAACCCTAATCTCTTCTTAAATCCATAAATGTTTTCGTTGGTAGCTATATTAGGGTTTTGGTGTTTGCAATCGTGTAATAATTGCTCTCTGTTTGGGTTCTTTTATGTCTGTTTGGCCATGGGTTCTTGGAAAAGGAATGGGGATGGGAGATTTAAGCTGTTTTTTTTTTTAACTACGACGACGGTTGAAGGATCAAACCGTCGTCCAAATGTTTATTATACGTCGGTTGTTCATTTACTCCCGTTGTCTGAGTTTTAAGCCGCACTGGTAGCCTAAAGGGACGACGTTTCTCCATTAAACGTCGTCTTTAGGCTACCAGAACACCATTCAAATTTCTGGGTTTGGGTATCTTAATGACGACGGTGACTATAGATGCCGTCGTCTGAATGTATATTAAACGACGATTATTTTTTTAAACCGTCGTCTTGTACATGTTTTATATTTAATTTTCATTTTGTTCTCTGCTATTTGAATGAGGTAGTGTTTCATTGCTGGTCTTTCCACTTTAATATATATATATATATTTATATGAATTTGATAGGGTGTGAGATGGATAAGTCATGGATGCATGAGGATAGAAGATCGAAGGCATATGAGTTAGGGGTGGAAGGATTTTTGAATTTTGCGTCAGAAAATCTTGGAAATACAACTGAGATTCGTTGTCCATGTGTTAAATGTGGGAATATTCGATTGTTTGGGGTTGGAATTATAAGGGAACACTTATACTTTAATGGAATTGACCAAAGCTATTAGATTTGGAGATCGTACGGAGAACCTTGGGAATGGACTACCAATGCTAGTAGAAATGTGGAAGAATATGAGCAAAGTAGGTTCAGTTATGTTTCTGAAGAATTAAGGATGGATGATAATGATTTTGCCAATATTGGATCTGATCCTTATGAGTTTGCCAATGTGATTGGGGATAGCGATCAACCCTTGTACCCTGGTTGCGAGGAAGTACACGAAGTTGTCGGCTTTGGTGAAGTTATATAATTTGAAAGCAAAACATGGGATGAGTGATGTTTGCTTTACAGAATTATTGATACTTCAAGGAGAATTTCTTCCATAAGGAAATAAACTACCTTCCTCTATGTACGAGGCAAAAAAGACTTTGTCTGCTTTAGGGATGAGTTATGAGAAAATCCACGCATGTCCCAATGACTGCATTTTGTATCGGAAGGAGTATGAGAATGCAACTAATTGTCCTACTTGTGGTATCTCAAGGTGGAAGGAAACCAAGGATGGGTTCTTGAAAGAGGGTGTGGCAGCGAAGGTGGTGTGGTATTTTCCTCCAATTCCAAGGTTTAAAAGGATGTTTCAATCACATAAGACAACTAAGAGTTTGACTTGGCATGCTGCAAGAAAATCAGTTGACGGTTATATGTCTCATCCAGCGGATTCCCCGTCTTGGAAAGTTGTTGATGAAAAATGGCCCGACTTTGGTAATGAGCCAAGAAACTTGAGATTGGCTCTCTCATCTGATGGATTCAATCCTCACAGTTCTTTAAGTAGCAGATACAGTTGTTGGCCAGTTATGTTAGTTACATATAATCTCCCACCATGGCTATGCATGAAGCGGAAGTTCATGATGTTCACTATATTGATTTCCGGTCCTAAACAGCCCGGAAATGATATAGACGTCTACTTAGAGCCTTTGATTGATGATTTGAAATCTCTGTGGGATGGGATTAGAGGAGTGTATGATGCCCACATAGGAGAATACTTTACACTTAAGAGCTGCATTACTGTGGACAATTAATGATTTTCCCGCTTATGGAAACTTATCTGGTTGTGTTGTTAAAGGATATAAAGCTTGTCCAATATGCGGCGATGATACACCTAGTCACAGGTTGAAAAATGGCCACAAAATTTGTTACATTGGGCATAGAAAGTGGTTACCAATCAATCATCCATATAGGAGGCAACGTGCAACTTTTAATGGGAAACCTGAATATGGCATGCCTCCCGAGCCATTAACAGGAGAAGAAGTGCTGCATATGGTTGAAGATATTAATTACATATGGGGCTCGAAAAATGGGGGAAGTGTTGGTGAGAATGATGGTGACAGAGTTTGTTGGAAGAAGAAATCAAAATTCTTTGATCTCGAGTATTGGAAATACCTCCCTGTGAGGCATGCCCTAGATGTTATGCACATTGAGAAGAATGTTTGCGATAGTATCATTGGCACATTGCTAGAGATCCCTGGAAAAAATAAAGATGGGATTGCTGCTCGGTTAGACTTATTGAACATGGGGGTAAAAATTGATTTGCAACCCGAGTATGGAGAAAGACGTACTCGCTTGCCTCCAGGGCCTTAGAATTTGTCAAGAGCAGAGAAGAGAGCGGTTTGCAATTCTTTTTATGGTATGAAGGTTCCTGAAGGTTATTCTTCAAATATAAAAAATCTTGTATCTTTAAAAGATTCAAGACTTCTTGGCCTTAAATCTCATGATTGCCATACCTTGATGCAACAATTGCTCCCTGTGGCAATTCGTTCTGTTTTGGAGAAGCCTGCAAGGTATGCAATAACTCGATTGTGCTTCTTCTTTAATGCTATATGTGCAAAGATGGTAGATGTTTCCAAGCTAGATAAGTTGGAAGAAGATGTAGTAGTTACTTTGTGTTTGCTTGAGAAGTACTTTCCCCCTTCATTCTTTGATATCATGGCTCATCTAGTAGTACATCTTGTCAGAGAAGTTCGTCTATGTGGGCCAGTATATTTAGATGGATGTATCCGTTTGAAAGATATATGAAAGTGCTAAAGGGGTATGTTCAGAATCGTACTCGTCCCGAAGGTTGCATTGCTGAGCGGTATATAGCTGAAGAAGCTGTAGAGTTTTGTACCGAGCATTTATTTGATGTTAGTACAGTTGGAGTGCCTTCAAGCCAGAATATGGGAGTTTCAAAGCCATTATCAGGTTGCACAGTGAGCTTAGTTGATATGGACTTGTTGAACCAGGCACATCTATATGTCTTGGAGAATACGGAGGAAGTCCTACCTTATATCGAGTACGTATGAGTTTAATTTTTCATATATATATGTAGCCATTTTAAATATTATTACTCCTTATGTTTATCTTATATATAAGGGACCGTAATGCGTGTTTTTTTCGTGTCAATTGTAGGGAACATATGATCCACATCAAGACCACTTATCCGAAATTTAGAAAGAGAACAAAGTGGCTACAAGATAAGCACAATAGCCCTTTCATTCAATGGCTACGTTTTAAGGTATATATGTTATTGAATGACATATTGAACTTATTTTAATTTTCTTTTTTTCTATATATATGTTAGATTGAATTACTATATATGTTTAATTTGCAGGTTCAAAGTGAATTTAATGGGGAAGATTATAATGGCATATCAGAAAATTTGAGGTGGTTAGCAGCTGGTCCAAGCATGGTAGTGCCATCATATAGGAGCTATCTTATTAATGGTGTCAAATTTAGCACCAAGGCACAAGATGATGTGCGAACTGTCCAAAATAGTGGAGTTTATTTACTTGCACATACTATGCAAGTTGCTAGTGCCAAGGATAAAAACCCTATTGTCTCCAATATGGGTTTTTATGGGGTTATTCAAGAAATTTGGGATCTTGACTACCAAAAGTTTAGAATCCCAGTCTTGAGGTGTGATTGGATAGATAACACTTCGGGCCTTGTAGTCGACGAACTTGGATTTACCCTTGTAGATCTGAGTAAAATTGGACATAGGAATGACCAATTTGTTATGGCTTCTCAAGTCAAACAAGTATTTTATGTTGACGACCCAATGCATCGTGGTTGGTCGGTAGTGTTATCAATGCCTAATAGAGAATATAATGATGTTATTGGTGATGATGTGCTAGGTGATATTAGAATTGAGTGTGAGCCATTTTCTAGAGGGATACCAAATGTTGACACATTTGATGACCTAGTAGGTGAGTTTGGGAGTGAGAATATTAGAGATGGGTGTGAAGATATATGGATTGATTGATTGTTGTAATGTATAACATTAGTTATGCAGTTAATTGTATGACATTAATTCATAGCTCTGTATATCATTTTAATTCCGATCACATTTTCATTCTGCAAGCTTTGGGCACGACAAATCAAAAATTAAAAATAATCGGTTAAAGCTGAACATACGACGGTCAAGTTACAAAAATCGCAAAAGAGACGTCTAAAAAACAAACAACGTCGGGTGTTCACAACCGACGTTGAATGACAACGCAAAAATGAAATAAAAACCGCCATTTGAAAAAGAAAACACGTCGGTTAATTATAATTCATTTTAAAACGGTTAATATTGTTGTTTGTACGTCATTTGAAGTAAATATATGCCATGTTATATGTTTTAGACGTCAGTTTTTTTATTTAGTGAACGAAGTATTTATTAACACGGCGGTTTCTAAGTTTGACACGTCGGTGTCATTTAGAGACGTTGATAAAACTATTTACGTCGGTTTTGTATTTGTTTTTGACATTTAAAATTATTTAAACGTCTGTGTTTTACTAAAACCGTTGTCTATTATAGTCGAAAGCTCTCTTTTTATGCTTTTATGTATCAAATCGACGTCGGTTTTAGTTTTTTTTTGCCGTGTAATATAATAACCACGTCGGTTTTGTTTTATTTAGAGACGTTGATAAACATATTTACGTCAGTTGTGTATTTGTTTTTGACATTTAACATTATTTAAACGTCTCTTTGTTACTAAAACCGTCGTCTATTATAGTCGAAAGCTCTCTTTTTATGCTTTTATGTATCAAATCGACGTCGGTTTTAGTTTTATTTCTGACGTGTAATATATTAACCACGTCGGTTTTTTTATGTTCAAACCGTCAAAATATTTTTCAACGTCTGTGGTGATCGAAAGGGTCGTGGTTATTACTGTTTTTACGTCAGTTCAAGTAAATATATGCCATGTTATATGTTTTAGACGTCAGTTGTTTTATTTAGTGAACGTAGTATTTATTAACCACGATGGTTTCTAAGTTTTACACGTCGGTTTGTTTTATTTAGAGACGTTGATAATCATATTTACGTCGGTTTTGTATTTGTTTTTGACATTTAACATTATTTAAACGTCTTTTTGTTACTACAACCGTCGTCTATTATAGTCGAAAACTCTCTTTTTATGCTTTTATGTATCAAATCGACGTCCGTTTTAGTTTTATTTATGACGTGTAATATATTAACCACGTCGGTTTTTTTATGTTCAAGCCGTCAAAATATTTTTCAACGTCTGTGGTGACCGAAAGGGTCGGGGGTATTACCTGTTTTTACGTCAATTCAAGTAAATATATGCCATGTTATATGTTTTAGACGTCAGTTGTTTTATTTAGTAAACGTAGTATTTATTAACCACAACGGTTTCTAAGTTTTACACGTCGGTTTTGTTTTATTTAGAGACGTTGATAAACATATATACGTCGGTTTCGTAGTTGTTTTTGACATTTAACATTATTTAAACGTCTGTTTTTACTAACACCATCGTCTATTATAGTCGAAAGCTCTCTTTTTATGCTTTTATGTATCAAATCGACGTCGGTTTTAATTGTTTTATGACGTGTAATATAGTAACAACGTCGTTTTTTTTTGTGTTGAAGACGTCAAAATAATTTTCAACGTCTGTGGGGACCTAAAGGGTCGTGGTTAATGTTGTTTTTACGTCACTTCAGGTAGATATATGCCATGTTATATGTTTTAGACATCAATCTTTTCAGTTAGTGAACGTAGTATGTATTAACCACGACGGTTTCTAAGTTGTACACGTCGGTGTTGTTTAATTAAGAGACGTTGATAAATATATTTACGTCGGTTTTTGAGTTGTTTTTGACATTTAACATTATTTAAACGTCTGTGTTTGACTAAAACCGTCGTCTATTATAGTCGAAAGGTCTCTTTTTTTGCTTTGAAGAATGAAATCTACGTCGGTTTTAGTTTGTTTACTGACGTGTACTATATTAACCACGTCGGTGATTTGCCGTCGTTATTTCATGTGTGAAAAGACGGCGGTCGATTTCTCGTCGGTTGTAAACCATGATACACGACGGTGGATTCCCGTCGTCTATTTCGTTTTTTGTAGTAGTGCTAAGAGAATTTGAGGGAGATAAGGGAAGGGAGCTCTAGATAAGTGTTTGAGAGCTCCCCCCTTGGGGTGTGATTTATGAAGCTTGAAGACTTCTCTATTTATAGGGCTAAGAGGGAGGAACATCATGATGAAATTCAACACCACCATTCCTTCTTTAATACAACCCATAACTCCCACCTCATCTTGTCTATGTTAGTGTGGTTGGAATCAATTCCAACCTCATCAATTCCACCTCATCTTGAAGCTTGCTGCACTCCAAGCTTTCTTCACATGGGATTATCAAATGTGTTCAATTTGTGGCTGCCTTTTGCTGCCAACCCATGTGGTCTTCTTTTGGTTGTTGAACAAAAACGAGTTTTCTGAACCAGTCTTGGTGTAGGAAGACCTGAGGTTTCAACATGTATCCAATGGGGCTCCAATTTGGATATGTTATACTAGACACCTATTGGAACAACTTCTATGAAGAAAGTATTACCATCGGAGCAGTAGAAATGTGCGTTTTAGGCCTTGTAAGTTGGCTACCGAACAGAAACTGGAATTGACTTCATTTTATATTTTTTATTTCTTTTTGCTTTACATGCATGCACATGCTTTCTCTTTAATAGCTCCATCATGTACCAACTTGCTCTTTTAGAATTTCATAGCTGGAATGCCTCCCTACTTCACTCATTATGTTGAGTACAAAGTCAGTTATAGTTGGGGTGAGGCACATGGCTAAAAGGAGGCACATGGCAAAAAGCTGGCAGCTGCAAATCCTGCTGAGCAAGGTTGAGTGTTGGACGGGCTAAGCACTCCACATATGTCCGATTGGGCTGAAATTTGGATATGTTGTACTAGACACCCATTGGAACAAGTTTCATGAAGATCATCACCTCATTTGAGCCCCATAACATGCTCATCCAAGGCCACGAAGTTGACCTACGAAACTGGGCTGGCAAGGAGTTGTAGCCAAATTGAGTTTGTCTTTAAGCTCTTCTTCCATTCACCCAAATAAGGCCTTAACATGCATGGATTGCATCATTTCCTATCCAAAGTCATCATTGTTACCTAAAGCTCAATGAACTGAAACATAAACACAAAAAGGATTAAAAGAACAAGTTTAACTCAAAAACATAACTAAATCATAAGCTATAAGGGTACAAAATAATATATAAATATGCACCGATCACCAACCACTCCATTTGTGGCAGAAACTGAGTACGAACTTGAATTGTCCAATTTGTATGGCCTATGGATTTCGGATCGAGCCCAAAACTTGTGCAACATCATAATAAGGTGGGAGGAGTCATTCGGTGAGTTTTGAGTGAAATCCAAGCGCTAGAACTATGCAATACACCAACCAAACCATTTAAGGCACAAACGGAGTACGAACTTGAGTTGTCCAATTTCTTACACCTATGGATTTTGGATCGATCCCAAAACATGTGCAACATCATAACAAGGTGGGAGGAGTCATTCAGTGAGTTTTGAGTGAAATCGAAGCTCTAGAACTACGCAATACACCAACCACTCCATTTAAGGCACAAACTGAGTACGAACTTGAATTGTCCAATTTCTTATCGAGCCCAAAACTTGTGCATCATAATAAGGTGGGAGGAGTCATTCGGTGAGTTTTGAGTGAAATCCAAGCGCTAGAACTACGCAATACATAAACCAGTCCATTTAAGGCACAAATGAGTACGAACTTGAATTGTCTAAATTCTTACACCTATAGATTTCGATTCGAGCCCAAAACTTGTGCAACATCATAATAAGGTGGGAGGAGTCATTCGGTGAGTTTTGAGTGAAATCCAAGCGCTAGAACTATACAATACACCAACTACTCCATTTTAGGCACAACTGAGTACGAACTTGAATTGTCCAATTTGTATGGCCTATGGATTTCGGATAGAGCCCAAAACTTGTGCAACATGATAATAAGGTGGGAGGAGTCATTCGGTGAGTTTTGAATGAAATCCAAGCGCTAGAACTATGCAATACACCAACCACTCCATTTAAGGCACAAACTGAGTACGAACTGAATTGTCCAATTTCTTACACCTAGGGATTTCGGAACGAGCCCAAAAGTTGTGCAACATCATAATAAGGTGGGAGGAGTCATTCGGTTAGTTTTGAGTGAAATCCAAACGCTAGAACTATGCAATACAGTAACCACTCCAGTAAAGGCACAACTGAGTACGAACTTGAATTTTCCAATTTCTATGGCCTATGGATTTCGAATCGAATCCCAAAACTTGTGCAACATCATAATAAGGTGGGAGGAGTCATTCGGTGAGTTTTGAGTGAAATCCAAGCGCTAGAACTATGCAATACACCAACCACTCCATTTAAGGAACAAACTGAGTACGAACTGAATTGTCCAATTTCTTACACCTAGGGATTTCGGAACGAGCCCAAAAGTTGTGCAACATCATAATAAGGTGGGAGGAGTCATTCGGTGAGTTTTGCGTGAAATCCAAATGCTAGAACTATGTAATACAGTAACCACTCCAGGTAAAGGCACAAACTAAGTACGAACTTGAATTGTCCAATTTCTATGGCCTATGGATTTTGGATCGATCCCGAAACTTGTGCAACATCATAATAAGGTGGGAGGAGTCATTCGGTGAGTTTTGAGTGAAATCCAAGAGCTAGAACTATTCAATACACCAAGCACTCCATTTAAGGCACAAACTGAGTACGAACTGAATTGTCCAATTTCTTACACCTATGGAGTTCGGATTCGAGCCCAAAAGTTGTGCAACATCATAATAAGGTGGGAGGAGTCATTCGGTTAGTCTTGAGTGAAATCCAAACGCTAGAACTATGCAATACACCAACCACTCCATTTAAGGCACAAAATGAGTACGAATTGAATTGTCCAATTTCTTACACCTATGGATTTCAGATCGAGCCCAAAAGTTGTGCAACATCATAATAAGGTGGGAGGAGTCATTTCGTGAGTTTTGGGTGAATTCCAAGCGCTAGAACTATGCAATACACCAACCACTCCATTTAAGGCACAAACTGAGTACGAACTTGAATTGTCCAATTTGTATGGCCTATGGATTTCGGATCGAGCCCAAAACTTATGCAACATCATAATAGGGTGGGAGGAGTCATTCGGTGAGTTTTGAGTGAAATCCAAGCGCTAGAACTATGCAATACACCAACCACTCCATTTAAGGGACAACTGAGTACGAACTTGAATTGTCCAATTTGTATGGCCTATGGATTTCGGATTCGAGCCCAAAACTTGTGCAACAACATAATAAGGTGGAAGGAGTCATTCGGTGAGTTTTGAGTGAAATCCAAGCGCTAGAACTATGCAATACACCAACCACTCCATTTAAGGCACAAACTGAGTACGAACTTGAATTGTCCAATTTGTATGGCCTATGGATTTCGGATCGAGCCCAAAACTTGTGCAACATCATAATAAGGTGGGAGAAGTCATTCGGTGAGTTTTGAGATAAATCCAAGCGCTAGAACTATGCAATACTCCAACCACTCCATTTAACGGACAAACTAGAGTACGAACTTGAATTGTCCAATTTGTATGGCCTATGGATTTCGGATTCGAGCCCAAAACTTGTGCAACAACATAATAAGGTGGGAGGAAGCCTTCGGTGAGTTTTGAGTGAAATCCAAGTGCTAGAACTATGCAATACACCGTCCACTCCATTTAAGGCACAAACTGAGTACGAACTTGAATTGTCCAATTTGTATGGCCTATGGATTTCGATTCGAGCCCAAAACTTGTGTAACATCATAATAAGGTGGGAGGTGTCATTTGGTGAGTTTTGACCGAAATCCAAGCGCTAGAACTATGCAATACACTAACCACTCCATTTAAGGCACAAACTGAGTACGAACTTGAATTGTCCTATTTCTTACACCTATGGATTTCGATTCGAGCCCAAAACTTGTGCAACAACATAATAAGGTGGGAGAAGTCATTCGGTGAGTTTTGAGTGAAATCCAAGCGCTAGAACTATGCAATACACCAACCACTCCATTTAAGGCACAAACTGAGTACGAACTTGAATTGTCCAATTTGTATGGCCTATGGATTTCGAATCGAGCCAAAAACTTGTGCAACACCATAACAAGGTGGGCGGAGTCATTCGGTGAGTTTTGAGTGAAATCCAAGCGCTAGAACTATGCAATACAGCAACCACTCCATTTAAAGCAGAAAACTGGGTACGAACTTGAATTGTCCAATTTATTATACCTATGGATTTCGATTCGATCCCAAAACTTGTGCAACAACAAAATAAGGTGGGAAGAGTCATTCGGAGAATTTTGAATGAAATCCAAGCGCTAGAACTATGCAATACACCATCCACTCCATTTAAGGCACAAACTGAGTACGAACTTGAATTGTCCAATTTGTATGGCCGATGGATTTCGGATCGTGCCCAAAACTTGTGCAACATCATAATAAGGTGGGAGTAGTCAGTCGGTGAGTTTTGAGTGAAATCCAAGCGCTAGAACTATGCAATACACCAACCACTCCATTTAAGGCACAAACTGAGTACGAACTTGAATTGTCCAATTTGTTTGGCCTATGGATTTCGAATCGAGCCCAAAACTTGTGCAACATCATAATAAGGTGGGAGGAGTCATTCGGTGAGTTTTGAGTGGAATCCAAGTGCTAGAACTATGCAATACACCATCCACTCCATTTAAGGCACAAACTAAGTACGAACTTGAATTGTCCAATTTGTATGGCCTATGGATTTCGGATCGTGCCAAAAGCTTGTGCAACATCATAATAAGGTGGGAGGAGTCAGTTGGTGAGTTTTGAGTGAAACCCAAGTGCTAGATCTATGCAATACACCAACCACTCCATTTAAGGCACAAACTGAGTACGAACTTCAATTGTCCAATTTCTTAAACCTATGGAGTTCGAATCGAATCCCAAAACTTGTGCAACATCATAATAAGGTGGGAGGAGTCATTCGGTGAGTTTTGAGTGAAATCCAAGCGCTAGAACTATGCAATACACCAACCACTCCATTTAAGGCACAACTGAGTACGAACTTGAATTGTCCAATTTGTTTGGCCTATGGATTTCGAATTCGAGCCCTAACCTTGTGCAACATCATAATAAGGTGGGAGGAGTCATTCGGTGAGTTTTAAGTGGAATCCAAGTGCTAGAACTATGCAATACACCATCCACTCCATTTAAGGCACAAACTGAGTACGAACTTGAATTGTCCAATTTGTATGGCCTATGGATTTCGGATCGTGCCCAAAACTTGTGCAACATCATAATAAGGTGGGAGGAGTCATTCGGTGAGTTTTGAGTGAAATCCAAGCGCTAGAACTATGCAATACACCAACCGCTCCATTTAAGGCACAAACTGAGTACGAACTTGAATTGTCCAATTTGTTTGGCCTATGGATTTCGGATCGAGCCCAAAACTTGTGCAACATCATAATAAGGTAGGAGGACTCATTCGGTGAGTTTTGAGTGAAATACAAGCGCTAGAACTATGCAATACACCAACCACTCTATTTAAGGCACAAATTGAGTACGCACTTGAATTGTCCAATTTGTATGGCCTATGGATTTCGGATCGAGCCCAAAACTTGTGCAACATCATAATAAGGTGCGAGGAGTCATTCGGTGAGTTTTGAGTGAAATCCAAGCGCTAGAACTTTGCAATACACCAACCTCTCCATTTAACGCACAAACCGAGTACGAACTTGAATTGTCCAATTTCTTAAACCTATGGATTTCGGATCGAGCCCAAAACTTGTGCAACAACATAATAAGGTGGGAGGAGTCATTCGGTGAGTTTTGAGTGAAATCCAAGCGCTAGAACTATGCAATACACCAACCACTCCATTTAAGGCACAACTGAGTACGAACTTGAATTGTCCAATTTGTATGGCCTATGGATTTCGGATCGTGCCAAAAGCTTGTGCAACATCATAATAAGGTGGGAGGAGTCAGTTGGTGAGTTTTGAGTGAAACCCAAGTGCTAGATCTATGCAATACACCAACCACTCCATTTAAGGCACAAAATGAGTACGAACTTCAATTGTCCAATTTCTTAAACCTATGGAGTTCGGATCAATCCCAAAACTTGTGCAACATCATAATAAGGTGGGAGGAGTCATTCGGTGAGTTTTGAGTGAAATCCAAGCGCTAGAACTATGCAATACACCAACCACTCCATTTAAGGCACAAACTGAGTACGAACTTGAATTGTCCAATTTGTTTGGCCTATGGATTTCGGATTCAGCCCAAAACTTGTGGAACATCATAATAAGGTGGGAGGACTCATTCGTTGAGTTTTGAGTGAAATCCAAGCGCTAGAACTATGCAATACACCAACCACTCCATTTAAGGCACAAACTGAAGTACGAACTTGAATTGTCCAATTTCTTACACCTATGGAGTTCGGATTCAATCCCAAAACTTGTGCAACAACATAATAAGGTGGGAGGAGTCATTAAGTGACTTTTGAGTGAAATCCAAGCGCTAGAACTATGCAATACACCAACCACTCCATTTAAGGCACAAACTGAGTACGAACTTGAATTGTCCAATTTGTATGGCCTATGGATTTCTATTCGAGCCCAAAACTTGTGGAACATCATAATAAGGTGGGAGGACTCATTCGTTGAGTTTTGAGTGAAATCCAAGCGCTAGAACTATGCAATACACCAACCACTCCATTTAAGGCACAAACTGAGTACGAACTTGAATTGTCCAATTTCTTACACCTATGGAGTTCGGATCGAATCCCAAAACTTGTGCAACATCATAATAAGGTGGGAGGAGTCAGTCGGTGAGTTTTGAGTGAAATCCAAGTGCTAGAACTATGCAATACACCATCCACTCCATTTAAGGCACAAACTCAGGACGAACTTGAATTGTCCAATTTGTATGGCCTATGGATTTCGGATCGTGCCAAAAGCTTGTGCAACATCATAATAAGGTGGGAGGAGTCAGTTGGTGAGTTTTGAGTGAAACCCAAGTGCTAGATCTATGCAATACACCAACCACTCCATTTAAGGCACAAACTGAGTACGAACTTCAATTGTCCAATTTCTTAAACCTATGGAGTTCGGATCAATCCCAAAACTTGTGCAACATCATAATAAGGTGGGAGGAGTCATTCGGTGAGTTTTGAGTGAAATCCAAGCGCTAGAACTATGCAATACACCAACCACTCCATTTAAGGCACAAACTGAGTACGAACTTGAATTGTCCAATTTGTTTGGCCTATGGATTTCGAATCGAGCCCTAACCTTGTGCAACATCATAATAAGGTGGGAGGAGTCATTCGGTGAGTTTTAAGTGGAATCCAAGTGCTAGAACTATGCAATACACCATCCACTCCATTTAAGGCACAAACTGAGTACGAACTTGAATTGTCCAATTTGTATGGCCTATGGATTTCGGATCGTGCCCAAAACTTGTGCAACATCATAATAAGGTGGGAGGAGTCATTCGGTGAGTTTTGAGTGAAATCCAAGCGCTAGAACTATGCAATACACCAACCACTCCATTTAAGGCACAAACTGAGTACGAACTTGAATTGTCCAATTTGTTTGGCCTATGGATTTCGATTCGAGCCCAAAACTTGTGCAACATCATAATAAGGTAGGAGGACTCATTCGGTGAGTTTTGAGTGAAATACAAGCGCTAGAACTATGCAATACACCAACCACTCTATTTAAGGCACAAATTGAGTACGCACTTGAATTGTCCAATTTGTATGGCCTATGGATTTCGATTCGAGCCCAAAACTTGTGCAACATCATAATAAGGTGCGAGGAGTCATTCGGTGAGTTTTGAGTGAAATCCAAGCGCTAGAACTTTGCAATACACCAACCTCTCCATTTAACGCACAAACCGAGTACGAACTTGAATTGTCCAATTTCTTAAACCTATGGATTTCGTATCGAGCCCAAAACTTGTGCAACAACATAATAAGGTGGGAGGAGTCATTCGGTGAGTTTTGAGTGAAATCCAAGCGCTAGATCTATGGAATACACCAACCACTGCATTAAAGGCACAAACTGAGTACGAACTTGAATTGTCCAATTTGTAAGGCCTATGGATTTCGGATTCAGCCCAAAACCTGTACAACATCATAATAAGGTGGGAGGAGTCATTCGGTGAGTTTTGAGTGAAATCCAAGGGCCAGAACTACGCAATACACCAACCACTCCATTTAAGGCACAAACTGAGTACGAACTTGAATTGTCCAATTTCTTACACCTATGGATTTCGGATCTAGCCCAAAACTTGTACAACATCATAATAAGGTGGGAGGAGTCATTCGGTGAGTTTTGAGTGAAATCCAAGCGCTAGAACTATGCAATACACCAACCACTCCATTTAAGGCACAACTGAGTTCGAACTTGAATTGTCCAATTTGTATGGCCTATGGAATTCGAATCGAGCCCAAAACTTGTGCAACATCATAATAAGGTAGGAGGACTCATTCGGTGAGTTTTGAGTGAAATCCAACCGCTAGAACTATGCAATACACCAACCACTCCATTTAAGGCACAAACTGAGTACGAACTTGAATTGTCCAATTTCTTACACCTATGGAGTTCGATCGAATCCCAAAACTTGTGCAACATCATAATAAGGTGGGAGGAGTCAGTCGGTGAGTTTTGAGTGAAATCCAAGTGCTAGAACTATGCAATACACCATCCACTCCATTTAAGGCACAAACTCAGGACGAACTTGAATTGTCCAATTTGTATGGTCTATGGATTTCGGATCGTGCCAAAAACTTGTGCAACATCATAATATGGTGGGAAGAGTCATTCAGTGAGTTTTGACTGAAATCCAAGCGCTAGAACTATGCAATACACCAACCACTCCATTTAAGGCACAACTGAGTTCGAACTTGAATTGTCCAATTTGTATGGCCTATGGAATTCAAATCGAGCCCAAAACTTGTGCAACATCATAATAAGGTAGGAGGACTCATTCGGTGAGTTTTGAGTGAAATCCAAGCGCTAGAACTATGCAATACACCAACCACTCCATTTAAGGCACAACTGAGTACGAACTTGAATTATCCAATTTGTATGGCCCATGGATTTCGGATCGAGCCCAAAACTTGTGGAACATCGTAATAAGGTCGGAGGAGTCAGTCGGTGAGTTTTGAGTGAAATCCAACCGCTAGAACTATGCAATACACCAACCACTCCATTTAAGGCACAAATGAGTACGAACTTGAATTGTCCAATTTCTTACACCTATGGAGTTCGATCGATCCCAAAACTTGTGCAACAACATAATAAGGTGGGAGGAGTCATTAAGTGACTTTTGAGTGAAATCCAAGCGCTAGAACTATGCAATACACCAACCACTCCATTTAAGGCACAACTGAGTACGAACTTGAATTGTCCAATTTGTATGGCCTATGGATTTCGATTCAGCCCAAAACTTGTGGAACATCATAATAAGGTGGGAGGACTCATTCGTTGAGTTTTGAGTGAAATCCAAGCGCTAGAACTATGCAATACACCAACCACTCCATTTAAGGCACAAACTGAGTACGAACTTGAATTGTCCAATTTCTTACACCTATGGAGTTCGGATTCGATCCCAAAACTTGTGCAACATCATAATAAGGTGGGAGGAGTCAGTCGGTGAGTTTTGAGTGAAATCCAAGTGCTAGAACTATGCAATACACCATCCACTCCATTTAAGGCACAAACTCAGGACGAACTTGAATTGTCCAATTTGTATGGCCTATGGATTTCGGATCGTGCCAAAAGCTTGTGCAACATCATAATAAGGTGGGAGGAGTCAGTTGGTGAGTTTTGAGTGAAACCCAAGTGCTAGATCTATGCAATACACCAACCACTCCATTTAAGGCACAAACTGAGTACGAACTTCAATTGTCCAATTTCTTAAACCTATGGAGTTCGGATCAATCCCAAAACTTGTGCAACATCATAATAAGGTGGGAGGAGTCATTCGGTGAGTTTTGAGTGAAATCCAAGCGCTAGAACTATGCAATACACCAACCACTCCATTTAAGGCACAAACTGAGTACGAACTTGAATTGTCCAATTTGTTTGGCCTATGGATTTCGATTCGAGCCCTAACCTTGTGCAACATCATAATAAGGTGGGAGGAGTCATTCGGTGAGTTTTAAGTGGAATCCAAGTGCTAGAACTATGCAATACACCATCCACTCCATTTAAGGCACAAACTGAGTACGAACTTGAATTGTCCAATTTGTATGGCCTATGGATTTCGGATCGTGCCCAAAACTTGTGCAACATCATAATAAGGTGGGAGGAGTCATTCGGTGAGTTTTGAGTGAAATCCAAGCGCTAGAACTATGCAATACACCAACCACTCCATTTAAGGCACAACTGAGTACGAACTTGAATTGTCCAATTTGTTTGGCCTATGGATTTCGGAATCGAGCCCAAAACTTGTGCAACATCATAATAAGGTAGGAGGACTCATTCGGTGAGTTTTGAGTGAAATACAAGCGCTAGAACTATGCAATACACCAACCACTCTATTTAAGGCACAAATTGAGTACGCACTTGAATTGTCCAATTTGTATGGCCTATGGATTTCGGATCGAGCCCAAAACTTGTGCAACATCATAATAAGGTGCGAGGAGTCATTCGGTGAGTTTTGAGTGAAATCCAAGCGCTAGAACTTTGCAATACACCAACCTCTCCATTTAACGCACAAACCGAGTACGAACTTGAATTGTCCAATTTCTTAAACCTATGGATTTCGGATTCGAGCCCAAAACTTGTGCAACAACATAATAAGGTGGGAGGAGTCATTCGGTGAGTTTTGAGTGAAATCCAAGCGCTAGATCTATGGAATACACCAACCACTGCATTAAAGGCACAACTGAGTACGAACTTGAATTGTCCAATTTGTAAGGCCTATGGATTTCGGATTCAAGCCCAAAACCTGTACAACATCATAATAAGGTGGGAGGAGTCATTCGGTGAGTTTTGAGTGAAATCCAAGGGCTAGAACTACGCAATACACCAACCACTCCATTTAAGGCACAAACTGAGTACGAACTTGAATTGTCCAATTTCTTACACCTATGGATTTCGGATCTAGCCCAAAACTTGTACAACATCATAATAAGGTGGGAGGAGTCATTCGGTGAGTTTTGAGTGAAATCCAAGCGCTAGAACTATGCAATACACCAACCACTCCATTTAAGGCACAACTGAGTTCGAACTTGAATTGTCCAATTTGTATGGCCTATGGAATTCGAATCGAGCCCAAAACTTGTGCAACATCATAATAAGGTAGGAGGACTCATTCGGTGAGTTTTGAGTGAAATCCAACCGCTAGAACTATGCAATACACCAACCACTCCATTTAAGGCACAAACTGAGTACGAACTTGAATTGTCCAATTTCTTACACCTATGGAGTTCGGATCGATCCCAAAACTTGTGCAACATCATAATAAGGTGGGAGGAGTCAGTCGGTGAGTTTTGAGTGAAATCCAAGTGCTAGAACTATGCAATACACCATCCACTCCATTTAAGGCACAAACTCAGGACGAACTTGAATTGTCCAATTTGTATGGTCTATGGATTTCGATCGTGCCAAAAACTTGTGCAACATCATAATATGGTGGGAAGAGTCATTCAGTGAGTTTTGACTGAAATCCAAGCGCTAGAACTATGCAATACACCAACCACTCCATTTAAGGCACAAACTGAGTTCGAACTTGAATTGTCCAATTTGTATGGCCTATGGAATTCGAATCGAGCCCAAAACTTGTGCAACATCATAATAAGGTAGGAGGACTCATTCGGTGAGTTTTGAGTGAAATCCAAGCGCTAGAACTATGCAATACACCAACCACTCCATTTAAGGCACAAACTGAGTACGAACTTGAATTATCCAATTTGTATGGCCCATGGATTTCGGATTCGAGCCCAAAACTTGTGGAACATCGTAATAAGGTCGGAGGAGTCAGTCGGTGAGTTTTGAGTGAAATCCAACCGCTAGAACTATGCAATACACCAACCACTCCATTTAAGGCACAACTGAGTACGAACTTGAATTGTCCAATTTCTTACACCTATGGAGTTCGGATTCGATCCCAAAACTTGTGCAACAACATAATAAGGTGGGAGGAGTCATTAAGTGACTTTTGAGTGAAATCCAAGCGCTAGAACTATGCAATACACCAACCACTCCATTTAAGGCACAAACTGAGTACGAACTTGAATTGTCCAATTTGTATGGCCTATGGATTTCGGATCGAGCCCAAAACTTGTGGAACATCATAATAAGGTGGGAGGACTCATTCGTTGAGTTTTGAGTGAAATCCAAGCGCTAGAACTATGCAATACACCAACCACTCCATTTAAGGCACAAACTGAGTACGAACTTGAATTGTCCAATTTGTTTGGCCTATGGATTTCGTATCGAGCCCTAACCTTGTGCAACATCATAATAAGGTGGGAGGAGTCATTCGGTGAGTTTTAAGTGGAATCCAAGTGCTAGAACTATGCAATACACCATCCACTCCATTTAAGGCACAACTGAGTACGAACTTGAATTGTCCAATTTGTATGGCCTATGGATTTCGGATCGTGCCCAAAACTTGTGCAACATCATAATAAGGTGGGAGGAGTCATTCGGTGAGTTTTGAGTGAAATCCAAGCGCTAGAACTATGCAATACACCAACCACTCCATTTAAGGCACAAACTGAGTACGAACTTGAATTGTCCAATTTGTTTGGCCTATGGATTTCGAATCGAGCCCAAAACTTGTGCAACATCATAATAAGGTAGGAGGACTCATTCGGTGAGTTTTGAGTGAAATACAAGCGCTAGAACTATGCAATACACCAACCACTCTATTTAAGGCACAAATTGAGTACGCACTTGAATTGTCCAATTTGTATGGCCTATGGATTTCGGATTCGAGCCCAAAACTTGTGCAACATCATAATAAGGTGCGAGGAGTCATTCGGTGAGTTTTGAGTGAAATCCAAGCGCTAGAACTTTGCAATACACCAACCTCTCCATTTAACGCACAAACCGAGTACGAACTTGAATTGTCCAATTTCTTAAACCTATGGATTTCGGATTCGAGCCCAAAACTTGTGCAACAACATAATAAGGTGGGAGGAGTCATTCGGTGAGTTTTGAGTGAAATCCAAGCGCTAGATCTATGGAATACACCAACCACTGCATTAAAGGCACAAACTGAAGTACGAACTTGAATTGTCCAATTTGTAAGGCCTATGGATTTCGGATTCGAGCCCAAAACCTGTACAACATCATAATAAGGTGGGAGGAGTCATTCGGTGAGTTTTGAGTGAAATCCAAGGGCTAGAACTACGCAATACACCAACCACTCCATTTAAGGCACAAACTGAGTACGAACTTGAATTGTCCAATTTCTTACACCTATGGATTTCGGATCTAGCCCAAAACTTGTACAACATCATAATAAGGTGGGAGGAGTCATTCGGTGAGTTTTGAGTGAAATCCAAGCGCTAGAACTATGCAATACACCAACCACTCCATTTAAGGCACAACTAAGTTCGAACTTGAATTGTCCAATTTGTATGGCCTATGGAATTCGAAATCGAGCCCAAAACTTGTGCAACATCATAATAAGGTAGGAGGACTCATTCGGTGAGTTTTGAGTGAAATCCAACCGCTAGAACTATGCAATACACCAACCACTCCATTTAAGGCACAAACTGAGTACGAACTTGAATTGTCCAATTTCTTACACCTATGGAGTTCGGATTCGATCCCAAAACTTGTGCAACATCATAATAAGGTGGGAGGAGTCAGTCGGTGAGTTTTGAGTGAAATCCAAGTGCTAGAACTATGCAATACACCATCCACTCCATTTAAGGCACAAACTCAGGACGAACTTGAATTGTCCAATTTGTATGGTCTATGGATTTCGGATCGTGCCAAAAACTTGTGCAACATCATAATATGGTGGGAAGAGTCATTCAGTGAGTTTTGACTGAAATCCAAGCGCTAGAACTATGCAATACACCAACCACTCCATTTAAGGCACAAACTGAGTTCGAACTTGAATTGTCCAATTTGTATGGCCTATGGAATTCGAATCGAGCCCAAAACTTGTGCAACATCATAATAAGGTAGGAGGACTCATTCGGTGAGTTTTGAGTGAAATCCAAGCGCTAGAACTATGCAATACACCAACCACTCCATTTAAGGCACAAACTGAGTACGAACTTGAATTATCCAATTTGTATGGCCCATGGATTTCGGATTCGAGCCCAAAACTTGTGGAACATCGTAATAAGGTCGGAGGAGTCAGTCGGTGAGTTTTGAGTGAAATCCAACCGCTAGAACTATGCAATACACCAACCACTCCATTTAAGGCACAAACTGAGTACGAACTTGAATTGTCCAATTTCTTACACCTATGGAGTTCGGATCGATCCCAAAACTTGTGCAACAACATAATAAGGTGGGAGGAGTCATTAAGTGACTTTTGAGTGAAATCCAAGCGCTAGAACTATGCAATACACCAACCACTCCATTTAAGGCACAAACTGAAGTACGAACTTGAATTGTCCAATTTGTATGGCCTATGGATTTCGGATTCGAGCCCAAAACTTGTGGAACATCATAATAAGGTGGGAGGACTCATTCGTTGAGTTTTGAGTGAAATCCAAGCGCTAGAACTATGCAATACACCAACCACTCCATTTAAGGCACAAACTGAGTACGAACTTGAATTGTCCAATTTCTTACACCTATGGAGTTCGATTCGATCCCAAAACTTGTGCAACATCATAATAAGGTGGGAAGAGTCATTCGGTGAGTTTTGAGTGAAATCCAAGAGCTAGAACTATGCAATACACCAATTACTCCATTTAAGGCACAAATTGAGTACGAACTGAATTGTCCAATTTCTTACACCTAGGGATTTCGGATTCGAGCCCAAAAGTTGTGCAACATCATAATAAGTTGGGAGGAGTCATTCGGTTAGTTTTGAGTGAAATCCAAACGCTAGAACTATGCAATACAGTAACCACTCCAGTAAAGGCACAAATGAGTACGAACTTGAATTGTCCAATTTCTATGGCCTATGGATTTCGGATCGATCCCAAAACTTGTGCAACATCATAATAAGGTGGGAGGAGTCATTCGGAGAGTTTTGAGTGAAATCCAAGAGCTAGAACTATGCAATACACCAACCACTCCATTTAAGGCACAACTGAAGTACGAACTTGAATTGTCCAATTTCTTACACCTATTGATTTCGATTCGAGCCCAAAACTTGTGCAACAACATAATAAGGTGGGAAAAGTCATTCGGTGAATTTTGAGTTAAATCCAAGCGCTAGAACTATGCAATACACGAACCACTCCATTTAAGGCACAAACTAAGTACGAACTTGAATTGTCCAATTTCTTACACCTATGGATTTCGATCAGGCCCAAACCTTGTGCAACAACATAATAAGGTGGGAGGAGTCAATTCGGTGTGTTTTGAGTGAAATCCAAGCGCTAGAACAATGCAATACACCAACCACTCCATTTAAGGCACAAATGAGTACCAACTTAAATTGTCCAATTTGTATGGCCAATGGATTTCGGATTCGAGCCCAAAACTTGTGCAACATCATAATAAGGTGGGAGGAGTCATTCGGTGAGTTTTGAGGGAAATCCAAGCGCTAGAACTATGCAATACACCAACCACTCCAAGGCACAAACTGAGTACGAACTTGAATTGTCCAATTTCATACCCCTATGGATTTCGGATTCGAGCCCAAAACTTGTGCAACATCATAATAAGGTGGGAGGATTCATTCGGTGAGTTTTGAGTGAAATCTGGCGCTGTTGCGTAGATTAAGCTGCACCAAAATGGATTCAACTGCATCCTCAACTTGTGATACTCGCAAGTGCCCGAACCGTTGGTAGTTTAGCGTATGTAAGTGCGAGGTCGAATTCCACAGGGATTGGTGATTGAATGATCCAACTCAGTTTTCCTACACAAAACAAAAATGAAAGAAACAAAACAAGAAGAAAGAAAGTAACTAGGACAAGATGGTGTTGTTTTAGAATCCACCCTAATTGTTCTAATCATGTTATGGCAGCAAGTAAACAAATTGATTCACTCAGGAAGATGCTCAGACATAAGTCCATGGTGTTTGGATCAAATTGTATTGAACATCACAAGGACCCCAAGCATGGTGTTTACATTAGGAGACCTAGAAACCAAATCACATAAGTTGCTAATGGATGGAATGAAGATGATCCCCAAACCTTCCCAACAAGAGAAAAATGCATAAAACCTCAGGTGATCAATCAAAGGATGCAAAAACAGCTCCATTAAAACAGTGAAGAAGAATTCATGAATGAAATCAAACTTTATAAACTCAAACCACGATACAAGACTAGCAAGATGTTTATTACAATTAATAACAGAAAAACAAAGTAAAACAAAGAAAATACAAGAAGAAAATAAAAAGACAAAGGGAGGAGAAGAAGATAAGGACAGCATGCTAGAGATGGAAAAGAATCATCTCCATGGCTGCCAGGAGGCCAAAGCCTCCCAGCTGCCCTGCCTTCTCCCTTCTCTCCCTTTGTGACTCTCAACTTTCCCTCTCTTTGTGTACAATAGAAGTGTGAATGATGGAACTCTGAATCTGAGTTGAATGTGGAATGGAAGTGGTATTTATAGGGAGAGGGGAGTGGGAAATCTGAATTGAATATGGCTAATGGACTCAACACTTGCATTAGATAATCAGAAATGGTTGCTCCACTAAATCCCACTAGCAGCCCTAGCTCATCCTCATGTCAGCATGACCAAGCTTCCATTCAGAAACCAATAGCTCATGCCTAGCTCATCATGACCAAGCATGCAATGAGCTCATCTTCCTGTCAGCATGATGTGTATTTCCATGGGCTCACGAATTGGGTTGGGCTGAATCAAATGATGACTTTAAGATGTCCATTTTGAAGTTCAGAATGTCATTGATCCAACCACACAAGTATTGGCCCAATCCAAGTTCGGATGAAGAAGATAAGTCCGAAATGAACTTCTAACTCAGGTTCCAGTTTTTGCACGTTTTTGCACCATATTGCTTCAAATGCCTTAAGTTGTATTCCTCTCATGCTCTCATGCTCTATTGGCCTACAAAACACACAAAGAGAGGCAAATAACTCAAAATTCTAAGAAACTAAGCAAAATGAGTAAGTAAATTGAGCATGTATATGTATGAAATTATGAGCTTAAAAAAATCCAAGCACTAGAACTATGCAATACACCAACCACTCCATTTAAGGCACAAACTGAGTACGAACTTGAATTGTCCAATTTGTATGGCCTATGGATTTCGGATCGAGCCCAAAACTTGTGCAACATCATAATAAGGTGGGAGGAGTCATTCGGTGAGTTTTGAGTGAAATCCAAGCGCTAGAACTATGCAATACACCAACCACTCCATTTAAGGCCCAAACTGAGTACGAACTTGAATTGTCCAATTTCTTACACCTATGGGCTTCGGATCGAGCCCAAACCTTGTGTAACAACATAATAAGGTGGGAGGAGTCATTCGGTGAGTTTTGAGTGAAATCCAAGCGCTAGAACTATGCAATACACCAATGATCGGTGCATAATTACATGTCATTTTGTATCCTTCTAACTTATGATTTGGTTATGTTTTTGAGTTAAACTTGTGCTTTTAATAAGTTTTGTGTTTGTTTCAGTGTAATAAGCTTGAGACTCATTAAATGCATTTGGGAGACAAGTTAGCTCATCGGTGTCTGCAGATCAGTCAACTTCGCGAATTGGACTGTACTTGCTCAAAATGAACCAGGTGATGAGCCCTATATCATTGGAAAGATACAGAAGTCTAGTTTCTGGAGAATTTTACGGTTCATGATTCTGAGTCTTCTAGAGAAAGTTATACAAGTTTTGGCAACTTAAGGTCAAATTCGGCAGCATCTGTGTTACTGGGCCAAATATCACATTTGAAGGGCTTTCCGATTTTTCCTTGAGCTGGGCTGCATATGCTTGGAAAGATAATTCAAAGAGCTTCAAGATCCAGATTTTTCCAGATTTTGGAGGAGGGAAGATCAAGCCCAAATCAAGCCCACAAGCTGACTGCAATGAAGTCAATTCCAGTCTATTTTCGGCAGTCAACTTGCAAGGCCCAAAACATACACTTGTATTGCTCAGTTGGGAATACATTCTTCATACATGTTGTTCCAATGGGTGTCTATTATGACATATCCAAATATGAGCCCCATTGGATACATATTAAAGCCTCAGGCCTTCCTACACCAAGCCTAGTTCAGAAGAATCTTTTATTTCCAGCAACCAAAAGAAAACCCACATGGGTTGGCAGCAAAAGGCAGCCACAATTGAACACCTTTGAATTCCCATGTAAAGAAAGTTTGAGGTGCAGCAAAAGAAGTATGGGATGGAGTTGATTCCAACCACACTAACATTGGCAAGATGAAGTGGGAGTTATGGGTTGTATTAAAAGAGGAATGGTGGTGTTGGATTTCATCATGATGTTCCTCCCTCTTAGCCCTATAAAAAGAGAAGTCTTCAAGCTACAAAATTCACTTCAGCCATCCTCCACACTTCCATCATTCCATCAACACATCTAGAAATCATCCTCATACACTCCCATCAACCCCATACACTCTAGCAAGCAACCCAATACTCTAAACTGCCCCAAATCACCAAAACAGCTCCAGAAAACCTCCCTTCCATTTCCCTACGAATTTCCTCTTTCTCAACCATCACCACTCACCCAAACTCATCCCAAATCACCTACTAGCTGTCATACATCATTCTAGACGTGGGGAAGCTCTTGGAGAAGCATTAGACGTGGAGAAGCACTTGAAGAAGTCTTGGACACCACAAGAACTTCAAGAAAAAGGGGTTTTTCTATTCTTATTGCATTCCTTATGTTTTCTCATTTCTATCTGAGTTTATTTTTCATTATGAGCAGCTAATTTCATAACTAGGGCTTCGATGTAACCTAACATGAATATTCTGGGTTTATAAGTTTGGAGTTTCAAGTTTGATTCATGATTCATGTTTTTATTCATTATGCTTATCAGTTAATATGCTTGTTTGAATGATTTATCACCATTAGAACTTGTATGTTAGCTATCTTGGTTTGAATCAAGAGTAGACATCATGCTTTGATTCAAATTGAACTATGAATAGGAAGAGTATGTATGGACATTCGACAAGAGAGATTAGATACATGCTTGGTTGTTTAAATTGTTCTTCTATGCTTAATGGGTTCCTAATGCTTAATTTAGGTTAGACAACAAATGATCAAATTAGGGAATTAGGAACACAAGGTTAGAACCAGACATCATGGCCTAATCATACTTTAGCTAGAATCAATCCTTGAATATGAATTAGACTTGTTACTTGACTTCTTATAACCCAGAATTGAATTGTTATGGTGATTCGAATGCCCTAGTCTCCAAATCTGTTTTCCATCTCTTAAAACCACTCTTTGTTACATTTGTTTACTTGTTTTTGTTTGCAATTTCATTTTGCTTATTTTGTTCAACAATCACAACCACTCTTGTCTCACTATGCCAAAAAAGGGCTTTAGCATCGGATAAAATCCGTTGCCTATTACACATAAATACCGTGGTATTGGTGACTGTTGCCTATTCCTATGTAATAGGCAACGGATATTCTCCGTCGCTGTTTATTACTTACTACATCGGATATCAAGTAAACTCCGATGCCTAAATAATTTACGGGTACCAAAAAAAGGTTGACTTCTGAAACGCCTAAACCCAAACAGCATCAATACTTTCAAAAGGGGTGAGGCTAAAGAGGTCTAATAGCATCAGTGATATCTACTATGCTGATGCATATTATCAATTACAACATTGTAGAAACAAATAATGGTGTTGTGAATTATGTTATACATCATCGCTTTTTTTATTTAGCGGACATGAAAAGCCTCCAATAGTGCTGGTTGTTACATAAATGCTGATGCTACTTCTCGTTTTAGGCATCAAGTGATAATGGATGTCTGGTTGTTGTTTTTATCTTTCAACTTCAGTTATTTCTGGAAAACTGAAGTTGTTATAAACAATAGGCATCATTTATGCAAGGAAATGGTAGGTATTTTGCTTGTTTCACATAAACAGTAATTTAAATATATCCATACTTGTCTACATATATATATATATATATATATATGCGCAAAATACTTGAATCATCCATACTTGTCACATCCAAATCATAAATTTACCGGCCCTACACCACAAAATACTAGCTAGAAAGACATGTAAAATGAAGGAATGTTTAGCTCAATCAAAAAGTCATTCTAGGACATGAGTTGCCAATTCTTCTCGCACCTCATCCAATTCCATTTGGGTGCAAGTGTCCTTCCTTCTAGCTCTATACTGGAAAAAAAAAAAACAAAAACATGTAGAAGGTAAACACAAAATATGAACATAAGCTTAAAAAGTGCAAGGTACTAAATTTGCATAAGATATGTTGTCACTTTAAAATAACCAATATGCAAATTTACGAAATCATATTGGTCAACAAGAAAATCTAATTTGTCAACCAATCTAATTAGATAACAGCAAGTCATTAAATGGATCCCACTCTTGTTTCAACTAGAAATTAAATGATCATGTGATGAGGGAGAGAGTAAGCCATGTACCACACAAAATACCCTCTTTTGAATTTCCTGCAAATTGAATTGAGGTTCAGATAAATAAAAGATTCCAAGTATATTATTTTCTAGTAGATGAAATTAAACTCTTAACGAAATAAGCCATGTACCATTAGTGCAAATATATACCAAGTAGGCACAACATTTAAGAGTAAGATAAGAATTCATAAGCCATGTACCGTAAGTGCAAATATATATTATTGTCTTATGATCCAGAGATTGAAAATTTGCAGAAACAGAACAATAAGGCCCTTCCCACCATTGACTTCTAAATCGTGCATGCTTTAATTATAAAAATTGGGAATTTTAAGTCCAAATTGCTATAAAAATTGGAGTGGGATAAGTGGGGGAAGGAACATAGAAACTCAACTGGAACACAAAGTCAGGGATGGTCAACAACTGCGACGATGAACATATCTGAAGAGCTGCAGTAATCTATCTACATATACCACTTTCTTCCAGACCTAGAAACAAACGTTAGAATGACATTCTCTTGAAGCCATTTTCAAGTGATATGTAGTCTTAATGAATAACAATCACAAACAAAGTTAGGCATTCCAAATTGTCCACAAACAATTGCAGAGCAAATATTGCAGCCTTCATTCCAAAAGTTGGGTGAAGGACATATATTGCCTATGTAAAGAAGATAAAAGTTCAGAGAGATGATGGCAGATGTATAATTGCTTAAGTACTTGGACAAACTCAGTGGTACCTACATGCAGATTACGTTGGGGTTTACGACCAAGTATTTGTTGTACTCTTCTCATCCACCCCAAGTCTGGCTGATTTGCAATACATGCAGGAAATGAAACCGAACTAGTTACAGATATTTACATATAAGCTTTTCAGGTACAGTTTTATCACTTCACTTGTATTCAAAATTAGAAATTAAACTCCACCAGACAAGTTCACATGGAGCGGAAGTATAGATTAGAAAAGTATAGATTAGAATTGTTTCAAGCTTTGCAAACTTAACTATGAAGAACTTACAGCTCTAAAGATACTGCAGAATGGAAGTATACAAAAGACAAAATAAACCAAAAAATCTATGCGTGGGTTTTGAGAAGTGAATTTAGGACAACAACATAAACCAAAAAATCTATGCAGATCAATAAGACAAAATAAATGTGTTTTAGGTTTTACCTGAAGGAGAATTAGGAGTCGGAGAAAGCAATTTGCTTACTGTGTTTGAAACCTAAACATAGCAACATAAAAAATTGGAAAAGGGTGAGAGCAGATATGAATTGGTTTGTCGGCTTCTCTGCTGTATTCCTTTGTTCTGGGATAGATTGGACATATTAATGTTCAGTCATACCAAGGCACAACTTTTTATATTTACTAGAACCACTTGAAAGGTCACTACATATAGATAATTTACAATTGAATTTTTCCTATAATGCCCTATTAGTAGTTAAATGCGTCTTTACCCAACAAAGACAAACCAAAATCAGATGAGAGATGGAAGGTGATTTATTGGAAGGCAGATTATAGTTCTCGCTTAACTAGTAAAACTTAATTTACCACACAAGTGATGTTTCACAGCTTATTGTCTAGGTAGAAATGAGCCAACAGCATATAGCAGCAGTCCATCAAATATTTGAAAGAGTCCCCGAGGCAAAAAAAAATTCTTAAATCTTGTAAGCTATCCATAAAAAACAGGGGAGGTGCTCATAGTCAAAAGCTACTATATTAGATGGATTCCAACTGAACTTCAACTTCTACTTTTGTCTAGGTAGAAATGACTATATGTTCTGGAGCAATTCGTAGTCAGTATTATCACTTTTAACACCCAAGCATTTTACTACTTAAAGAGATGCACTCTAAACATTTTCCAGATTTAATCATTTTATGGTCCATGGTGTGACACTACCCAACTCTCGATATCTCATCACTAAGATCATTTGCAGTCATTTAGACTAAGACAACCTTTTGTGAAAGGAAGAAAATATATAAAATTCTGAACACTAGTGATTCGTCATATATGAAACAATAAACTACTTGCAAGTGCCTTTGCAGCTTCTTCCTGCTACTACCACCAAAACTGAACAAAGCTCCTTCAAGTCCTGTGGTTGTATGATGTCTGCTAGGAGAGACCTTCAACAACCATACACAAATTAGTTTCATACCACGTACTTTAGTAGTTTATAACGAAAACTAATTATACCTATATGTAAACTTAGAAGCCCCTAATCCTCAGGTACCACAAAAAAATTGGAAAAGTTGGGACTTCGGTGGGTTTGTGGTTTCAGAGGTTAGTGAGAGAGTAAGAGCGGAGAGATGAGTAAGGAAAAGTGTGAGAGCAGATACGAATTGAGCGAGAAACTGAGAACACAAAGATGAGTTGAGCGATATAGCAATCTTGAGAAAGAGAAAATCGTAGATCCGTCACCTCCCAATACCTGCACCAAAAGGAAAGCATGAGATCCATAAACATTAATACATAAATAAAATGAAAAGGTAGGAGATTGAAGAAATATGAAAACAATTCAGAAACATTAACACCCAAAAATCAAAAGGTTAGAGATTTTCATACATTAGATTAAAGCCCAGAGAGGCAATGAGATCCAAGAGACAATGAGCCAGCCGCAAAGAGAAAAACACAGTAAGATTAGAGAAATTACTCAATAAATTGAAACCCTAACTGAAATTTCCCAAAACATTGAAACCCTAACTTAAATAATCTCACATGACGACGCGACGAGAAAGAGGATGCCGACGCCGAAGGTTAAAACCCTAACGAAGGGACTTCCATGGCTCTCTCTGGACGAGGAGGAGGATGCCTATGGCTGTTGCGTAGATTCAGCTGCACCAAAATGGGTTTAACTGCATCCTCAACTTGTGATACTCGCAAGTGCACGAGCCGTTGGTAGTTTAGCATATGTAAGTGCGAGGTCGATTCCACAGGGATTGGTGATTGAATGATTCAATTCAGTTTTCCTACACAAAACATAAATAAAAACAAAAGAAACAAAACAAGAAGAAAGAATGTACATTACAAGAAAAATAAATTACAACTACGAAAACATTAAGGAAATTAAGAGAACTTTGAGGAAGAGAAGAAAGTGTTGAGAACTTTGAGAGGGAGAAGAAAGTATTGAGAACTTGGAGGATTTTGGAAGAACATGTGTTTGAGAGCTTTGAGGATTTTGGAAAGGTTGAGACATGTGTTTGAGAGATTTGGAGACTTTTGGAAGAGAGGAGAGATGTGTTTGAGAAAGAGAAGGGAGGAGTGTTTGGGAACATTGAGAATTTGATGAAGGAATGGGAGAAGTGTTTGGAAAGTGTTTGAGAATATGGAGGCTTTTTGGAGAAGAAAGGAAAGTGGTGTTTGCGAACTTTGTGGATTTTGGAAAAGAGTGTTTGAGGACTTTAAGAATTTGGAAGGGAATGTGTTTAAGAACATGGGGAATTTGGAAGAGAATGGGGATTGTGTTTGGGAAATGTTTTAGAGCATGGAGAACTTTGAAAGAGAATAGAGAAGTGTTTGGAGAATTTATAGAAGAAGAGAAAGGAAAAATGCTTGAGATTTATAGTACTAGGATCTTGTTACAACAATTGAGAACTACAAAGGGAAACTAAGAGAATTTGAGGGAGAGAAGGGAAGGGAGCTCTAGAGAAGTGTTTGAGAGCTCCCCCCCTGGGGGTTGTTATTACAAGCTTAGAGAACTTCCCTATTTATAGGCCTAGGGGAAGTGAAAATCTGAATTCAATAATACTAATGCATACAACACTTGAATTATAAAATCTGAAATGATTGATGCACTTGTATTAGAAAATCTTCAATGGTTGATGCACTTGTATTAGAAAATCTTCAATGGTTGATGCACTTCCCCAATAAATCCCACCAGCAGCCCTAGCTCATCTTCATGTCAGCATGACCAAGCTTCCAACCAGAAATGATAGCTCATGCCTAGCTCACCATGACCAAGCATCCAACCAGCACATGCTGAGGTCAGCATGACCAGCAACTTCAAGGGCTTACAACTTGGGATTCTCTTAATCAAATTAGGACTTTAAGCACTTGAAATTGAAGTTCAGAATGTCTTCTTTCCAGCCATATGTTATTTGGGCCAATCCAAGGTCGGATGAAGAAGTTAAGGCCGAAACAAATTTATAACTCATTTTCCGCGCTGATAAGATCCATCCTGAGCATGGTTCAGTGTTTGCTAGGAAACTGACTCCAGATTTATCCAATGGGGCTGAATTTTGGATATGTTATAGTACACACACATTGGAACAACTTTCATGAAGAATGTGGCCTCATTCGAGCTATGTAGGCTGCTGAAACAAAGCTTGCATTATGACCTACGGAACTGGACTGGCAGGGGGCTGTAGCCATAATGAATTTGTCTTTAAGCTCTTCATCCATTCCTCCAAATTAGGCCTTAACATGCTTGAATTGCATGAATTATGTTCTCCAAAGCCATCATTGTTACCTAAAGCTCAATGAACTGAAATATAAACACAAAAAGGATTAAAAGCACAAGTTTAACTCAAAAACATAACCAAATCATAAGCTAGAAGGGTAAGAATTAATATACAATTATGAACCGATCAAATACCCCCAAACCTAGATTTTGCTAGTCCTCGAGCAAAACAACACAAAACAAAGTTAAAAACAAAACTAGAAGTTAACTAAACCACTTTCGTAGGTAACTCGATTGCATTTAGCATATGCAACAAGCCTTTAAACCTCTAGGCATCCCTAGTAGGAGGAGTTGTGTCTCCTGAGGGTTTAACAATATCAATACCCACAAACGTTTTTCTAACTCTACAAAACAAATTGGTTAGAAAACTTAAAAGATTGTTAGTCCTTAAGCAAAACCAAAAACAAAAACAAACATAAATACATTAATTAACAAAAACAAAACAAAAACAAAAACAAACACAAAAACACAAAGAACTCAAAACAATCTTTCCGAACATTTTCTGAAGAGAAATGACTCATGCACATGACTCAAAAGTTTTTAATAATAAAAACTCAATTCTAGACATTATTTACAAAGCGGCAAAGTTCAAAACATAATATGCTCAAAGTGTAGTAGTGTGATAGCCAAATGCAACAAATTCCTCAATCTTAGTTTTCACACAATTTCAAAAATTATACAAAGCACAAGTTCAACTTCAAATCTCACCAAAGTTGTCCTCTCACAAATGAATCACTCAGAAGAGGGCTATCATACAAATGAATCACTCAAAATGGTTAACAATGGAAAATCATACTAAGCATGCATAAGGTTAGCTTGAAAGGCACAAACGATCCAAAGAAGGCCTTAATATCATTTCTTAAATGTCATGAAATCAAATTGCATAAGAATGAATGACTTTTAAGTGTTCAACCAAATCAATGAATAATGAGATCAAACAACAACTTTGACGACAAGAAAATTAGAGTATGTATATAACACTCATGAATTGAAGGACAAGGCTCAAAAGCTCACTTTATATGGTTGGTTATATAAGTCTAATTTATGCTTCATACAATTCTTTAGATTATGCAAATCCTTTAATTGGAAAATTATGAAACAAATGGCAAGTGTAAAGAAGGTTTCAAGCATGTCATGATAGAACAATGCCAAATTTTAAAATTTTAAAATTTAATTTTTTTTTTAATAAAGAAAAAAAACACTAAAATAAAATGAAATCCAATTTTTATTTAAGTCATGCAAAGATTTATCACTATCTCATCATAAGTGTTCGGAAAGTGACTCAAAACAAAAACAAAACTCAAATAGAAGAAAAACAAGCAATTTTTTTTTTTAAATTAAGAAAAAAAATAAAATAATACATGCTAAACTCCAATACCCCCAAACCTAGAAATGAACATTGTCCTCAATGTTTAAAAATTAGCCACAAACAATGTCATAACAACAAATGAAAGGTATTAAAGCAAATAAAAATCACAAAACATACAAAAATAAAATAAAATAATTACAAAATAAAAATTACAAAACAAACAATCAAACAAACAAAAAAAATAAAAATAAAACAGTAAACCATAATCACACAATTCTGAAACCCAAAAAAAATTTGAAGCCCAAAGCCCACAATTTCGAAACACAAACCATGGTGAATTTAACCCACTTTGAAACCCAAACTAAGGTGAAACCCGACCCAAAATGAATTCCGAAGCCCACACGTTTCAATTTATTTATTTTAATTTAATTTTTATTTTTAAGATGAAACGTGAATTGGAAGGGCAAAGGGTGAGATTTCTGAAAAGAAGGCACGTGGTCCCTAATGTCATCTCATGGTTAGTCATAGGCAGGCTGAGTGAGACACGCGTCGCAGATAGAGAAGCGCCGCAGATTTCACAAGCGGAAATTACGGGCTAATGGAAAGGCGCGAAGACTTTCCTGAACGCGTCCGTTCAGAAAAGACACATTGTGATAAATGCGTTGGGTATGGTTGGAAAGCGAGAAGGTTGTGGGACTCAAGGAATGCTGGAGATTCAGAAATTGCTAGACGGCACGCTCAATGGCTAGGGTTTGGCAAACTAAGTCTATAAGAAGGAAAAAGAAGGGAAAACACACAAACTCAAAAACACAAAAGAGAAAAGAAGCAAGAAAAAGAAAAAAGTGGGAAATCAAATGGCCTCTTCCTACCCATTTTCGTTGGATCTCAACCTAGCTCCACCGACTCAGACATGGGGCCAAGAGGCGGCACCAGTATGGGTACCCTACTTTGCCTCCGCAAGGGGGCCTGTGACTGTCAATGACTCAATACTCCTGGACAACGATGTTGCCATTGGAGTTGGCAGAAATTTAGTGACCCCTAAAGATATACGTGTGTTCGGGACAAGGGATGACAACCGGGTCACGAGTGATGCCCTAGCACTGAGCGTGCAGAGTACAGCATGTGTTGCAAGTTTGGGTCATCGCCTACTGCGAAGTCCCATGAGGTAGAGATTCTGAAAGGTCAGTGAGCGGCGGAGCGAAGTATGGTTGAAGAGTGTCAGAGTGCTATAAAAAGCTTGAAAAGGGAGCGGTCAAGGATAGTGGAGGTGAATCGACACCAGCTAGACGTATTGCGGGACGAGAATAAAAACCTATCAAAGATGGTAGAGTTGTACTCTCGCGACATGCGGAAACAGCTGGAGGACCTAGACCGACCGGGTAAACGCAAGAAACCAGATCGCGAGAAAAGTTATACTGAAGCTAAGATTGCGATCTTTGGGAGCTCAAGTGATGAGCCCTAAGAAATGATTTCAGCTTTTATTTATTTTTTTAATTTTAAAATGTATGTTTTTTTATTTTTATTTTTAAATTTGGGAAATAAAAAGTTATGTTATCTCAAAGACACGAATGATCCTAAATTTAAAGAACGACTATCAAACAAAAACATGAAAACCCAAACATGCATTTTATTTTTAGTGAAGTAAACACACAAGTAACTGCTTATTTTAAGAGAAAAACTTAAGGATGACCAGTTAAGGGCCTCAGAAAAACACAGGTAAGGGATCCGGGAAGGTTGGAGGGGTCACAATGGTCCCTCTTAAAACCCAAACTTCTTAGACACCGAAGGTGCCGCCTAAAGAACTCCTAGACACTCTATAGACTGCGGTTGCTCATCTGGAGTTACCAAAAGTTTAGCTCCTTCCAAGAATATCCTATGAGTTTTAAATTATACTACATAATTAAATAAAAACAAAATAAATAAATAAAAACTTAAATAAACACACAATTCAAAAAATAATTTAAAAGAAGAGATGGGATTCTTGCACCAGGTGTCCAAGACGCATCTTTAATTTTATCTCTTCTTCCAACCAAATTCTTAAGAAACCTGTCAAACAAAAAAAACAAGTTAATTTTAAATTAAAAAGAAAAACAATGAATAAAGAAAAATAAAATAAAAGAAAAAGAAAAAGGAAAATACACTTCCCCAAACTTAAATCAAACAAAGACGACAAACGGAAAAGAAAGCACAGTTCCCTAACTGTTTGTGTCGAATTCACTGCATCAAAATAGATTCAGTTGCATCCTCAACTTGTGATACTCGCAAGTGCACGAGCCGTTCGGTAGTATAGCATATGTAGGTGCGAGGTCGATCCCACGAGGATTGGTGATTGAATGATCCAATTCATTTCCCTACAAAAAACAGAAATGGAAAAGAAAATAAATAAAACAAGAAAAAGGAAATAACTCAAGCAAATAAGTTCCCAAGTTCAATTAGATTAACGGATTGATTCTAGCTAAAGTATGATTAAGCCATGGTGTGTGGTCATAACCTTGTGTTCCTAATTCCCTAATTTGATCATTTGTTGTCTAACCTAAAATTAAGCATTAGGAACCCATTAAGCATAGAAGAACAATTTAAACAACCAAGCATGTATCTAATCCCTGTTGTCGAATGTCCATACATACTCTTCTTATTCATAGTTCAATTCGAATTAAAGCATGGTGTATACTCTTAATTCAAACCAAGATAGCTAACATGCAAACCTAAATGGTGATCAATCATTCAAACTAGCATATTAACTTATAAGCATAATGAATAAGAACAAAAACCATAATTGAAACTTGGAAACTAATTAAACTTGAATACTTAAGAAAGAATGTACATTACAAATAAAATTAAAGTAGAACTTGAAAACTTGAAGAAAAATTCAGTAAACTCATTCTACTACAACAATTAACAACTTGAAAGGAAACTAAGAAAATTTGAGGGAGAGAAGGGAAGGGAGCTCTAGAGAAGTATTTGAGAGCTCCCCCCTTGGGGTGTGTTTTGAAGCTTGAAGGCTTCTCTATTTATAGGGCTAAGAGGGAGGAACAACATGATGAATTCCCACACCATCCTTCATCTTTTGCAGCTGCACCTCAAGATTCTTCACATGGGTTCAGATGTGCATGTGGCTGCCCTTTTGCTGCCAACCCATGTGGTTGCCTTTTGGTTGCTGAAAAACGAGTTTTCTGAACCAGACTTGGTGTAGGAAGGCCATAGGTCTCAAAACGTATCCAATGGGGCTGAAATTTGGATATGTTATACTAGACACCCATTGGAACAACTTCTATGAAGAAAGTATTCCCATCGGAGTAGTAGAAGTGTGTGTTTTGGACCTCGAAAGTTGGCTGCCGAACAGAGACTGGAATTGACTTCATTTCATTTCTTTTCTTTCTTTTTGCTTCACATGCATGTGCATGCTTTTCTTTAATAGCTCAAAAGCTGATCTCCAGCTCCAAAGTGATCTGCCAATTCAATGCCCATATTCAAAGGCTAAGCAAAAATGCCTCTCATCATTCCTCATTCTTCTCTCTCTCCTTTCCACCATGGCACTTTAACCTTTGTCTCTTCCTTGTCCCCTTTGCCATGATGTATTTTTGTCCTCACAAATATGCTCTTGCTTTCTCTTTAATAGCTGGAATGCCTCCCCACTTCACTCATTATGTTGAGTATAAAGTCAGTTATAGCTAGGGAGAGGCACATGGCTAAAAGGAGGCACATGGCAAAAGCTGGCAGCTGGAAATCCTGCTGAGCAAGGTTGGGTGTTGGACGGGCTGAGCACTCCACAAATTTCCAATTGGGCTGAAAATTGGATATGTTGTAGTAGACACCCATTGGAACAAGTTTCATGAAGATCTTCACCTCATTCGAGCCCCATAGCATGCTGATCCAAGTCCACGAAGCTGACCTACGAAATTGGGCTGGAAATGGGTTGTAGCCAAAATGTGTTTGTCTTTAAGCTCTTCTTCCATTCACCCAAATCAGGCCTTAACATGCATGAATTGCATCATTTCCTATCCAAATTCATCATTGTTACCTAAATCTCAATTAACTGAAACACAAACACAAAAAGAATTAAAAGCACAAGTTTAACTCAAAAACATAACCAAATCATAAGCTAGAAAGGTACAAAATGATATACAATTATGAACCGATCAAATACCCCCAAACCTAGATTTTGCTAGTCCTCGAGCAAAACAACACAAAACAAAGTTAAAAACAAAACATGAAGTTAACTAAACCACTTCCGCAGGTAACTCGATTGCATTGAGCATATGCAACAAGCCTTTAAACCTCTAGGCAACCCTAGTAGGAGGAGTTGTGTCTCCTGAGGGTTTAACAGAAACGATACCCACAAACGTTTTATTAACTCTACAAAACAAAGTGGTTAGAAAATTTATTAGAATTGTTAGTCCTTAAGCAAAATAAAAGAAAAACAAAAACAAAAAAAATTACAAAAAGCAAAAAGTAAAAATAAGTAAAAAGAAAACTCAAAACAATCTTTCCGAACATTTTCTGAAAAGAAATGACTCATGCACATGACTCAAAAGTTAAAAGCTCAATTTTAGACATTATTTACAAGGTGGCAAAGTTCAAAACACAATATGCTCAAAGTGTAGTAGTGTGATTGCCAAATGCAACAAATTCTCCAATCTTAGTTTTCACATAATTTCAAAAATCATACCATGCACAAATGCAACTTCAAATCTCACCAAAGTTGTCCTCTCACAAATGAATCACTCAGAAGAGGGCTACAATGCAACACTCAGTTATAAACATGAGATTAGAGTTAAATCATAAGGAACTTAACTCAAAAATAGGAAGATGAAGAACTTGCATTAATATGATCTCAAGAAGGATGCCAAACACTTAAAAGTAAGAAAATGCATGCAATTCAACCATATGACATTTAAGATCAATTTAGGTCTTTATTATAGGTTGTAATGGGGGCAAGGGTGTAAGGTGAGTGACAATTGAAAGGTATAGATAAAACAAAGTCCAAGGAACTCAAAATATAAGAGCATAAAAAAAAAATTGTTTACAAGACTTCGAATCATCACGATTAGATTTTTTTCTTTTACATAATCAAAACTCCTTATACCTTCATTTACAATGGTACATACTCCTTTCCAAACACGAACGAAACCCAAAAACGAAATTTCATTCAACTACCATTTAATGACAACCTGTTTTTTTCTTTTCTTTCACCAATTGACTGAAGTTCTTTTTTTTTTTTTAAAGTAATATCCATTCCCAAACTTAGCTTGAAAAACACATCCGAATTAGAGCTCATGAGTTCCTTAGAAAGGTAAATATTTGTTTTTCGGGCTAAGGCGAGGAAATATAATTGGTAAAATGAAAGAAAAGGTTTACATGTAGGCTCAAAATGGTTAACAATGGGAAATCATGCTTAAGCATGCATAATGTTAGCTTGAAAGTCACAAACGGTCCAAAGAATGCCTTAATATCATTTCTTAAATGTCATGAAATCAAATTGCAAAAGAATGAATGACTTTTAAGTGTTCAACCAAATCAATGAATAATGAGATCAAACAACAACTTTGATGACAAGAAAATAAGAGTATGTGTATAACACTCATGAAATGAAGCACAAGGCTCAAAAGCTCGCATTATATGGTTATATAAGTCTAATTTATGCTTGATACAATTCTTTGGGTCATGCAAATCCTTTAATTGGAAAATTATGAAACAAATGGCAAGTGCAAAGAAGGTTTCAAACATATCATGCTAGAACGATGCCAAATTTTTATTTCTTTTTATTTTTATTTTAAATTTTTTGAAATAAAAATTTACAAGGAAAAAAAATTAATAATAATAAATAAATAAAATTCAATTTTCATTTAAGTCATGCAAACATTTATCACAATCTCATCAAATGTGTTCGGAAAGTAAATAAAATCAAAATAAAAATAAAATAAAAATTAAAGCAAGACTTAAACAAAATAAAATAAAAACAAGCAAGAAATTTTTTTTTTTTTTTTTTTAAATTTTAAGAAAAACCAAGTTTACTTGTTAAACTCCAATACCCCCAAACCTAGAAATGAACATTGTCTTCAATGTTTACAAATTAGGAACAAGCAATTTCATAACAAGAAATGAAAGGTACTAAAGTAAATATAAAATCACAAAACACACACGAATTAAAATACAAAAATAAAATAATTACAAAATAAAAATTACAAAGCAAACAAACAAATAAAAAAAAGAAAAAAAAGAAATGAAACAGTAAAACACTCGAAACAGAAAGCCCTAAACAAACAGTCTTACGCAAACCAAAACCCAAACGATTGAAAACCCAACCCAAAAGAAGTTAACACATTTTGAAACCTAACAACGGTGAAAACCCGACCCGCAATGAAATCCGAAGCCCACATGTTATTTTTTTTATTTTTTTATTTTTTTAAAATAAAATGAAACTTGAATTGGGAGCGCGAAGGCGGGATTTCTAAAAAGAAAAAGTGTGGTCCCTGATGCCTTGGTTCCTGGGAAGTCACGGGTGAAAAGGGTGAGGGACGTGTTCGACGCGCAGAGGCCACTTTCACATCCCCCAAGCCTGAATTGTTGGCTCCCTAACTAAAATAGAATAAAGATGATAGCCGAAAGGTAAAGGCAAAAAAAAAAAAAAAAAAAAAACAAAGCTCCAGAAAATGAAAGTAACGGGCAAAAACACAAAACACCAGAAAACACGGAAAAAAGAAAAGTAAAGTGAAAGTAAAGGTGCTCCCCCTTGAAGCGATTAGGTAGAGCATGCCCGGGAAATCCGAAGTGGTGATGGCTCTCTCTCATCAGCATATGTCTATTTAAACCACGCCTCTAAACGGATGATACCCAGTATTTCTTCCTGCAAACTCAAAGAAAAACATCAAAAAATTCAGAAGCAAAACAAATGGCATCCTCATGCACTCACCTTGATGATCTCAACCTTGAGCTGTCCCTTGCACCATCAAATGCCCAGGATAAGGGCTTCTCCAACCCCTGTCTTCCCAAACTCCACATATCATCACGGCACGGCCTCAAACTTTGCTGAGGCAATACCGATTTGTGCTGAGGCAAGGCCGAGACAGAGCAGGTGCAGCTGGGAGGTATGATTGGCAGCAAGCTCACACCGGGGAGATCATTGGCGTATAGCACATAGGTCTAACAAGGAGGCAGTGGATGAGTCCCACACTTTTACCGCGCTCCACGCGGTCTCGGCCACAAATCTGGGCTTGCGCCTCCTGGCGAGACACGGGAGTGCGGAGCACTGAGCGAGGAGGTGGCTTCCTTGAAGGCTATGGTGGCGGACTCCAGAAGCGGCTTCCTTGCCAATCAGGATGTGGAAGAACTGGAGAGAAAGAATGAGGACCATGTAGAGCTGCTGAGATTCTACAAGTGCGAGAAAATAAAGGCAAGCCATGATGATGATGAAGATGAAGAAGATGAAGAAGAAAAAAAAAAAAAAAAAAAAAAAAAAAAGAAGAAGTTGTTTTTATTTTATTTTTTGTTTTCGTTTTTTTTTTTTTTTTTTTTTGTTTTTTTTTTATGCAACGTTTTGAAATAAAATAAAAATGTGTTTTAACACTCAGAAATAAACTAACTTATCAAACCACATAAATAAATAAATAAACTAACTTAAGAAAAAGAAACAAAAAGAAAGACTATACAAAAAAGAAAACAAAGAAAATAATTATAAAAAACTTAATTTAAAAACACACGAATATACAAGCAACTCACGGATGACCAGTTAAGGGCCTAGAAAACACAGCCAGGGGATCCGGGAAGGTTGGAGGGGTCACAATGGTCCCTCTTAAAACCCAAACTTCTTAGACACCGAAGGTGTCGCCTATAGAACTCCTAGACACATTTATTGACGGAAGTGCTCAGCTGGGGTTACCATAAGTTAGCTCATATGAAAAATCTTTTTTAAATTTTAAGATAAGAAACAAAAACAAATTAAGATAGAATGAAACAACAAACCATAAACGAAAATGAACTAAGTACTCTAAACAAACTCAAACAAACGAAATAAAATGTTGTACTAAAAGAAACAAACCAAGAAACCAAAGAAAAACACAAACAGCACTTTCTATCACCTATTTATCACCCTTTTATCACCATTTGGACAGATTCGTTTCTCTGTTTTCCAGCTTCGACCTCTGTTCAGTTTTTAGCCTATAACTTTCAAACCGTAAGTCCAAATTTTACGTTCTTCATATGGTTGGATTCAGCACAGAAAAACAAAGAACCCTGGGCGGTCCAAAAGGTAAAAACAATTACGGAATTAAACAGAATTCAAAGAAGAGAAAGGATTGAAATGCTTCCTCTTGAAGCGATTAGGTCGAGCATGGATGCACTTGGAGGTCGCGACTTCTCCCATTGCTCCACACTTCCCATTTTTATGATTGTGGTTGTCATCTCTCTCCATTTTTATTAAGCTTTCATAAATTGCTAAAACAAACACACAAACTTGAAATGGAATTAAAAGGATTAGGAAATAAAAACTAAAATGAAAAGGAAAAACTAAACTAAAACATCTAATTCCATGCTTCAAAGTAACAAACACCAATGGGTTGTGTAAGCTGGGACTTAAACCCAGTTCTCTTGCTTGTTAGGCAATTGTCCTATTCCGTTGGACTACAAACACAACTTGTCCATTAACGTCATTCACTCAGGAAACTGTCTAGAAAAAGATGAAACTGAAAAATAAAAATAAAACAAGCAGGGAAAAGAAATAGAACCAAACTATGTTGCCAATCCCCGGCAACGGCGCAAAAACTTGTTGTGTCGGATTCACTGCATCAAAATAGATTCAGTTGCATCCTCAACTTGTGATACTCGCAAGTGCACGAGCCGTTCGGTAGTATAGCATATGTAGGTGCGAGGTTCGATCCCACGAGGATTGGTGATTGAATGATCCAATTCATTTCCCTACAAAAAACAGAAATGGAAAAGAAAATAAATAAAACAAGAAAAAGGAAATAACTCAAGCAAATAAGTTCCCAAGTTCAATTAGATTAACGGATTGATTCTAGCTAAAGTATGATTAAGCCATGGTGTGTGGTCATAACCTTGTGTTCCTAATTCCCTAATTTGATCATTTGTTGTCTAACCTAAAATTAAGCATTAGGAACCCATTAAGCATAGAAGAACAATTTAAACAACCAAGCATGTATCTAATCCCTGTTGTCGAATGTCCATACATACTCTTCTTATTCATAGTTCAATTTGAATTAAAGCATGGTGTATACTCTTAATTCAAACCAAGATAGCTAACATGCAAACCTAAATGGTGATCAATCATTCAAACTAGCATATTAACTTATAAGCATAATGAATAAGAACAAAAACCATAATTGAAACTTGGAAACTAATTAAACTTGAATACTTAAGAAAGAATGTACATTACAAATAAAATTAAAGTAGAACTTGAAAACTTGAAGAAAAATTCAGTAAACTCATTCTACTACAACAATTAACAACTTGAAAGGAAACTAAGAAAATTTGAGGGAGAGAAGGGAAGGGAGCTCTAGAGAAGTATTTGAGAGCTCCCCCCTTGGGGTGTGTTTTGAAGCTTGAAGGCTTCTCTATTTATAGGGCTAAGAGGGAGGAACAACATGATGAATTCCCACACCATCCTTCATCTTTTGCAGCTGCACCTCAAGCGCTAGAACATCATAATAAGGTGCGAGGAGTCATTCGGTGAGTTTTGAGTGAAATCCAAGCGCTAGAACTTTGCAATACACCAACCTCTCCATTTAACGCACAAACCGAGTACGAACTTGAATTGTCCAATTTCTTAAACCTATGGATTTCGATATCGAGCCCAAAACTTGTGCAACAACATAATAAGGTGGGAGGAGTCATTCGGTGAGTTTTGAGTGAAATCCAAGCGCTAGAACTATGCAATACACCAACCACTCCATTTAAGGCACAAACTGAGTACGAACTTGAATTGTCCAATTTGTATGGCCTATGGATTTCGGATCGTGCCAAAAGCTTGTGCAACATCATAATAAGGTGGGAGGAGTCAGTTGGTGAGTTTTGAGTGAAACCCAAGTGCTAGATCTATGCAATACACCAACCACTCCATTTAAGGCACAAACTGAGTACGAACTTCAATTGTCCAATTTCTTAAACCTATGGAGTTCGATTCGATCCCAAAACTTGTGCAACATCATAATAAGGTGGGAGGAGTCATTCGGTGAGTTTTGAGTGAAATCCAAGCGCTAGAACTATGCAATACACCAACCACTCCATTTAAGGCACAACTGAAGTACGAACTTGAATTGTCCAATTTGTTTGGCCTATGGATTTCGTATCGAGCCCTAACCTTGTGCAACATCATAATAAGGTGGGAGGAGTCATTCGGTGAGTTTTAAGTGGAATCCAAGTGCTAGAACTATGCAATACACCATCCACTCCATTTAAGGCACAAACTGAGTACGAACTTGAATTGTCCAATTTGTATGGCCTATGGATTTCGATCGTGCCCAAAACTTGTGCAACATCATAATAAGGTGGGAGGAGTCATTCGGTGAGTTTTGAGTGAAATCCAAGCGCTAGAACTATGCAATACACCAACCACTCCATTTAAGGCACAAACTGAGTACGAACTTGAATTGTCCAATTTGTTTGGCCTATGGATTTCGAATCGAGCCCAAAACTTGTGCAACATCATAATAAGGTAGGAGGACTCATTCGGTGAGTTTTGAGTGAAATACAAGCGCTAGAACTATGCAATACACCAACCACTCTATTTAAGGCACAAATTGAGTACGCACTTGAATTGTCCAATTTGTATGGCCTATGGATTTCGATCGAGCCCAAAACTTGTGCAACATCATAATAAGGTGCGAGGAGTGATTCGGTGAGTTTTGAGTGAAATCCAAGCGCTAGAACTTTGCAATACACCAACCTCTCCATTTAACGCACAAACCGAGTACGAACTTGAATTGTCCAATTTCTTAAACCTATGGATTTCGGATTCAGCCCAAAACTTGTGCAACAACATAATAAGGTGGGAGGAGTCATTCGGTGAGTTTTGAGTGAAATCCAAGCGCTAGATCTATGGAATACACCAACCACTGCATTAAAGGCACAAACTGAGTACGAACTTGAATTGTCCAATTTGTAAGGCCTATGGATTTCGATTCGAGCCCAAAACCTGTACAACATCATAATAAGGTGGGAGGAGTCATTCGGTGAGTTTTGAGTGAAATCCAAGGGCTAGAACTACGCAATACACCAACCACTCCATTTAAGGCACAAACTGAGTACGAACTTGAATTGTCCAATTTCTTACACCTATGGATTTCGGATCTAGCCCAAAACTTGTACAACATCATAATAAGGTGGGAGGAGTCATTCGGTGAGTTTTGAGTGAAATCCAAGCGCTAGAACTATGCAATACACCAACCACTCCATTTAAGGCACAAACTGAGTTTCGAACTTGAATTGTCCAATTTGTATGGCCTATGGAATTCGAATCGAGCCAAAAACTTGTGCAACATCATAATAAGGTAGGAGGACTCATTCGGTGAGTTTTGAGTGAAATCCAACCGCTAGAACTATGCAATACACCAACCACTCCATTTAAGGCACAACTGAGTACGAACTTGAATTATCCAATTTGTATGGCCCATGGATTTCGATTCGAGCCCAAAACTTGTGGAACATCGTAATAAGGTCGGAGGAGTCAGTCGGTGAGTTTTGAGTGAAATCCAACCGCTAGAACTATGCAATACACCAACCACTCCATTTAAGGCACAAACTGAGTACGAACTTGAATTGTCCAATTTCTTACACCTATGGAGTTCGGATCGATCCCAAAACTTGTGCAACAACATAATAAGGTGGGAGGAGTCATTAAGTGACTTTTGAGTGAAATCCAAGCGCTAGAACTATGCAATACACCAACCACTCCATTTAAGGCACAAACTGAGTACGAACTTGAATTGTCCAATTTGTATGGCCTATGGATTTCGGAATCGAGCCCAAAACTTGTGGAACATCATAATAAGGTGGGAGGACTCATTCGTTGAGTTTTGAGTGAAATCCAAGCGCTAGAACTATGCAATACACCAACCACTCCATTTAAGGCACAAACTGAGTACGAACTTGAATTGTCCAATTTCTTACACCTATGGAGTTCGGATCGATCCCAAAACTTGTGCAACATCATTATAAGGTGGGAAGAGTCATTCGGTGAGTTTTGAGTGAAATCCAAGAGCTAGAACTATGCAATACACCAATTACTCCATTTAAGGCACAAATTGAGTACGAACTGAATTGTCCAATTTCTTACACCTAGGGATTTCCGATTCGAGCCCAAAAGTTGTGCAACATCATAATAAGTTGGGAGGAGTCATTCGGTTAGTTTTGAGTGAAATCCAAACGCTAGAACTATGCAATACAGTAACCACTCCAGTAAAGGCACAACTGAAGTACGAACTTGAATTGTCCAATTTCTTACACCTATGGAGTTCGGTGAGTTTTGACTGAAATCCAAGCGCTAGAACTATGCAATACACCAACCACTCCATTTAAGGCACAAACTGAGTTCGAACTTGAATTGTCCAATTTGTATGGCCTATGGAATTCGAAAATCGAGCCCAAAACTTGTGCAACATCATAATAAGGTAGGAGGACTCATTCGGTGAGTTTTGAGTGAAATCCAAGCGCTAGAACTATGCAATACACCAACCACTCCATTTAAGGCACAAACTAAGTACGAACTTGACTTTTCCAATTTGTATGGCCTATGGATTTCGGATCGAGCCCAAAACTTGTGGAACATCATAATAAGGTGGGAGGACTCATTCGGTGAGTTTTGAGTGAAATCCAACCGCTAGAACTATGCAATACACCAACCACTCCATTTAAGGCACAAACTGAGTACGAACTTGAATTGTCCAATTTCTTACACCTATGGAGTTCCGAATCGTTCCCAAAACTTGTGCAACGTCATAATAAGGTGGGAGGAGTCAGTCGGTGAGTTTTGAGTGAAATCCAAGTGCTAGAACTATGCAATACACCATCCACTCCATTTAAGGCACAAACTCAGGACGAACTTGAATTGTCCAATTTGTATGGTCTATGGATTTCGGATCGTGCCAAAAACTTGTGCAACATCATAATATGGTGGGAAGAGTCATTCGGTGAGTTTTGACTGAAATCCAAGCGCTAGAACTATGCAATACACCAACCACTCCATTTAAGGCACAAACTGAGTACGAACTTGAATTATCCAATTTGTATGGCCCATGGATTTCGTATCGAGCCCAAAACTTGTGGAACATCGTAATAAGGTCGGAGGAGTCAGTCGGTGAGTTTTGAGTGAAATCCAACCGCTAGAACTATGCAATACACCAACCACTCCATTTAAGGCACAAACTGAGTACGAACTTGAATTGTCCAATTTCTTACACCTATGGAGTTCGGATCGAATCCCAAAACTTGTGCAACAACATAATAAGGTGGGAGGAGTCATTAAGTGACTTTTGAGTGAAATCCAAGCGCTAGAACTATGCAATACACCAACCACTCCATTTAAGGCACAACTGAGTACGAACTTGAATTGTCCAATTTGTATGGCCTATGGATTTCGAATCGAGCCCAAAACTTGTGGAACATCATAATAAGGTGGGAGGACTCATTCGTTGAGTTTTGAGTGAAATCCAAGCGCTAGAACTATGCAATACACCAACCACTCCATTTAAGGCACAAACTGAGTACGAACTTGAATTGTCCAATTTCTTACACCTATGGAGTTCGATCGAATCCCAAAACTTGTGCAACATCATTATAAGGTGGGAAGAGTCATTCGGTGAGTTTTGAGTGAAATCCAAGAGCTAGAACTATGCAATACACCAATTACTCCATTTAAGGCACAAATTGAGTACGAACTGAATTGTCCAATTTCTTACACCTAGGGATTTCGGATTCGAGCCCAAAAGTTGTGCAACATCATAATAAGTTGGGAGGAGTCATTCGGTTAGTTTTGAGTGAAATCCAAACGCTAGAACTATGCAATACAGGTAACCACTCCAGTAAAGGCACAAACTGAAGTACGAACTTGAATTGTCCAATTTCTATGGCCTATGGATTTCGGATTCGATCCCAAAACTTGTGCAACATCATAATAAGGTGGGAGGAGTCATTCGGAGAGTTTTGAGTGAAATCCAAGAGCTAGAACTATGCAATACACCAACCACTCCATTTAAGGCACAAACTGAGTACGAACTTGAATTGTCCAATTTCTTACACCTATTGATTTCGAATCGAGCCCAAAACTTGTGCAACAACATAATAAGGTGGGAAAAGTCATTCGGTGAATTTTGAGTTAAATCCAAGCGCTAGAACTATGCAATACACGAACCACTCCATTTAAGGCACAAACTAAGTACGAACTTGAATTGTCCAATTTCTTACACCTATGGATTTCGGATCAGGCCCAAACCTTGTGCAACAACATAATAAGGTGGGAGGAGTCAATCGGTGTGTTTTGAGTGAAATCCAAGCGCTAGAACAATGCAATACACCAACCACTCCATTTAAGGCACAAACTGAGTACCAACTTAAATTGTCCAATTTGTATGGCCAATGGATTTCCGAATCGAGCCCAAAACTTGTGCAACATCATAATAAGGTGGGAGGAGTCATTCGGTGAGTTTTGAGGGAAATCCAAGCGCTAGAACTATGCAATACACCAACCACTCCAAGGCACAAACTGAGTACGAACTTGAATTGTCCAATTTCATACCCCTATGGATTTCGATTCGAGCCCAAAACTTGTGCAACATCATAATAAGGTGGGAGGATTCATTCGGTGAGTTTTGAGTGAAATCTGGCGCTGTTGCGTAGATTAAGCTGCACCAAAATGGATTCAACTGCATCCTCAACTTGTGATACTCGCAAGTGCCCGAACCGTTGGTAGTTTAGCGTATGTAAGTGCGAGGTCGATTCCACAGGGATTGGTGATTGAATGATCCAACTCAGTTTTCCTACACAAAACAAAAATGAAAGAAACAAAACAAGAAGAAAGAAAGTAACTAGGACAAGATGGTGTTGTTTTAGAATCCACCCTAATTGTTCTAATCATGTTATGGCAGCAAGTAAACAAATTGATTCACTCAGGAAGATGCTCAGAAATAAGTCCATGGTGTTTGGATCAAATTGTATTGAACATCACAAGGACCCCAAGCATGGTGTTTACATTAGGAGACCTAGAAACCAAATCACATAAGTTGCTAATGGATGGAATGAAGATGATCCCCAAACCTTCCCAACAAGAGAAAAATGCATAAAACCTCAGGTGATCAATCAAAGGATGCAAAAACAGCTCCATTAAAACAGTGAAGAAGAATTCATGAATGAAATCAAACTTTATAAACTCAAACCACGATACAAGACTAGCAAGATGTTTATTACAATTAATAACAGAAAAACAAAGTAAAACAAAGAAAATACAAGAAGAAAATAAAAGACAAAGGGAGGAGAAGAAGATAAGGACAGCATGCTAGAGATGGAAAAGAATCATCTCCATGGCTGCCAGGAGGCCAAAGCCTCCCAGCTGCTGCCTTCTCCCTTCTCTCCCTTTGTGACTCTCAACTTTCCCTCTCTTTGTGTACAATAGAAGTGTGAATGATGGAACTCTGAATCTGAGTTGAATGTGGAATGGAAGTGGTATTTATAGGGGAGAGGGGAGTGGGAAATCTGAATTGAATATGGCTAATGGACTCAACACTTGCATTAGATAATCAGAAATGGTTGCTCCACTAAATCCCACTAGCAGCCCTAGCTCATCCTCATGTCAGCATGACCAAGCTTCCATTCAGAAACCAATAGCTCATGCCTAGCTCATCATGACCAAGCATGCAATGAGCTCATCTTCCTGTCAGCATGATGTGTATTTCCATGGGCTCACGAATTGGGTTGGGCTGAATCAAATGATGACTTTAAGATGTCCATTTTGAAGTTCAGAATGTCATTGATCCAACCACACAAGTATTGGCCCAATCCAAGTTCGGATGAAGAAGATAAGTCCGAAATGAACTTCTAACTCAGGTTCCAGTTTTTGCACGTTTTTGCACCATATTGCTTCAAATGCCTTAAGTTGTATTCCTCTCATGCTCTCATGCTCTATTGGCCTACAAAACACACAAAGAGAGGCAAATAACTCAAAATTCTAAGAAACTAAGCAAAATGAGTAAGTAAATTGAGCATGTATATGTATGAAATTATGAGCTTAACAAAATCCAAGCACTAGAACTATGCAATACACCAACCACTCCATTTAAGGCACAAACTGAGTACGAACTTGAATTGTCCAATTTGTATGGCCTATGGATTTCGGATCGAGCCCAAAACTTGTGCAACATCATAATAAGGTGGGAGGAGTCATTCGGTGAGTTTTGAGTGAAATCCAAGCGCTAGAACTATGCAATACACCAACCACTCCATTTAAGGCCCAAACTGAGTACGAACTTGAATTGTCCAATTTCTTACACCTATGGGCTTCGGATCGAGCCCAAACCTTGTGTAACAACATAATAAGGTGGGAGGAGTCATTCGGTGAGTTTTGAGTGAAATCCAAGCGCTAGAACTATGCAATACACCAATGATCGGTGCATAATTACATGTCATTTTGTATCCTTCTAACTTATGATTTGGTTATGTTTTTGAGTTAAACTTGTGCTTTTAATAAGTTTTGTGTTTGTTTCAGTGTAATAAGCTTGAGACTCATTAAATGCATTTGGGAGACAAGTTAGCTCATCGGTGTCTGCAGATCAGTCAACTTCGCGAATTGGACTGTACTTGCTCAAAATGAACCAGGTGATGAGCCCTATATCATTGGAAAGATACGGAAGTCTAGTTTCTGGAGAATTTTACGGTTCATGATTCTGAGTCTTCTAGAGAAAGTTATACAAGTTTTGGCAACTTAAGGTCAAATTCGGCAGCATCTGTGTTACTGGGCCAAATATCACATTTGAAGGGCTTTCCGATTTTTCCTTGAGCTGGGCTGCATATGCTTGGAAAGATAATTCAAAGAGCTTCAAGATCCAGATTTTTCCAGATTTTGGAGGAGGGAAGATCAAGCCCAAATCAAGCCCACAAGCTGACTGCAATGAAGTCAATTCCAGTCTATTTTCGGCAGTCAACTTGCAAGGCCCAAAACATACACTTGTATTGCTCAGTTGGGAATACATTCTTCATACATGTTGTTCCAATGGGTGTCTATTATGACATATCCAAATATGAGCCCCATTGGATACATATTAAAGCCTCAGGCCTTCCTACACCAAGCCTAGTTCAGAAGAATCTTTTATTTCCAGCAACCAAAAGAAAACCCACATGGGTTGGCAGCAAAAGGCAGCCACAATTGAACACCTTTGAATTCCCATGTAAAGAAAGTTTGAGGTGCAGCAAAAGAAGTATGGGATGGAGTTGATTCCAACCACACTAACATTGGCAAGATGAAGTGGGAGTTATGGGTTGTATTAAAAGAGGAATGGTGGTGTTGGATTTCATCATGATGTTCCTCCCTCTTAGCCCTATAAAAAGAGAAGTCTTCAAGCTACAAAATTCACTTCAGCCATCCTCCACACTTCCATCATTCCATCAACACATCTAGAAATCATCCTCATACACTCCCATCAACCCCATACACTCTAGCAAGCAACCCAATACTCTAAACTGCCCCAAATCACCAAAACAGCTCCAGAAAACCTCCCTTCCATTTCCCTACGAATTTCCTCTTTCTCAACCATCACCACTCACCCAAACTCATCCCAAATCACCTACTAGCTGTCATACATCATTCTAGACGTGGGGAAGCTCTTGGAGAAGCATTAGACGTGGAGAAGCACTTGAAGAAGTCTTGGACACCACAAGAACTTCAGAAAAGGGGTTTTTCTATTCTTATTCCATTCCTTATGTTTTCTCATTTCTATCTGAGTTTATTTTTCATTATGAGCAGCTAATTTCATAACTAGGGCTTCGATGTAACCTAACATGAATATTCTGGGTTTATAAGTTTGGAGTTTCAAGTTTGATTCATGATTCATGTTTTTATTCATTATGCTTATCAGTTAATATGCTTGTTTGAATGATTTATCACCATTAGAACTTGTATGTTAGCTATCTTGGTTTGAATCAAGAGTAGACATCATGCTTTGATTCAAATTGAACTATGAATAGGAAGAGTATGTATGGACATTCGACAACAGAGATTAGATACATGCTTGGTTGTTTAAATTGTTCTTCTATGCTTAATGGGTTCCTAATGCTTAATTTAGGTTAGACAACAAATGATCAAATTAGGGAATTAGGAACACAAGGTTAGAACCAGACATCATGGCCTAATCATACTTTAGCTAGAATCAATCCTTGAATATGAATTAGACTTGTTACTTGACTTCTTATAACCCAGAATTGAATTGTTATGGTGATTCGAATGCCCTAGTCTCCAAATCTGTTTTCCATCTCTTAAAACCACTCTTTGTTACATTTGTTTACTTGTTTTTGTTTGCAATTTCATTTTGCTTATTTTGTTCAACAATCACAACCACTCTTGTCTCACTATGCCAAAAAAGGGCTTTAGCATCGGATAAAATCCGTTGCCTATTACACATAAATACCGTGGTATTGGTGACTGTTGCCTATTCCTATGTAATAGGCAACGGATATTCTCCGTCGCTGTTTATTACTTACTACATCGGATATCAAGTAAACTCCGATGCCTAAATAATTTACGGGTACCAAAAAAGGTTGACTTCTTGACGCCTAAACCCAGAAACAGCATCAATACTTTCAAAAGGGGTGAGGCTAAAGAGGTCTAATAGCATCAGTGATATCTACTATGCTGATGCATATTATCAATTACAACATTGTAGAAACAAATAATGGTGTTGTGAATTATGTTATACATCATCGCTTTTTTTATTTAGCGGACATGAAAAGCCTCCAATAGTGCTGGTTGTTACATAAATGCTGATGCTACTTCTCGTTTTAGGCATCAGTGATAATGGATGTCTGGTTGTTGTTTTTATCTTTCAACTTCAGTTATTTCTGGAAAACTGAAGTTGTTATAAACAATAGGCATCATTTATGCAAGGAAATGGTAGGTATTTTGCTTGTTTCACATAAACAGTAATTTAAATATATCCATACTTGTCTACATATATATATATATATATATATGCGCAAAATACTTGAATCATCCATACTTGTCACATCCAAATCATAAATTTACCGGCCCTACACCACAAAATACTAGCTAGAAAGACATGTAAAATGAAGGAATGTTTAGCTCAATCAAAAAGTCATTCTAGGACATGAGTTGCCAATTCTTCTCGCACCTCATCCAATTCCATTTGGGTGCAAGTGTCCTTCCTTCTAGCTCTATACTGGAAAAAAAAAAAACAAAAACATGTAGAAGGTAAACACAAAATATGAACATAAGCTTAAAAAGTGCAAGGTACTAAATTTGCATAAGATATGTTGTCACTTTAAAATAACCAATATGCAAATTTACGAAATCATATTGGTCAACAAGAAAATCTAATTTGTCAACCAATCTAATTAGATAACAGCAAGTCATTAAATGGATCCCACTCTTGTTTCAACTAGAAATTAAATGATCATGTGATGAGGGAGAGAGTAAGCCATGTACCACACAAAATACCCTCTTTTGAATTTCCTGCAAATTGAATTGAGGTTCAGATAAATAAAAGATTCCAAGTATATTATTTTCTAGTAGATGAAATTAAACTCTTAACGAAATAAGCCATGTACCATTAGTGCAAATATATACCAAGTAGGCACAACATTTAAGAGTAAGATAAGAATTCATAAGCCATGTACCGTAAGTGCAAATATATATTATTGTCTTATGATACAGAGATTGAAAATTTGCAGAAACAGAACAATAAGGCCCTTCCCACCATTGACTTCTAAATCGTGCATGCTTTAATTATAAAAATTGGGAATTTTAAGTCCAAATTGCTATAAAAATTGGAGTGGGATAAGTGGGGGAAGGAACATAGAAACTCAACTGGAACACAAAGTCAGGGATGGTCAACAACTGCGACGATGAACATATCTGAAGAGCTGCAGTAATCTATCTACATATACCACTTTCTTCCAGACCTAGAAACAAACGTTAGAATGACATTCTCTTGAAGCCATTTTCAAGTGATATGTAGTCTTAATGAATAACAATCACAAACAAAGTTAGGCATTCCAAATTGTCCACAAACAATTGCAGAGCAAATATTGCAGCCTTCATTCCAAAAGTTGGGTGAAGGACATATATTGCCTATGTAAAGAAGATAAAAGTTCAGAGAGATGATGGCAGATGTATAATTGCTTAAGTACTTGGACAAACTCAGTGGTACCTACATGCAGATTACGTTGGGGTTTACGACCAAGTATTTGTTGTACTCTTCTCATCCACCCCAAGTCTGGCTGACTGCAATACATGCAGGAAATGAAACCGAACTAGTTACAGATATTTACATATAAGCTTTTCAGGTACAGTTTTATCACTTCACTTGTATTCAAAATTAGAAATTAAACTCCACCAGACAAGTTCACATGGAGCGGAAGTATAGATTAGAAAAGTATAGATTAGAATTGTTTCAAGCTTTGCAAACTTAACTATGAAGAACTTACAGTCTAAAGATACTGCAGAATGGAAGTATACAAAAGACAAAATAAACCAAAAAATCTATGCGTGGGTTTTGAGAAGTGAATTTAGGACAACAACATAAACCAAAAAATCTATGCAGATCAATAAGACAAAATAAATGTGTTTTAGGTTTTACCTGAAGGAGAATTAGGAGTCGGAGAAAGCAATTTGCTTACTGTGTTTGAAACCTACACATAGCAACATAAAAAATTGGAAAAGGGTGAGAGCAGATATGAATTGGTTTGTCGGCTTCTCTGCTGTATTCCTTTGTTTTGGGATAGATTGGACATATTAATGTTCAGTCATACCAAGGCACAACTTTTTATATTTACTAGAACCACTTGAAAGGTCACTACATATAGATAATTTACAATTGAATTTTTCCTATAATGCCCTATTAGTAGTTAAATGCGTCTTTACCCAACAAAGACAAACCAAAATCAGATGAGAGATGGAAGGTGATTTATTGGAAGGCAGATTATAGTTCTCGCTTAACTAGTAAAACTTAATTTACCACACAAGTGATGTTTCACAGCTTATTGTCTAGGTAGAAATGAGCCAACAGCATATAGCAGCAGTCCATCAAATATTTGAAAGAGTCCCCGAGGCAAAAAAAAATTCTTAAATCTTGTAAGCTATCCATAAAAAACAGGGGAGGTGCTCATAGTCAAAAGCTACTATATTAGATGGATTCCAACTGAACTTCAACTTCTACTTTTGTCTAGGTAGAAATGACTATATGTTCTGGAGCAATTCGTAGTCAGTATTATCACTTTTAACACCCAAGCATTTTACTACTTAAAGAGATGCACTCTAAACATTTTCCAGATTTAATCATTTTATGGTCCATGGTGTGACACTACCCAACTCTCGATATCTCATCACTAAGATCATTTGCAGTCATTTAGACTAAGACAACCTTTTGTGAAAGGAAGAAAATATATAAAATTCTGAACACTAGTGATTCGTCATATATGAAACAATAAACTACTTGCAAGTGCCTTTGCAGCTTCTTCCTGCTACTACCACCAAAACTGAACAAAGCTCCTTCAAGTCCTGTGGTTGTATGATGTCTGCTAGGAGAGACCTTCAACAACCATACACAAATTAGTTTCATACCACGTACTTTAGTAGTTTATAACGAAAACTAATTATACCTATATGTAAACTTAGAAGCCCCTAATCCTCAGGTACCACAAAAAAATTGGAAAAGTTGGGACTTCGGTGGGTTTGTGGTTTCAGAGGTTAGTGAGAGAGTAAGAGCGGAGAGATGAGTAAGGAAAAGTGTGAGAGCAGATACGAATTGAGCGAGAAACTGAGAACACAAAGATGAGTTGAGCGATATAGCAATCTTGAGAAAGAGAAAATCGTAGATCCGTCACCTCCCAATACCTGCACCAAAAGGAAAGCATGAGATCCATAAACATTAATACATAAATAAAATGAAAAGGTAGGAGATTGAAGAAATATGAAAACAATTCAGAAACATTAACACCCAAAAATCAAAAGGTTAGAGATTTTCATACATTAGATTAAAGCCCAGAGAGGCAATGAGATCCAAGAGACAATGAGCCAGCCGCAAAGAGAAAAACACAGTAAGATTAGAGAAATTACTCAATAAATTGAAACCCTAACTGAAATTTCCCAAAACATTGAAACCCTAACTTAAATAATCTCACATGACGACGCGACGAGAAAGAGGATGCCGACGCCGAAGGTTAAAACCCTAACGAAGGGACTTCCATGGCTCTCTCTGGACGAGGAGGAGGATGCCTATGGCTGTTGCGTAGATTCAGCTGCACCAAAATGGGTTTAACTGCATCCTCAACTTGTGATACTCGCAAGTGCACGAGCCGTTGGTAGTTTAGCATATGTAAGTGCGAGGTCGATTCCACAGGGATTGGTGATTGAATGATTCAATTCAGTTTTCCTACACAAAACATAAATAAAAACAAAAGAAACAAAACAAGAAGAAAGAATGTACATTACAAGAAAAATAAATTACAACTACGAAAACATTAAGGAAATTAAGAGAACTTTGAGGAAGAGAAGAAAGTGTTGAGAACTTTGAGAGGGAGAAGAAAGTATTGAGAACTTGGAGGATTTTGGAAGAACATGTGTTTGAGAGCTTTGAGGATTTTGGAAAGGTTGAGACATGTGTTTGAGAGATTTGGAGACTTTTGGAAGAGAGGAGAGATGTGTTTGAGAAAGAGAAGGGAGGAGTGTTTGGGAACATTGAGAATTTGATGAAGGAATGGGAGAAGTGTTTGGAAAGTGTTTGAGAATATGGAGGCTTTTTGGAGAAGAAAGGAAAGTGGTGTTTGCGAACTTTGTGGATTTTGGAAAAGAGTGTTTGAGGACTTTAAGAATTTGGAAGGGAATGTGTTTAAGAACATGGGGAATTTGGAAGAGAATGGGGATTGTGTTTGGGAAATGTTTTAGAGCATGGAGAACTTTGAAAGAGAATAGAGAAGTGTTTGGAGAATTTATAGAAGAAGAGAAAGGAAAAATGCTTGAGATTTATAGTACTAGGATCTTGTTACAACAATTGAGAACTACAAAGGGAAACTAAGAGAATTTGAGGGAGAGAAGGGAAGGGAGCTCTAGAGAAGTGTTTGAGAGCTCCCCCCCTGGGGGTTGTTATTACAAGCTTAGAGAACTTCCCTATTTATAGGCCTAGGGGAAGTGAAAATCTGAATTCAATAATACTAATGCATACAACACTTGAATTATAAAATCTGAAATGATTGATGCACTTGTATTAGAAAATCTTCAATGGTTGATGCACTTGTATTAGAAAATCTTCAATGGTTGATGCACTTCCCCAATAAATCCCACCAGCAGCCCTAGCTCATCTTCATGTCAGCATGACCAAGCTTCCAACCAGAAATGATAGCTCATGCCTAGCTCACCATGACCAAGCATCCAACCAGCACATGCTGAGGTCAGCATGACCAGCAACTTCAAGGGCTTACAACTTGGGATTCTCTTAATCAAATTAGGACTTTAAGCACTTGAAATTGAAGTTCAGAATGTCTTCTTTCCAGCCATATGTTATTTGGGCCAATCCAAGGTCGGATGAAGAAGTTAAGGCCGAAACAAATTTATAACTCATTTTCCGCGCTGATAAGATCCATCCTGAGCATGGTTCAGTGTTTGCTAGGAAACTGACTCCAGATTTATCCAATGGGGCTGAATTTTGGATATGTTATAGTACACACACATTGGAACAACTTTCATGAAGAATGTGGCCTCATTCGAGCTATGTAGGCTGCTGAAACAAAGCTTGCATTATGACCTACGGAACTGGACTGGCAGGGGGCTGTAGCCATAATGAATTTGTCTTTAAGCTCTTCATCCATTCCTCCAAATTAGGCCTTAACATGCTTGAATTGCATGAATTATGTTCTCCAAAGCCATCATTGTTACCTAAAGCTCAATGAACTGAAATATAAACACAAAAAGGATTAAAAGCACAAGTTTAACTCAAAAACATAACCAAATCATAAGCTAGAAGGGTAAGAATTAATATACAATTATGAACCGATCAAATACCCCCAAACCTAGATTTTGCTAGTCCTCGAGCAAAACAACACAAAACAAAGTTAAAAACAAAACTAGAAGTTAACTAAACCACTTTCGTAGGTAACTCGATTGCATTTAGCATATGCAACAAGCCTTTAAACCTCTAGGCATCCCTAGTAGGAGGAGTTGTGTCTCCTGAGGGTTTAACAAATACAATACCCACAAACGTTTTTCTAACTCTACAAAACAAATTGGTTAGAAAACTTAAAAGATTGTTAGTCCTTAAGCAAAACCAAAAACAAAAACAAACATAAATACATTAATTAACAAAAACAAAACAAAAACAAAAACAAACACAAAAACACAAAGAACTCAAAACAATCTTTCCGAACATTTTCTAAAGAGAAATGACTCATGCACATGACTCAAAAGTTTTTAATAATAAAAACTCAATTCTAGACATTATTTACAAAGCGGCAAAGTTCAAAACATAATATGCTCAAAGTGTAGTAGTGTGATAGCCAAATGCAACAAATTCCTCAATCTTAGTTTTCACACAATTTCAAAAATTATACAAAGCACAAGTTCAACTTCAAATCTCACCAAAGTTGTCCTCTCACAAATGAATCACTCAGAAGAGGGCTATAATGCAACACTCAGTTATAAACATGAGATTAGAGTTAAACCATAAAGGACTTAACTCGAAATAGAAAGATGAAGAACTTGCATTAATATGATCTCAAGAAGGATGCCAAACACTTAAAAGTAAGAAAATGGATGCAATTCAACCACATGACATTTAAGATCAATTTAGGTCTTTAACATAGGTTGTAATGGGGCCAAGGGTGTAAGGTGAGTAAGAAATGAAGGGTATGGATAATACAAAGTCCAAGGAACTCGCAATGTAAGAGCATAAAATAATTGTTTACAAGACTTCGAATCATCACGATTAGATTTTTTTCTTTTACATGATCAAAACTCCTTATACCTTCATTTACAATGGCTCATACTCCTTCCCTTTAATTGAACAAACACCAATTTATTTTGAAGGCCCAAAAATGAAAATTTCAATGAACCACCACCTAATCACAGCTTTTCTCTTTTCTTTCACCAATTGTGTGAATATATATATTTTTTGAAATGTAACACCTCTTCCCGAACCTAGTATGAAAAACACATCCCAATTAAAGCTCATGAGTTCCTTAGAAAGGTAAATATTTGTTTTTCAGGCTAAGGTGAGGAAATATAATTGGTAAATGAAAGAAAAGGTTTACATGTAGGCTCAAAATGGTTAACAATGGAAAATCATACTTAAGCATGCATAAGGTTAGCTTGAAAGGCACAAACGATCCAAAGAAGGCCTTAATATCATTTCTTAAATGTCATGAAATCAAATTGCATAAGAATGAATGACTTTTAAGTGTTCAACCAAATCAATGAATAATGAGATCAAACAACAACTTTGACGACAAGAAAATTAGAGTATGTATATAACACTCATGAATTGAAGGACAAGGCTCAAAAGCTCACTTTATATGGTTGGTTATATAAGTCTAATTTATGCTTCATACAATTCTTTAGATTATGCAAATCCTTTAATTGGAAAATTATGAAACAAATGGCAAGTGTAAAGAAGGTTTCAAGCATGTCATGATAGAACAATGCCAAATTTTAAAATTTTAAAATTTAATTTTTTTTTAATAAAGAAAAAAAACACTAAAATAAAATGAAATCCAATTTTTATTTAAGTCATGCAAAGATTTATCACTATCTCATCATAAGTGTTCGGAAAGTGACTCAAAACAAAAACAAAACTCAAATAGAAGAAAAACAAGCAATTTTTTTTTTTAAATTAAGAAAAAAAAATAAAATAATACATGCTAAACTCCAATACCCCCAAACCTAGAAATGAACATTGTCCTCAATGTTTAAAAATTAGCCACAAACAATGTCATAACAACAAATGAAAGGTATTAAAGCAAATAAAAATCACAAAACATACAAAAATAAAATAAAATAATTACAAAATAAAAATTACAAAACAAACAATCAAACAAACAAAAAAAATAAAAATAAAACAGTAAACCATAATCACACAATTCTGAAACCCAAAAAAAATTTGAAGCCCAAAGCCCACAATTTCGAAACACAAACCATGGTGAATTTAACCCACTTTGAAACCCAAACTAAGGTGAAACCCGACCCAAAATGAATTCCGAAGCCCACACGTTTCAATTTATTTATTTTAATTTAATTTTTATTTTTAAGATGAAACGTGAATTGGAAGGGCAAAGGGTGAGATTTCTGAAAAGAAGGCACGTGGTCCCTAATGTCATCTCATGGTTAGTCATAGGCAGACTGAGTGAGACACGCGTCAGAGATAGAAGCGCCGCAGATTTCACAAGCGGAAATTACGGGCTAATGGAAAGGCGCGAAGACTTTCCTGAAACGCGTCCGTTCAGAAAAGACACATTGTGATAAATGCGTTGGGTATGGTTGGAAAGCGAGAAGGTTGTGGGACTCAAGGAATGCTGGAGATTCAGAAATTGCTAGACGCTGCAATGGCTAGGGTTTGGCAAACTAAGTCTATAAGAAGGAAAAAGAAGGGAAAACACACAAACTCAAAAACACAAAAGAGAAAAGAAGCAAGAAAAAGAAAAAAGTGGGAAATCAAATGGCCTCTTCCTACCCATTTTCGTTGGATCTCAACCTAGCTCCACCGACTCAGACATGGGGCCAAGCAGCGGCACCAGGAATGGGTACCCTACTTTGCCTCCGCAAGGGGGCCTGTGACTGTCAATGACTCAATACTCCTGGACAACGATGTTGCCATTGGAGTTGGCAGAAATTTAGTGACCCCTAAAGATATACGTGTGTTCGGGACAAGGGATGACAACCGGGTCACGAGTGATGCCCTAGCACTGAGCGTGCAGAGTACAGCATGTGTTGCAAGTTTGGGTCATCGCCTACTGCGAAGTCCCATGAGGTAGAGATTCTGAAAGGTCAGTTAGCGGCGGAGCGAAGTATGGTTGAAGAGTGTCAGAGTGCTATAAAAAGCTTGAAAAGGGAGCGGTCAAGGATAGTGGAGGTGAATCGACACCAGCTAGACGTATTGCGGGACGAGAATAAAAACCTATCAAAGATGGTAGAGTTGTACTCTCGCGACATGCGGAAACAGCTGGAGGACCTAGACCGACCGGGTAAACGCAAGAAACCAGATCGCGAGAAAAGTTATACTGAAGCTAAGATTGCGATCTTTGGGAGCTCAAGTGATGAGCCCCAAGAGGTTGTGCGTGAAGCCCCGGAAGAGGACAGCCAGAGGGCCAAACTAAAAGCTCCTATGGTCGAGACACCGAGCGCCAAGAAGAAATGATTTCAGCTTTTATTTATTTTTTTAATTTTAAAATGTATGTTTTTTTATTTTTATTTTTAAATTTGGGAAATAAAAAGTTATGTTATCTCAAAGACACGAATGATCCTAAATTTAAAGAACGACTATCAAACAAAAACATGAAAACCCAAACATGCATTTTATTTTTAGTGAAGTAAACACACAAGTAACTGCTTATTTTAAGAGAAAAACTTAAGGATGACCAGTTAAGGGCCTCAGAAAACACAGTCAGGGGATCCGGGAAGGTTGGAGGGGTCACAATGGTCCCTCTTAAAACCCAAACTTCTTAGACACCGAAGGTGCCGCCTAAAGAACTCCTAGACACTGTATAGACTGCGGTTGCTCACTGGAGTTACCAAAAGTTTAGCTCCTTCCAAGAATATCCTATGAGTTTTAAATTATACTACATAATTAAATAAAAACAAAATAAATAAATAAAAACTTAAATAAACACACAATTCAAACAATAATTTAAAAGAAGAGATGGGATTCTTGCACCAGGTGTCCAAGACGCATCTTTAATTTTATCTCTTCTTCCAACCAAATTCTTAAGAAACCTGTCAAACAAAAAAAACAAGTTAATTTTAAATTAAAAAGAAAAACAATGAATAAAGAAAAATAAAATAAAAGAAAAAGAAAAAGGAAAATACACTTCCCCAAACTTAAATCAAACAAAGACGACAAACGGAAAAGAAAGCACAGTTCCCTAACTGTTGTGTCGGATTCACTGCATCAAAATAGATTCAGTTGCATCCTCAACTTGTGATACTCGCAAGTGCACGAGCCGTTCGGTAGTATAGCATATGTAGGTGCGAGGTCGATCCCACGAGGATTGGTGATTGAATGATCCAATTCATTTCCCTACAAAAAACAGAAATGGAAAAGAAAATAAATAAAACAAGAAAAAGGAAATAACTCAAGCAAATAAGTTCCCAAGTTCAATTAGATTAACGGATTGATTCTAGCTAAAGTATGATTAAGCCATGGTGTGTGGTCATAACCTTGTGTTCCTAATTCCCTAATTTGATCATTTGTTGTCTAACCTAAAATTAAGCATTAGGAACCCATTAAGCATAGAAGAACAATTTAAACAACCAAGCATGTATCTAATCCCTGTTGTCGAATGTCCATACATACTCTTCTTATTCATAGTTCAATTCGAATTAAAGCATGGTGTATACTCTTAATTCAAACCAAGATAGCTAACATGCAAACCTAAATGGTGATCAATCATTCAAACTAGCATATTAACTTATAAGCATAATGAATAAGAACAAAAACCATAATTGAAACTTGGAAACTAATTAAACTTGAATACTTAAGAAAGAATGTACATTACAAATAAAATTAAAGTAGAACTTGAAAACTTGAAGAAAAATTCAGTAAACTCATTCTACTACAACAATTAACAACTTGAAAGGAAACTAAGAAAATTTGAGGGAGAGAAGGGAAGGGAGCTCTAGAGAAGTATTTGAGAGCTCCCCCCTTGGGGTGTGTTTTGAAGCTTGAAGGCTTCTCTATTTATAGGGCTAAGAGGGAGGAACAACATGATGAATTCCCACACCATCCTTCATCTTTTGCAGCTGCACCTCAAGATTCTTCACATGGGTTCAGATGTGCATGTGGCTGCCCTTTTGCTGCCAACCCATGTGGTTGCCTTTTGGTTGCTGAAAAACGAGTTTTCTGAACCAGACTTGGTGTAGGAAGGCCATAGGTCTCAAAACGTATCCAATGGGGCTGAAATTTGGATATGTTATACTAGACACCCATTGGAACAACTTCTATGAAGAAAGTATTCCCATCGGAGTAGTAGAAGTGTGTGTTTTGGACCTCGAAAGTTGGCTGCCGAACAGAGACTGGAATTGACTTCATTTCATTTCTTTTCTTTCTTTTTGCTTCACATGCATGTGCATGCTTTTCTTTAATAGCTCAAAAGCTGATCTCCAGCTCCAAAGTGATCTGCCAATTCAATGCCCATGTTCAAAGGCTAAGCAAAAATGCCTCTCATCATTCCTCATTCTTCTCTCTCTCCTTTCCACCATGGCACTTTAACCTTTGTCTCTTCCTTGTCCCCTTTGCCATGATGTATTTTTGTCCTCACAAATATGCTCTTGCTTTCTCTTTAATAGCTGGAATGCCTCCCCACTTCACTCATTATGTTGAGTATAAAGTCAGTTATAGCTAGGGAGAGGCACATGGCTAAAAGGAGGCACATGGCAAAAGCTGGCAGCTGGAAATCCTGCTGAGCAAGGTTGGGTGTTGGACGGGCTGAGCACTCCACAAATTTCCAATTGGGCTGAAAATTGGATATGTTGTAGTAGACACCCATTGGAACAAGTTTCATGAAGATCTTCACCTCATTCGAGCCCCATAGCATGCTGATCCAAGTCCACGAAGCTGACCTACGAAATTGGGCTGGAAATGGGTTGTAGCCAAAATGTGTTTGTCTTTAAGCTCTTCTTCCATTCACCCAAATCAGGCCTTAACATGCATGAATTGCATCATTTCCTATCCAAATTCATCATTGTTACCTAAATCTCAATTAACTGAAACACAAACACAAAAAGAATTAAAAGCACAAGTTTAACTCAAAAACATAACCAAATCATAAGCTAGAAAGGTACAAAATGATATACAATTATGAACCGATCAAATACCCCCAAACCTAGATTTTGCTAGTCCTCGAGCAAAACAACACAAAACAAAGTTAAAAACAAAACATGAAGTTAACTAAACCACTTCCGCAGGTAACTCGATTGCATTGAGCATATGCAACAAGCCTTTAAACCTCTAGGCAACCCTAGTAGGAGGAGTTGTGTCTCCTGAGGGTTTAACAGAAAAACGATACCCACAAACGTTTTATTAACTCTACAAAACAAAGTGGTTAGAAAATTTATTAGAATTGTTAGTCCTTAAGCAAAATAAAAGAAAAACAAAAACAAAAAAAATTACAAAAAGCAAAAAGTAAAAATAAGTAAAAAGAAAACTCAAAACAATCTTTCCGAACATTTTCTAAAAAGAAATGACTCATGCACATGACTCAAAAGTTAAAAGCTCAATTTTAGACATTATTTACAAGGTGGCAAAGTTCAAAACACAATATGCTCAAAGTGTAGTAGTGTGATTGCCAAATGCAACAAATTCTCCAATCTTAGTTTTCACATAATTTCAAAAATCATACCATGCACAAATGCAACTTCAAATCTCACCAAAGTTGTCCTCTCACAAATGAATCACTCAGAAGAGGGCTACAATGCAACACTCAGTTATAAACATGAGATTAGAGTTAAATCATAAGGAACTTAACTCAAAAATAGGAAGATGAAGAACTTGCATTAATATGATCTCAAGAAGGATGCCAAACACTTAAAAGTAAGAAAATGCATGCAATTCAACCATATGACATTTAAGATCAATTTAGGTCTTTATTATAGGTTGTAATGGGGGCAAGGGTGTAAGGTGAGTGACAATTGAAAGGTATAGATAAAACAAAGTCCAAGGAACTCAAAATATAAGAGCATAAAAAAAAAATTGTTTACAAGACTTCGAATCATCACGATTAGATTTTTTTCTTTTACATAATCAAAACTCCTTATACCTTCATTTACAATGGTACATACTCCTTTCCAAACACGAACGAAACCCAAAAACGAAATTTCATTCAACTACCATTTAATGACAACCTGTTTTTTTCTTTTTCTTTCACCAATTGACTGAAGTTCTTTTTTTTTTTTTAAAGTAATATCCATTCCCAAACTTAGCTTGAAAAACACATCCAAATTAGAGCTCATGAGTTCCTTAGAAAGGTAAATATTTGTTTTTCGGGGCTAAGGCGAGGAAATATAATTGGTAAAATGAAAGAAAAGGTTTACATGTAGGCTCAAAATGGTTAACAATGGGAAATCATGCTTAAGCATGCATAATGTTAGCTTGAAAGTCACAAACGGTCCAAAGAATGCCTTAATATCATTTCTTAAATGTCATGAAATCAAATTGCAAAAGAATGAATGACTTTTAAGTGTTCAACCAAATCAATGAATAATGAGATCAAACAACAACTTTGATGACAAGAAAATAAGAGTATGTGTATAACACTCATGAAATGAAGCACAAGGCTCAAAAGCTCGCATTATATGGTTATATAAGTCTAATTTATGCTTGATACAATTCTTTGGGTCATGCAAATCCTTTAATTGGAAAATTATGAAACAAATGGCAAGTGCAAAGAAGGTTTCAAACATATCATGCTAGAACGATGCCAAATTTTTATTTCTTTTTATTTTTATTTTAAATTTTTTGAAATAAAAATTTACAAGGAAAAAAAATTAATAATAATAAATAAATAAAATTCAATTTTCATTTAAGTCATGCAAACATTTATCACAATCTCATCAAATGTGTTCGGAAAGTAAATAAAATCAAAATAAAAATAAAATAAAAATTAAAGCAAGACTTAAACAAAATAAAATAAAAACAAGCAAGAAATTTTTTTTTTTTTTTTTAAATTTTAAGAAAAACCAAGTTTACTTGTTAAACTCCAATACCCCCAAACCTAGAAATGAACATTGTCTTCAATGTTTACAAATTAGGAACAAGCAATTTCATAACAAGAAATGAAAGGTACTAAAGTAAATATAAAATCACAAAACACACACGAATTAAAATACAAAAATAAAATAATTACAAAATAAAAATTACAAAGCAAACAAACAAATAAAAAAAAGAAAAAAAAGAAATGAAACAGTAAAACACTCAAAAAGAAAGCCCTAAACAAACAGTCTTACGCAAACCAAAACCCAAACGATTGAAAACCCAACCCAAAAGAAGTTAACACATTTTGAAACCTAACAACGGTGAAAACCCGACCCGCAATGAAATCCGAAGCCCACATGTTATTTTTTTTATTTTTTTATTTTTTTAAAATAAAATGAAACTTGAATTGGGAGCGCGAAGGCGGGATTTCTAAAAAGAAAAAGTGTGGTCCCTGATGCCTTGGTTCCTGGGAAGTCACGGGTGAAAAGGGTGAGGGACGTGTCGGCGCGAGAGGCCACTTTCACATCCCCCAAGCCTGAATTGTTGGCTCCCTAACTAAAATAGAATAAAGATGATAGCCGAAAGGTAAAGGCAAAAAAAAAAAAAAAAAAAAAAACAAAGCTCCAGAAAATGAAAGTAACGGGCAAAAACACAAAACACCAGAAAAACACGGAAAAAAGAAAAGTAAAGTGAAAGTAAAGGTGCTCCCCCTTGAAGCGATTAGGTCAGAGCATGCCCGGGAAATCCGAAGTGGTGATGGCTCTCTCTCATCAGCATATGTCTATTTAAACCACGCCTCTAAACGGATGATACCCAGGTATTTCTTCCTGCAAACTCAAAGAAAAACATCAAAAAATTCAGAAGCAAAACAAATGGCATCCTCATGCACTCACCTTGATGATCTCAACCTTGAGCTGTCCCTTGCACCATCAAATGCCCAGATAAGGGCTTCTCCAACCCCTGCCTTCCCAAACTCCACATATCATCACGGCACGGCCTCAAACTTTGCTGAGGCAATACCGATTTGTGCTGAGGCAAGGCCGAGAGAGCAGGTGCAGCTGGGAGGTATGATTGGCAGCAAGCTCACACCGGAGGATCATTGGCGTATAGCACATAGGTCTAACAAGGAGGCAGTGGATGAGTCCCACACTTTACCGCGCTCCACGCGGTCTCGGCCACAAATCTGGGCTTGCGCCTACTGGCGAGAACACGGGAGTGCGGAGCACTGAGCGAGGAGGTGGCTTCCTTGAAGGCTATGGTGGCGGACTCCAGAAGCGGCTTTACCTTGCCAACGAGGATGTGGAAGAACTGAGAGAAAGAATGAGGACCATGTAGAGCTGCTGGAGATTCTACAAGTGCGAGAAAATAAAGGCAAGCCATGATGATGATGAAGATGAAGAAGATGAAGAAAAAAAAAAAAAAAAAAAAAAAAAAAAAAGAAGAAGTTGTTTTTATTTTATTTTTTGTTTTTGTTTTTTTTTTTTTTTTTTTTTTTTTTTTTTTATGCAACGTTTTGAAATAAAATAAAAATGTGTTTTAACACTCAGAAATAAACTAACTTATCAAACCACATAAATAAATAAATAAACTAACTTAAGAAAAAGAAACAAAAAGAAAGACTATACAAAAAAGAAAACAAAGAAAATAATTATAAAAAACTTAATTTAAAAACACACGAATATACAAGCAACTCACGGATGACCAGTTAAGGGCCTCAGAAAACACAGCCAGGGGATCCGGGAAGGTTGGAGGGGTCACAATGGTCCCTCTTAAAACCCAAACTTCTTAGACACCGAAGGTGTCGCCTATAGAACTCCTAGACACTGTATTGACGGAAGTGCTCATCTGGGGTTACCATAAGTTAGCTCATATGAAAAATCTTTTTTAAATTTTAAGATAAGAAACAAAAACAAATTAAGATAGAATGAAACAACAAACCATAAACGAAAATGAACTAAGTACTCTAAACAAACTCAAACAAACGAAATAAAATGTTGTACTAAAAGAAACAAACCAAGAAACCAAAGAAAAACACAAACAGCACTTTCTATCACCTATTTATCACCCTTTTATCACCATTTGGACAGATTCGTTTCTCTGTTTTCCAGCTTCGACCTCTGTTCAGTTTTTAGCCTATAACTTTCAAACCGTAAGTCCAAATTTTACGTTCTTCATATGGTTGGATTCAGCACAGAAAAACAAAGAACCCTGCGCGGTCCAAAAGGTAAAAACAATTACGGAATTAAACAGAATTCAAAGAAGAGAAAGGATTGAAATGCTTCCTCTTGAAGCGATTAGGTCGAGCATGGATGCACTTGGAGGTCGCGACTTCTCCCATTGCTCCACACTTCCCATTTTTATGATTGTGGTTGTCATCTCTCTCCATTTTTATTAAGCTTTCATAAATTGCTAAAACAAACACACAAACTTGAAATGGAATTAAAAGGATTAGGAAATAAAAACTAAAATGAAAAGGAAAAACTAAACTAAAACATCTAATTCCATGCTTCAAAGTAACAAACACCAATGGGTTGTGTAAGCTGGGACTTAAACCCAGTTCTCTTGCTTGTTAGGCAATTGTCCTATTCCGTTGGACTACAAACACAACTTGTCCATTAACGTCATTCACTCAGGAAACTGTCTAGAAAAAGATGAAACTGAAAAATAAAAATAAAACAAGCAGGGAAAAGAAATAGAACCAAACTATGTTGCCAATCCCCGGCAACGGCGCCAAAAACTTGTTGTGTCGGATTCACTGCATCAAAATAGATTCAGTTGCATCCTCAACTTGTGATACTCGCAAGTGCACGAGCCGTTCGGTAGTATAGCATATGTAGGTGCGAGGTCGATCCCACGAGGATTGGTGATTGAATGATCCAATTCATTTCCCTACAAAAAACAGAAATGGAAAAGAAAATAAATAAAACAAGAAAAAGGAAATAACTCAAGCAAATAAGTTCCCAAGTTCAATTAGATTAACGGATTGATTCTAGCTAAAGTATGATTAAGCCATGGTGTGTGGTCATAACCTTGTGTTCCTAATTCCCTAATTTGATCATTTGTTGTCTAACCTAAAATTAAGCATTAGGAACCCATTAAGCATAGAAGAACAATTTAAACAACCAAGCATGTATCTAATCCCTGTTGTCGAATGTCCATACATACTCTTCTTATTCATAGTTCAATTCGAATTAAAGCATGGTGTATACTCTTAATTCAAACCAAGATAGCTAACATGCAAACCTAAATGGTGATCAATCATTCAAACTAGCATATTAACTTATAAGCATAATGAATAAGAACAAAAACCATAATTGAAACTTGGAAACTAATTAAACTTGAATACTTAAGAAAGAATGTACATTACAAATAAAATTAAAGTAGAACTTGAAAACTTGAAGAAAAATTCAGTAAACTCATTCTACTACAACAATTAACAACTTGAAAGGAAACTAAGAAAATTTGAGGGAGAGAAGGGAAGGGAGCTCTAGAGAAGTATTTGAGAGCTCCCCCCTTGGGGTGTGTTTTGAAGCTTGAAGGCTTCTCTATTTATAGGGCTAAGAGGGAGGAACAACATGATGAATTCCCACACCATCCTTCATCTTTTGCAGCTGCACCTCAAGATTCTTCACATGGGTTCAGATGTGCATGTGGCTGCCCTTTTGCTGCCAACCCATGTGGTTGCCTTTTGGTTGCTGAAAAACGAGTTTTCTGAACCAGACTTGGTGTAGGAAGGCCATAGGTCTCAAAACGTATCCAATGGGGCTGAAATTTGGATATGTTATACTAGACACCCATTGGAACAACTTCTATGAAGAAAGTATTCCCATCGGAGTAGTAGAAGTGTGTGTTTTGGACCTCGAAAGTTGGCTGCCGAACAGAGACTGGAATTGACTTCATTTCATTTCTTTTCTTTCTTTTTGCTTCACATGCATGTGCATGCTTTTCTTTAATAGCTCAAAAGCTGATCTCCAGCTCCAAAGTGATCTGCCAATTCAATGCCCATGTTCAAAGGCTAAGCAAAAATGCCTCTCATCATTCCTCATTCTTCTCTCTCTCCTTTCCACCATGGCACTTTAACCTTTGTCTCTTCCTTGTCCCCTTTGCCATGATGTATTTTTGTCCTCACAAATATGCTCTTGCTTTCTCTTTAATAGCTGGAATGCCTCCCCACTTCACTCATTATGTTGAGTATAAAGTCAGTTATAGCTAGGGAGAGGCACATGGCTAAAAGGAGGCACATGGCAAAAGCTGGCAGCTGGAAATCCTGCTGAGCAAGGTTGGGTGTTGGACGGGCTGAGCACTCCACAAATTTCCAATTGGGCTGAAAATTGGATATGTTGTAGTAGACACCCATTGGAACAAGTTTCATGAAGATCTTCACCTCATTCGAGCCCCATAGCATGCTGATCCAAGTCCACGAAGCTGACCTACGAAATTGGGCTGGAAATGGGTTGTAGCCAAAATGTGTTTGTCTTTAAGCTCTTCTTCCATTCACCCAAATCAGGCCTTAACATGCATGAATTGCATCATTTCCTATCCAAATTCATCATTGTTACCTAAATCTCAATTAACTGAAACACAAACACAAAAAGAATTAAAAGCACAAGTTTAACTCAAAAACATAACCAAATCATAAGCTAGAAAGGTACAAAATGATATACAATTATGAACCGATCAAATACCCCCAAACCTAGATTTTGCTAGTCCTCGAGCAAAACAACACAAAACAAAGTTAAAAACAAAACATGAAGTTAACTAAACCACTTCCGCAGGTAACTCGATTGCATTGAATGTTTTGTTTTTTTTTGTTTTTTTTTTGTTTTTTGTTTTAAATTTTTTTTTACTTTTTTTTTTCTTTGTTTGTAATGTTTGAGTGAAATAAAAATGTGTTTTTAACACTCAGAAACTAACTAACCACATCACGTAAATAAATACATAAACTAACTTAACAAAACAAAACAAAGAAAACAAAGAAGTTCCAAATTGATTTTTTTTTTAATTTTTGATTTATTATTATTTACAACTAACTGACCACACAAAGAAAAAAAAAACAAAGAAGTTCCAAATTGCAATTTACAAGGAAAAATAAATAAAAACTCAAATTTCAAAATTTTTAATTTTTTTAATTTTTGTTTTGTTTTGTTTTTTTTAAAACACACAAATATACAACAAACTCATGGATGACCAGTTAAGGGCCTCAGAAAATACAGCCAGGGGATCCGGGAAGGTTGGAGGGGTCACAAAGGTCCCACTTAAAACCCAAACTTCTTAGACACCGAAGGTGTCGCCTAAAGAACTCCTAGACACTGTATTGACGGAGACGCTTTCCTGGAGTTACCATAAGTCAGCTCATATAAAAAATCTTTTTAATTTTTTTTTTATAAAAGAAATAGAAAATTAAAATTACTGAAATAATAACAAAACAACTAAAGAGAAAGGATTGGAATACTCCCCCTTGAAGCGATTAGGTCGAGCGCGATGCATTTGGAGGTCGCGACTTCTCCCACTACTCCACACTCCCCATTCTTATGATTGAGATTGCCATCTCTCTCCATTTTTATTAAGCTGACATTACTTGCTAAAACGAACACAGAAAACTTGAAACAGAATTAAAGGATTAGAAAATAAAAACTAAAATTGAAAGGAAAATCAACACACGTCCAATTTCATGCTTCAAAGTAACAAGCAACAAAGTAATCAAACTAGCTTATGAAGTTCGTTCTTTCTCAAATATGATTATCCATATGGTGTGTGGTTTTAATAAAGTATTCAGAAAAAGCATTTAGCTATGGTGTTTAGTCTAAACACAAAGTCCGAACCCATTAAGAACAAGAAGAACAATAAAGAACCAAGTAGAATTTAAACATGGTGTTTGTCTTCAATATCTACCCATTCATTCACTAATCAGTCCAAGAGTCATATGGTGTTTATGTAAACTTGAACAAGATATTTAATTAAGAGCAAGTGAATGAAACCATAAACTAGAAATAATCAACATGCAACTTGAACCTTTTTGTTTTTGGGTGTTGTGTAAGCTGGGACTCAAACCCAGTTCTCTTGCTTGTCAGGCAATTGTCCTTGTCCGTTGGACTACAAACACAACTTGTCAATTAACGTCATTAACTTTAAAACATGAAACTGTGCAGTTATGAAAAAGATAAAAATAAATAAAAAGTAGGAAAACCAAATAGAATCAAACAATGTTACCGATCCCCGGCAACGGCGCCAAAAACTTGTTGCGTAGATTCAGCTGCACCAAAATGGGTTTAACTGCATCCTCAACTTGTGATACTCGCAAGTGCACGAGCCGTTGGTAGTTTAGCATATGTAAGTGCGAGGTCGATTCCACAGGGATTGGTGATTGAATGATTCAATTCAGTTTTCCTACACAAAACATAAATAAAAACAAAAGAAACAAAACAAGAAGAAAGAATGTAGATTACAAGAAAAATAAATTACAACTACGAAAACATTAAGGAAATTAAGAGAACTTTGAGGAAGAGAAGAAAGTGTTGAGAACTTTGAGAGGGAGAAGAAAGTATTGAGAACTTGGAGGATTTTGGAAGAACATGTGTTTGAGAGCTTTGAGGATTTTGGAAAGGTTGAGACATGTGTTTGAGAGATTTGGAGACTTTTGGAAGAGAGGAGAGATGTGTTTGAGAAAGAGAAGGGAGGAGTGTTTGGGAACATTGAGAATTTGATGAAGGAATGGGAGAAGTGTTTGAGAATATGGAGGCTTTTTGGAGAAGAAAGGAAAGTGGTGTTTGGGAACTTTGTGGATTTTGGAAAAGAGTGTTTGAGGACTTTAAGAATTTGGAAGGGAATGTGTTTAAGAACATGGGGAATTTGGAAGAGAATGGGGATTGTGTTTGGGAAATGTTTTAGAGCATGGAGAACTTTGAAAGAGAATAGAGAAGTGTTTGGAGAATTTATAGAAGAAGAGAAAGGAAAAATGCTTGAGATTTATAGTACTAGGATCTTGTTACAACAATTGAGAACTACAAAGGGAAACTAAGAGAATTTGAGGGAGAGAAGGGAAGGGAGCTCTAGAGAAGTGTTTGAGAGCTCCCCCCCTTGGGGGTTGTTATTACAAGCTTAGAGAACTTCCCTATTTATAGGCCTAGGGGAAGTGAAAATCTGAATTCAATAATACTAATGCATACAACACTTGAATTATAAAATCTGAAATGATTGATGCACTTGTATTAGAAAATCTTCAATGGTTGATGCACTTGTATTAGAAAATCTTCAATGGTTGATGCACTTCCCCAATAAATCCCACCAGCAGCCCTAGCTCATCTTCATGTCAGCATGACCAAGCTTCCAACCAGAAATGATAGCTCATGCCTAGCTCACCATGACCAAGCATCCAACCAGCACATGCTGAGGTCAGCATGACCAGCAACTTCAAGGGCTTACAACTTGGGCTTCTCTTAATCAAATTAGGACTTTAAGCACTTGAAATTGAAGTTCAGAATGTCTTCTTTCCAGCCATATGTTATTTGGGCCAATCCAAGGTCGGATGAAGAAGTTAAGGCCGAAACAAATTTATAACTCATTTTCCGCGCTGATAAGATCCATCCTGAGCATGGTTCAGTGTTTGCTAGGAAACTGACTCCAGAATTATCCAATGGGGCTTAATTTTGGATATGTTATAGTACACACACATTGGAACAACTTTCATGAAGAATGTGGCCTCATTCGAGCTATGTAGGCTGCTGAAACAAAGCTTGCATTATGACCTACGGAACTGGACTGGCAGGGGGCTGTAGCCATAATGAATTTGTCTTTAAGCTCTTCATCCATTCCTCCAAATTAGGCCTTAACATGCTTGAATTGCATGAATTATGTTCTCCAAAGCCATCATTGTTACCTAAAGCTCAATGAACTGAAATATAAACACAAAAAGGATTAAAAGCACAAGTTTAACTCAAAAACATAACCAAATCATAAGCTAGAAGGGTAAGAATTAATATACAATTATGAACCGATCAATGGCTCTCCCTTTCTTCGAAGGCCTTAGGTCATTTTTGCTGTGGCCAAACTTCGAGTGTCTAGATGGAGGAAAGAGAAGAAGGAGATGGAGGAGATCCAAAAAAATTGTGAGTTTCATTTTTTTAGGAGATAGAAGCTGAAAAATGGCGAGCGAGTTTGGGAGGGATTGAAAAAAAATGCGAGGGAGAGGAGCCAAGGTTGCGAGGGAGTCTGAAAAAAGGAGTGGGAGCTTGAAATTTTTTTGCTGGAGCGTTGACTATACTTTCAGCATCAGTGCTTCCCAAAAAAAAGCCCCCCACTTTACAGAAAAAAAAACAGAAACACTTTAGGCATCAGTTCGGTAGAACAGACAATGCTAAATTGGCATCAAGGCATCGCTAACGAAAACAAAATATTTGTGCTGATGTCTTTTTACCTTTTAGCATCTTAATTTATAAAAGCAATGTCTAATGTACTTAAAGCATCGATTTTCAGTTTTACTGATGCCAATGTAGTGTGGCTAAAGCCAAATTTTGGCATAGTGTCTTAAATTCTGTTTTAGACATAACCTCCTACTTTTTTGAATTTGGTAATCTAAGTACATAACTAGTTTTAACTTCTCAGTTTTCGTGGGTACGACCTCGTACTTGTCTTGTTATACTACTAATTGCCCCGTACAATTGCGAGTTAACATAATATTAACAACCAACCACTCCATTTAAGGCACAAACTAAGTACGAACTTGAATTGTCCATTTTGTATGGCCTATGGATTTTGGATCAAGCCCAAAACTTGTGCAACATCATAATAAGGTGGGAGGAGTCATTCGGTGAGTTTTGAGTGAAATCCAAGCGCTAGAACTATGCAATACACCAACCACTCCATTTAAGGAACAAACTGAGTACGAACTTGAATTGTCCAATTTCTTACACCTATGGATTTCGGATTCGAGCCCAAAACTTGTGCAACATCATAATAAGGTGGGAGGAGTCATTCGGTGAGTTTTGAGTGAAATCCAAGCACTAGACCTATGCAATACACCAACCACTCCATTTCAGGAAGAAACTGAGTACGAACTTGAATTGTCCAATTTCTATGGCCTATGGATTTCGATCGAGCCCAAAACTTGTGCAACATCATAACAAGGTCGGAGGAGTCATTCGGTGAGTTTTGGGTGAAATCCAAGCGCTAGAACTATGCAATACACCAACCACTCCATTTAAGGCACAAACTGAGTACGAACTTGAATTGTCCAATTTCTTACACCTTTGGATTTCGGATCAAGCTCAAAAATTGTGCAACAACATAATAAGGTGGGAGGAGTCATTCGGTGTGTTTTGAGTGAAATCCAAGCGCTAGAACAATGCAATACACCAATCACTCCATTTAAGGCACAAACTGAGTACGAACTTGTATTGTCCAATTTGTATGGCCACTGGATTTCGATTCGAGCCCAAAACTTGTACAACATCATAATAAGGTGGGAGGAGTCATTCGGTGAGTTTTGAGTAAAATCCAAGCGCTAGAAGTATGCAATACACCAACCACTCCATTTAAGGCACAAACTGAGTACGAACTTGAATTGTCCAATTTCTTACACCTATGGGCTTCGGATTCGAGCCCAAAACTTGTGCAACAACATAATAAGGTGGGAGGAGTCATTCGGTGTGTTTTGAGTGAAATCCAAGCGCTAGAACTATGCAATACACCAACCACTCCATTTAAGGCACAAACTGAGTACGAACTTGAATTGTCCAATTTGTATGTCCTATGGATTTCGGATTCAGCCCACAAGTTGTGCAACATCATAATAAGGTGGGAGGAGTCATTCAGTGAGTTTTGAGTAAAATCCAAGCACTAGAACTATGCAATACCCCAACCACATCATTTAAGGCAAAAATGAGTACGAACTTGAATTGTCCAATTTGTATGGCCAATGGTTTTCGTAATCGAGCCCAAAACTTGTGCAACATCATAATAAGGTGGGAGGAGTCATTCAGTCAGTTTTGAGTTAAATCCAAGTTCCAGAACTATACAATACTCCAACCACTCCATTTAAGGCACAAACTGAGTACGAACTTGAATTGTCCAATTTGGACGGCCTATAAGTTTTGGATCGAGCCCAAAACTTGTGCAACATCATAATATGGTGGGAGGAGTCATTCGGTGAGTTTTGAGTAAAATCCAAGCACTAGAACTATGTGTTGCGTAGATTTAGCTGCACCAAAATGGATTCAGCTGCATCCTCAACTTGTGATACTCGCAAGTGCACGAGCCGTTGGTAGTTTAGCATATGTAAGTGCGAGGTCGATTCCACAGGGATTGGTGATTGAATAATCCAATTCAGTTTTCCTACACAAAACAGAAATGGAAACAAGATAAACAAAACAAGAAGAAAGAAAAGAACTAAGACAAGATGGTGAGGTTTTAGAATCCACCCTAATTGTTCTAATCATGTTATGGCAGCAAGTAAACAAATTGATTCACTCATGAAGATGCTCACAAATAAGTCCATGGTGTTTGGATCAAATTGCATTGAACATCACAAGGACCCCAAGCATGGTGTTTGCATTAGGAGACCTAGAAACCAAATCACATAAGTTGCTAATGGATGGAATGAAGATAATCCCCAAACCTTCCCAACAAGAGCATAACGCATAAAACCTTAGGTGATCAGTCAAAGGATGCAAAACAGCTCCATTAAAAAGTGAAGAAGAATTCATGAATGAAATCAAACTTTATAAACTCAAACCATGATACAAGACTAGCAAGATGTTTATTACAATTAATAACAGAAAAACAAAGTAAAACAAAGAAAATACAAGAAGAAAATAAAAGACAAAGGGAGGAGAAGAAGATAAGGACAGCATGCTAGAGATGGAAAAGATTCATCTCCATGGCTGCCAGGAGGCCAAAGCCTCCCAGCTGCTGCCTTCTCCCTTCTCTCCCTTTGTGACTCTCAACTTTCCCTCTCTTTGTGTACAATGGAAGTGTGATTGATGGAACTCTGGATGTCTTGAATGTGGAATGGAAGTGGTATTTATAGGGGAGAGGGGAGTGGGAAATCTGAATTGAATATGGCTAATGGACTCAACACTTGCATTAGATAATCAGAAATGGTTGCTCCACTTCTCCATTAACTCCCACTAGCAGCCCTAGCTCATCCTCATGTCAGCATGACCAAGCTTCCATTCAGCAGCCCTAGCTCATGCCTAGCTCACCATGACCAAGCATGCAATGAGCTCATCTTCCTGTCAGCATGATGAACAACTTCTTGGGCTTACGAATTGGGCTTGGCTGAATCAAATGACGCCTTTAAGATGTCCATTTTGAAGTTCAGAATGTCATTGATCCAACCACATAGGTATTGGCCCAATCCAAGTTCGGATGAAGAAGGTAAGTCCGAAATGAACTTCTAACTCAGGCTCCAGTTTTTGCACGTTTTTGCACCATCTTGCTTCAAATGCCTCAAGTGTCTTCCTCTCATGCCAATCAGCCCTTAATATGCATGGATTGCATGAATTATGCTCTTTTGCTCTCTTGTCCTACAAAACACACAAAGAGAGGCAAATAACTTAGAAATCTAAGAAACTAAGCAAAATGAGTAAGTAAATTGGGCATGTATATGTATGAAAATATGAGCTTAACACTATGCAATATCCCAACCACTCCATTTAAGGCACAAACTGAGTACGAACTTGAATTATCCAATTTCTTACACCTATGGGCTTCGGATTCGAGCCCAAAACTTGTGCAACAACATAATAAGGTGGGAGGAGTTATTTGGTGAGTTTTGAGTGAAATCCAAGCGCCAGAACTATGCAATACACCAACCACTCCATTTAAGGCACAAACTGAGTACGAACTTGAATTGTCCAATTTCTTACACCTATGGGCTTCGGATTCGAGCCCAAAACTTGTGCAACAACATAATAAGGTGGGAGGAGTCATTCGGTCAGCTTTGAGTGAAATCCAAGCGCTAGAACTATGCAATACACCAACCACTCCATTTAAGGCACAAACTGAGTACGAACTTGAATTGTCCAATTTGTATGGCCTAAGGATTTCGATTCGAGCCCAAAACTTGTGCAACATCATAATAAGGTGGGAGGAGTCAGTCGGTGAGTTTTGAGTGAAATCCAAGTGCTAGAACTTTGCAAGACACCAACCACTCCATTTAAGGCACAAACTGAGTACGAAATTGAATTGTCTAATTTGTATGGCCTATGGATTTTCGATTCAGCCCACAAGTTGTGCAACATCATAATAAGGTGGGAGGAGTCAATTGGTGAGTTTTGAGTGAAATCCAAGCACTAGAACTATGCAATACCCCAACCACATCATTTAAGGCAAAAATGAGTACGAACTTGAATTGTCCAATTTGTATGGCCTATGGTTTTCTGATTCGAGCCCAAAACTTGTGCAACATCATAATAAGGTGGGAGGAGTCATTCAGTCAGTTTTGAGTTAAATCCAAGTTCCAGAACTATACAATACTCCAACCACTCCATTTAAGGCACAAACTGAGTACGAACTTGAATTGTCCAATTTGTACGGCCTATAAGTTTTGGATTCGAGCCCAAAACTTGTGCAACATCATAATATGGTGGGAGGAGTCATTCGGTGAGTTTTAAGTGAAATCCAAGCGCTAGAACTATGCAATACACCAACCACTCCATTTAAGGCACAAACTGAAGTACGAACTTGAATTGTCCAATTTGTATGTCCTATAGATTTCGATTCGAGCCCACAAGTTGTGAAACATCATAATAAGGTGGGAGGAGTCATTCGTTGAGTTTTGAGTAAAATCCAAGTGCTAGAACTATGCAATACACCAACCACTCCATTTATGGCACAACTGAGTACGAACTTGAATTGTCCAATTTGTATGGCCTAAGGATTTCGATTCGAGCCCAAAACTTGTGCAACATCATAATAAGGTGGGAGGAGTCATTCGGTGAGTTTTGAGTGAAATCCAAGCGCTAGAACTTTGCAAGACACCAACCACTCCATTTAAGGCACAAACTGAGTACGAAATTGAATTGTCTAATTTGTATGGCCTATGGATTTCGATTCAGCCCACAAGTTGTGCAATATCATAATAAGGTGGGAGGAGTCAATTGGTGAGTTTTGAGTGAAATCCAAGCGCTAGAACTATGCAATACACCAACCACTCCATTTAAGGCACAAACTGAGTACGAACTTGAATTGTCCAATTTCTTACACCTATGGATTTCGGATCGAGCCCAAAACTTGTGCAACAACATAATAAGGTGGGAGGAGTCATTCGGTGAGTTTTGAGTGAAATCCAAGCACTAGAACTATGCAATACACCAACCACTCCATTGTTGAGCCTATTCCTAACAACTAAAATGAGTTATTAAAAATAGCAACTTTAATTCTCGCAAGTGCACGAACCATTTATAGTATAGCTTATGTAAATACGAGGTCGATCCCACGGAGAATGGTAACTTGGTTGCAAGTTAAATTACTTAGAATGATGGAAAAACAGAAAACAAGAAACAAACAAATGGGAAGGTCTAGGACAGGATCCTAGCACCACACACGCACTCGAAATGGGGGGTTTTTGTTGTTGAAATGATAACAAGGAAGTGAAATGAAGTTGCTGGAAAGTAAACAATGGAAGCAATGAATAAGTTGTGAAACAATGATTGAGAAGTGTTAGAGCCTTGGAATTCACCTCTAGTTTTCCTATCCAAGTTATGAATGCATAGAAATTGACTCAAGCTTCATTAACAATAGATTATCGCATACAAGCCTATGGTATCTAGGTGCAGGATGCATGATTCTCCTAAGGCATGTAATTGTGCATGGTATCTACACAACACGTGATCCCTTATATGCAACCTAAGCATGGTATCTACTTAGAATAAAGCATACAAGAGTCATTAAGTTCCTTGAGAATATGATAATCACACAAGTCCTAGAACATGGTATCTGTCCTAGTCAACTTATGGTTATTAACCCCTTGAATGATTCTTAGGCCATTCATGTGTTGCTTGTGAAAGGAGAGTAGAATTGATGAATCTAAACCCCTTCCCAACCTGTGCTAGATGCATAAAATCCTAGTTAGCTACTCCAAGAAAACATACATCAAGCACATAATAAGCTGGAGATTAACAACTTGATAATGAAAGCAAGGAAATCAATTAACTATGAAATCATCCATAACATTGAATATTCATGACTAGGGCTTCATCCTAAGCCCTAACAAAATGGATTAGTTCAACATAATTATGAATACAGAAAATAAGAAATACATAGATAGAGTAAAGAGAATAGGAGAACTAGCTGGTGGCAGCAAGGTAGTTTCCAGGACAGCTCCTAGCTCTTCCTCCTTTGCAACTAGCTCTCTTCTCTCTTTGTGGTGAATGTGTGTATGGGAGTAATGGATGAGTGAATGTGTCTGAATCTGAATGTGAATTGTTGATGAATTGAATGTGGAATGGAAGTGGTATTTATAGGGAGTTGGGAGTGAGAAATCTGAATTGAATATAGCAAATGCATACAACACTTGCAATTGAAAATCAGAATGTGGTTGATGCACTTGCATTAGATAATCAGAAATGGTTACTCCACTAAATCCCACTAGCAGCCCACCAGCAGCCCTAGGTCATCAACATGTCAGCATGACCAAGCTTCCATCCAGAAACCAATAGCTCATGCCTAGCTCACCATGACCAAGCATGCAATGAGCTCATCTTCCTGTCAGCATGATGAACAACTTCTTGGGCTTACGAATTGGGCTTGGCTGAATCAAATGATGACTTTAAGATGTCCATTTTGAAGTTCAGAATGTCATTGATCCAACCACACAAACATTGGCCCAATCCAAGCTCGGATGAAGAAGAAAAGTCCGAAATGAACTTCTAACTCAGGCTCCAGTTTTTGCACGTTTTTGCACCATTTTGCTTCAAATGCCTCAAGTGTATTCCTCTCATCCCAATCAGCCCTTAATATGCATGGATTGAATAAAATGTGATCTCTTGCTCCCATAACCTACAGAACACACAAACATAGATAAGTGACTTGAAATAAAGAGAAACTAAACAAAATTACTAAGCAATGAAGGCAAACAAATGTGTGAAATTATGAACTTATCAAATTACCCCCAAACTTAGACTTTGCTAGTCCTCGAGCAAACAAAATAAAACCACAACTTAGAAAACAGAAAATAAGCAGCTAGCCTTCCAAACAATATCCTCAAAGAATCACCAAAGTATATGGTTCCAAAGAAACACAACAATCACAATCTAAGTTCCACACATGATTCAAGAGTGTGCAAAGCTTACAATGACATCCTTACGTGTAGTGTGTGAATGCCAAATCAGAACAACACCTGCAACTCAAATAAGTACATGCGCACACACTTAGAGCACAATCAAGAATTTCGAGCCCCATAAGCTCGTTATCAAATCAGCTTTCCACAATAATACCATACAATACCAAGGATCAAAAGGACTTTACAAGGGTTGTAATGAGGCTTAGGGTAGTGGTTGAATGAAAGAGGAGATATGGAGATATAACAACATTTTGAGCACAACTAAAGCATAGGTAAAAGCATGAGAGATTACTGAACTTTGTAACAAGCAAGGAACACATACATGAGCAGATTTTCAACATAATTTCAGCACTTCAAATGTGTTAATTTGGCCTAATTTTGTGGCTCTTTACCCTAGATCACCATGATCTTCTCCTTATAACACCCTAGGGCCGTGACTACATTGGTCACACTTCATTACCTCTTTTGATTAGTTACCAAAACCCCCAAACTTATTTCTTTTCAACACTTGGGTTATGGCACTGAAGAATCACTTTTGCTCCTAAAAACCTTGCAATCTTTATGACTCTCTTTTGAAGATAGCTTTAATTGCTCAAAGAATAGGTAAAGATGAGAAACAGAAATTTATTATGGTAGGAATGGTTTATACAAAGAAAGGCTTAATGTAGGCTCAAATGGGTTGACTAGGGATGAATACATGTAGAGGGATGGTTAGAAAGGCTCAAACGGTTCAAACATGGCCTAAATCACTTCCTAAGCATTGTATGGCAACAAGATGTCTCAAGAGATATTCAAATAAGTTCTAGAGTACGAAACCAAGATCATGAAATAAGTAGAATTGCATAACATCTCCAAGTAGCAAGAAATTGGACTAACTTGGCAAAGTGCTCAATAAGTGCAAGGATGGCATGCAAGACAAAGTTAACTCAGAATCACACACAGGCCTTAAACAATGACTATCAATTTCTGAAAAACCATATTAAAGTTAAATCCAAGTCTTATCATAGGTGTTTGGAAGGATAACAAAACAACACACCAAATCCTGCGTTTTTAGACACTAGACACACTTAAAAATTTAAAATTTTGACAATTTGAAACAACATAACTAAATCCTTCCCCCCAAACTTAAATGAAACATTGTCCTCAATGTTTAGAGTATAAGAACAAGCAATGCCTCATAAATGAAAGGAAAGAAAATAAGGAAAAGACAAAACCAAATGTTAGAGTTTAGAAAACAACTCCCCTTTGAAGCGATTAGGACGCAAGCAGCTCCTTGCATGTTCTATCTTCTCCTCGTCACCTTGGGTTGCCTCCCAAGAAGCGCTAAGTTTTATGTCTTCAGCCGGACATCCAAACTTGCTATAGTGAATGGGGGGGTTTGGGCTCAATTGACACCTCATGCACTGCAAGAGAGTTCACCAAGTTTGTTTCCCTTTTCCATCGCTTCCTTGCTGCATTCCTTTTCCTTTTTTGATTACGAACTGAATCACAAAGAACTGGAGGGATGATTGGAGCATCTCCAAATTTGGCCAGCCCCTTCTTGTGTGTAGGAATTGTAGAATTGAACATGTGGGCAGCCCCCTGCTTCTCCTTGCTTACTCTTCGCAGCAAGCATGCTTCTAGTGAATGTGAAATACCATCAAATCTCTCCTTCCCTGAATTGGCCAATACTTCAATTTGAAAACAATCTTGAACATCATTTGGCAGATTCGTAGCATCAAACACTTTGAAAGCAACAGTTTCTCCATTAACGGTCATGGTGAGAGTGCCTTCCGCTACATCGATCGTGGTCTTAGCAGTAGCCATGAAGGGTCGGCCAAAGATGAGGGGCAATTCTTTGTCAGGAATTGGTGCTTCTTCCATCTCCAAGACTAAGAAATCAGCAGGCAAGATTAGGCCTTCTACACTCACCAAAACATCTTCTAGAATGCCCCTAGGATACCTGATAGTTCTATCTGCCAATTGAATGCTCACAGATGTGGCTTGCAACTCACCAAGGTTAAGTTTCTCATAAACATGATATGGCATAAGGTTAATGGATGCACCAAGATCAAGCAAAGCTTTTGGAATCTTGAAATCACCAACAATGCAAGGTATAGAAAACGAGCCTGGATCCTTTAGCTTTGGAGGTAGCTTTCTTTGTAAGACTGCACTCACCTCTTCACTTAATGCAACCTGTTCATGCTCTTTGAATCTCCTCTTGTTAGTGCATAGATCCTTCAAAAATTTTGCATACTTTGGAATCTGAGCAATGGCACTGAGCAATGGGATGTTGATTTGCACTTTCTTGAATATTTCCATTATCCCATCCAAGCCTTGATCTTTCTTTGACTTTGATAACCTGCTGGGAAAGGGTGCAATAGGCCTAAAAGCATTAGTTGAAATTGGAACTTGATTAGCCTTAAATGATACCTTAGGGCCTGTGCTCTTTCCAAGAGAATTGAGGGGCTGTTTGGTGGAATCTGTGGGCTGCCCTTGTGGTGGCTGAATGATCTCCACGTTTTCTCCATCTTCTTGCTCTTCATGGGCATCTCCAACCTTATTATCAACTTGTTTGCCACTTCTCAAGATGTGCACTGCTTTAACTTGCTCATGATGCCTTGGATTCACCTCCGTTTGGCTCGGAAAAGTTCCGGATGCTCTATTGCTCAAGGAGGATGCAATCTGCCCAACTTGCACTTCTAGCTTGTTCACTGCATTTTGAAGATTCCGATTGGTTTGCATCTGTTGCCCCATGAACTTCTTAAACATGTCTTGCAATTCTCCCATTTGATCACCCCTTTGCTCTTGAACTTGTTGGGGAGCTTGCTGGAATTGCCTCTGCTGTATTTGGAATCCTGGGGGAGGTCCTTGAGATTGTTGCACATTTGAATTATTGCTCCACCTGAAATTAGGATGATTTCTCCACCCTGGATTGTATGTGTTTGAGTATGGATCATTCTGAGGATTCCTTCCTTGAAGGGCATTTGCTTGCTCTAACATGTGGTCCGCAAAAGTTTGGTTTTGAACTTCCACTTTGTTTCCTAGAGGGCCAGTCACTGCCTGTTGAAGCAAAGAACACATAACATCAAGTTTTGCATTAATCTCATTATTAGTACTTACCTCAGAGACCACAGCTTTCATAGGAGCTCCTCTTCCTTTATTGTAGCTCCATTGTTGAGAGTTAGCACTCAAAGATTCAAAGAGAGTAAAAGCCTCATCTGCTGTTTTATTCATCAATCCTTCTCCACTTGTTGCATCTACCATCATCCTTTCGGAATCAAGCAAACCTTCATAGAAAGATTGCATTTGCATCCAACTCTCTATGTTGTGGTGTGGGCAAGATCTCATCATCTCCTTGTACCTCTCCCAGCATTCATGAAAAGCCTCTCCTTCTCCTTGCTTGAAACCAAGGATTTCCTTTCTAATCTTGTTAGTCTTTTGAGCTGGAAAGAATTTCTGCAAAAACTTATTAGAAAGCTCATCCCAAGTACGAATTGAAGCATTAGGCAAAGAGTATAACCAAGACTTAGCCTTATCTTTTAAACTGAATGGGAATAGCCTCATCTTAATCTGCTCATCATCAAGTCCTTGAATTTTGATTGTAGCACATATTTCAAAGAATTGCTTAACATGCATGTAAGGATCCTCAGTGGTATTACCATAATAAGTTGGAAGAAGATGAATCATACCACTTTTAAGCTCAAACCTGTCAATTGTGAGTTGAGGATAGACGATGCACGAAGGTTGATCAGTGACTTTGGGAATGGAAAATTCACGCAGGGGTTTCCGAGGTTGGGCAACAAGCGCACCACCTCCTTCATCATTATTGTTGTTGTTGTTTGGAATCTCTGCCATCTTGCTTGAACCTTCAGATTCGTAGCTCTTAGATTCAGAGCTTAAAGAACTATAATTCCTCCTCAAACCAGCACGTACAGCAGCAGCTCTTGGTGATAGTGGCTCAGTTTCAGATTCGGACATATATGCACACACAAGAACCAAATTAGTGTCTTTAATGGAGATAACAACTAAATATAAAAACTGAATACTAAAAGAAAAACCAATGACAAGAACAAATAAAACGAACAGAAACAAAAACAATCAAAGTAATCTAACTATAGCACCATCGTTACCGGTTCCCGGCAACGGCGCCAAAAACTTGTTGAGCCTATTCCTAACAACTAAAATGAGTTATTAAAAATAGCAACTTTAATTCTCGCAAGTGCACGAACCATTTATAGTATAGCTTATGTAAATACGAGGTCGATCCCACGGAGAATGGTAACTTGGTTGCAAGTTAAATTACTTAGAATGATGGAAAAACAGAAAACAAGAAACAAACAAATGGGAAGGTCTAGGACAGGATCCTAGCACCACACACGCACTCGAAATGGGGGGTTTTTGTTGTTGAAATGATAACAAGGAAGTGAAATGAAGTTGCTGGAAAGTAAACAATGGAAGCAATGAATAAGTTGTGAAACAATGATTGAGAAGTGTTAGAGCCTTGGAATTCACCTCTAGTTTTCCTATCCAAGTTATGAATGCATAGAAATTGACTCAAGCTTCATTAACAATAGATTATCGCATACAAGCCTATGGTATCTAGGTGCAGGATGCATGATTCTCCTAAGGCATGTAATTGTGCATGGTATCTACACAACACGTGATCCCTTATATGCAACCTAAGCATGGTATCTACTTAGAATAAAGCATACAAGAGTCATTAAGTTCCTTGAGAATATGATAATCACACAAGTCCTAGAACATGGTATCTGTCCTAGTCAACTTATGGTTATTAACCCCTTGAATGATTCTTAGGCCATTCATGTGTTGCTTGTGAAAGGAGAGTAGAATTGGTGAATCTAAACCCCTTCCCAACCTGTGCTAGATGCATAAAATCCTAGTTAGCTACTCCAAGAAAACATACATCAAGCACATAATAAGCTGGAGATTAACAACTTGATAATGAAAGCAAGGAAATCAATTAACTATGAAATCATCCATAACATTGAATATTCATGACTAGGGCTTCATCCTAAGCCCTAACAAAATGGATTAGTTCAACATAATTATGAATACAGAAAATAAGAAATACATAGATAGAGTAAAGAGAATAGGAGAACTAGCTGGTGGCAGCAAGGTAGTTTCCAGGACAGCTCCTAGCTCTTCCTCCTTTGCAACTAGCTCTCTTCTCTCTTTGTGGTGAATGTGTGTATGGGAGTAATGGATGAGTGAATGTGTCTGAATCTGAATGTGAATTGTTGATGAATTGAATGTGGAATGGAAGTGGTATTTATAGGGAGTTGGGAGTGAGAAATCTGAATTGAATATAGCAAATGCATACAACACTTGCAATTGAAAATCAGAATGTGGTTGATGCACTTGCATTAGATAATCAGAAATGGTTACTCCACTAAATCCCACTAGCAGCCCACCAGCAGCCCTAGGTCATCAACATGTCAGCATGACCAAGCTTCCATCCAGAAACCAATAGCTCATGCCTAGCTCACCATGACCAAGCATGCAATGAGCTCATCTTCCTGTCAGCATGATGAACAACTTCTTGGGCTTACGAATTGGGCTTGGCTGAATCAAATGATGACTTTAAGATGTCCATTTTGAAGTTCAGAATGTCATTGATCCAACCACACAAACATTGGCCCAATCCAAGCTCGGATGAAGAAGAAAAGTCCGAAATGAACTTCTAACTCAGGCTCCAGTTTTTGCACGTTTTTGCACCATTTTGCTTCAAATGCCTCAAGTGTATTCCTCTCATCCCAATCAGCCCTTAATATGCATGGATTGAATAAAATGTGATCTCTTGCTCCCATAACCTACAGAACACACAAACATAGATAAGTGACTTGAAATAAAGAGAAACTAAACAAAATTACTAAGCAATGAAGGCAAACAAATGTGTGAAATTATGAACTTATCATCCATTTCAGGCAGAAACTGAGTACGAACTCGAATTGTCCAATTTGTATGGCCTATGGATATCTGATTCGAGCCCAAAACTTGTGCAACATCATAATAAGGTGTGAGGAGTCAATTGGTGAGTTTTGAGTGAAGTCCAAGGGCTAGAACTATGCAATACACCAACCACTCCATTTAAGGCACAAACTGAGTACGAACTTGAATTGTCCAATTTCTTACACCTATGGATTTCGGATTCGAGCCCAAAACTTGTGCAACAACATAATAAGGTCGGAGGAGTCATTCGGTGAGTTTTGAGTGAAATCCAAGTGTTGTTAATAATATGTTAACTCGCAAGTGTACGTGCCAATTAGTAGTATAGCAAGACAAGTACGAGGTCGTACCCACGAAGACTGAGAACTTCAAATTAGTTATGTACTTAGATTACCAAATTCAAGAAGTTAGGAAGTTAAGTCTAAAACAGAATCTAAAGTGAGAGTGATTGTGATTGTGATTGTGAAAAGAAATGAACAAACTGAAATTGCAAAGGAAAGCAAGTAAACAAGAGTAACAAAGAGTGGTTTTGAAGGTTAAAACACAGGTTTGGAGACTAGGGCATTCGATTCACCCTAACAATTCAATTCTGGGTTATAAGGATTTAAGTGATAAGTCTAATTCAGATTCAAGGATTGATTCTAGCTAATGTATGATTAAGCCATGGTGTCTGGTCCCAACCTTGTATTCCTAATTCCCTAATTTGATCATTTGTTGTCTAACCTAAAATTAAGCATTTGGAATCCATTAAGCATAGAAGAACATTTTAAACAACCAAGTATGTATCTAATCCAGATTGTCGAATTCTCATACACACTCTTTGTATTCATAGTTCAATTTGAATTAAAGCATGGTGTCTACTCTTTATTCAAACCAAGATATACAAATCTGAATGGTAGCTAGGCATTCCGATCAGCATATAGGGAAGTAGGCAAAATGAATAAGAACATGAATCATGAATCAAACTTGAAACTTAAAATTTATAAACCCAGAATATTCATGTTAGGTTACATCAAAGCCCTAGTTATGGATTTAGTTACTCATAATGGAAAAGAGACTTGAACAGAAATGAGAAAACATAATGAATGCAATAAGAGTAGAAAAACCCCTTTTCTGAAGTTCTTGTGGTGTCCAAGGCTTCTCCAAGTGCTTCTCCACTTCTAATGCTTCTCCAAGAGCTTCCCCACTTCTAGAAAGATGTATGAAGGATATGGAGGTGATTTGGGATGAGTTTGAGTGAGTGGTGATGGCTAAGAAAGATGAAATTCGTAGGGAAATGGAAGAGAGGTTTGCTGGAGTTGTTTTGGTGAATTGAGGCTGTTTAGAGCTTTTGGTTGATTGCTGGAGTGTTTGGGATTGTGTTTGGGAAAATGATGGAAGTGTTTGAGGGAGGATGGAGTGAATTGTGGGTTTGTGAATCCCAGGATTTGTTGTGTCTTGAATGTGGAATGGATGTGGTATTTATAGGGAGAGGGGAGTGATAAATCTGAATTTATTATGGCTAATGCATACAACACTTGTTTTATAAAATCTGAATTGGTTGATGCACTTGCATTAGAAAATCTGAATTGGTTGATGCACTTCACCAATAAATCCCACCAGCAGCCCTAGCTCATCTTCATGTCACCATGACCAAGCTTCCAACCAGCTCATCCTGAGGTCAGCATGACCAGCAACTTCAAGGGCTTACAAATTGGGCTTCTCTTAAGAAAATGACGACTTTAAGATGTCCATTGTGAAGTTCAGAATGTGTCGGATCCAACCACACAAGTATTGGCCCAATCCAAGCTCGGATGAAGAAGTTAAGTCCGAAATGAAATTCTAGCTCAGTTTGCTCGCTGACAAAATCCATCCTGAGCATGGTTCTGTGTTTGCTAGGTGACGGACTCCAGATTTCTCCAATGGGGCTGAATTTTGGATATGTTATAGTACACACCCATTGGAACAACTTTCATGAAGAATACGGCCTCATCCGAGCTGTGTAGGTTGCTGAAACAAATCTTTCAATGTGACCTACGGAACTGGACTGGCAGGGGCTGTAGCCAAAATGAGTTTGTCTTTAAGCACTTCTTCCATTCATCCAAATTAGGCCTTAACATGCTTGAATTGCATGAATTATGCTTTTTTGCTCTATTGCCCTACAAAACACAGCAAGGGAGGCAAATAACTCAGAATTATAGGAAACTAAGCAAAAGAAGTAAGTAAATTGGGCATGTATATGTATGAAATTATGAGCATAACACCAAGCACTAGAACTATGCAATAAACCAACCACTCCATTTCAGGCAGAAACTGAAGTACGAACTTGAGTTGTCCAATTTGTATGGCCTATGGATTTCTGATCGAGCCCAAAACTTGTGAAACATCATAATAAGGTGGGAGGAGTCATTCAGTGAGTTTTGAGTGAAATCCAAGCGCTAGAACTATGCAATACACCAACCACTCCATTTAAGGCACAAACTGAGTACGAACTTGAATTGTCCAATTTGTATGGCCTAAGGATTTCGAATCGAGCCCAAAACTTGTGCAACATCATAATAAGGTGGGAGGAGTCATTCGGTGAGTTTTGAGTGAAATCCAAGCGCTAGAACTATGCAATACACCAACCACTCCATTTAAGGCACAAATTGAGTACGAACTTGAATTGTCCAATTTCCTAAACCTATGGATTTCGATTCGAGCCCAAAACTTGTGCAACATCATAATAAGGTGGGAGGAGTCATTCGGTGAATTTTGATTGAAATCCAAGCGCTAGAACTATACAATACACCAACCACTCCATTTAAGGCACAAACTGAGTACGAACTTGAATTGTTCAATTTGTATGGCCTATGGATTTCGGATCGAGCCCAAAACTTGTGCAACATCATAATAAGGTGGGAGGAGTCATTCGGTGAGTTTTCAGAGAAATCCAAGCGCTAGAATTATACAATACACCAACCACTCCATTTAAGGCACAAACTGAGTACGAACTTGAATTGTCCAATTTGTGTGGCCTATGGATTTCGGATCGAGCCCTAAACTTGTGCAACATCATAATAAGGTGGGAGGAGTGATTCGGTGAGTTTTGAGTGAAATCCAAGCGGTAGAACTATGCAATACACCAACCACTCCATTTAAGGCACAAACTGAGTACGAACTTGAATTGTTCAATTTGTATGGCCTGTGGATTTCCGATTCGAGCCCAAAACTTGTACAACATCATAATAAGGTGGGAGGAGTCATTCGGTGAGATTTGAGTGAAATTCAAGCTCTAGAACTATGCAATACACCAACCACTCCATTTAAGGCACAAACTGAGTACGAACTTGAATTGTCCAATCTGTATGGCCAATGGATTTCGATCGAGCCCAAAACTTGTTCAACATCATAATAAGGTGGGAGGAGTCATTCGGTGAGTTTTGAGTGAAATCCAAGAGCTAGAACTAAGCAATACACCAACCACTCTATTTAACGCACAAACTGAGTACGAACTTGAATTGTAAAATTTATTACACCTATGGATTTCGATATCGAACCCAAAACCTGTGCAACATAATCATAAGGTGGGAGGAGTCATTCGGTGAGTTTTGAGTGAAATCCAAGCGGTAGAACTGTGCAATACACCAACCACTCCATTTAAGGCACAAACTGAGTACGAACTTGAATTGTCCAATTTCTTACACCTATGGGCTTTGCATCGAGCCCAAAACTTGTGCAACAACATAATAAGGTGGGAGGAGTCATTCGGTGAGTTTTGAGTGAAATCCAAGCACTAGAACTATGCAATACACCAACCACTCCATTTAAGGCACAAACTGAGTACGAACTTGAATTATCCAATTTGTATGGCCTATGGATTTCGATCGAGCCAAAAACTTGTGTAACATCATAATAAGGTGGGAGGAGTCATTCGGTGAGTGTTGAGTGAAATTCAAGCTCTAGAACTATGCAATACACGAACCACTCCATTTAAGGCACAAACTGAGTACGAACTTGAATTGTCCAATTTCTTACACCCATGAATTTCGATTCGAGCCCAAAACTTGTGCAACATCATAATAAGGTGGGAGGAGTCATTCGGTGAGTTTCGAGTGAAATCCAAGGGCTAGAACTATGCAATACACCAACCACTCCATTTAAGGCACAAACTGAGTACGAACTTGAATTGTCCAATTTGTATGGCCTGTGGATTTCGGATTCGAGCCCAAAACTTGTACAACATCATAATAAGGTGGGAGGAGTCATTCGGTGAGTTTTGAGTGAAATTCAAGCCCTAGAACTATGCAATACACCAACCACTCCATTTAAGGCACAAACTGAGTACGAACTTGAATTGTCCAATTTGTATGGCCTATGGATTTCGGATCGAGCCCAAAACTTGTGCAACATCATAACAAGGTGGGAGGAGTCATTCGGTGAGTTTTGAGTGAAATCCAAGCACTAGAACTATGCAATACACCAACCACTCCATTTGAGGCACAAACTGAGTACGAACTTGAATTGTCCAATTTCTTACACCTATGGAATTCGAATTCGAGCCCAAAACTTGTGCAACGTCATAATAAGGTGGGAGGAGTCATTCGGTGAGTTTTGAGTGAAATCCAAGAGCTAGAACTAAGCAATACACCAACCACTCTATTTAACGCACAAACTGAGTACGAACTTGAATTGTAAAATTTATTACACCTATGGATTTCGATTCGAACCCAAAACCTGTGCAACATAATCATAAGGTGGGAGGAGTCATTCGGTGAGTTTTGAGTGAAATCCAAGCGGTAGAACTGTGCAATACACCAACCACTCCATTTAAGGCACAAACTGAGTACGAACTTGAATTGTCCAATTTCTTACACCTATGGGCTTTGCATCGAGCCCAAAACTTGTGCAACAACATAATAAGGTGGGAGGAGTCATTCGGTGAGTTTTGAGTGAAATCCAAGCACTAGAACTATGCAATACACCAACCACTCCATTTAAGGCACAAACTGAGTACGAACTTGAATTATCCAATTTGTATGGCCTATGGATTTCGGATCGAGCCAAAAACTTGTGTAACATCATAATAAGGTGGGAGGAGTCATTCGGTGAGTGTTGAGTGAAATTCAAGCTCTAGAACTATGCAATACACGAACCACTCCATTTAAGGCACAAACTGAGTACGAACTTGAATTGTCCAATTTCTTACACCCATGAATTTCTGATTCGAGCCCAAAACTTGTGCAACATCATAATAAGGTGGGAGGAGTCATTCGGTGAGTTTCGAGTGAAATCCAAGGGCTAGAACTATGCAATACACCAACCACTCCATTTAAGGCACAAACTGAGTACGAACTTGAATTGTCCAATTTGTATGGCCTGTGGATTTCGGATTCGAGCCCAAAACTTGTACAACATCATAATAAGGTGGGAGGAGTCATTCGGTGAGTTTTGAGTGAAATTCAAGCCCTAGAACTATGCAATACACCAACCACTCCATTTAAGGCACAAACTGAGTACGAACTTGAATTGTCCAATTTGTATGGCCTATGGATTTCGGATTCGAGCCCAAAACTTGTGCAACATCATAACAAGGTGGGAGGAGTCATTCGGTGAGTTTTGAGTGAAATCCAAGCACTAGAACTATGCAATACACCAACCACTCCATTTGAGGCACAAACTGAGTACGAACTTGAATTGTCCAATTTCTTACACCTATGGGCTTTGCATCGAGCCCAAAACTTGTGCAACAACATAATAAGGTGGGAGGAGTCATTCGGTGAGTTTTGAGTGAAATCCAAGCACTAGAACTATGCAATACACCAACCACTCCATTTAAGGCACAAACTGAGTACGAACTTGAATTATCCAATTTGTATGGCCTATGGATTTCGGATCTAGCCAAAAACTTGTGTAACATCATAATAAGGTGGGAGGAGTCATTCGGTGAGTGTTGAGTGAAATTCAAGCTCTAGAACTATGCAATACACCAACCACTCCATTTAAGGCACAAACTGAGTACGAACTTGAATTGTCCAATTTCTTACACCCATGAATTTCGAATTCGAGCCCAAAACTTGTGCAACATCATAATAAGGTGGGAGGAGTCATTCGGTGAGTTTCGAGTGAAATCCAAGCGCTAGAACTATGCAATACACCAACCACTCCATTTAAGGCACAAACTGAGTACGAACTTGAATTGTCCAATTTGTATGGCCTGTGGATTTCGGATTCGAGCCCAAAACTTGTACAACATCAAAATAAGGTGGGAGGAGTCATTCGGTGAGTTTTGAGTGAAATTCAAGCCCTAGAACTATGCAATACACCAACCACTCCATTTAAGGCACAAACTGAGTACGAACTTGAATTGTCCAATTTGTATGGCCTATGGATTTCGAATCGAGCCCAAAACTTGTGCAACATCATAACAAGGTGGGAGGAGTCATTCGGTGAGTTTTGAGTAAAATCCAAGCACTAGAACTATGCAATACACCAACCACTCCATTTAAGGCACAAACTGAGTACGAACTTGAATTGTCCAATTTCTTACACCTATGGATATCGGATTCGAGCCCAAAACTTGTGCAACAACATAATAAGGTGGGAGGAGTCATTCGGTGAGTTTCGAGTGTAATCCAAGCGCTAGAACTATGCAATACACCAACCACTCCATTTAAGGCACAAACTGAGTACGAACTTGAATTGTCCAATTTGTATGGCCTGTGGATTTCGAATTCGAGCCCAAAACTTGTGCAACAACATAATAAGGTGGGAGGAGTCATTCGGTGAGTTTTGAGTGAAATCCAAGCACTAGAACTATGCAATACACCAACCACTCCATTTAAGGCACAAACTGAGTACGAACTTGAATTATCCAATTTGTATGGCCTATGGATTTCGATATCGAGCCAAAAACTTGTGTAACATCATAATAAGGTGGGAGGAGTCATTCGGTGAGTGTTGAGTGAAATTCAAGCTCTAGAACTATGCAATGTTTACTCTTCATATTAGGATGTTGGAGGTTCCAGTTGTTTGTCTTTCTACGGCCTATGGATTTCGGATTCGAGCCCAAAACTTGTGCAACATCATAATAAGGTGGGAGGAGTCATTCGGTGAGTTTTGAGTGAAATCCAAGCGCTAGAACTATGCAATACACCAACCACTCCATTTAAGGCACAAACTGAGTACGAACTTGAATTGTCCAATTTGTATGGCCTATGGATTTCGGATTGGAGCCCAAAACTTGTGCAACATCATAATAAGGTGGGAGGAGTCATTCGGTGAGTTTTGAGTGAAATCCAAGCTCTAGAACTATGCAATACACCAACCACTCCATTTAAGGCACAAACTGAGTACGAACTTGAATTGTCCAATTTCTTACACCTATGGATTTCGATTCGAGCCCAAAACTTGTGCAGCATCATAATAAGGTGGGTGGAGTCATTCGGTGAGTTTTGAGTGAAATCCAAGAGCTAGAACTATGCAATACACCAACCACTCCATTTAAGGCACAAACTGAGTACGAACTTGAATTGTCCAATTTCTTACACCTATGGATTTCGATCGAGCCCAAAACTTGTGCAACATCATAATAAGGTGGGAGGAGTCATTCGGTGAGTTTTGAGTGAAATCCAAGCTCTAGAACTATGCAATACACCAACCACTCCATTTAAGGCACAAACTGAGTACGAACTTGAATTGTCCAATTTCTTACACCTATGGATTTCGATTCGAGCCCAAAACTTGTGCAACATCATAATATGGTGGGAGGAGTCATTCAGAGAGTTTTGAGTGAAATCCAAGCGCTAGAACTATGCAATACACCAACCACTCCATTTAAGGCACAAAGTGAGTACGAACTTGAATTGTCCAATTTCTTACACCTATGGATTTCGTATCGAGCCCAACACTTGTGCAACAACATAATAAGGTGGGAGGAGTCATTCGGTGAGTTTTGAGTGAAATCCAAGCGCTAGAACTATGCAATACACCAACCACTCCATTTAAGGCACAAACTGAGTACGAACTTGAATTGTCCAATTTCTTACACCTATGGATTTCGGATTCGAGCCCAAAACTTGTGCAACATCATAATATGGTGGGAGGAGTCATTCGGAGAGTTTTGAGTGAAATCCAAGCGCTTGAACTATGCAATACACCAACCTCTCCATTTAAGGCACAAACTGAGTACGAACTTGAATTGTTCAATTTGTGTGGCCTATGGATTGCGGATCATGCCAAAAACTTGGGCAACATCACAATAAGGTGGGAGGAGTCATTCGGTGAGTTTTGATTGAAATCCAAGCGCTAGAACTATGCAATGTTTACTCTTCATATTAGGATGTTGGAGGTTCCACTTGTTTGTCTTTCTACGGCCTATGGATTTCGGATTCGAGCCCAAAACTTGTGCGACATCATAATAAGGTGGGTGGACTCATTCGGGGAGTTTTGAGTGAAATCCAAGAGCTAGAACTATGCAATACACCAACCACTCCATTTAAGGCACAAACTGAGTACGAACTTGAATTGTCCAATTTCTTACACCTATGGATTTCGGATTCGAGCCCAAAACTTGTGCAACATCATAATAAGGTGGGAGGAGTCATTCGGTGAGTTTTGAGTGAAATCCAAGCTCTAGAACTATGCAATACACCAACCACTCCATTTAAGGCACAAACTGAGTACGAACTTGAATTGTCCAATTTCTTACACCTATGGATTTCGGGATCGAGCCCAAAACTTGTGCAGCATCATAATAAGGTGGGTGGAGTCATTCGGTGAGTTTTGAGTGAAATCCAAGAGCTAGAACTATGCAATACACCAACCACTCCATTTAAGGCACAAACTGAGTACGAACTTGAATTGTCCAATTTCTTACACCTATGGATTTCGATTCGAGCCCAAAACTTGTGCAACATCATAATAAGGTGGGAGGAGTCATTCGGTGAGTTTTGAGTGAAATCCAAGCTCTAGAACTATGCAATACACCAACCACTCCATTTAAGGCACAAACTGAGTACGAACTTGAATTGTCCAATTTCTTACACCTATGGATTTCGATTCGAGCCCAAAACTTGTGCAACATCATAATATGGTGGGAGGAGTCATTCGGAGAGTTTTGAGTGAAATCCAAGCGCTAGAACTATGCAATACACCAACCACTCCATTTAAGGCACAAACTGAGTACGAACTTGAATTGTCCAATTTCTTACACCTATGGATTTCGGATTCGAGCCCAACACTTGTGCAACAACATAATAAGGTGGGAGGAGTCATTCGGTGAGTTTTGAGTGAAATCCAAGCGCTAGAACTATGCAATACACCAACCACTCCATTTAAGGCACAAACTGAGTACGAACTTGAATTGTCCAATTTCTTACACCTATGGATTTCGATTCGAGCCCAAAACTTGTGCAACATCATAATATGGTGGGAGGAGTCATTCGGAGAGTTTTGAGTGAAATCCAAGCGCTTGAACTATGCAATACACCAACCTCTCCATTTAAGGCACAAACTGAGTACGAACTTGAATTGTCCAATTTCTTACACCTATGGATTTCGATTCGAGCCCAAAACTTGTGCAACATCATAATAAGGTGGGAGGAGTCATTCGGTGAGTTTCGAGTGAAATCCAAGCGCTAGAACTATGCAATACACCAACCACTCCATTTAAGGCACAAACTGAGTACGAACTTGAATTGTCCAATTTCTTACACCTATGGATTTCGGATTCGAGCCCAACACTTGTGCAACAACATAATAAGGTGGGAGGAGTCATTCGGTGAGTTTTGAGTGAAATCCAAGCGCTAGAACTATGCAATACACCAACCACTCCATTTAAGGCACAAACTGAGTACGAACTTGAATTGTCCAATTTCTTACACCTATGGATTTCGATCGAGCCCAACACTTGTGCAACAACATAATAAGGTGGGAGGAGTCATTCGGTGAGTTTTGAGTGAAATCCAAGCGCTAGAACTATGCAATACACCAACCACTCCATTTAAGGCACAAACTGAGTACGAACTTGAATTGTCCAATTTCTTACACCTATGGATTTCGAATCGAGCCCAAAACTTGTGCAACATCATAATATGGTGGGAGGAGTCATTCGGAGAGTTTTGAGTGAAATCCAAGCGCTTGAACTATGCAATACACCAACCTCTCCATTTAAGGCACAAACTGAGTACGAACTTGAATTGTCCAATTTCTTACACCTATGGATTTCGATTCGAGCCCAAAACTTGTGCAACATCATAATAAGGTGGGAGGAGTCATTCGGTGAGTTTCGAGTGAAATCCAAGCGCTAGAACTATGCAATACACCAACCACTCCATTTAAGGCACAAACTGAGTACGAACTTGAATTGTCCAATTTCTTACACCTATGGATTTCGATTCGAGCCCAACACTTGTGCAACAACATAATAAGGTGGGAGGAGTCATTCGGTGAGTTTTGAGTGAAATCCAAGCGCTAGAACTATGCAATACACCAACCACTCCATTTAAGGCACAAACTGAGTACGAACTTGAATTGTCCAATTTCTTACACCTATGGATTTCGGATTCGAGCCCAAAACTTGTGCAACATCATAATATGGTGGGAGGAGTCATTCGGAGAGTTTTGAGTGAAATCCAAGCGCTTGAACTATGCAATACACCAACCTCTCCATTTAAGGCACAAACTGAGTACGAACTTGAATTGTCCAATTTCTTACACCTATGGATTTCGATTCGAGCCCAAAACTTGTGCAACATCATAATAAGGTGGGAGGAGTCATTCGGTGAGTTTCGAGTGAAATCCAAGCGCTAGAACTATGCAATACACCAACCACTCCATTTAAGGCACAAACTGAGTACGAACTTGAATTGTCCAATTTCTTACACCTATGGATTTCGATTCGAGCCCAACACTTGTGCAACAACATAATAAGGTGGGAGGAGTCATTCGGTGAGTTTTGAGTGAAATCCAAGCGCTAGAACTATGCAATACACCAACCACTCCATTTAAGGCACAAACTGAGTACGAACTTGAATTGTCCAATTTCTTACACCTATGGATTTCGATTCGAGCCCAACACTTGTGCAACAACATAATAAGGTGGGAGGAGTCATTCGGTGAGTTTTGAGTGAAATCCAAGCGCTAGAACTATGCAATACACCAACCACTCCATTTAAGGCACAAACTGAGTACGAACTTGAATTGTCCAATTTCTTACACCTATGGATTTCGATATCGAGCCCAAAACTTGTGCAACATCATAATATGGTGGGAGGAGTCATTCGGAGAGTTTTGAGTGAAATCCAGGCGCTTGAACTATGCAATACACCAACCTCTCCATTTAAGGCACAAACTGAGTACGAACTTGAATTGTCCAATTTCTTACACCTATGGATTTCGATTCGAGCCCAAAACTTGTGCAACATCATAATAAGGTGGGAGGAGTCATTCGGTGAGTTTCGAGTGAAATCCAAGCGCTAGAACTATGCAATACACCAACCACTCCATTTAAGTCACAAACTGAGTACGAACTTGAATTGTCCAATTTCTTACACCTATGGATTTCGATTCGAGCCCAACACTTGTGCAACAACATAATAAGGTGGGAGGAGTCATTCGGTGAGTTTTGAGTGAAATCCAAGCGCTAGAACTATGCAATACACCAACCACTCCATTTAAGGCACAAACTGAGTACGAACTTGAATTGTCCAATTTCTTACACCTATGGATTTCGATTCGAGCCCAAAACTTGTGCAACATCATAATATGGTGGGAGGAGTCATTCGGAGAGGTTTGAGTGAAATCCAAGCGCTTGAACTATGCAATACACCAACCTCTCCATTTAAGGCACAAACTGAGTACGAACTTGAATTGTTCAATTTGTGTGGCCTATGTATTGCGGATCATGCCAAAAACTTGGGCAACATCACAATAAGGTGGGAGGAGTCATTCGGTGAGTTTTGATTGAAATCCAAGCGCTAGAACTATGCAATGTTTACTCTTCATATTAGGATGTTGGAGGTTCCACTTGTTGTCTTTCTACGGCCTATGGATTTCGGATTCGAGCCCAAAACTTGTGCAACATCATAATAAGGTGGGAGGAGTCATTCGGTGAGTTTTGAGTGAAATCCAAGCGCTAGAACTATGCAATACACCAACCACTCCATTTAAGGCACAAACTGAGTACGAACTTGAATTGTCCAATTTGTATGGCCTATGGATTTCGATCGAGCCCAAAACTTGTGCAACATCATAATAAGGTGGGAGGAGTCAGTCGGTGAGTTTTGAGTGAAATCCAAGCTCTAGAACTATGCAATACACCAACCACTCCATTTAAGGCACAAACTGAGTACGAACTTGAATTGTCCAATTTCTTACACCTATGGATTTCGATTCGAGCCCAAAACTTGTGCAGCATCATAATAAGGTGGGTGGAGTCATTCGGTGAGTTTTGAGTGAAATCCAAGTGCCAGAACTATGCAATACACCAACCACTCCATTTAAGGCACAAACTGAGTACGAACTTGAATTCTCCAATTTTTTACACCTATGGATTTCGAATTCGAGCCCAAAACTTGTGCAACATCATAATAAGGTGGGAGGAGTCATTTGATGAGTTTTGAGTGAAATCCAAGCACCAGAACTATGCAATACACCAACCACTCCATTTAAGGCACAAACTGAGTACGAACTTGAATTGTCCAATTTCTTACACCTATGGATTTCGGATTCGAGCCCAAAACTTGTGCAACATCATAATATGGTGGGAGGAGTCATTCGGAGAGTTTTGAGTGAAATCCAAGCGCTTGAACTATGCAATACACCAACCTCTCCATTTAAGGCACAAACTGAGTACGAACTTGAATTGTTCAATTTGTGTGGCCTATGGATTGCAGATCATGCCAAAAACTTGGGCAACATCACAATATGGTGGGAGGAGTCATTCGGTGAGTTTTGATTGAAATCCAAGCGCTAGAACTATGCAATGTTTATTCTTCATATTAGGATGTTGGAGGTTCCAGTTGTTTGTCTTTCTACGGCCTATGGATTTCGGATCGAGCCCAAAACTTGTGCAACATCATAATAAGGTGGGAGGAGTCATTCGGTGAGTTTTGAGTGAAATCCAAGCACTAGAACTATGCAATACACCAACCACTCCATTTAAGGCACAAACTGAGTACGAACTTGAATTGTCCAATTTCTTACACCTATTGATTTCGGATTCGAGCCCAAAACTTGTGCAACAACATAATAAGGTGGGAGGAGTCATTCGGTGAGTTTCGAGTGTTATCCAAGCGCTAGAACTATGCAATACACCAACCACTCCATTTAAGGCACAAACTGAGTACGAACTTGAATTGTCCAATTTGTATGGCCTGTGGATTTCGGATCGAGCCCAAAACTTGTGCAACATCATAATAAGGTGGGAGGAGTCATTCGGTGAGTTTTGAGTGAAATTCAAGCTCTAGAACTATGCAATACACCAACCACTCCATTTAAGGCACAAACTGAGTACGAACTTGAATTGTCCAATTTCTTACACCTATGGATTTCGATTCGAGCCCAAAACTTGTGCAACATCATAATATGGTGGGAGGAGTCATTCGGAAAGTTTTGAGTGAAATCCAAGCGCTTGAACTATGCAATACACCAACCTCTCCATTTAAGGCACAAACTGAGTACGAACTTGAATTGTTCAATTTGTGTGGCCTATGGATTGCAGATCATGCCAAAAACTTGGGCAACATCACAATAAGGTGGGAGGAGTCATTCGGTGAGTTTTGATTGAAATCCAAGCGCTAGAACTATGCAATGTTTACTCTTCATATTAGGATGTTGGAGGTTCCAGTTGTTTGTCTTTCTACGGCCTATGGATTTCGTATCGAGCCCAAAACTTGTGCAACATCATAATAAGGTGGGAGGAGTCATTCGGTGAGTTTTGAGTGAAATTCAAGCTCTAGAACTATGCAATACACCAACCACTCCATTTAAGGCACAAACTGAGTACGAACTTGAATTGTCCAATTTCTTACACCTATTGATTTCGGATTCGAGCCCAAAACTTGTGCAACAACATAATAAGGTGGGAGGAGTCATTCGGTGAGTTTCGAGTGTAATCCAAGCGCTAGAACTATGCAATACACCAACCACTCCATTTAAGGCACAAACTGAGTACGAACTTGAATTGTCCAATTTGTATGGCCTGTGGATTTCGGATTCGAGCCCAAAACTTGTGCAACATCATAATAAGGTGGGAGGAGTCATTCGGTGAGTTTTGAGTGAAATTCAAGCTCTAGAACTATGCAATACACCAACCACTCCATTTAAGGCACAAACTGAGTACGAACTTGAATTGTCCAATTTCTTACACCTATGGGCTTTGCATCGAGCCCAAAACTTGTGCAACAACATAATAAGGTGGGAGGAGTCATTCGGTGAGTTTCGAGTGTAATCCAAGCGCTAGAACTATGCAATACACCAACCACTCCATTTAAGGCACAAACTGAGTACGAACTTGAATTGTCCAATTTGTATGGCCTGTGGATTTTTCGATTCGAGCCCAAAACTTGTGCAACATCATAATAAGGTGGGAGGAGTCATTCGGTGAGTTTTGAGTGAAATTCAAGCTCTAGAACTATGCAATACACCAACCACTCCATTTAAGGCACAAACTGAGTACGAACTTGAATTGTCCAATTTGTATGGCCTGTGGATTTCCGATTCGAGCCCAAAACTTGTACAACATCATAATAAGGTGGGAGGAGTCATTCGGTGAGTTTTGAGTGAAATGCAAGCTCTAGAACTATGCAATACACCAACCACTCCATTTAAGGCACAAACTGAGTACGAACTTGAATTGTCCAATCTGTATGGCCAATGGATTTCGGATCGAGCCCAAAACTTGTGCAACATCATAATAAGGTGGGAGGAGTCATTCGGTGAGTTTTGAGTGAAATCCAAGAGCTAGAACTAAGCAATACACCAACCACTCTATTTAACGCACAAACTGAGTACGAACTTGAATTGTAAAATTTATTACACCTATGGATTTCGGATCGAACCCAAAACCTGTGCAACATAATCATAAGGTGGGAGGAGTCATTCGGTGAGTTTTGAGTGAAATCCAAGCGGTAGAACTGTGCAATACACCAACCACTCCATTTAAGGCACAAACTGAGTACGAACTTGAATTGTCCAATTTCTTACACCTATGGGCTTTGCATCGAGCCCAAAACTTGTGCAACAACATAATAAGGTGGGTGGAGTGATTCGGTGAGTTTGGAGTGTAATCCAAGCGCTAGAACTATGCAATACACCAACCACTCCATTTAAGGCACAAACTGAGTACGAACTTGAATTGTCCAATTTGTATGGCCTGTGGATTTCGGATTCGAGCCCAAAACTTGTGCAACATCATAATAAGGTGGGAGGAGTCATTCGGTGAGTTTTGAGTGAAATTCAAGCTCTAGAACTATGCAATACACCAACCACTCCATTTAAGGCACAAACTGAGTACGAACTTGAATTGTCCAATTTCTTACACCTATGGGCTTTGCATCGAGCCCAAAACTTGTGCAACAACATAATAAGGTGGGAGGAGTCATTCGGTGAGTTTCGAGTGTAATCCAAGCGCTAGAACTATGCAATACACCAACCACTCCATTTAAGGCACAAACTGAGTACGAACTTGAATTGTCCAATTTGTATGGCCTGTGGATTTCGATTCGAGCCCAAAACTTGTGCAACATCATAATAAGGTGGGAGGAGTCATTCGGTGAGTTTTGAGTGAAATTCAAGCTCTAGAACTATGCAATACACCAACCACTCCATTTAAGGCACAAACTGAGTACGAACTTGAATTGTCCAATTTGTATGGCCTGTGGATTTGGATTCGAGCCCAAAACTTGTACAACATCATAATAAGGTGGGAGGAGTCATTCGGTGAGTTTTGAGTGAAATGCAAGCTCTAGAACTATGCAATACACCAACCACTCCATTTAAGGGACAAACTGAGTACGAACTTGAATTTTCCAATCTGTATGGCCAATGGATTTCGAATCAATCCCAAAACTTGTGCAACATCATAATAAGGTGGGAGGAGTCATTCGGTGAGTTTTGAGTGAAATCCAAGAGCTAGAACTAAGCAATACACCAACCACTCTATTTAACGCACAAACTGAGTACGAACTTGAATTGTAAAATTTATTACACCTATGGATTTCGATTCGAACCCAAAACCTGTGCAACATAATCATAAGGTGGGAGGAGTCATTCGGTGAGTTTTGAGTGAAATCCAAGCGGTAGAACTGTGCAATACACCAACCACTCCATTTAAGGCACAAACTGAGTACGAACTTGAATTGTCCAATTTCTTACACCTATGGGCTTTGCATCGAGCCCAAAACTTGTGCAACAACATAATAAGGTGGGTGGAGTCATTCGGTGAGTTTTCGAGTGTAATCCAAGCGCTAGAACTATGCAATACACCAACCACTCCATTTAAGGCACAAACTGAGTACGAACTTGAATTGTCCAATTTGTATGGCCTGTGGATTTCGATTCGAGCCCAAAACTTGTGCAACATCATAATAAGGTGGGAGGAGTCATTCGGTGAGTTTCGAGTGTAATCCAAGCGCTAGAACTATGCAATACACCAACCACTCCATTTAAGGCACAAACTGAGTACGAACTTGAATTGTCCAATTTGTATGGCCTGTGGATTTCGGATTCGAGCCCAAAACTTGTGCAACATCATAACAAGGTGGGAGGAGTCATTCGGTGAGTTTTGAGTGAAATCCAACCACTAGAACTATGCAATACACCAACCACTCCATTTAAGGCACAAACTGAGTACGAACTTGAATTGTCCAATTTCTTACACCTATTGATTTCGATTCGAGCCCAAAACTTGTGCAACAACATAATAAGGTGGGAGGAGTCATTCGGTGAGTTTCGAGTGTAATCCAAGCGCTAGAACTATGCAATACACCAACCACTCCATTTAAGGCATAAACTGAGTACGAACTTGAATTGTCCAATTTGTATGGCCTGTGGATTTCGGATTCGAGCCCAAAACTTGTGCAACATCATAATAAGGTGAGAGGAGTCATTCGGTGAGTTTTGAGTGAAATTCAAGCTCTAGAACTATGCAATACACCAACCACTCCATTTAAGGCACAAACTGAGTACGAACTTGAATTGTCCAATTTCTTACACCTATGGGCTTTGCATCGAGCCCAAAACTTGTGCAACAACATAATAAGGTGGGAGGAGTCATTCGGTGAGTTTCGAGTGTAATCCAAGCGCTAGAACTATGCAATACACCAACCACTCCATTTAAGGCACAAACTGAGTACGAACTTGAATTGTCCAATTTGTATGGCCTGTGGATTTCGGATTCGAGCCCAAAACTTGTGCAACATCATAATAAGGTGGGAGGAGTCATTCGGTGAGTTTTGAGTGAAATTCAAGCTCTAGAACTATGCAATACATCAACCACTCCATTTAAGGCACAAACTGAGTACGAACTTGAATTGTCCAATTTGTATGGCCTGTGGATTTCGGATTCGAGCCCAAAACTTGTACAACATCATAATAAGGTGGGAGGAGTCATTCGGTGAGTTTTGAGTGAAATGCAAGCTCTAGAACTATGCAATACACCAACCACTCCATTTAAGGCACAAACTGAGTACGAACTTGAATTGTCCAATCTGTATGGCCAATGGATTTCGGATTCGAGCCCAAAACTTGTGCAACATCATAATAAGGTGGGAGGAGTCATTCGGTGAGTTTTGAGTGAAATCCAAGAGCTAGAACTAAGCAATACACCAACCACTCTATTTAACGCACAAACTGAGTACGAACTTGAATTGTAAAATTTATTACACCTATGGATTTCGTATCGAACCCAAAACCTGTGCAACATAATCATAAGGTGGGAGGAGTCATTCGGTGAGTTTTGAGTGAAATCCAAGCGGTAGAACTTTGCAATACACCAACCACTCCATTTAAGGCACAAACTGAGTACGAACTTGAATTGTCCAATTTCTTACACCTATGGGCTTTGCATCGAGCCCAAAACTTGTGCAACAACATAATAAGGTGGGTGGAGTCATTCGGTGAGTTTCGGAGTGTAATCCAAGCGCTAGAACTATGCAATACACCAACCACTCCATTTAAGGCACAAACTGAGTACGAACTTGAATTGTCCAATCTGTATGGCCAATGGATTTCGGATTCGAGCCCAAAACTTGTGCAACATCATAATAAGGTGGGAGGAGTCATTCGGTGAGTTTTGAGTGAAATGCAAGCTCTAGAACTATGCAATACACCAACCACTCCATTTAAGGGACAAACTGAGTACGAACTTGAATTTTCCAATCTGTATGGCCAATGGATTTCGGATCGAATCCCAAAACTTGTGCAACATCATAATAAGGTGGGAGGAGTCATTCGGTGAGTTTTGAGTGAAATCCAAGAGCTAGAACTAAGCAATACACCAACCACTCTATTTAACGCACAAACTGAGTACGAACTTGAATTGTAAAATTTATTACACCTATGGATTTCGATCGAACCCAAAACCTGTGCAACATAATCATAAGGTGGGAGGAGTCATTCGGTGAGTTTTGAGTGAAATCCAAGCGGTAGAACTGTGCAATACACCAACCACTCTATTTAACGCACAAACTGAGTACGAACTTGAATTGTAAAATTTATTACACCTATGGATTTCGATTCGAACCCAAAACCTGTGCAACATAATCATAAGGTGGGAGGAGTCATTCGGTGAGTTTTGAGTGAAATCCAAGCGGTAGAACTGTGCAATACACCAACCACTCCATTTAAGGCACAAACTGAGTACGAACTTGAATTGTCCAATTTCTTACACCTATGGGCTTTGCATCGAGCCCAAAACTTGTGCAACAACATAATAAGGTGGGAGGAGTCATTCGGTGAGTTTTGAGTGAAATCCAAGCACTAGAACTATGCAATACACCAACCACTCCATTTAAGGCACAAACTGAGTACGAACTTGAATTATCCAATTTGTATGGCATATGGATTTCGATCGAGCCAAAAACTTGTGCAACATCATAATAAGGTGGGAGGAGTCATTCGGTGAGTGTTGAGTGAAATTCAAGCTCTAGAACTATGCAATACACCAACCACTCCATTTAAGGCACAAACTGAGTACGAACTTGAATTGTCCAATTTCTTACACCCATGAATTTCGAATCGAGCCCAAAACTTGTGCAACATCATAATAAGGTGGGAGGAGTCATTCGGTGAGTTTCGAGTGAAATCCAAGCGCTAGAACTATGCAATACACCAACCACTCCATTTAAGGCACAAACTGAGTACGAACTTGAATTGTCCAATTTGTATGGCCTGTGGATTTCGATTCGAGCCCGAAACTTGTACAACATCATAATAAGGTGGGAGGAGTCATTCGGTGAGTTTTGAGTGAAATTCAAGCCCTAGAACTATGCAATACACCAACCACTCCATTTAAGGCACAAACTGAGTACGAACTTGAATTGTCCAATTTGTATGGCCTATGGATTTCGGATCGAGCCCAAAACTTGTGCAACATCATAACAAGGTGGGAGGAGTCATTCGGTGAGTTTTGAGTGAAATCCAAGCACTAGAACTATGCAATACACCAACCACTCCATTTAAGGCACAAACTGAGTACGAACTTGAATTGTCCAATTTCTTACACCTATGGATTTCGGATTCGAGCCCAAAACTTGTGCAACAACATAATAAGGTGGGAGGAGTCATTCGGTGAGTTTCGAGTGTAATCCAAGCGCTAGAACTATGCAATACACCAACCACTCCATTTAAGGCACAAACTGAGTACGAACTTGAATTGTCCAATTTGTATGGCCTGTGGATTTCGGATCGAGCCCAAAACTTGTGCAACATCATAATAAGGTGGGAGGAGTCATTCGGTGAGTTTTCAGTGAAATTCAAGCTCTAGAACTATGCAATACACCAACCACTCCATTTAAGGCACAAACTGAGTACGAATTTGAATTGTCCAATTTGTATGGCCTATGGATTTCGGATTCGAGCCCAAAACTTGTGCAACATCATAATAAGGTGGGAGGAGTCATTTGATGAGTTTTGAGTGAAATCCAAGCACCAGAACTATGCAATACACCAACCACTCCATTTAAGGCACAAACTGAGTACGAACTTGAATTGTCCAATTTCTTACACCTATGGATTTCGAATCGAGCCCAAAACTTGTGCAGCATCATAATAAGGTGGGTGGAGTCATTCGGTGAGTTTTGAGTGAAATCCAAGAGCTAGAACTATGCAATACACCAACCACTCCATTTAAGGCACAAACTGAGTACGAACTTGAATTGTCCAATTTCTTACACCTATGGATTTCGATTCGAGCCTAAAACTTGTGCAGCATCATAATAAGGTGGGTGGAGTCATTCGGTGAGTTTTGAGTGAAATCCAAGAGCTAGAACTATGCAATACACCAACCACTCCATTTAAGGCACAAACTGAGTACTGTTAAGCTCATATTTTCATACATATACATGCCCAATTTACTTACTTCTTTTGCTTAGTTTCTTCGATTTCTAAGTTATTTGCCTCTCTTTGTGTGTTTTGTAGGACAATAGAGCAAGAGAGCATAATTCATGCAATTAAAGCATGTTAAGGCCAATGAAGCAAGATGGTGCAAAAACGTGCAAAAGCTGGAGACTGAGGTAGAAGTTCATTTCGGCCTTATCTTCTTCATCCGAGCTTGGATTGGGCCAATACTTGTGTGGTTGGATCAGAGACATTCTGAACTTCATAATGGACATCTTAAAGTCATCATTTGATTCAGCCAAGCCCAACTCGTAAGCCCATGAAAATACACATCATGCTGACATAAGGATGAGCTGATGGATGCTTGGTCATGGTGAGCTAGGCATGAGGTAGTGGTTTCTGGAAGGATGCTTGGTCATGATGGCATAAGCATGATGTGTTATTGATTGTGGGGAAGTTAGGTGAAGCAGATGCATTTCTTATATTTGGGTGGAATGTTGCAGCAGCCAAAGGGAATAAAACAATATGAAGTGGGAGCTGCAATACTAAGCCTAAAGAGAAGATTAATTATTTTCAAATGTAATTGTGTGTTAGGTGAAATTTGTGTGGTTGGTGAACTTAATTGTATAATCTGATTCACCTAACCCTTGTGCCTATAAATAGGGAGTCTCTAGAGAGCTTAAGGGAGTGAGATAGCTCATATCCTGAGATCCATCATTTACACTTCCATTGTACACAAAGAGAGGGAAAGTTGAGAGTCACAAAGGGAGAGAAGGGAGAAGGCAGCAGCTGGGAGGCTTTGGCCTCCTGGCAGCCATGGAGATGATTCTTTTCCATCTCTAGCATGCTGTCCTTATCTTCTTCTCCTCCCTTTGTCTTTTATTTTCTTCTTGTATTTTCTTTGTTTTACTTTGTTTTTCTGTTATTAATTGTAATAAACATCTTGCTAGTCTTGTATCATGGTTTGAGTTTATAAAGTTTGATTTGATTCATGAATTCCTCTTCACTGTTTTAATGGAGCTGTTTTGCATCCTTTGATTGATCACCTAAGGTTTTATGCGTTATGCTCTTGTTGGGAAGGTTTGGGGATCATCTTCATTCCATCCATTAGCAACTTATGTGATTTGGTTTCTAGGTCTCCTAATGTAAACACCATGCTTGGGGTCCTTGTGGGAGGAGTCATTCGGTGAGTTTTGAGTGAAATCCAAGCGCTAGAACTATGCAATACACCAACCACTCCATTTAAGGCACAAACTGAGTACGAACTTGAATTGTCCAATTTGTATGGCCTATGGATTTCGATTCGAGCCCAAAACTTGTGCAACATCATAATAACGTGGGAGGAGTCATTCGGTGAGTTTTGAGTGAAATCCAAGCTCTAGAACTATGCAATACACCAACCACTCCATTTAAGGCAGAAACTGAGTACGAACTTGAATTGTCCAATTTCTTACACCTATGGATTTCGATTCGAGCCCAAAACTTGTGCAGCATCATAATAAGGTGGGTGGAGTCATTCGGTGAGTTTTGAGTGAAATCCAAGAGCTAGAACTATGCAATACACCAACCACTCCATTTAAGGCACAAACTGAGTACGAACTTGAATTGTCCAATTTCTTACACCTATGGATTTCGTATCGAGCCCAAAACTTGTGCAGCATCATAATAAGGTGGGTGGAGTCATTCGGTGAGTTTTGAGTGAAATCCAAGAGCTAGAACTATGCAATACACCAACCACTCCATTTAAGGCACAAACTGAGTACGAACTTGAATTGTCCAATTTCTTACACCTATGGATTTCGGATCGAGCCCAAAACTTGTGCAGCATCATAGTAAGGTGGGTGGAGTCATTCGGTGAGTTTTGAGTGAAATCCAAGAGCTAGAACTATGCAATACACCAACCACTCCATTTAAGGCACAAACTGACTACGAACTTGAATTGTCCAATTTCTTACACCTATGGATTTCGATTCGAGCCCAACACTTGTGCAACAACATAATAAGGTGGGAGGAGTCATTCGGTGAGTTTTGAGTGAAATCCAAGCGCTAGAACTATGCAATACACCAACCACTCCATTTAAGGCACAAACTGAGTACGAACTTGAATTGTCCAATTTCTTACACCTATGGATTTCGGATTCAGCCCAAAACTTGTGCAACATCATAATAAGGTGGGAGGAGTCATTTGATGAGTTTTGAGTGAAATCCAAGCACCAGAACTATGCAATACACCAACCACTCCATTTAAGGCACAAACTGAGTACGAACTTGAATTGTCCAATTTCTTACACCTATGGATTTCGATTCGAGCCCAAAACTTGTGCAACATCATAATATGGTGGGAGGAGTCATTCGGAGAGTTTTGAGTGAAATCCAAGCGCTTGAACTATGCAATACACCAACCTCTCCATTTAAGGCACAAACTGAGTACGAACTTGAATTGTTCAATTTGTGTGGCCTATGGATTGCAGATCATGCCAAAAACTTGGGCAACATCACAATAAGGTGGGAGGAGTCATTCGGTGAGTTTTGATTGAAATCCAAGAGCTAGAACTATGCAATGTTTACTCTTCATATTAGGATGTTGGAGGTTCCAGTTGTTTGTCTTTCTACGGCCTATGGATTTCGGATCGATCCGAAAACTTGTGCAACATCATAACAAGGTGGGAGGAGTCATTCGGTGAGTTTTGAGTGAAATCCAAGCACTAGAACTATGCAATACACCAACCACTCCATTTAAGGCACAAACTGAGTACGAACTTGAATTGTCCAATTTGTATGGCCTGTGGATTTCGGATTCGAGCCCAAAACTTGTGCAACATCATAATAAGGTGGGAGGAGTCATTCGGTGAGTTTTCAGTGAAATTCAAGCTCTAGAACTATGCAATACACCAACCACTCCATTTAAGGCACAAACTGAGTACGAATTTGAATTGTCCAATTTGTATGGCCTATGGATTTCGGATTCGAGCCCAAAACTTGTGCAGCATCATAATAAGGTGGGTGGAGTCATTCGGTGAGTTTTGAGTGAAATCCAAGAGCTAGAACTATGCAATACACCAACCACTCCATTTAAGGCACAAACTGAGTACGAACTTGAATTGTCCAATTTCTTACACCTATGGATTTCGGATCGAGCCCAAAACTTGTGCAGCATCATAGTAAGGTGGGTGGAGTCATTCGGTGAGTTTTGAGTGAAATCCAAGAGCTAGAACTATGCAATACACCAACCACTCCATTTAAGGCACAAACTGACTACGAACTTGAATTGTCCAATTTCTTACACCTATGGATTTCGTATTCGAGCCCAACATTTGTGCAACAACATAATAAGGTGGGAGGAGTCATTCGGTGAGTTTTGAGTGAAATCCAAGCGCTAGAACTATGCAATACACCAACCACTCCATTTAAGGCACAAACTGAGTACGAACTTGAATTGTCCAATTTCTTACACCTATGGATTTCGTATCGAGCCCAAAACTTGTGCAACATCATAATATGGTGGGAGGAGTCATTCGGAGAGTTTTGAGTGAAATCCAAGCGCTTGAACTATGCAATACACCAACCTCTCCATTTAAGGCACAAACTGAGTACGAACTTGAATTGTTCAATTTGTGTGGCCTATGGATTGCGGATCATGCCAAAAACTTGGGCAACATCACAATAAGGTGGGAGGAGTCATTCGGTGAGTTTTGATTGAAATCCAAGCGCTAGAACTATGCAATGTTTACTCTTCATATTAGGATGTTGGAGGTTCCACTTGTTTGTCTTTCTACGGCCTATGGATTTCGGATTCGAGCCCAAAACTTGTGCAACATCATAATAAGGTGGGAGGAGTCATTCGGTGAGTTTTGAGTGAAATCCAAGCGCTAGAACTATGCAATACACCAACCACTCCATTTAAGGCACAAACTGAGTACGAACTTGAATTGTCCAATTTGTATGGCCTATGGATTTCGATTCGAGCCCAAAACTTGTGCAACATCATAATAAGGTAGGAGGAGTCATTCGGTGAGTTTTGAGTGAAATCCAAGCTCTAGAACTATGCAATACACCAACCACTCCATTTAAGGCACAAACTGAGTACGAACTTGAATTATCCAATTTGTATGGCCTATGGATTTCGATTCGAGCCAAAAACTTGTGCAACATCATAATAAGGTGGGAGGAGTCATTCGGTGAGTTTTGAGTGAAATCCAAGCGCTAGAACTATGCAATACACCAACCACTCCATTTAAGGCACCAACTGAGTACGAACTTGAATTGTCCAATTTGTATGGCCTATGGATTTCGGATCGAGCCCAAAACTTGTGCAACATCATAATAAGGTGGGAGGAGTCATTCGGTGAGTTTTGAGTGAAATCCAAGCTCTAGAACTATGCAATACACCAACCACTCCATTTAAGGCAGAAACTGAGTACGAACTTGAATTGTCCAATTTCTTACACCTATGGATTTCGGATTCGAGCCCAAAACTTGTGCAGCATCATAATAAGGTCGGTGGAGTCATTCGGTGAGTTTTGAGTGAAATCCAAGAGCTAGAACTATGCAATACACCAACCACTCCATTTAAGGCACAAACTGAGTACGAACTTGAATTGTCCAATTTCTTACACCTATGGATTTCGGATTCGAGCCCAAAACTTGTGCAACATCATAATAAGGTGGGAGGAGTCATTTGATGAGTTTTGAGTGAAATCCAAGCACCAGAACTATGCAATACACCAACCACTCCATTTAAGGCACAAACTGAGTACGAACTTGAATTGTCCAATTTCTTACACCTATGGATTTCGGATTCGAGCCCAAAACTTGTGCAACATCATAGTATGGTGGGAGGAGTCATTCGGAGAGTTTTGAGTGAAATCCAAGCGCTTGAACTATGCAATACACCAACCTCTCCATTTAAGGCACAAACTGAGTACGAACTTGAATTGTTCAATTTGTGTGGCCTATGGATTGCGGATCATGCCAAAAACTTGGGCAACATCACAATAAGGTGGGAGGAGTCATTCGGTGAGTTTTGATTGAAATCCAAGCGCTAGAACTATGCAATGTTTACTCTTCATATTAGGATGTTGGAGGTTCCACTTGTTTGTCTTTCTACGGCCTATGGATTTCGGATTCGAGCCCAAAACTTGTGCAACATCATAATAAGGTGGGAGGAGTCATTCGGTGAGTTTTGAGTGAAATCCAAGCGCTAGAACTATGCAATACACCAACCACTCCATTTAAGGCACAAACTGAGTACGAACTTGAATTGTCCAATTTGTATGGCCTATGGATTTCGGATTCGAGCCCAAAACTTGTGCAACATCATAATAAGGTAGGAGGAGTCATTCGGTGAGTTTTGAGTGAAATCCAAGCTCTAGAACTATGCAATACACCAACCACTCCATTTAAGGCACAAACTGAGTACGAACTTGAATTATCCAATTTGTATGGCCTATGGATTTCGAATCGAGCCAAAAACTTGTGCAACATCATAATAAGGTGGGAGGAGTCATTCGGTGAGTTTTGAGTGAAATCCAAGCGCTAGAACTATGCAATACACCAACCACTCCATTTAAGGCACCAACTGAGTACGAACTTGAATTGTCCAATTTGTATGGCCTATGGATTTCGATTCGAGCCCAAAACTTGTGCAACATCATAATAAGGTGGGAGGAGTCATTCGGTGAGTTTTGAGTGAAATCCAAGCTCTAGAACTATGCAATACACCAACCACTCCATTTAAGGCAGAAACTGAAGTACGAACTTGAATTGTCCAATTTCTTACACCTATGGATTTCGGATTCGAGCCCAAAACTTGTGCAGCATCATAATAAGGTCGGTGGAGTCATTCGGTGAGTTTTGAGTGAAATCCAAGTGCTAGAACTATGCAATACACCAACCACTCCATTTAAGGCACAAACTGAGTACGAACTTGAATTGTCCAATTTCTTACACCTATGGATTTCGGATTCGAGCCCAAAACTTGTGCAACATCATAATAAGGTGGGAGGAGTCATTTGATGAGTTTTGAGTGAAATCCAAGCACCAGAACTATGCAATACACCAACCACTCCATTTAAGGCACAAACTGACTACGAACTTGAATTGTCCAATTTCTTACACCTATGGATTTCGATTCGAGCCCAAAACTTGTGCAACATCATAATATGGTGGGAGGAGTCATTCGGAGAGTTTTGAGTGAAATCCAAGCGCTTGAACTATGCAATACACCAACCTCTCCATTTAAGGCACAAACTGAGTACGAACTTGAATTGTTCAATTTGTGTGGCCTATGGATTGCAGATCATGCCAAAAACTTGGGCAACATCACAATAAGGTGGGAGGAGTCATTCGGTGAGTTTTGATTGAAATCCAAGCGCTAGAACTATGCAATGTTTACTCTTCATATTAGGATGTTGGAGGTTCCACTTGTTTGTCTTTCTACGGCCTATGGATTTCGGATCGAGCCCAAAACTTGTGCAACATCATAATAAGGTGGGAGGAGTCATTCGGTGAGTTTTGAGTGAAATCCAAGCGCTAGAACTATGCAATACACCAACCACTCCATTTAAGGCACAAACTGAGTACGAACTTGAATTGTCCAATTTGTATGGCCTATGGATTTCGGATCGAGCCCAAAACTTGTGCAACATCATAATAAGGTAGGAGGAGTCATTCGGTGAGTTTTGAGTGAAATCCAAGCTCTAGAACTATGCAATACACCAACCACTCCATTTAAGGCACAAACTGAGTACGAACTTGAATTATCCAATTTGTATGGCCTATGGATTTCGAATCGAGCCAAAAACTTGTGCAACATCATAATAAGGTGGGAGGAGTCATTCGGTGAGTTTTGAGTGAAATCCAAGCGCTAGAACTATGCAATACACCAACCACTCCATTTAAGGCACCAACTGAGTACGAACTTGAATTGTCCAATTTGTATGGCCTTTGGATTTCGGAATCGAGCCCAAAACTTGTGCAACATCATAATAAGGTGGGAGGAGTCATTCGGTGAGTTTTGAGTGAAATCCAAGCTCTAGAACTATGCAATACACCAACCACTCCATTTAAGGCAGAAACTGAGTACGAACTTGAATTGTCCAATTTCTTACACCTATGGATTTCGGATCGAGCCCAAAACTTGTGCAGCATCATAATAAGGTCGGTGGAGTCATTCGGTGAGTTTTGAGTGAAATCCAAGAGCTAGAACTATGCAATACACCAACCACTCCATTTAAGGCACAAACTGAGTACGAACTTGAATTGTCCAATTTCTTACACCTATGGATTTCGAATTCGAGCCCAAAACTTGTGCAACATCATAATAAGGTGGGAGGAGTCATTTGATGAGTTTTGAGTGAAATCCAAGCACCAGAACTATGCAATACACCAACCACTCCATTTAAGGCACAAACTGACTACGAACTTGAATTGTCCAATTTCTTACACCTATGGATTTCGATTCGAGCCCAAAACTTGTGCAACATCATAATATGGTGGGAGGAGTCATTCGGAGAGTTTTGAGTGAAATCCAAGCGCTTGAACTATGCAATACACCAACCTCTCCATTTAAGGCACAAACTGAGTACGAACTTGAATTGTTCAATTTGTGTGGCCTATGGATTGCAGATCATGCCAAAAACTTGGGCAACATCACAATAAGGTGGGAGGAGTCATTCGGTGAGTTTTGATTGAAATCCAAGCGCTAGAACTATGCAATTTCATATTAGGATGTTGGAGGTTCCACTTGTTTGTCTTTCTACGGCCTATGGATTTCGGATTCGAGCCCAAAACTTGTGCAACATCATAATAAGGTGGGAGGAGTCATTCGGTGAGTTTTGAGTGAAATCCAAGCGCTAGAACTATGCAATACACCAACCACTCCATTTAAGGCACAAACTGAGTACGAACTTGAATTGTCCAATTTGTATGGCCTATGGATTTCGGATTCGAGCCCAAAACTTGTGCAACATCATAATAAGGTGGGAGGAGTCATTCGGTGAGTTTTGAGTGAAATTCAAGCTCTAGAACTATGCAATACACCAACCACTCCATTTAAGGCACAAACTGAGTACGAACTTGAATTGTCCAATTTGTATGGCCTGTGGATTTCGGATTCGAGCCCAAAACTTGTACAACATCATAATAAGGTGGGAGGAGTCATTCGGTGAGTTTTGAGTGAAATGCAAGCTCTAGAACTATGCAATACACCAACCACTCCATTTAAGGCACAAACTGAGTACGAACTTGAATTGTCCAATCTGTATGGCCAATGGATTTCGATTCGAGCCCAAAACTTGTGCAACATCATAATAAGGTGGGAGGAGTCATTCGGTGAGTTCTGAGTGAAATCCAAGAGCTAGAACTAAGCAATACACCAACCACTCTATTTAACGCACAAACTGAGTACGAACTTGAATTGTAAAATTTATTACACCTATGGATTTCGTATCGAACCCAAAACCTGTGCAACATAATCATAAGGTGGGAGGAGTCATTCGGTGAGTTTTGAGTGAAATCCAAGCGGTAGAACTGTGCAATACACCAACCACTCCATTTAAGGCACAAACTGAGTACGAACTTGAATTGTCCAATTTCTTACACCTATGGGCTTTGCATCGAGCCCAAAACTTGTGCAACAACATAATAAGGTGGGAGGAGTCATTCGGTGAGTTTTGAGTGAAATCCAAGCACTAGAACTATGCAATACACCAACCACTCCATTTAAGGCACAAACTGAGTACGAACTTGAATTATCCAATTTGTATGGCCTATGGATTTCGATTCGAGCCAAAAACTTGTGCAACATCATAATAAGGTGGGAGGAGTCATTCGGTGAGTGTTGAGTGAAATTCAAGCTCTAGAACTATGCAATACACCAACCACTCCATTTAAGGCACAAACTGAAGTACGAACTTGAATTGTCCAATTTCTTACACCCATGAATTTCGATTCGAGCCCAAAACTTGTGCAACATCATAATAAGGTGGGAGGAGTCATTCGGTGAGTTTCGAGTGAAATCCAAGCGCTAGAACTATGCAATACACCAACCACTCCATTTAAGGCACAAACTGAGTACGAACTTGAATTGTCCAATTTGTATGGCCTGTGGATTTCGATTCGAGCCCAAAACTTGTACAACATCATAATAAGGTGGGAGGAGTCATTCGGTGAGTTTTGAGTGAAATTCAAGCCCTAGAACTATGCAATACACCAACCACTCCATTTAAGGCACAAACTGAGTACGAACTTGAATTGTCCAATTTGTATGGCCTATGGATTTCGAATCGAGCCCAAAACTTGTGCAACATCATAACAAGGTGGGAGGAGTCATTCGGTGAGTTTTGAGTGAAATCCAAGCACTAGAACTATGCAATACACCAACCACTCCATTTAAGGCACAAACTGAGTACGAACTTGAATTGTCCAATTTCTTACACCTATGGATTTCGGATCGAATCCCAAAACTTGTGCAACAACATAATAAGGTGGGAGGAGTCATTCGGTGAGTTTCGAGTGTAATCCAAGCGCTAGAACTATGCAATACACCAACCACTCCATTTAAGGCACAAACTGAGTACGAACTTGAATTGTCCAATTTGTATGGCCTGTGGATTTCGGAATCGAGCCCAAAACTTGTGCAACATCATAATAAGGTGGGAGGAGTCATTCGGTGAGTTTTCAGTGAAATTCAAGCTCTAGAACTATGCAATACACCAACCACTAAATTTAAGGCACAAACTGAGTACGAATTTGAATTGTCCAATTTGTATGGCCTATGGATTTCGAATTCGAGCCCAAAACTTGTGCAACATCATAATAAGGTGGGAGGAGTCATTTGATGAGTTTTGAGTGAAATCCAAGCACCAGAACTATGCAATACACCAACCACTCCATTTAAGGCACAACTGAGTACGAACTTGAATTGTCCAATTTCTTACACCTATGGATTTCGTATCGAGCCCAAAACTTGTGCAGCATCATAATAAGGTGGGTGGAGTCATTCGGTGAGTTTTGAGTGAAATCCAAGAGCTAGAACTATGCATTACACCAACCACTCCATTTAAGGCACAAACTGAAGTACGAACTTGAATTGTCCAATTTCTTACACCCATGAATTTCGATTCGAGCCCAAAACTTGTGCAACATCATAATAAGGTGGGAGGAGTCATTCGGTGAGTTTCGAGTGAAATCCAAGCGCTAGAACTATGCAATACACCAACCACTCCATTTAAGGCACAAACTGAGTACGAATTTGAATTGTCCAATTTGTATGGCCTATGGATTTCGGATTCGAGCCCAAAACTTGTGCAACATCATAACAAGGTGGGAGGAGTCATTCGGTGAGTTTTGAGTGAAATCCAAGCACTAGAACTATGCAATACACCAACCACTCCATTTAAGGCACAAACTGAGTACGAACTTGAATTGTCCAATTTGTATGGCCTATGGATTTCGATTCGAGCCCAAAACTTGTGCAACATCATAACAAGGTGGGAGGAGTCATTCGGTGAGTTTTGAGTGAAATCCAAGCACTAGAACTATGCAATACACCAACCACTCCATTTAAGGCACAAACTGAGTACGAACTTGAATTGTCCAATTTGTATGGCCTGTGGATTTCGAATTCGAGCCCAAAACTTGTGCAACATCATAATAAGGTGGGAGGAGTCATTCGGTGAGTTTTCAGTGAAATTCAAGCTCTAGAACTATGCAATACACCAACCACTCCATTTAAGGCACAAACTGAGTACGAATTTGAATTGTCCAATTTGTATGGCCTACGGATTTCGGATTCGAGCCCAAAACTTGTGCAACATCATAATAAGGTGGGAGGAGTCATTTGATGAGTTTTGAGTGAAATCCAAGCACCAGAACTATGCAATACACCAACCACTCCATTTAAGGCACAAACTGAGTACGAACTTGAATTGTCCAATTTCTTACACCTATGGATTTCGATTCGAGCCCAAAACTTGTGCAGCATCATAATAAGGTGGGTGGAGTCATTCGGTGAGTTTTGAGTGAAATCCAAGAGCTAGAACTATGCAATACACCAACCACTCCATTTAAGGCACAAACTGAGTACGAACTTGAATTGTCCAATTTCTTACACCTATGGATTTCGAATTCGAGCCTAAAACTTGTGCAGCATCATAATAAGGTGGGTGGAGTCATTCGGTGAGTTTTGAGTGAAATCCAAGAGCTAGAACTATGCAATACACCAACCACTCCATTTAAGGCACAAACTGAGTACTGTTAAGCTCATATTTTCATACATATACATGCCCAATTTACTTACTTCTTTTGCTTAGTTTCTTCGATTTCTAAGTTATTTGCCTCTCTTTGTGTGTTTTGTAGGACAATAGAGCAAGAGAGCATAATTCATGCAATTAAAGCATGTTAAGGCCAATGAAGCAAGATGGTGCAAAAACGTGCAAAAGCTGGAGACTGAGGTAGAAGTTCATTTCGGCCTTATCTTCTTCATCCGAGCTTGGATTGGGCCAATACTTGTGTGGTTGGATCAGAGACATTCTGAACTTCATAATGGACATCTTAAAGTCATCATTTGATTCAGCCAAGCCCAACTCGTAAGCCCATGAAAATACACATCATGCTGACATAAGGATGAGCTGATGGATGCTTGGTCATGGTGAGCTAGGCATGAGGTAGTGGTTTCTGGAAGGATGCTTGGTCATGATGGCATAAGCATGATGTGTTATTGATTGTGGGGAAGTTAGGTGAAGCAGATGCATTTCTTATATTTGGGTGGAATGTTGCAGCAGCCAAAGGGAATAAAACAATATGAAGTGGGAGCTGCAATACTAAGCCTAAAGAGAAGATTAATTATTTTCAAATGTAATTGTGTGTTAGGTGAAATTTGTGTGGTTGGTGAACTTAATTGTATAATCTGATTCACCTAACCCTTGTGCCTATAAATAGGGAGTCTCTAGAGAGCTTAAGGGAGTGAGATAGCTCATATCCTGAGATCCATCATTTACACTTCCATTGTACACAAAGAGAGGGAAAGTTGAGAGTCACAAAGGGAGAAGGGAGAAGGCAGCAGCTGGGAGGCTTTGGCCTCCTGGCAGCCATGGAGATGATTCTTTTCCATCTCTAGCATGCTGTCCTTATCTTCTTCTCCTCCCTTTGTCTTTTATTTTCTTCTTGTATTTTCTTTGTTTTACTTTGTTTTTCTGTTATTAATTGTAATAAACATCTTGCTAGTCTTGTATCATGGTTTGAGTTTATAAAGTTTGATTTGATTCATGAATTCCTCTTCACTGTTTTAATGGAGCTGTTTTGCATCCTTTGATTGATCACCTAAGGTTTTATGCGTTATGCTCTTGTTGGGAAGGTTTGGGGATCATCTTCATTCCATCCATTAGCAATTTATGTGATTTGGTTTCTAGGTCTCCTAATGTAAACACCATGCTTGGGGTCCTTGTGATGTTCAATACAATTTGATCCAAACACCATGGACTTATTTGTGAGCATCTTCATGAGTGAATCAATTTGTTTACTTGCTGACATAACATGATTAGAACAATTAGGGTGGATTCTAAAACCTCACCATCTTGTCTTAGTTCTTTTCTTTCTTCTTTTTGTTTCTCTTGTTTTCATTTTCTGTTTTGTGTAGGAGAACTGAATTGGATTATTCAATCACCAATCCCTGTGGAATCGACCTCGCACTTACATATGCTAAACTACCAACGGCTCGTGCACTTGCGAGTATCACAAGTTGAGGATGCAGCTGAATCCATTTTGGTGCAGCTAAATCTACGCAACAAGTTTTTTGCGTAGATTCAGCTGCATCCTCAACTTGTGATACTCGCAAGTGCACGAACCGTTGGTAGTTTAGCGTATGTAAGTGCGAGGTTCATTCCACAGGGATTGGTGATTGAATGATCCAACTCAGTTTTCCTACACAAAACAAAAATGAAAACAAAAGAAACAAAACAAGAAGAAAGAAAGTAACTAAGACAAGATGGTGTTGTTTTAGAATCCACCCTAATTGTTCTAATCATGTTATGGCAGCAAGTAAACAAATTGATTCACTCATGAAGATGCTCACAATAAGTCCATGGTGTTTGGATCAAATTGTATTGAACATCACAAGGACCCCAAGCATGGTGTTTACATTAGGAGACCTAGAAACCAAATCACATGAGTTGCTAATGGATGGAATGAAGATGATCCCCAAACCTTCCCAACAAGAGCAAAATGCATAAAACCTCAGGTGATCAATCAAAGGATGCAAAAACAGCTCCATTAAAATAGTGAAGAAGAATTCATGAATGAAATCAAACTTTATAAACTCAAACCATGATACAAGACTAGCAAGATGTTTATTACAACGAATAACAGAAAAACAAAGTAAAACAAAGAAAATACAAAAGAAAATAAAAGACAAAGGGAGGAGAAGAAGATAAGGACAGCATGCTAGAGATGGAAAAGAATCATCTCCATGGCTGCCAGGAGGCCAAAGCCTCCCAGCTGCTGCCTTCTCCCTTCTCTCCCTTTGTGACTCTCAACTTTCCCTCTCTTTGTGTACAATGGAATTGTAAATGATGGATCTCAGGATATGAGTTGAATGTGGAATGGAAGTGGTATTTATAGGGAGAGGGGAGTGGGAAATCTGAATTGAATATGGCAATGACCTAACACACTTGCATTAGATAATCAGAAATGGTTACTCCACTAAATCCCACTAGCAGCCCTAGCTCATCCTCATGTCAGCATGACCAAGCTTCCATTCAGAAACCAATAGCTCATGCCTAGCTCATCATGACCAAGCATGCAATGAGCTCATCTTCCTGTCAGCATGATGTGTAAATTGATGGGCTCACGGATTCGGCTGGGCTGAATCAAATGATGACTTTAAGATGTTCATTTTGAAGTTCAGAATGTCATTGATCCAACCACACAAGTATTGGCCCAATCCAAGTTCGGATGAAGAAGATAAGTCTGAAATGAACTTCTAACTCAAGCTCCAGTTTTTGCACGTTTTTGCACCATCTTGCTTCAAATGCCTCAAGTGTATTCCATGCATCCAAATGAGGCCTTAACATGCTTGAATTGCATGAATTATGCTCTTTTGCTCTCTTGGCCTACAAAACACACAAAGAGAGGCAAATAACTTAGAAATCTAAGAAACTAAGCAAAATGAGTAAGTAAATTGGGCATGTATATGTATGAAAATATGAGCTTAACACACCCCCAAACTTAGATTTTGCTAGTCCTCGAGCAAAACAAAAGAAAAACAAAGAAAAACAAAACAAAATAAGAAGTTAACTAGACCACTTTCGTAGGTAACTCGATTGCATTGAGCGTATGCAACAAGCCTTTAAACCTCTAGGCATCCCTAGTAGGAGGAGTTGTGTCTCCTGAGGGTTTAACAAATCGAATACCCACAAACGTTTTATTGACTCTGAAAACAAAGTAATTAGAAAACTTAAAAGATTGTTAGTCCTTAAGCAAAACAAAAAACAAAAACAAACATAAATATAAAAACGTTAACCTTCCAACCAAACTGAAATTTTAAACTTCATAGACATGGCTCAACAAGGAACAAAACAAGCACTAAGTAAGTTCTAAACATTATTCAGGTGCTACCACAATCTCACAAAAATCATGCTCAAGGTGTGTGTGTGAAATAGCCATGAAGATACAACTCATGCTTCTGAAAAACAACGATATGAATTCCTGAAGAATGAACACAAGTTTGCCAAGCTAAACCAAAATCAATAGGAATTTACTCATGGATGTAATGTAATGGTTAAAAAAGGAATGGATATGGAAACACAAGGTCTAAAGAACAAAGTAGAGCATGACATGTAAACAAGATCATTGACATTTGAAATGTAAGGCACATAAATTGAAGAGCTCACAACACCAGATTTTGCAATTGAATCACTTCACAATTTGAATTTGATATTTACACACTTTGTATAATAGTTGGCCCAATTTTGCGGCTCTTCACCCTAGATCACCTTGATTTCTCCTTATATCACCCTAGGGTCGTGACTACATTGGCCACACTTCTTTTCTCTTTTTCTTTTGATTTTTTTTTTATAGCTCATTTATTGCCTTGAATACATTACAATCTCAAATACAATCATACTCTACATGTCCCCTAGATGATAGGATGTTTAATGGATGATAAGGTGATAGAAAGAAATGGCTAAGTGTTTGAGCACAAAAGGGTTTACAATGGAATATATATTGTATGGGTTGATGGAGGAAAAAGAAAGAGGCTTAACAAAGATGGCCTAAATCATATCTTAGTTATAAACTTGACATTCACTATGCCAAATTTTACTTTACACTACACCACATAGGCATCGATAAATCTAAAAACCGATGCTATTAGTGATTTAGGCATCGATTTTATAATTAATAGGACTAAAGGTGTATAAAGACATCAGCACAAATTTTAGGGGTTTTCTAACGATGCCGTTGATTATACTTTAGCATCGATGATGTAATTTACTGATGCGTAAAGTGTTTTTGAATAATTTTTTTTTAAGCAGAACAATTATACCGACGCCAAAACCTTGTCAATGCCGCTACAGTGAATTTTATAACAAAACATTTTGACTCTCCCTCACATCCCTCTCTTCTCTATCTCGCGATACTCACTCTCTTCATTTCTTTTCCTCCATCGATTTCTTCTACATACTCAATCTCTGCCACCATCCTCTCTGTCCTTCATCCATCTTTGCCGACATCTTCTTTCTCCTCCATCTCTACCGCCATCTTCTCCTAAACTCTAAAAATTAAAACCAACAAAACCTAATTTCTAAGCCCTCTTTTGATATCTCATATTTGATTTGATTTGGAATCCAGATCTGAGGACGCGATGGGCATTTCAACCTCTCGAGCTTCATCGTCGCCATTATCCAGATCTGGATTCAAATCAAATCAAATATGCCAACCCGTCCGAATTTTGGGCAACCCAAACCCACAAAAGAAAAATCTCAATCCAACACCGGAATACAATGACTCGATAACCAAACAGACTCACTCACATTTTTCATTCCCAAATCCCAGTCAAGGGAACCAAAACCCACGAGTTCAGTAAAGCCCTTTACTGGCGGACGAGACGATGGCGATGCAGAGATTATGCACCAAGCTTCGGTCATTGTCCGTACACTCAACCCAAACTCTACCATCTTTCTCTTCGTCTTTCCTCTGTTCTTCTCCTTGTCTTCACCAGCCTCTCCCTTTCGCTTCAAATAACAACAAATGGAGCTTAAGGTCACTTTTCAATGCCCATTCACCAACCCAACCTTCGCTAGCTGTCGCCACTCTTCGCCCTTCAACATTCCCTATCTCGGTAAGCTGGTGGTTTATTTATTTATTATTTTGTTTGAATACTGAGAAAATGCCTGAGAAAGATTAATATCCTAATTCTTGAATAATAAGGAATGCAGAAAATTTCACAGGAAATACCTGGGTTAGTTGGGTTTTCATTTAACATTTTTATTTTGCCTTATTGTGTAATCTATCAAACAGAAATGTGAATGGGGGATTTCCATATGGTGTTGTTAAGTGCATTTTGATGTACAATTCCATAATAGTGTTTAAAAGAGAAATGTTGTTTTATGTGTGCATGTTAAGATGCTTCAAGTGCGGCATGTTTCTTCAAGAGAGCGTAAGAAGAGGAGAAAGCCAATGACACCAGTCACTTCCAAGTTAAAGAAAACGAAAATAAAGGCTTACTCGTAGGTTTATGTTTTCTCAGTCATCAAGTTATGTCATTATTTTCTTTTGGAAATGTTGATAAAGTTTTATGGAATAATGGTTTTGAAATTTCTTGGTCAGGTCTTATAAGTCCAGGTTTAGGACAATGAATGATGGGAAAATTCGACGATGGAGGGAGGGCAAGCGTCACAATGCGCATTTGAAGGTGTGGTTTGCATTTTGATTATTCAAAACTTGGGTTCCATATGCAGTGTTGGTCACTACTCATCTAGCAAGTCGTTATATCTCAATCATGTTTAAATTCTGCATGGTTTAATTCTTTAATACATTTGGAATGATGCATTTAAATTCCCACAACATACACTAGAAAAATCCTTTAGTGTGATTTTCTTGTTTGGGCCAAATTTCTTTGCTATGTTAGGAAGCAACTTGAGCAGGCTCAGCCCGAAGTCCCTGAATCCAATCCCAAAATGTCATCCCCTATGGTCAGGTTAAAGGTAGGTTGAGAGTTTGAGTTGAGAAAATACCAACCCCATCAAGTTTGAGCCGATCCAAGAGTTAACTCAAAGTACTGATAAACTGGTGAATTGTTTCAAGACCTATCTAATTGACATCCTCACTAAATTCATTTGAGTAATATATGTATGTGCAGTACATTGTGAAAAGTAAAGTGGGAAGGGATGGTAGAAAGGAAAGAAGGATCACTTAGTAAAATGGGATGTGATGTGATTTGACTCAAGTCAAGGATTTTTCTCTTTGCCCTCGCTGTGTGTTTGATATGTTTTCATATGGCTTTTGCATTTTTGTGTTATAGTCAATTTATGAGATTGTTTGTGTTATAGTCAATTTATTTGGTTGTTTTTTTCTTTGCCCTTTATTTCATAAGTGGGGGAGAACTGGATTGAAGAATTTTTTGAATATGTTAAGACAAATGTGTGAAAAAGGAGTTAAACCAGCTTGAGTTAAAGAACCTCATGTTCCAATTTGGATGGCGTAAATGCGCATGAATATTATCAAAGTCAATGTTATGAATTAGTTTTGGTACCATTGCAATCAATATCAAAATTTGTTTGTAATAGAGTGGTTTTTGGTGTCAACTCTGTTTTTGTGTGCCATGTTTGTAACATTTGAGTTAGTTTGCTCGTCCAGCGAATGGAAATTTGTTTCTGATTCTTTTTTCAGCTATTTAATTGGACTAACATATTGTATGTATGATGAGAGTAGCTTGTTTTTGGGGAGCCCAACCTTTCATTTTCACATTGTCTTTGGTGGTTTGATTATGTTATAGGATTTATATGCTCTTTGTGTTGATTGTGGAATTGTTCATGTGCACGTCTGGTGGTATTACTGAGAAGAAGAAGTGAGAACTTGAAGTGTTGTGTTAATGGTTGTAGTTCAGTTACTCTAATAGTTTTTGTTATGCATTTTAATATGAGATTTTACGAACTCTCTAATTTTGAATGTTTTGAGACCATTTTGTGATATCTTCTATGCAGCAGATATTCTTCCATTTGTGTTATTCAGCTATTTCTATTTCAGGTTATTGATTTCTTTAGATTTACTTATAATTTCAGGTTATTGATTTCTTTAGATTTACTTATAATTGTGTTACTACTACTTCAGATTATTGATTTCTTTAGATTTACTTATAAGACTACAGGGCCTCTTGCTCTTTGCTCTTCTAATTGGAAATATGCAGAATTTTCTTCAATCTCTTGGACAGAGGTACTTCTTTCTACTATCGTTTCTGCTTCTTAAATGTTTTACATGCCAAAGCTGCTTGAAGGGATATAGGGTAAATTTTGTATATGATTTCCACCATCTATTATTGTTCTGGTTGTCTTGAAATGCATGTCTTATACCTTGTGATATTTATATTGATATTGCTTTATTGTTTGTGAACTCACTCTTTGGCTCATATACCTCTCACATGTATCGACGGTGTGTATGTCCTAGGATACTCTGGAAATTTCATGCTTCCTCTAGGTTGAATAGGCAGTAATTATGTTGGATTATGACCGTAATTTCACAAATTTAGGAATTCAATCAACTGTTCTTATCTGTATATCTGCTTATGTTGATTCATCACGTTTTCTTTAATGCATTGTCAATGTTAGTGGGTTTTGAGAAGTTTACGTGTATGGGCATTTTAGATGAACCAATTGTTCACAAGTCTGTTCGTGATTTGGATTTCAGGTGGGGAAAATGCTTGTTGATTGTCTTGCGTTCATTTAAATACATGACAACAATGCATAAGAATATGCTATAATTAGATATTTGTTTACATTTTGTTGGATTTGGGCATTATCAACAAAGATCTGTTTTGATTTCTCTCTTTCTCCTTCTACTTGATGTTTTTTTAATTCAATTTTGCTTAGTAAGTGTCATTGTTCCTCTTCTCCTCTTGATTCGTGTAAGTGTCATTGTTCTTATTTCACATATTTTAAACTATAAATTGGGGCCTTTGTTGTTTGCAGGTAATAATAATGCAGTCAGAATATTGGGGGTGGGAGTTGTTTTTTTGTAAATGATTGAATTCCAGGTATGAAGAAATAGAAGTTAGTTTCTTGCGGCACAGTTTCTTTTTGTATTTCCAAAAATGCAGAACTAGGATACAAATTGACAACTGAATGTGGAGACCAAGTACAAATCGTGAATGTGGAGACTCAGGACAAATTGACAGCTGAATGTGGAGACCAAGTACAAGTACAAATTTTGTAATTATAGGTTAATGCTATGGATGTGGTATTTTGTATGGATATAGTAGGAATCAAGATTGGTAAACAATGTAATTACTTTTGAATCTTCAAGTTTTATGGTATAAACTATTATGGTTGTTTTTCTAGTTAAAATCATTGTTGAAAAGTAAAAAAAAAAAAAACGAAGGGTCAATAATATTTGTAGAAAGTCAAACCATTTGTAGGCTTTCCACATCAGCATAAATACAAAAAACGAAGGCGTAGACCATAATTTGCAACAGGAGTGGCATCTTTTCTAAAATGATAAGTTAGAACATGCTTCAGTATAATCAAAACCCTTGATGCTATAATGAGTATTTAGTATCAGCGCTGATATATTCCCTGATGCTATTAAAGGTTTAGGCATCGGAGGTCAACGCTCTTTTTGGCATATGGTAACACTTTATGCATCGGCGATTATGGAAGAGCGAAGTCGTAACTCATCTTTAGCGACGGGGAATGTCCGAAGCGTATCACTATATCTTTTGCATCGGTTCCCAATACATCGGTTGTTAGGTACCTTTAGCAACGGTATTTCCCCGACGCAAAAGGTCAATTTTGGCATAGTGATTCCAGTGAATCACACAAGCAAAAATGCATACAATTGGGTAAGACATGCAAGAGTTGTATAATCATGGCTAAAGTGCATAGAAAGCTCAAACATAATTATGTGAGACTTAGCTAGCAAAAGAATAAGATTCAGACCTAACACAATGCTTATCAAATTCCTAAGAGCCATATTAGAAGTTAGACACAAGATTTATCATTGGTGTGGGAAGGAAAACTGAAAATGACTCAAAGAAAAGAAACAGAAAAAGAAAAACGTGAGGTTTCAAATTGCTGTTTTGCTCAATTTCAACATATAATCTGTTTTGACATGTAACTTTCAAACCACTTGGTCAAATTTAACGTTCTTTATGTTGTTGGATTCAGCATGCAAAAATGAAGATCACAACGCAGACCAAACTTTCAAAACAGTAGCAGAAAATAAAAATTTGTAGCAATGAAGAAGCCTACGTTTTCAAACACAAACACAAAAACTAAAAAAAAACTTTCCAGCAACTAAAAAAAAACTTTCCAGCACCCCCAAACTTAAATGAAGCATTGCCCTCAATATTTGAATCCAAAGCATGCAATGCACATGAAATCCAGGGTAAATGAATGAAATGAAAGAAATAAAAGAAAGAGAGTTTAGAACTTCCCCTTGAAGACAATGAGAGGGAAATGCACATAGTATGGCAGCACATGTTCTTCTTTGAGTATTTGGGTCAGCTGCTCATCATGTTTCTCCCACGTCAAGGAAAAGAAAACCCTAACAAAAACAAAACAGAAAATGAGACACAACTAAGAATGAGTAGCAGTTATTATACAAATGAAAGAGATATGATTGGAATGCTTCCCTTTGAAGTGTTTAGCTGGAGCGTGGTTGGCCATAGCAGCTGGAGGTCGACTTCTCCGCTACTCCATACTCCATGCTTCTATGAATTGGGTTGTCTCCTCTCTCTCCCTCTTTCTTATTGAGCTACTTCAGAAATGCTTAAAGAAAGACAAGGAAACTTGAAACAGATTTTCAGATTTGTTTGATTAGGAAACCATAACATAAATGAAAAGGATAAACTAAACTAAAACATCAAGATTAGGGATTCAACTTCACCACAAACATCTAATTCCATGCTTCAAAGTAACAAGCATCAAAGTAAATCAAACTAGCTTATGGAGTTCGTTCTTTCTCAAATATGATTATCCATATGGTGTGTGGTTTTAATCAAGTATTCAGAAAAAGCATTTAGCTATGGTGTTTAGTCTAAACACAAATTCCAAACCCATTAAGAACAAGAAGAACAATAAAGAACCAAGTAGAATTTAAACATGGTGTTTGTCTTCAATATCTACCCATCCATTCATTAATCAGTCCAAGAGTCATATGGTGTTTATGTAAACTTGGACAAGATATTTAATTAAGAACAAGTGAATGAAACCAAAAACTAGAAATAATCAACATGCTACTTGAACCTTTTTTTTGGGTTGTGTTGTGTAAGCTGGGACTCAAACCCAGTTCTCTTGCTTGTCAGGCAATTGTCCTTGTCCGTTGGACTACAAACACAACTTATCAATTAACCTCATTAACTTCAAAACATGAAACTGTCCAGTTATAAAAAAAAAAAAAAAAAAGTAGGAAAACCAAATAGAATCAAGCGATGTTACCAATCCCCGGCAACGGCGCCAAAAACTTGTTGCGTAGATTTCAGCTGCACCAAAATGGATTCAGCTGCATCCTCAACTTGTGATACTCGCAAGTGTACGAATCGTTGGTAGTTTAGCGTATGTAAGTGCGAGGTCGATTCCACAGGGATTGGTGATTGAATGATCCAACTCAGTTTTCCTACACAAAACAAAAATGAAAACAAAAGAAACAAAACAAGAAGAAAGAAAGTAACTAAGACAAGATGGTGTTGTTTTAGAATCCACCCTAATTGTTCTAATCATGTTATGGCAGCAAGTAAACAAATTGATTCACTCATGAAGATGCTCACAATAAGTCCATGGTGTTTGGATCAAACTGTATTGAACATCACAAGGACCCCAAGCATGGTGTTTACATTAGGAGACCTAGAAACCAAATCACATGAGTTGCTAATGGATGGAATGAAGATGATCCCCAAACCTTCCCAACAAGAGCAAAATGCATAAAACCTCAGGTGATCAATCAAAGGATGCAAAAACAGCTCCATTAAAATAGTGAAGAAGAATTCATGAATGAAATCAAACTTTATAAACTCAAACCATGATACAAGACTAGCAAGATGTTTATTACAACGAATAACAGAAAAACAAAGTAAAACAAAGAAAATACAAAAGAAAATAAAAGACAAAGGGAGGAGAAGAAGATAAGGACAGCATGCTAGAGATGGAAAAGAATCATCTCCATGGCTGCCAGGAGGCCAAAGCCTCCCAGCTGCTGCCTTCTCCCTTCTCTCCCTTTGTGACTCTCAACTTTCCCTCTCTTTGTGTACAATGGAATTGTAAATGATGGATCTCAGGATATGAGTTGAATGTGGAATGGAAGTGGTATTTATAGGGAGAGGGGAGTGGGAAATCTGAATTGAATATGGCAATGACCTAACACACTTGCATTAGATAATCAGAAATGGTTACTCCACTAAATCCCACTAGCAGCCCTAGCTCATCCTCATGTCAGCATGACCAAGCTTCCATTCAGAAACCAATAGCTCATGCCTAGCTCATCATGACCAAGCATGCAATGAGCTCATCTTCCTGTCAGCATGATGTGTAAATTGATGGGCTCACGGATTCGGCTGGGCTGAATCAAATGATGACTTTAAGATGTTCATTTTGAAGTTCAGAATGTCATTGATCCAACCACACAAGTATTGGCCCAATCCAAGTTCGGATGAAGAAGATAAGTCTGAAATGAACTTCTAACTCAAGCTCCAGTTTTTGCACGTTTTTGCACCATCTTGCTTCAAATGCCTCAAGTGTATTCCATGCATCCAAATGAGGCCTTAACATGCTTGAATTGCATGAATTATGCTCTTTTGCTCTCTTGGCCTACAAAACACACAAAGAGAGGCAAATAACTTAGAAATCTAAGAAACTAAGCAAAATGAGTAAGTAAATTGGGCATGTATATGTATGAAAATATGAGCTTAACACACCCCCAAACTTAGATTTTGCTAGTCCTCGAGCAAAACAAAAGAAAAACAAAGAAAAACAAAACAAAATAAGAAGTTAACTAGACCACTTTCGTAGGTAACTCAATTGCATTTAGCATTGTCCAATTTCTTACACCTATGGATTTCGGATTCGAGCCCAAAACTTGTGCAACATCATAATATGGTGGGAGGAGTCATTCGGAGAGTTTTGAGTGAAATCCAAGCGCTTGAACTATGCAATACACCAACCTCTCCATTTAAGGAACAAACTGAGTACGAACTTGAATTGTTCAATTTGTGTGGCCTATGGATTGCGGATCATGCCAAAAACTTGGGCAACATCACAATAAGGTGGGAGGAGTCATTCGGTGAGTTTTGATTGAAATCCTAAGCGCTAGAACTATGCAATGTTTACTCTTCATATTAGGATGTTGGAGGTTCCCCTTGTTTGTCTTTCTACGGCCTATGGATTTCGAATCGAGCCCAAAACTTGTGCAACATCATAATAAGGTGGGAGGAGTCATTCGGTGAGTTTTGAGTGAAATCCAAGCGCTAGAACTATGCAATACACCAACCACTCCATTTAAGGCACAAACTGAGTACGAACTTGAATTGTCCAATTTGTATGGCCTATGGATTTCGATTCGAGCCCAAAACTTGTGCAACATCATAATAAGGTGGGAGGAGTCATTCGGTGAGTTTTGAGTGAAATCCAAGCTCTAGAACTATGCAATACACCAACCACTCCATTTAAGGCAGAAAACTGAGTATGAACTTGAATTGTCTAATTTCTTACACCTATGGATTTCGGATTCGAGCCCAAAACTTGTGCAGCATCATAATAAGGTGGGTGGAGTCATTTGGTGAGTTTTGAGTGAAATCCAAGAGCTAGAACTATGCAATACACCAACCACTCCATTTAAGGCACAACTGAGTACGAACTTGAATTGTTCAATTTCTTACACCTATGGATTTCGATTCGAGCCCAAAACTTGTGCAACATCATAATAAGGTGGGAGGAGTCATTTGATGAGTTTTGAGTGAAATCCAAGCACCAGAACTATGCAAAACACCAACCACTCCATTTAAGGCACAAATGAGTACGAACTTGAATTGTCCAATTTCTTACACCTATGGATTTCGGATCGAGCCCAAAACTTGTGCAACATCATAATATGGTGGGAGGAGTCATTCGGAGAGTTTTGAGTGAAATCCAAGCGCTTGAACTATGCAATACACCAACCTCTCCATTTAGGGCACAAACTGAGTACGAACTTGAATTGTTCAATTTGTGTGGCCTATGGATTGCAGATCATGCCAAAAACTTGGGCAACAACACAATAAGGTGGGAGGAGTCATTCGGTGAGTTTTGATTGAAATCCAAGCGCTAGAACTATGCAATGTTTACTCTTCATATTAGGATGTTGGAGGTTCCACTTGTTTGTCTTTCTACGGCCTATGGATTTCGGATTCGAGCCCAAAACTTGTGCAACATCATAATAAGGTGGGAGGAGTCATTCGGTGAGTTTTGAGTGAAATCCAAGCGCTAGAACTATGCAATACACCAACCACTCCATTTAAGGCACAAACTGAGTACGAACTTGAATTGTCCAATTTGTATGGCCTATGGATTTCGGATCGAGCCCAAAACTTGTACAACATCATAATAAGGTGGGAGGAGTCATTCGGTGAGTTTTGAGTGAAATCCAAGCTCTAGAACTATGCAATACACCAACCACTCCATTTAAGGCAGAAGCTAAGTACGAACTTGAATTGTCCAATTTCTTACACCTATGGATTTCTAGTTCGAGCCCAAAACTTGTGCAGCATCATAATAAGGTGGGTGGAGTCATTCGGTGAGTTTTGAGTGAAATCCAAGAGCTAGAACTACGCAATACACCAACCACTCCATTTAAGGCACAAATGAGTACGAACTTGAATTGTCCAATTTCTTACACCTATGGATTTCGATTCGAGCCCAAAACTTGTGCAACATCATAATAAGGTGGGAGGAGTCATTTGTTGAGTTTTGAGTGAAATCCAAGCACCAGAACTATGCAATACACCAACCACTCCATTTAAGGCACAAACTGAGTACGAACTTGAATTGTCCAATTTCTTACACCTATGGATTTCGTATTCGAGCCCAAAACTTGTGCAACATCATAATATGGTGGGAGGAGTCATTCGGAGAGTCTTGAGTGAAATCCAAGCGCTTGAACTATGCAATACACCAACCTCTCCATTTAAGGCACAAACTGAAGTACGAACTTGAATTGTTCAATTTGTGTGGCCTATGGATTGCAGATCATGCCAAAAACTTGGGCAACATCACAATAAGGTGGGAGGAGTCATTCAGTGAGTTTTGATTGAAATCCAAGCGCTAGAACTATGCAATGTTTACTCTTCATATTAGGATGTTGGAGGTTCCAGTTGTTTGTCTTTCTACGGCCTATGGATTTCGGATTCGAGCCCAAAACTTGTGCAACATCATAATAAGGTGGGAGGAGTCATTCGGTGAGTTTTGAGTGAAATCCAAGCGCTAGAACTATGAAATACACCAACCACTCCATTTAAGGCACAAACTGAGTACGAACTTGAATTGTCCAATTTGTATGGCGTATGGATTTCGGATCGAGCCCAAAACTTGTGCAACATCATAATAAGGTGGGAGGAGTCATTCGGTGAGTTTTGAGTGAAATCCAAGCTCTAGAACTATGCAATACACCAACCACTCCATGTAAGGCAGAAAGCTGAAGTACGAACTTGAATTGTCCAATTTCTTACACCTATGGATTTCGATTCGAGCCCAAAACTTGTGCAGCATCATAATAAGGTGGGTGGAGTCATTCGGTGAGTTTTGAGTGAAATCCAAGAGCTAGAACTACGCAATACACCAACCACTCCATTTAAGGCACAAACTGAGTACGAACTTGAATTGTCCAATTTCTTACACCTATGGATTTCGATTCGAGCCCAAAACTTGTGCAACATCATAATAAGGTGGGAGGAGTCATTTGTTGAGTTTTGAGTGAAATCCAAGCACCAGAACTATGCAATACACCAACCACTCCATTTAAGGCACAAACTGAAGTACGAACTTGAATTGTCCAATTTCTTACACCTATGGATTTCGAATCGAGCCCAAAACTTGTGCAACATCATAATATGGTGGGAGGAGTCATTCGGAGAGTCTTGAGTGAAATCCAAGCGCTTGAACTATGCAATACACCAACCTCTCCATTTAAGGCACAAACTGAGTACGAACTTGAATTGTTCAATTTGTGTGGCCTATGGATTGCAGATCATGCCAAAAACTTGGGCAACATCACAATAAGGTGGGAGGAGTCATTCAGTGAGTTTTGATTGAAATCCAAGCGCTAGAACTATGCAATGTTTACTCTTCATATTAGGATGTTGGAGGTTCCAGTTGTTTGTCTTTCTACGGCCTATGGATTTCGGATTCGAGCCCAAAACTTGTGCAACATCATAATAAGGTGGGAGGAGTCATTCGGTGAGTTTTGAGTGAAATCCAAGCGCTAGAACTATGAAATACACCAACCACTCCATTTAAGGCACAAACTGAGTACGAACTTGAATTGTCCAATTTGTATGGCGTATGGATTTCGGATTCGAGCCCAAAACTTGTGCAACATCATAATAAGGTGGGAGGAGTCATTCGGTGAGTTTTGAGTGAAATCCAAGCTCTAGAACTATGCAATACACCAACCACTCCATGTAAGGCAGAAACTGAAGTACGAACTTGAATTGTCCAATTTCTTACACCTATGGATTTCGGATTCGAGCCCAAAACTTGTGCAGCATCATAATAAGGTGGGTGGAGTCATTCGGTGAGTTTTGAGTGAAATCCAAGCTCTAGAACTATGCAATACACCAACCAGTCCATTTAAGGCACAAACTGAGTACGAACTTGAATTGTCCAATTTCTTACACCTATGGATTTCGGGATCGAGCCCAAAACTTGTGCAACATCATAATAAGGTGGGAGGAGTCATTTGATGAGTTTTGAGTGAAATCCAAGCACCAGAACTATGCAATAAACCAACCACTCCATTTAAGGCACAAACTGAGTACGAACTTGAATTGTCCAATTTCTTACACCTATGGATTTCGATTCGAGCCCAAAACTTGTGCAACATCATAATATGGTGGGAGGAGTCATTCGGAGAGTTTTGAGTGAAATCCAAGCGCTTGAACTATGCAATACACCAACCCATTTAAGGCACAAACTGAGTACGAACTTGAATTGTTCAATTTGTGTGGCCTATAGATTGCGGATCATGCCAAAAACTTGGGCAACATCACAATAAGGTGGGAGGAGTCATTCGGTGAGTTTTGATTGAAATCCAAGCGCTAGAACTATGCAATACACCAACCACTCCATTTAAGGCACAAACTGAGTACGAACTTGAATTGTCCAATTTGTATGGCCTGTGGATTTCGGATCGAGCCCAAAACTTGTGCAACATCATAATAAGGTGGGAGGAGTCGTTCGGTGAGTTTTGAGTGAAATCCAAGCTCTAGAACTATGCAATACACTAACCACTCCATTTATGGCACAAACTGAGTACGAACTTGAATTGTCCAATTTGTATGGCCTATGGATTCCGGATTCGAGCCCAAAACTTGTGCAACATCATAATAAGGTGGGAGGAGTCATTCGGTGAGTTTTGAGTGAAATCCAAGCGCTAGTATGTTCGGTTCATTTTTACACATGATTTTTCGTGTTATTCACCCACTATTTTGAGTTAGTTCTTAACATTTTATAGCTTTTTACTTCCTTTTTGTGTTTTCTTAGATTTTACCTTGGTTGAGATGAAAATGAGCTAAAAGTGCATTATTAGTTATAAATTCTGTTTTTGTTCATTTTCGTAGGTCAACTTCTTGGCCTGGGATCAACATGCTCTGGTGCTCGGATGAGGTCATGATCTTCATGAGACTTGTTCCAATGGATGTTAACTACAACATATCCATTTGAGCTCCATTGGACAAGTATTGCCTATCCAACCAATCCAGCATGTTACCACAACTCTGGAAATCCGGATTTGGCCAGCTTTTACCTCCTTTGTGTCATCTTAATTTCTTGTTACCATAACTCTTGGTAACAAGGAATTACCTTTGTAAATGAGATATTTTCTGAAGCTTTTGGCATCTTTGTGAAGTCAAAGCTTCATCATGGCAAGGGGACAATGGGCAAAGGCTTTAGAGGAAAGAATGAGTTTTATATTAAAAGTGTGAGCTGGAAATGATGGGCAAAGGAGCAAAGGGAAGTGCAATCTGAAGTGGGAGAGGTTTTGAACGTGGGTAGCCTATCCAATCGATCATTCTACACATTGAGAGCAGATTTTGGAGAGCTTGGAGCTAGGAGAAAGCCAAGGTGCAGCAAAACAAAGTGGAGAAGAAAGCTTCCACTATTGATGACCTTGAAGCTTTCATCATTTTCTCAAAATCTGTAAACTCTTTCTAATTTTATTTTGAGTTTGTATTTGGAATAAGTATGAGCAACTAAACTCTATAGCTAGGGCTTAGGTTGAAGCCCTAAACATGATTACCTTATTGTCTTGAGTGTATGAATTTCTGGATATTGTTGATGAATTCCAATTCACCAAATTAATCTATCCTTGATGTGTGTTTTTCCTTGGTTGGCCATCTTTGAAAGCATGCTTCTTGAGATTGTTGGGATTATGTCTATCTCCATGTTATCCTAAGCAATAAATGGATGAAGTAAGAATCATCCATGTGAATTGGTTTCTTGAATACCTAATGTAAACACCATGCTATTAGGATTCTTGTGATGTTCATATTCTCTTTGAACTTAATGGGTTTTCCTTGTAATTGAATCGAAGTACGAACCATACCTAGGTTCGGTTATGGGGAGGGCACAAGTATTGTAGCACGAACCATGCACTTTACGTACATTAGAGAGAATCAATGCGTCTTGAGCCACGACCCATGGTCTTGATTGCGAACATCTTCATCAACACATTTAGAGTTCATCACTTGAGTATTCATGAACTTTGGTAGAATTGTTTAGGGTGGATTCCGAAACACTAGTGTTTGTTACTTGGTATTTTCACATTTTGATAATTCATCTCTGCCTTTCTCATTTAAATTCAAAGTTCATTTACTTTCATGCAATAGAAATAGGTCACTTGAAACAAATCAAACCCCCCCCCCCCCCCCCAATGTGTGTGTGAGTTGTGTGTTCGACACGTGATGTGTCTTTGTTACTGAATTTTATTTGTTTCCGTAACTGTTTTGGACTTTTGGTCCGCGTTGTGTTCTTCCATTTTCTGTCCTGAATTCAACCGTATAAAGAACGTAAATTTTGGACATACGGTTGGAAAGTTATAGGTCAAACACTGGACAGAGGTCGAAACTGGAAAAATAGAGAAACGAATCTGTCCAAATGGTGATAAAAGGGTGATAGAAAGTGCTGTTTGTGTTTTTCTCTAGTTTTCTTGTATTGTTTCATTTCTTTTACACTTCTTTACTCATTTTTAGTTTCCATTTTGCATTTGTGGTGTGTCAATTAAGTGTTCTTTATAGGAAGCCGACAAGTTCTTCGTGGGATCGAACCCGTACTTACATAATCTATACTTCATTAGATTCGTGCACTTGCGGGTATTTTTAATTGGTTGTTTGCACATTAATTTGTGTCCTTTTAGGAATGCAACAATTTTTGGCGCCGTTGCCGGGGAACTGGCACGGTTGCTTATCTGTTTTGTTTGAGTATGTTTAGAGTACTTAGTTTTATTTTTGTTTATTGATTGTTGTTTCATTTTATCTTGATTTGTTTTTGTTTCTTTTTCTTCCAGGAACATCCGAGGAGTCACCTCCACCATCTCCAATGGCAGCCGCAACTGAAATTGTGGAACTTACTATGTAAGAATACTCCAATAAATTTGTGATGGAGGAAGCAAATGTTTTTGGCTCATTTCATAATGAATTGCCTATGAATGAATATTTCCGACAAACATACAATCCAGAGTGGAGAAATCATTCAAACTTCTGGTGGACCGACAATCCAAATTTTCAACAAGGGTCATATCAACCATATCAAGGCCAACATAATACTTGTCCACCTTATGGTCAACCCCAATATTATAATCCACCACCACTTAGTCAATCTCACCAACCACCTCAAGGACCAACTTTGGAAGAAATTGTTGCTTCAATGGTTAGAAACACATATAATTTCATCATGCAGAGGAATGACACCCACATGTAGAGGAATGATACCCACATGCAGAAAATGGATAAGGCCATTGCCAATCTAGAAAATCAAGTGGGGCAAATTGCTACAGCTTTGAGTCAAAGGGAAGGTGGGATGATGCCTAGCCAAACAGTGATACCAACCGGGCATGAGCATGTTCAAGCAATTATCTTGAAGACTTGGTAAGGTAATTTGTGAGGTTAATAATTCTGAAAGTCTAATTAAAATTGATGATGAGATACAGGTTGAGCAAGTGATTGGGCCTAAGGAAAAGGATGAAATCAACAAGGGGGAAGATAAACAAGCAGCATCTTCACCTGAGTGGATCCCAAAGCATGAACTTGCAAGAAGGGCAAGAAGGGAGAAGGTATGTCGTGAACCTACTGATGAAGATATCTTACATGCTCCTTTTCCTCACAGGTTGATGAGTTCTAGGAAAAATCAACATGCCAAGGACATATTGGAAACTTTCAAGCAGGTGCAAGTCAACATTCCTTTCTTGGATGCAAACAAGCTCAAGGAATACGAAACTGTTGCATTAACGGAAGATGTTTCTGCTGTTTTGCAAAAGAAGCTTCCTCCCAATTTACAAGATCCAGGAAGTTTCACAATTCCTTGTATAATTGGTGATAAATTGTTTGAGAAACCTTTAATTGATTTAGGTGCTTCAATTAAGCTAATGTCTTATTCTATTTTTGAAGTACTAGAGGAAGACAAGCTGAACATCCATGTTCCAAGTACCAATCACATGTTCAATGTCATTCCACCTACTCAAATGAGCACGAACTTGAATTGTCCAATTTCTTACACTATGGATTTCGAATTCGAGCCCAAAACTTGTGCAACATCATAATAAGGTGGGAGGAGTTATTCGGTGAGTTTTGAGTGAAATCCAAGCTCTAGAACTATGCAATACACGAACCACTCCATTTATGGCACTGATCGGTGCATAATTACATGTCATTTTGTATCCTTGTAACTTATGATTTGGTTATGTTTTTGAGTTAAACTTGTGCTTTTAATAAGTTTTGTGTTTGTTTCAGTGTAATAAGCTTGAGACTCATTAAATGCATTTTGGAGACAAGTTAGCTCATCGGTGTCTGCAGATCAGTCAACTTCACGAATTGGACTGTACTTGCTCAAGAAGAACCAGATGATGAGCCCTATATCATTGGAAAGATGCGGAAGTTTAGTTTCTGGAGAATTTTACGGTTCATGATTCCGAGTCTTCTAGAGAAAGTTATACAAGTTTTGGTAACTTATGGTCAAATTCGGCAGCATCTGCGTTACTGGGCCAAATATCACATTTGAAGGGCTTTCCGATTTTTCCTTGAGCTGGGCTGCATATGCTTCGAACGATAATTCAAAGGGTTTGAAGATTCAGATTTTTCCAGATTTTATAGGAGGGAAGATCAAGCCCAAAACAAGCCCACAAGCTGACTGCAATGAAGTCAATTCCAGTCTATTTTCGGCAGTCAACTTGCAAGGCCCAAAACATACACTTGTATTGCTCAGTTGGGAATACATTCTTCATACATGTTGTTCCAATGGGTGTCTATTATGACATATCCAAATTTGAGCCCCATTGGATACATATTGAAACCTCAGGCCTTCCTACACCAAGCCTAGTTCAGAAGAATCTTTTATTTCCAGCAACTAAAAGAAAACCCACATGGGTTGGCAGCAAAAGGCAGCCACAATTGATCACCTTTGAACAACCATGTGAAGAAAGCTTGAGGTGCAGCAAAAGAAGTATGGGATGGAGTTGATTCCAACCACACTAACATTGACAAGATGAAGTGGGAGTTATGGGTTGTATTAAAGGAGGAATGGTGGTGTTGGATTTCATCATGATGTTCCTCCCTCTTAGCCCTATAAATAGAGGAGTCTTCAAACTACAAATTCACTTCAGCCATCCTCCACACTTCCATCATTCCATCAACACATCTAGAAATCATCCTCATACACTCCCATCAACCCCATACACTCTAACAAGCAACCCAATACTCTAAACTGCCCCAAATCACCAAAACAGCTCCAGAAAACCTCCCTTCCATTTCCCTACGAATTTCCTCTTTCTCAACCATCACCACTCACCCAAACTCATCCCAAATCACCTACTAGCTGTCGTACATCATTCTAGACGTGGGGAAGCTCTTGGAGAAGCATTTGACGTGGAGAAGCACTTGAAGAAGTCTTGGACACCACAAGAACTTCAGAAAAAGGGGTTTTTCTATTCTTATTGCATTCCTTATGTTTTCTCATTTCTATCTGAGTTTATTTTTCATTATGAGCAGCTAATTTCATAACTAGGGCTTCAATGTAACCTAACATGAATATTCTGGGTTTATAAGTTTGGAGTTTCAAGTTTGATTCATGATTCATGTTTTTATTCATTATGCTTATCAATTAATATGCTTGTTTGAATGATTTATCACCATTAGAACTTGTATGTTAGCTATCTTGGTTTGAATCAAGAGTAGACATCATGCTTTGATTCAAATTGAACTATGAATAGGAAGAGTATGTATGGACATTCGACAACAGGGATTAGATACATGCTTGGTTGTTTAAATTGTTCTTCTATGCTTAATGGGTTCCTAATGCTTAATTTAGGTTAGACAACAAATGATCAAATTAGGGAATTAGGAACACAAGGTTAGAACCAGACATCATGGCCTAATCATACTTTAGCTAGAATCAATCCTTGAATATGAATTAGACTTGTTACTTGACTTCTTATAACCCAGAATTGAATTGTTATGGTGATTCGAATGCCCTAGTCTCCAAATCTGTTTTCCATCTCTTAAAACCACTTTTTGTTACATTTGTTTACTTCTTTTTGTTTGCAATTTCATTTTGCTTATTTTGTTCAACAATCACAACCACTCTTGTTTTAAATTCTATTTTAGACATAACCTCCTACTTTCTTGAATTTGGTAATCTAAGTACATAACTAGTTTTAACTTCTCAGTCTTCGTGGGTACGACCTCGTACTTGTCTTGCTATACTACTAATTGCCCCGTACAATTGCGAGTTAACATAATATTAACAACAAATTTTGGCGCCGTTGCCGGGGACTGAGCGAAAGTTCTTCCCTGGTTATGTGCCCAAGGTTACCCTATTCTTTTTAGTGTTTCTAATTATTCTAATTTTCTGTTTCAGGTAGTTTATGTCTAAAAGGCCATTCCTTGAACAAGTGAGGTCTTCGTTTCTACATTCCAGATCTTTGAACGCAAGACCATCGTTGCAACCCAATCGAGAGTGATCTCTGAAATTCAGAATCGTCTAGAAAGAGAGTTGTCAACTGCAAAAGAGCAAGCTCTGGCCACATTTACAAGTCGTGCTCTCCACATTGAACTTCCTGGTTCTTCACTTTCAAATTCAGAAGCAAGTTCAGACCAAGAAGAAGAAATGATGGCTGCCAACGAGTTCATGGGAGACCTTGATATCCCAACAATTCCAACATCTCCTTCAAGCATTTTACTACCCACTGTAGCTCGAAACTATGAGCTTAAATCTTCTCATCTTAATATGTTACCTTCCTTTTATGGTTTACCTAATGAAGATCCATTGACTCATATAAAGGATATTTTTAATGTTGTGAGTTCTTTTCCCTTGACAGGTGTGACGGAAGATCAACTTCGAATGAGAGTGTTTCCATACACTTTGAAGGATAAGGCGAAATATTGGTTGAATTCTTTGAAGCCTGGTTCACTCACTACATGGGCTGCCATTCAAAAGAAGTTCTTAGAGAAATACTTTTCCACACAAAAAACCAACATGCTTAGGGACAAGATCTTGTTATTTGCACAACAAGATGATGAGTCGTTTTGTGAAGCGTGGGAGAGATTCAATGGGCTGCTCAATCAATGTCCTCATCATGGGATTCCTTTGAAACTTCAAATGCGTATGTTTTATAAAGGACTAACCCCTTCGAGTCATAATATTGTCACGAATTTTGCAGGTGGTTCTTATAAAACCAAGACTCCGGAAGAAACGTACGAACTCTTTGAGGGAATAGCAATGGAGACCCAACATACGGATACAAGAGGTAAGCGTGTTGTTAGTGGTACTAATGATGCTTCTAGTGTGCAGATTTCAAAATTAGAACAAAACCTAGATGCTATTCTTGCATTGAACTCAAGAAACCCTCCGAAGGAAGTGTGTAGCATTTGTGAAACTCATGACCATGCTACCATAGCTTGTCCACTTGGGGCTGCGTATCCAGAATTTTGTTGTGTCGGATTCACTGCACCAAAAATAGATTCAGCTTCATCCTCAACTTGTGATACTCGCAAGTGCACGAGCCGTTCGGTAGTATAGCATATGTAAGTGCGAGGTCGATCCCACGAGGATTGGTGATTGAATGATCCAATTCATTTCCCCTACACAAAACAGAAATGAAAAAGAAAATAAATAAAACAAGAAAAAGGAATTAACTCAAGCAAATAAGTTCCCAAGCTCAATTAGATTAATGGATTGATTCTAGCTAAAGTATGATTAAGCCATGGTGTGTGGTCATAACCTTGTGTTCCTAATTCCCTAATTTGATCATTTGTTGTCTAACCTAAAATTAAGCATTATGAACCCATTAAGCATAGAAGAACAAGTTAAACAACCAAGTATGTATCTAATCCCTGTTGTCGAATGTCCATACATACTCTTCCTATTCATAGTTCAATTCGAATTAAAGCATGGTGTATACTCTTAATTCAAACCAAGATAGCTAACATGCAAACCTAAATGGTGATCAATCATTCAAACTAGCATATTAACTTATAAGCATAATGAATAAGAACAAAAACCATAATTGAAACTTGGAAACTAATTAAACTTGAATACTTAAGAAAGAATGTACATTACAAATAAAATTAAAGTAAAACTTGAAAACATGAAGGAAAATTTAGCAAACTCATTCTACTACAACAATTAACAACTTGAAAGGAAACTAAGAGAATTTGAGGGAGAGAAGGGAAGGGAGCTCTAGAGAAGTGTTTGAGAGCTCCCCCCTTGGGGTGTGAATTGAAGCTTGAATGCTTCTCTATTTATAGGGCTAAGAGGGAGGAACACCATGATGGATTCCCACACCATCCTTCATCTTTTGCTGCTGCACAAGCTTTCCTCACATGGGTTCAAAGGTGATCAGATTTTCTGCCAACCCATGTGGTGCCTTTTGCTGCTGGAAAAACGAGTTTCTGAACCAGGCATGGTGTAGGAAGGCCATAGGTCTCAAAACGTATCCAATGGGGCTGAAATTTGGATATGTTATAGTAGACACCCATTGGAACAACTTCTATGAAGAAAGTATACCCATTGGAGCAGGGGAAGTGTGCGTTTTGGACCTTGAAAGTTGGCTGCCGAACAGAGACTGAAATTGACTTCATTTCATTTCATTTCTTTCTTTTTGCTTCACATGCATGTGCATGCTTTTCTTTAATAGCTCAAAAGCTGATCTCCAGCTCCAAAGTGATCTGCCAATTTAATTCCCATGTTCAAAGGCTGAGCAAAAATGCCTCTCATCATTCCTCTTCTTCTCTCTCTCCTTTCTCTTTGCTTCACATGAACATGCTTTCTCTATAATAGCTCCAACATGTACCAACTTGCTCCTTCAGAAATTCATAGCTGGAAAGCCTCCCAACTTCACTCATTATGTTGGGTACCAAGTCAGTTGCAGCTGGGGTGAGGCACATGGCTAAAAGGAGGCACATGACTAATTGCTGGCAGCTGCAAATCCTCCTGAGCAGGGTGCAATGTTGGACGGGCTGAGCACTCCACAAATGTCCAATTGGGCTGAAATTTGGATATGTTGTACTAGACACCCATTGGAACAAGTTTCATGAAGATCGTCACCTCATCCAAGCCACAGAGCATGCTGACCCAAGGCCAAGAAGTTGACCTACGAAACTGGGCTGGAAATGGGCTGTAGCCAAAATGTGTTTGTCTTTAAGCTCATACTCCTCATATGCCAATCAGCCCTTAACATGTATGGATTGCATCAAATGTTATCTCTTGCTATCTTAACCTACAAAACACACAAACAAAGGTAAGTGACTCAAAAATAAAGAGAAACTAAGCAAAATCACTAAGTAAAGAAGGCATGCAAGTGTATGAAATTATGGACTTATCAAAACAGAAAATGAATTAAAAGCACAAGCTTAACTTAGAAACATCACCAAATCATAAGCTTAAAGGGTACAAAATGATATACAATTATGAACCGATCAAATACCCCCAAACCTAGATTTTGCTAGTCCTCGAGCAAAACAACACAAAACAAAGTTAAAAACAAAACAAGAAGTTAACTAGACCACTTTCGTAGGTAACTCGATTGCATTGAGCGTATGCAACAAGCCTTTAAACCTCTAGGCATCCCTAGTAGGAGGAGTTGTGTCTCCTGAGGGTTTAACAGAAACGATACCCACAAACGTTTTACTAACTCTACAAAACAAAGTGGTTAGAAATAATTACAAAACCAAAATAAAAATAATTACAAAACCAAAACCAAAATAAAAATAAAAATAAATAAATAAAAACTCAAAACAATCATTCCGAACATTTTCTGAAGAGAAATGACTCATGCACATGACTCAAAAGTTTTAACAATAAAAACTCAATTTTAGACATTATTTACAAGTTGGCAAAGTTCAAAACACAACATGCTCAAAGTGTAGTAGTGTGATAGCCAAATGCAACAAATTCCCCAATCTTAGTTTTCACACAATTTCAAAAATCATACCAAACACAAATACAACTTCAAATCTCACCAAAGTTGTCCTCTCACAAATGAATCACTCAGAAGAGGGCTACAATGCAACACCCAGTTATAAACATGAGATTAAAGTTAAACCATAAGGGACTTAACTCAAAATAGGAAGATGAAGAACTTGCATTAATATGATCTCAAGAAGGATGCCAAACACTTAAAAGTAGAAAAATGAATGCAATTCAACCACATGACATTTAAGATCAATTTAGGTCTTTCTTATAGGTTGTAATGGGGCCAAGGGTGTAAGGTGAGTGAGAAATAAAAGGTATGGATAATACAAAGTCCAAGGAACTCAAAAATGTAAGAGCATAAAATAATTGTTTACAAGACTTCAAATCATCACGATTAGATTTTTTCTTTTACATGATCAAAACTCCTTATACCTTCATTTACAATGGTTACACTCCTTTCCAAACAACAATTATTTTTGAAGCCCCAAAAATGAAATTCAATCAACCACCATTTAATCATAACATTTTTTCTTTTCTTTTCTTTTCACCAATTGTGTGAATTTCTCTCTTTTTTCTTTTTTTTTCTTTTTCTTTTAGTAATATCCCTTCCCAAACTTAGCATGAAAAACACATCCGAATTAGAGCTCATGAGTTCCTTAGAAAGGTAAATATTTGTTTTTCGGGCTAAGGTGAGGAAATATAATTGGTAAAATGAAAGAAAAGGTTTACATGTAGGATCAAAATGGTTAACAATGGAAAATCATGCTTAAGCATGCATAAGGTTAGCTTGAAAGGCACAAACGATCCAAAGGGGGCCTTAATATCATTTCTTAAATGTCATGAAATCAAATTGCATAAGAATGAATAACCTTTAAGTGTTCAACCAAATCAAAGAATAATGAGATCAAACAACAACTTTGATGACAAGAAAATAGGAGTATGTGTATAACACTCATGAAATGAAGCACAAGGCTCAAAAGCTCACATTATATGGTTATGTAAGTCTAATTTATGCTTGATACAATTCTTTGGGTCATGCAAATCCTTTAATTGGAAAATTATGAAACAAATGGCAAGTGCAAAGTAGGTTTCAAACATATCATGCTAGAACGATGCCAAATTAAATTTTTTTTTTTTACAATAAAAAAATTTACAAGAAAAAATAAATAATAAATAAAATTTAATTTTCATTTAAGTCATGCAAACATTTATCACAATCTCATCATAAGTGTTCGGGAAGTGACTCAAGACTCAAAATATAGAAAAAAGAAAAACAAGCAAGAAATTAATTAATTAATTTTTTTTTTTATAAGAAAAACTAAATTTACTTGGTAAACTCCAATACCCCCAAACCTAGAAACGAACATTGTCCTCAATGTTTAAAAATTAGGAACAAGCAATGTCATAACAAGAAATGAAAGGTACTAAAGTAAATATAAAATCACAAAACACACAAGAATTAAAATACAAAAATAAAATAATTACAAAAACAAAACAAAACAAAACAAACAAATAAAAATAAAATAAAATAAACGAAATAGTAAAACACTCGAAAACAGAAAGGTCTAAACAAATAGTCTTACACAAACCAAAAACCCAAACGATTGAAAACCCAACCCAAAAGAGGTTAACACACTTTGAAACCTAACAACGGTGAAAACCCGACCCGCAAAGAAATCTGAAGCTCACACGTTTGTTATTATTTTTATTTTTATTTTTATTTTTATTTAATGAAACGTGAATTGGGAGTGCGAATGCGGGATTTATTAAAAAGAAAGAGTGTGGTCCCTGCTGCCTCGGTTCCTACGAAGTGACAGGCAAAAGGAGTGAGGGACGTGTCGGGCACAGAGGCCGCTTTCACATCCCCCAAGCCTGAATTATTGGCCTCTTGGGTGAAGCGGGACGACTTTTTCACTTTGAAGGTGGTGAAAGGTGCAAATGCAATTAAGGGGGGTTGGGAAACAGGTGGCCGTAAGGGCCGCACAGAACTTAGAACCGCAACCGCTAGGGTTTAGCAGACTAAGTCTATAAAAGGTAAAAAGAAAGGGTAAAACAAAACACAAACTCAGAAACACACAAAAGAGAAAAAGGAAAACGAGTGAGAAATCAAATGGCCTCTTCCTACCCATTTTCGTTGGATCTCAACTTAGCTCCACCGACTAGACACGAGGCCAAGCAGCGGCACCAGGTATGGATGCCGTACTTTGCCTCCGCAAGGGGGCCTGTGACAGGAGCTGACTCATACTCCTGGACAACGATGTTGCCATTGGAGTGGGCAGAAATCTAGTGACTCCTAAAGATATACGTGTGTTCGGGACAAGGGATGACAACCGGGTCACGAGTGATGCCCTGGCACTGAGCGTGCAAAGTACAGCATGTGTCGCAAGTTTGGGACATCGCCTACTTGCGAAGTCCCATGAGGTAGAGGTGCTGAAAGGTCAGTTGGCGGCGGAGCGAAGTATGGTTGAAGAGTGTCAGACCTGCCTATAAAAAGCTTGAAAAGGGAGAGGTCAAGGATAGTGGAGGTGAATCGACACCAGCTAGAGGTACTGCGGGATGAGAATAGAAACCTATCAAAGATGGTAGAGTTGTATTCTCGCGACATGCGAAAACAGCTGGAGGACCTAGACCGACTGGGTAAACGCAAGCAACCAAATCGCGAGAGTAGTTACGCTCAAGCTAAGATTGCGATCTTTGGGAGCTCAAGTGGTGAGCCCCAAGAGGCTGTGCAAGAAGCCCAGGAAGAGGACAGCCAGATGGCCAAACTCAAAGCTCCAATGGTCGAGACAACAACCACCGAGAAGAAATGATTTCTACAGCTATCTGTTGTTTTTATTTTAATGTATTTTTGGTTGTTTTTGTTTTTGGTTATTTTGTTTCGGAAATAAAAGTAAAGTTGCAGAAGGAAAAACAAAACGGAAAAGAAAGCACACTTCCCAAACAAAGACGACAAATGGAAAAGAAAGCACAGTTCCCTAACTAAAATAAAATAAAGATGAAAGCCGAAAGGTGAAGGCAAAAAAAATACAAGGCTCTAGGAAATGAAAGTAGCGGGCAAAACAATAAAACACCAGAAAACACGGAAAAAAGAAAAGTAAAGTGAAAGTAAAGGTGCTCCCCCTTGAAGCGATTAGGTCGAGCATGCCCGGGAAATCCGAAGTGGTGTTGGCTCTCTCTCATCAGCATATGTCTATTTAAACCACGCCTCTGCAAACGGATGATACCCAGCATTTCTTCCTGCAAACTCAAAGAAAAACATCAAAAAATTCATAAGCAAAACAAATGGCATCCTCATGCACTCACCTTGATGATCTCAACCTCGAGTTGTCCCTTGCACCTCCGAATGCCCAGAAAAGGGCTCCTCCAAACACTGTCTTCCCAAACTCTTCATATCATCACGGCACAGCCTCAAACTTTGTTGAGGCAATACCGAACCTTTCTGAGGCAATGCCGAACAGGTCAGTGCTGCTGGGAACATTGATTGGCAGTAAACTCACTCCAGGAGGTCACCTGCATGTGGCACGTAGGTCTGGCAGGATGGCGGTGGATGAGTCCCACAATCTAACTGTGCTCCAGGCGGTCTCGTCTACCAATCTGGGCATGCGACTACTGGCGAGGACACGGGAGTGTGCCGCTCTGAGCGATGAAGTGGCTTCCTTGAAGGCTATGGTGGCGGACTTACAGAAGCGGCTCTCCTTGCCACTCAGCATGTGGAAGCACTGGAGAGGAAAAATGATGACCATGTAGAACTGCTGCAGATTCTACAAGTGCGAGACAATAGAGGCAAGCCATGATGATGATGAAGATGAAGATGAAGAAGATGAAGAAGAAGATGATGATGATGTTGTTTTTATTTTTATTTTTTAAACTTATGTATTTTTTTACTTTTTTTTTTTGTAATGCAACGTTTGAAATGAAATAAAATGTGCTTTTAACACTCAGAAATAAACTAACTAACCATATTACGTACATAAACTAACTTAACAAAACAAAAACAAAAGAAAAGACTCAACAGAAAAGAAAACGAAGAAAGAAAAAAAAAAGAAAAAAAAACTTAATTTAAAAAAAACACACGAATATACAAGCAACTCACGGCTGACCAGTTAAGGGCCTCAGAAAAACACAGCCAGGGGATCCGGGAAGGTTGGAGGGGTCACAATGGTCCCGCTTAAAACCCAAACTTCTTAGACACCGAAGGTGTCGCCTATAGAACTCCTAGACATCTGGATTGACGGAAGTGCTCATTGGGGTTACCATAAGTTAGCTCATATGAAAAATCTTTTTTAAAATTTTAAGATAAGAAACAAAAACAAATTAAGATAGAATGAAACAACAAACCAAAAACGAAAGTGAACTAAGTACTCTAAACAAATTCAAACAAACGACATAAATTGTTATACTAAAAGAAACAAACCAAGAAACCAAAGAAAAACACAAACAGCACTTTCTATCACTCTTTTATCACCCTTTTATCACCATTTGGACAGAATCGTTTCTCTGTTTTCCAGCTTCGACCTTTGTTCAGTTTTTAGCCTATAACTTTCAAACCGTAAGTCCAAATTTCACGTTCTTTATATGGTTGGATTCAGCACAGAAAAACAAAGAACCCAACGCGGACCAAAAGGCAAAAACAATTACGGAAATAAACAGAATTCAAAGAAGAGAAAGGATTGAAATGCTCCCCCTTGAAGCGATTAGGTCGAGCATGAATGCACTTGGAGGTCGACTTCTCCCACTGCTCCACACTTCCCATTTTTATGATTGAGGTTGTCATCTCTCTCCATTTTTATTAAGCTATCATAAATTGCTAAAACAAACACACAAACTTGAAATGGAATTAAAAGGATTAGGAATGAACAATAGAGAACTAAGTAGAATAAAAAGAAAAAAATCAACACACATCCAATTCCATGCTTCAAAGCAACAAGCACCAATGAGTTGTGTAAGCTGGGACTTAAACCCAGTTCTCTTGCTTGTTAGGCAATTGTCCTATTCCGTTGGACTACAAACACAACTTGTCCATTAACGCCATTCACTCAGGAAACTGTCTAGAAAAAGATGAAACTGAAAAATAAAAATAAAACAAGTAGGGAAAAGAAATAGAACCAAACTATGTTGCCAATCCCCGGCAACGGCGCCAAAACTTGTTGTGTCGGATTCACTGCACCAAAAATAGATTCAGCTTCATCCTCAACTTGTGATACTCGCAAGTGCACGAGCCGTTCGGTAGTATAGCATATGTAAGTGCGAGGTCGATCCCACGAGGATTGGTGATTGAATGATCCAATTCATTTCCCCTACACAAAACAGAAATGAAAAAGAAAATAAATAAAACAAGAAAAAGGAATTAACTCAAGCAAATAAGTTCCCAAGCTCAATTAGATTAATGGATTGATTCTAGCTAAAGTATGATTAAGCCATGGTGTGTGGTCATAACCTTGTGTTCCTAATTCCCTAATTTGATCATTTGTTGTCTAACCTAAAATTAAGCATTATGAACCCATTAAGCATAGAAGAACAAGTTAAACAACCAAGTATGTATCTAATCCCTGTTGTCGAATGTCCATACATACTCTTCCTATTCATAGTTCAATTCGAATTAAAGCATGGTGTATACTCTTAATTCAAACCAAGATAGCTAACATGCAAACCTAAATGGTGATCAATCATTCAAACTAGCATATTAACTTATAAGCATAATGAATAAGAACAAAAACCATAATTGAAACTTGGAAACTAATTAAACTTGAATACTTAAGAAAGAATGTACATTACAAATAAAATTAAAGTAAAACTTGAAAACATGAAGGAAAATTTAGCAAACTCATTCTACTACAACAATTAACAACTTGAAAGGAAACTAAGAGAATTTGAGGGAGAGAAGGGAAGGGAGCTCTAGAGAAGTGTTTGAGAGCTCCCCCCCTTGGGGTGTGAATTGAAGCTTGAATGCTTCTCTATTTATAGGGCTAAGAGGGAGGAACACCATGATGGATTCCCACACCATCCTTCATCTTTTGCTGCTGCACAAGCTTTCCTCACATGGGTTCAAAGGTGATCAGATTTTCTGCCAACCCATGTGGTGCCTTTTGCTGCTGGAAAAACGAGTTTCTGAACCAGGCATGGTGTAGGAAGGCCATAGGTCTCAAAACGTATCCAATGGGGCTGAAATTTGGATATGTTATAGTAGACACCCATTGGAACAACTTCTATGAAGAAAGTATACCCATTGGAGCAGGGGAAGTGTGCGTTTTGGACCTTGAAAGTTGGCTGCCGAACAGAGACTGAAATTGACTTCATTTCATTTCATTTCTTTCTTTTTGCTTCACATGCATGTGCATGCTTTTCTTTAATAGCTCAAAAGCTGATCTCCAGCTCCAAAGTGATCTGCCAATTTAATTCCCATGTTCAAAGGCTGAGCAAAAATGCCTCTCATCATTCCTCTTCTTCTCTCTCTCCTTTCTCTTTGCTTCACATGAACATGCTTTCTCTATAATAGCTCCAACATGTACCAACTTGCTCCTTCAGAAATTCATAGCTGGAAAGCCTCCCAACTTCACTCATTATGTTGGGTACCAAGTCAGTTGCAGCTGGGGTGAGGCACATGGCTAAAAGGAGGCACATGACTAATTGCTGGCAGCTGCAAATCCTCCTGAGCAGGGTGCAATGTTGGACGGGCTGAGCACTCCACAAATGTCCAATTGGGCTGAAATTTGGATATGTTGTACTAGACACCCATTGGAACAAGTTTCATGAAGATCGTCACCTCATCCAAGCCACAGAGCATGCTGACCCAAGGCCAAGAAGTTGACCTACGAAACTGGGCTGGAAATGGGCTGTAGCCAAAATGTGTTTGTCTTTAAGCTCATACTCCTCATATGCCAATCAGCCCTTAACATGTATGGATTGCATCAAATGTTATCTCTTGCTATCTTAACCTACAAAACACACAAACAAAGGTAAGTGACTCAAAAATAAAGAGAAACTAAGCAAAATCACTAAGTAAAGAAGGCATGCAAGTGTATGAAATTATGGACTTATCAAAACAGAAAATGAATTAAAAGCACAAGCTTAACTTAGAAACATCACCAAATCATAAGCTTAAAGGGTACAAAATGATATACAATTATGAACCGATCAAATTTGTGCAAGAGCAAGCTAATGTGGTAAATTCTTACAGCTAAGGTCCAAGAAATGATCCATACTCTCAAAGTTATAATCCAGGTTGGAGGAATCATCCAAACTTTTCATGGAGGAATACTCAGAATCAAGCCAATCCCCCTTCATTCCAAAGGCCACAACAATCATCATCATCATTGGAGGATATAGTAAAGCAAATGGCAATCAATCAATCCAATTTTCAGCAAACTACACAAGTCCAATTAGGTCAAATAGCTGCTGAAATAACGCAAAGAGAACCTGGAAAATGGCCAAGCCAAACCATCATCAATCCAAAGAACCACGAAGCCAAGGCCATTCATGTGCTCAGATCAGGTAAGATTGTTGATAATATAGTTGATTCTAATCTTTCAAATGATGATGTGGTTGTAGAAAATGAAGATGAAGAGGAGGAGACCACAGCTATGGAAGGAGAACAACTCAAAACTTCTCAATCTGCTCCTAATGCTAAATCAGATTCTCAGGAACCCAACAAATTCCAATTGCATAAACGAGGTGATAAATTTGTGCCACCACATCTTCAAGAAGATAGATACGTGCCACCCGCTCCATATGTTCCACCTATTCCATTTCCAGGCCGTCTTCAGAAAGCAAAGCAAGATAAGGCTTTTAAAGAGATTTATGATATTTTGAGTAAAGTTAATATCAATTTGCCTTTGCTTGATGTTATTGAACAGATTTCTGCATATGGAAAGTTCATCAAGAACTTGAAAACTCACAAGCTCAATTTTGCTCCAAATGAAGAAGTAAAGCTCAACAAGAATGTAAGTGCTGTGTTGCAAAGGAAGCTTCCACCAAAACTAAAAGATCCTGGCAGCTTTGACATTCCCATTAACATTGGAGACAAGAAGGTTGGAAGAGCCATGTTGGACTTGGGAGCAAGCATCAATCTAATGCCATATTCAGTATATCAAAAACTTGGCTTAGAAGGGATGAAGAAGACTTCAGTGCGACTTGAACTAGCTGATCATTCTATAAAATATCCAAAAGGTATTGTGGAAGATATTTTAGTTCAAGTTAATACACTAATTCTCCCTGCTGATTTTGTAGTGATGGACATGGAGGACAATCCAAATGGAGATCATGTTGATCCCATTCTCCTAGGCAGGCCATTCATGGCCACTGCATACACAATCATCAAAGTGAAAGATGGCACCCTTTCCATGACTGTTTTGGGTGAAACTGTTGAATTTAAGGTGTTTGATGCTCTATCCCATCCTTCTATCTCTCTTGATACTTGTTTTTCAATTGATGTTGTGGATCAGGAGGTTTCCTCCAAAATTTTGCAGAAAAAGTCTAATGATGCTCTAGAAGCTGTCCTAACACAAGACGAGGAAGATCTTAGTGAACCGGAGTTCCAAGAAGTAATGGCTGCCTTAGAAGTGTTTCAACCATACCCACCATCCTTTAGGCCACCACTCGAGCCTCTTGGACCATCATCCACGAAATTGGAGCCATCCATTATCATCCCACCAAAGCTAGAACTTAAACCTCAGCCCAATCATCTTAAATATACATATTTGGGTGCTAACGAAACTCTCCCTGTTATAATTGCTGCAGGTCTCACCTCACATGAAGAAGAGAGCTTAATTAAGGTTCTAAAAGAGCATAAAACGGCCATTGGGTGGACCATAGCAGACATCAAAGGAATTAGTCCAAGCATGTGCATGCACCGGATTTTAATGGAAGAAGACAGCAAACCATCCCGTGATGCCCAAAGGAGGTTAAACCCCAACATGAAAGAGGTGGTTAGAGCTGAAGTTTTAAAGCTACTCGATGTAGGAATCATCTACCCAATCTCAGATTCTAAGTGGGTGAGCCCAGTGCAAGTTGTTCCAAAGAAGTCCGGAATCACCGTTGTGAAGAATGAGAAGAATGAGCTAGTTCCTACACGAACCATCACCGGTTGGAGAGTTTGTATTGATTACAGGAAGTTGAATACATTCACAAGAAAAGATCATTTCCCCTTGCCTTTTATTGATCAAATGCTTGAACGTTTATCTGGCCATGCTTACTACTATTTTCTTGATGGTTTTTCAGGTTATAATCAAATTCCTATTGCTCAGGAAGACCAAGAGAAAACCACATTCACATGCCCATTCGGTACATTTGCTTATAGAAGGATGCCATTTGGTTTATGCAATGCTCCAGCAACCTTCCAAAGATGCATGATGGCAATCTTTTCAGATATGGTGGAACGATTCATTGAGGTATTTATGGATGATTTTTCAGTTTTTGGTTCCTCTTTTGATGATTGTCTTCACCACTTGTCTCTAGTGCTTAAAAGATGCCAGGAAACAAATCTGATTTTGAATTGGGAGAAGTGTCACTTCATGGTGAGACAAGGCAATGTGCTAGGCCATGTGATTTCAAGCAAGGGAATTGAAGTGGATAAAGCCAAGATCGATCTCATCTCAAATCTGCCACCCCCTACTTCTGTTAAAGGAGTTAGAAGCTTTTTGGGTCATGCTGGATTCTATAGAAGGTTCATCAAAAATTTCTCAAGCATTACAAGGCCATTGTGTAATCTCCTTGCTAAGGATGCTGTTTTTGAGTTTAATGAAGCTTGCATGGAAGCTTTTACTACCTTGAAAAGGGAGCTAACTTCAGCCCCTATTATCATAGCTCCAGATTGGTCTTTACCATTTGAAGTAATGTGTGATGCCTCTGACTTTGCTATTGGTGCAGTTTTAGGTCAAAAGAAGAATAAGCTCCCCCATGTGATTTATTATGCTAGTCCGGACCTTGAATGATGCTCAAATCAACTACTCCACAACAGAGAAGGAGTTGCTCGCTGTGGTTTTTGCTTTAGAAAAATTTCGTTCTTACCTTGTTGGTTCTAAAGTAATTGTTTATTCTGACCATGCAGCTCTTAGATACTTACTCACTAAGAAGGATGCCAAACCACGCTTGATTAGATGGATTCTCTTGCTGCAAGAGTTTGATTTGGAGATTCGAGACAAGAAGGGATGTGAGAATGTGGTAGCTGATCATTTGAGCAGAATTGTGGTTGAAGAACAAGGAGAAGCTATGCTACCCTTGAATGAGACTTTCCCTGATGAACAACTATATGTTGCCCAAGTTAAGGAGCCATGGTATGCTGATTTTGTTAATTATCTTTCTTGTGGTGTTCTTAGAAATGATCTAACTTCTCAGGACAAAAAGAAGTTCTTTTCCATGGTGAAACATTATGTTTGGGATGAACCTTTCTTATTCAAGCATTGCCCAGATCAACTCATTCAGAAGATGTGTTCCAGAAGAAGAGCAAGAAAGCATACTTAGGCATAGCCACGAATTGGCTTGTGGAGGTCACTTTGGAGCTAAGAAAACAGCACTTAAAATTCTGCAATCTGGTTTCTTTTGGCCCACTCTATTCAAAGATGCGTTTAATTTTTGTGTTAAGTGTGATAGGTGTCAAAGGATGGGGAACATAAGTCGCAGGAACGAAGTGCCATTGAATAGCATACTCGTTGTGGAGCTCTTCGATGTGTGGGGTATTGATTTCATGGGACCATTCCCATCTTCTTTTGGTTGTACTTACATACTTGTTGCTGTTGATTATGTGTCTAAATGGGTGGAAGCCATAGCCACCAAAACCAATGATCATAAGGTGGTGCAAAAGTTCTTGAAGGATAATATTTTCACAAGGTTTGGTACTCCAAGGGCTGTCATTAGTGATGGAGGCAGCCATTTCTGTAACAAGCCATTCAAAGCACTCATGAAGAAGTACAACATCACCCATCGAGTCTCTACACCATATCATCCTCAAACTTCTGGTCAAGTGGAAATAAGCAATAGAGAAATTAAACACATCCTAGAGAAGGTTGTGAACAGTACAAGGAAGGATTGGGCTGCCAAGCTCAATGATGCATTATGGGCTTACAGGACTGCATATAAGACTCCCATCGGAATGAGCCCTTATCGTCTTGTGTTTGGGAAAGCCTCTCACCTGCCAATGGAGCTTGAACACAATGCTTTTTGGGCCATCAAGAAATTGAATTTTGATCTGGACAAGGCCGGCCATGTTAGAAAGTTTCATCTCAATGAATTGGAAGAAATTAGACATGAGTCTTATGAGAATGCAAAGCTTTACAAAGAACGAACCAAGAGTTACCATGACAGAAACATTCAACGGAAAGAGTTCTCCAAAGGTATGTCAGTTCTTTTGTTTAACTCACGTTTGCGTCTCTTTCCAGGAAAATTGAAGTCTAGATGGCATGGCCCATTCACCGTGGTCAATGTTTCTCCCTATGGAGCTGTGGAGATTCAAAACCCTAAAGATGGCTCGACTTTCAAAGTAAATGGACAACGTTTAAAGCCATTCTATGAGGGAATTTCAGCTGGCATCCAAACTCGCCATGTGGTAGATCAACTTCCCTTCGTACCATCAACTTAGCTGATTGCACAATGTCTTGCCAAGACAGGTAACTAAGGCGCTTCTTGGGAGGCAACCCATGTGTTCAAGAAGAAGGTGCTTGGTAGCAATCGACCTAATCGCATCAGAGGGGGAGCATTTCATTCCTTTCTCTTTACTGGTTTTGTTGTTATTTTAGTCATTTTAAGTTTATGTTCCTTTTTATAAATAAATAAATAAAAAATTTAAAAAATAGAGTTTTTTTTTCATATAAGCTAACTTTTGGTAACCCCAGTGAGCACATCCGTCAATACAGTGTCTAGGAGTTCTTTAGGCGACACCTTCGGTGTCTAAGAAGTTTGGGTTTTAAGCGGGACCATTGTGACCTCTCCAACCTTCCCGGATCCCCTGGCTGTGTTTTTCTGAGGCCCTTAACTGGTCATCCGTGAGTTGCTTGTATATTTGTGTGTTTTTTTTTCTAAACCTTTTTCTTAACTCTTCCCTTTATCATTTACATGTTCTCAATCATCTTTACTTTGCTTTAACATTGAGGACAATGTTCAATTCAGGTCTGGGGGGAAGGTTTTCAAATTTCATTAATTTGTGTTTTCAATTTTCGTTCATTTGTCACTAATTTTTTTAGAATGTCATACAATCGATGCTATGGAGCTGCCATTGAGGTTTTCATATCAGAATTTTGCACTTCACAAAGCTTTGGCTCTTAGAATTCTGGTGGCTAAAGTACCATGCTTAAATTCTCGAAGGAGAATAGTGGAGACTACCCTAGTGAGCTATATTGAGCCTAATTGCTTTCTTGAGAGGGTTTAATGTGTTTCTATTTCTCATCCCAATTTATTTTCTTCAATTCACTCTAAATGATCTCATTATTCCATTTTGATTGAATACTAAGGATGATTCTCTTTTGCAGATATCATGTGCTTGCTCTCATTCATGAATGAACTCATTGAAGTGATGCTAGGCTATGTGTGTATAACCTTTGTGTGCTTTCTTTTCACCCTACCTATATGTGTGTTCCATCAGCCCTCTTGAAGCCAAACACTTAAAGCCTTTTCTTCTATCACCCTCATCATTTCCCTACCTTTGTATCTCAATCTGAGATACTTGACCTATTGTAGCCATATACTATAGCTTAGAAATATACCAAGGTGTGCCAAGATAAAGTTTGAAGCAAGGAAGTTGCTGCTATGTACCTAAATAAAAATTGGTGTGAATCTGTGCAATGAAGTTATTGAAGTTGCAGATCAAATCAGCAAAGATGAAAGTGTTTCGATATGATCTAAGTGTAAAAAAAACAAAAAAACAAAAAACAAAACAAGGTCTATGCCAGCGGATGCTCTGATGTTTGCAGCCATGCCATTCTAATCAATGATACCTTGCAGATCAATGAAGAATGCAACCTTGGTATGTTCTTAAGTTACTTGTTTTTCCTTCCAATTCTTCCATTTCCCCTAACCTTAGCCTTTCATTACACCCTTGTGAAAGACCTAGCTGATCTTTGAGGATGTATTCATGGGTGCTGGTAAGTATGTGTGTATCTCTATTCTTAGTATTTGATTCCCTTCTTGAGATCTAACCAAAACTTGTGTTTCTATTTCTTACACTCACTTATGCTTTCTTGAGAGAATTAAACCTTAGGTTCTGAATGTTTGAGTGTTATCTGTGAGAATTAGAGTCGAAGCATGTTCTTTCTTCAAGGCTTGAGTGTGCTTGCTTTGAAACCGTGTGCCTTTGAGCTATGGCTTCCACATTACACACTGATTGATCACCTATTTTGGCAACTTTATGGTGTTGGAGGTATGACTAAAATTTTCTTTCGTTTTCATTAGTTGATTTCAAGTTTTACTAACCACTTTGTTTTGTAGAGTTAGTAAAGCGTTTGTGGGTATCGTTTCTATTAAACCCTCAGGAGACACAACTCCTCCTACTAGGGATGCCTAGAGGTTTAAAGGCTTGTTGCATATGCTCAATGCAATCGAGTTACCTGCGGAAGTGGTTTAGTTAACTTCTTGTTTTGTTTTTAACATTGTTTTGTGTTGTTTTGCTCGAGGACTAGCAAAATCTAGGTTTGGGGGTATTTGATCGGTGCATAATTACATGTCATTTTGTATCCTTCTAACTTATGATTTGGTTATGTTTTTGAGTTAAACTTGTGCTTTTAATAAGTTTTGTGTTTGTTTCAGTGTAATAAGCTTGAGACTCATTAAATGCATTTTGGAGACAAGTTAGCTCATCGGTGTCTGCAGATCAGTCAACTTCACGAATAAGACTGTACTTTCTCAAGAAGAACCAGATGATGAGCCCTATATCATTGGAAAGATGCGGAAGTCTAGTTTCTGGAGAATTTTACGGTTCATGATTCCGAGTCTTCTAGAGAAAGTTATACAAGTTTTGGTAACTTATGGTCAAATTCGGCAGCATCTGCGTTACTGGGCCAAATATCACATTTGAAGGGCTTTCCGATTTTTCCTTGAGCTGGGCTGCATATGCTTCGAAAGATAATTCAAAGGGTTTGAAGATTCAGATTTTTCCAGATTTTATAGGAGGGAAGATCAAGCCCAAAACAAGCCCACAAGCTGACTGCAATGAAGTCAATTCCAGTCTATTTTCGGCAGTCAACTTGCAAGGCCCAAAACATACACTTGTATTGCTCAGTTGGGAATACATTCTTCATACATGTTGTTCCAATGGGTGTCTATTATGACATATCCAAATTTGAGCCCCATTGGATACATATTGAAACCTCAGGCCTTCCTACACCAAGCCTAGTTCAGAAGAATCTTTTATTTCCAGCAACTAAAAGAAAACCCACATGGGTTGGCAGCAAAAGGCAGCCACAATTGATCACCTTTGAACAACCATGTGAAGAAAGCTTGAGGTGCAGCAAAAGAAGTATGGGATGGAGTTGATTCCAACCACACTAACATTGACAAGATGAAGTGGGAGTTATGGGTTGTATTAAAAGAGGAATGGTGGTGTTGGATTTCATCATGATGTTCCTCCCTCTTAGCCCTATAAATAGAGGAGTCTTCAAACTACAAAATTCACTTCAGCCATCCTCCACACTTCCATCATTCCATCAACACATCTAGAAATCATCCTCATACACTCCCATCAACCCCATACACTCTAACAAGCAACCCAATACTCTAAACTGCCCCAAATCACCAAAACAGCTCCAGAAAACCTCCCTTCCATTTCCCTACGAATTTCCTCTTTCTCAACCATCACCACTCACCCAAACTCATCCCAAATCACCTACTAGCTGTCATACATCATTCTAGACGTGGGGAAGCTCTTGGAGAAGCATTAGACGTGGAGAAGCACTTGAAGAAGTCTTGGACACCACAAGAACTTCAGAAAAGGGGTTTTTCTATTCTTATTGCATTCCTTATGTTTTCTCATTTCTATCTGAGTTTATTTTTCATTATGAGCAGCTAATTTCATAACTAGGGCTTCGATGTAACCTAACATGAATATTCTGGGTTTATAAGTTTGGAGTTTCAAGTTTGATTCATGATTCATGTTTTTATTCATTATGCTTATCAATTAATATGCTTGTTTGAATGATTTATCACCATTAGAACTTGTATGTTAGCTATCTTGGTTTGAATCAAGAGTAGACATCATGCTTTGATTCAAATTGAACTATGAATAGGAAGAGTATGTATGGACATTCGACAACAGGGATTAGATACATGCTTGGTTGTTTAAATTGTTCTTCTATGCTTAATGGGTTCCTAATGCTTAATTTAGGTTAGACAACAAATGATCAAATTAGGGAATTAGGAACACAAGGTTAGAACCAGACATCATGGCCTAATCATACTTTAGCTAGAATCAATCCTTGAATATGAATTAGACTTGTTACTTGACTTCTTATAACCCAGAATTGAATTGTTATGGTGATTCGAATGCCCTAGTCTCCAAATCTGTTTTCCATCTCTTAAAACCACTCTTTGTTACATTTGTTTACTTCTTTTTGTTTGCAATTTCATTTTGCTTATTTTGTTCAACAATCACAACCACTCTTGTTTTAAATTCTGTTTTAGACATAACCTCCAACTTTCTTGAATTTGGTAATCTAAGTACATAACTAGTTTTAACTTCTCAGTCTTCGTGGGTACGACCTCGTACTTGTCTTGCTATACTACTAATTGCCCCGTACAATTGCGAGTTAACATAATATTAACAACAGGCACAGACTGAGTAAGAACTTGAATTGTCCAATTTGTATGGCCTATGGATTTCGAATCGAGCCCAAAACTTGTGCAACATCATAATAAGGTGGGAGGAGTCATTCGGTGAGTTTTGAGTGAAATCCAAGCGCTAGAACTATGCAATACACCAACCACTCCATTTAAGGCACAAACTGAGTACGAACTTGAATTGTCCAATTTCTTACACCTATGGATTTCGGATTCGAGACCAAAACTTGTGCAACATCATAATAAGGTGGGAGGAGTCATTCGGTGAGTTTTGAGTGAAATCCAAGCGCTAGAACTATGCAATACACCAACCACAACATTTAAGGCACAAACAAAGTACGAACTTGAATTGTCCAATTTGTATTGCCTATGAATTTCGGATCGTGTCCAAAACTTGTGCAACATAATAATAAGGTGGGAGGAGTCATTCGGTTCGTTTTGAGTAAAATCCAAGCGCTAGAACTATGCAATACACCAACCACTCCATTTAAGGCACAAACTAGAGTACGAATTTGAATTGTCCAATTTCTTACACCTATGGATTTCGGATTCGAGACCAAAACTTGTGCAACATCATAATAAGGTGGGAGGAGTCATTCGGTGAGTTTTGAGTGAAATCCAAGCGCTAGAACTATGCAATACACCAACCACTCCATTTAAGGCAGAAACGGAGTACGAACTTGAATTGTCCAATTTGTATGGCCTATGGATTTCGGGTCAAGCCCAAAACTTGTGCCACATCATAATAAGGTGGGAGGAGTCATTCGGTGAGTTTTGAGTGAAATCCAAGCACTTGAACTATGCAATACACCAACCACTCCATTTAAGGCACAAACTAAGTACGAACTTGAATTGTCCAATTTGTATGGCCTATGGATTTCGGAACGATCCCAAAACTTGTGCACCATCATAATAAGGTGGGAGGAGTCATTCGGTGAGTTTTGAGTGAAATCCAAGCGCTAGAACTATGCAATACACCAACCACTCCATTTAAGGCAGAAACGGAGTACGAACTTGAATTGTCCAATTTGTATGGCCTATGGATTTCGGGTCAAGCCCAAAACTTGTGCCACATCATAATAAGGTGGGAGGAGTCATTCGGTGAGTTTTGAGTGAAATCCAAGCACTTGAACTATGCAATACACCAACCACTCCATTTAAGGCACAAACTGAGTACGAACTTGAATTGTCCAATTTGTATGGCCTATGGATTTCGATTCGAGCCCAAAACTTGTGTAATATCATAATAAGGTGGGAGGAGTCATTTGGTGAGTTTTGAGTGAAATCCAAGCGCTAGAACTATGCAATACACCAACCACTCCATTTAAGGCAGAAACTGAAGTACGAACTTGAATTGTCCAATTTTTATGGCCAATGGATTTCGGATCGAGCCCAAAACTTGTGCAACAACATAATAAGGTGGGAGGAATCATTCGGCGAGCTTTGAGTGAAATCCAATGGCTAAAACTATGCAATACACCAACCACACCATTTAATGCACAAACTGAGTACGAACTTGAATTGTCCAATTTGTATGGCCTATGGATTTCGGAACGATCCCAAAACTTGTGCACCATCATAATAAGGTGGGAGGAGTCATTCGGTGAGTTTTGAGTGAAATCCAAGCGCTAGAACTATGCAATACACCAACCACTCCATTTAAGGCACAAACTGAGTACGAACTTGAATTGTCCAATTTCTTGCACCTATGGATTTCGTATTCGAGCCCAAAACTTGTGCAACAACATAATAAGGTGGGAGGAGTCATTCGGTGAGTTTGGAGTGAAATCCAAGCGCTAGAACTATGCAATACACCAATCACTCCATTTAATTCACAAACTGGGTACGAACTTCAATTGTCCAATTTGTACGGCCTATGGATTTCGATTCGAGCCCAAAACTTGTGCAACATCATAATAAGGTGGGAGGAGTCATTCGGTTAGTTTTGAGTGAAATCCAAGCGCTAGAACTATGCAATACACCAACCACTCCATTTAATTCACAAACTGGGTACGAACTTGAATTGTCCAATTTCTTACACCTATGGATTTCGGATTCGAGCCCAAAACTTGTGCAATATCATAATAAGGTGGGAGGAGTCATTCGGTGAGTTTTGAGCGAAATCCAATGGCTAAAACTATGCAATACACCAACCACACCATTTAATGCACAAACTGAATACGAACTTGATTTGTCCAACTTGTATGGCCTATGGATTTCGGATCCATCCCAAAACTTGTGCAAGATCATAATAAGGTGGGAGGAGTCATTCGGTGAGTTTTGAGTGAAATCCAAGCGCTAGAACTATGCAATACACCAACCACTCCATTTAAGGCACAAACTGAGTACGAACTTGAATTGTCCAATTTGTGTGGCCTATGGATTTCGATTCAGCCCAAAACCTGTGCAACATCATAATAACGTGGGAGAAGTCATTCAGTGAGTTTTGAGTGAAATCCAAGTGCCAGAACTATGCAATACCCCAACCACTCCATTTAAGGCACAAACTGAAGTACGAACTTGAATTCTCCAATTTTTTACACCTATGGATTTCTGATTCGAGCCCAAAACTTGTGCAACATCATAATAAGGTGGGAGGAGTCATTCGGTGAGTTTTTAGTGAAATCCAAGCGCTAGAACTATGCAATACACCAACCACTCCATTTAAGGCACAAACTGAGTTTGAACTTGAATTGTCCAATTTCTTACACCTATGGATTTTGGATCGAGCCCAAAACTGTGAAACGTCATAATAAGGTGGGAGGAGTCATTCGGTGAGTTTTGAGTGAAATCCAAGCGCTAGAACTATGCAATACACCAACCACTCCATTTAAGGCACAAACTGAGTACGAACTTGAATTGTCCAATTTCTTACACCTATGGATTTCAGATTCAGCCCAAAACTCGTGCAACATCGTAATAAGGTGGGAGGAGTCATTCGGTGAGTTTTGAGTGAAATCCAATGGCTAAAAATATGCAATACACCAACCACACCATTTAATGCTCAAACTGAGTACGAACTTGATTTGTCCAACTTGTATGGCCTATGGATTTCGGATCCATCCCAAAACTTGTGCAACATCATAATAAGGTGGGAGGAGTAATTCGGTGAGTTTTGAGTGAAATCCAAGCACTAGAACTATGCAATACACCAACCACTCCATTTAAGGCACAAACTGGGTACGAACTTGAATTGTCCAATTTCTTACACCTATGGATTTCGAATCGAGCCCAAAACTTGTGCAATATCATAATAAGGTGGGAGGAGTCATTCGGTGAGTTTTCAGTGAAATCCAAGCGCTAGAACTATGCAATACACCAACCACTCCATTTAAGGCACAAACTGAGTACGAACTTGAATTGTCTAATTTGTGTGGCCTATGGATTTCATGTTCAGCCCAAAACCTGTGCAACATCATAATAATGTGGGAGGAGTCATTCGGTGAGTTTTGAGTGAAATCCAAGCGCTAGAACTATGCAATACACCAACCACTCCATTTAATTCACAAACTGGGTACGAACTTGAATTGTCCAATTTCTTACACCTATGGATTTCGATTCGAGCCCAAAACTTGTGCAATATCATAATAAGGTGGGAGGAGTCATTCGGTGAGTTTTGAGCGAAATCCAATGGCTAAAACTATGCAATACACCAACCACACCATTTAATGCACAAACTGAATACGAACTTGATTTGTCCAACTTGTATGGCCTATGGATTTCGGATCCATCCCAAAACTTGTGCAAGATCATAATAAGGTGGGAGGAGTCATTCGGTGAGTTTTGAGTGAAATCCAAGCGCTAGAACTATGCAATACACCAACCACTCCATTTAAGGCACAAACTGAGTACGAACTTGAATTGTCCAATTTGTGTGGCCTATGGATTTCGTATTCGAGCCCAAAACCTGTGCAACATCATAATAACGTGGGAGGAGTCATTCGGTGAGTTTTGAGTGAAATCCAAATGCCAGAACTATGCAATACACCAACCACTCCATTTAAGGCACAAACTGAGTACGAACTTGAATTCTCCAATTTTTTGCACCTATGGATTTCTGATCGAGCCCAAAACTTGTGCAACATCATAATAAGGTGGGAGGAGTCATTCGGTGAGTTTTGAGTGAAATCCAAGCGCTAGAACTATGCAATACACCAACCACTCCATTTAAGGCACAAACTGAGTTTGAACTTGAATTGTCCAATTTCTTACACCTATGGATTTTGGATCGAGCCCAAAACTATGAAACGTCATAATAAGGTGGGAGGAGTCATTCGGTGAGTTTTGAGTGAAATCCAAGCGCTAGAACTATGCAATACACCAACCACTCCATTTAAGGCACAAACTGAGTACGAACTTGAATTGTCCAATTTCTTACACCTATGGATTTCATATTCAGCCCAAAACTCGTGCAACATCGTAATAAGGTGGGAGGAGTCATTCGGTGAGTTTTGAGTGAAATCCAATGGCTAAAAATATGCAATACACCAACCACACCATTTAATGCTCAAACTGAGTACGAACTTGATTTGTCCAACTTGTATGGCCTATGGATTTCGGATCCATCCCAAAACTTGTGCAACATCATAATAAGGTGGGAGGAGTAATTCGGTGAGTTTTGAGTGAAATCCAAGCGCTAGAACTATGCAATACACCAACCACTCCATTTAAGGCACAAACTGGGTACGAACTTGAATTGTCCAATTTCTTACACCTATGGATTTCGGATTCGAGCCCAAAACTTGTGCAATATCATAATAAGGTGGGAGGAGTCATTCGGTGAGTTTTCAGTGAAATCCAAGCGCTAGAACTATGCAATACACCAACCACTCCATTTAAGGCACAAACTGAGTACGAACTTGAATTGTCCAATTTGTGTGGCCTATGGATTTCGTGTTCAGCCCAAAACCTGTGCAACATCATAATAACGTGGGAGGAGTCATTCGGTGAGTTTTGAGTGAAATCCAAGTGCCAGAACTATGCAATACACCAACCACTCCATTTAAGGCACAAACTGAGTACGAACTTGAATTCTCCAATTTTTTACACCTATGGATTTCGGATTCGAGCCCAAAACTTGTGCAACATCATAATAAGGTGGGAGGAGTCATTCGGTGAGTTTTGAGTGAAATCCAAGGGGTAGAACTATGCAATACACCAACCACTCCATTTAAGGCACAACTGAGTTCGAACTTGAATTGTCCAATTTCTTACACCTATGGATTTCGGATTCAGCCCAAAACTTGTGCAATATCATAATAAGGTGGGAGGAGTCATTCGGTGAGTTTTCAGTGAAATCCAAGCGCTAGAACTATGCAATACACCAACCACTCCATTTAAGGCACAAACTGAGTACGAACTTGAATTGTCCAATTTGTGTGGCCTATGGATTTCGTGTTCAGCCCAAAACCTGTGCAACATCATAATAACGTGGGAGGAGTCATTCGGTGAGTTTTGAGTGAAATCCAAGTGCCAGAACTATGCAATACACCAACCACTCCATTTAAGGCACAAACTGAGTACGAACTTGAATTCTCCAATTTTTTACACCTATGGATTTCCGATTCGAGCCCAAAACTTGTGCAACATCATAATAAGGTGGGAGGAGTCATTCGGTGAGTTTTGAGTGAAATCCAAGGGGTAGAACTATGCAATACACCAACCACTCCATTTAAGGCACAAACTGAGTTCGAACTTGAATTGTCCAATTTCTTACACCTATGGATTTCGGATTCGAGCCCAAAACTTGTGCAATATCATAATAAGGTGGGAGGAGTCATTCGGTGAGTTTTCAGTGAAATCCAAGCGCTAGAACTATGCAATACACCAACCACTCCATTTAAGGCACAAACTGAGTACGAACTTGAATTGTCCAATTTGTGTGGCCTATGGATTTCGTGTTCAGCCCAAAACCTGTGCAACATCATAATAACGTGGGAGGAGTCATTCGGTGAGTTTTGAGTGAAATCCAAGTGCCAGAACTATGCAATACACCAACCACTCCATTTAAGGCACAAACTGAGTACGAACTTGAATTCTCCAATTTTTTACACCTATGGATTTCGGATTCGAGCCCAAAACTTGTGCAACATCATAATAAGGTGGGAGGAGTCATTCGGTGTGTTTTGAGTGAAATCCAAGGGGTAGAACTATGCAATACACCAACCACTCCATTTAAGGCACAAACTGAGTTCGAACTTGAATTGTCCAATTTCTTACACCTATGGATTTTGGATCGAGCCCAAACTGTGAAACATCATAATAAGGTGGGAGGAGTCATTCGGTGAGTTTTGAGTGAAATCCAAGGGGTAGAACTATGCAATACACCAACCACTCCATTTAAGGCACAAACTGAGTACGAACTTGAATTGTCCAATTTGTATGGCCTGTGGATTTCGGGTCAAGCCCAAAACTTGTACAACATCATAATAAGGTGGGAGGAGTCATTCGGTGAGTTTTGAGTGAATTCCAAGCGCTAGAATTATGCAATACACCAACCACTCCATTTAAGGCACAAATTGAGTACGAACTTGAATTGTCCAATTTCTTACACCTATGGATTTCAGATTCAGCCCAAAACTCGTGCAACATCGTAATAAGGTGGGAGGAGTCATTCGGTGAGTTTTGAGTGAAATCCAATGGCTAAAACTATGCAATACACCAACCACACCATTTAATGCACAAACTGAGTACGAACTTGAATTGTCCAATTTGTATAGCCTATGGATTTTCGATTCGAATCCCAAAACTTGTGCACCATCATAATAAGGTCGGAGGAGTCATTCGGAGAGTTTTGAGTGAAATCCAAGCGCTAGAACTATGCAATACACCAACCACTCCATTTAAGGCACAAACTGAGTACGAAATTGAATTGTCCAATTTGTATGTCCTATGGATTTCCGATTCGAGCCCAAAACTTGTGCAACATCATAATAAGGTGGGAGGAGTCATTCGGTGAGTTTTGAGTGAAATCCAAGCGCTAGAACTATGCAATACACCAACCACTCCATTTAAGGCACAAACTGAGTACGAACTTGAATTGTCCAATTTGTGTGGCCTATGGATTTCGATTCGAGCCCAAAACCTGTGCAACATCATAATAACGTGGGAGGAGTCATTCGGTGAGTTTTGAGTGAAATCCAAGTGCCAGAACTATGCAATACACCAACCACTCCATTTAAGGCAAAAGCTGAAGTACGAACTTGAATTGTCCAATTTGTATGGCCTGTGGATTTCGGGTCAAGCCCAAAACTTGTGAAACATCATAATAAGGTGGGAGGAGTCATTCGGTGAGTTTTGAGTGAAATCCAAGCGCTAGAACTATGCAATACACCAACCACTCCATTTAAGGCACAAATTGAGTACGAACTTGAATTGTCCAATTTCTTACACCTATGGATTTCAGATTCAGCCCAAAACTCGTGCAACATCGTAATAAGGTGGGAGGAGTCATTCGGTGAGTTTTGAGTGAAATCCAATGGCTAAAACTATGCAATACACCAACCACACCATTTAATGCACAAACTGAGTACGAACTTGAATTGTCCAATTTGTATAGCCTATGGATTTCGGATTGAATCCCAAAACTTGTGCACCATCATAATAAGGTCGGAGGAGTCATTCGGAGAGTTTTGAGTTAAATCCAATGTTGCGTAGATTCAGCTGCACCAAAATGGATTCAGCTGCATCCTCAACTTGTGATACTCGCAAGTGCACGAGCCGTTGGTAGTTTAGCATATGTAAGTGCGGGGTCGATTCCACAGGGATTGGTGATTGAATAATCCAATTCAGTTTTCCTACACAAAACAGAAATGGAAACAAGAGAAACAAAACAAGAAGAAAGAAAAGAACTAAGACAAGATGGTGTTGTTTTAGAATCCACCCTAATTGTTCTAATCATGTTATGGCAGCAAGTAAACAAATTGATTCACTCATGAAGATGCTCACAAATAAGTCCATGGTGTTTGGATCAAATTGTATTGAACATCACAAGGACCCCAAGCATGGTGTTTACATTAGGAGACCTAGAAACCAAATCACATGAGTTGCTAATAGATGGAATGAAGATGATCCCCAAACCTTCCCAACAAGAGCATAACGCATAGAACCTTAGGTGATCAATCAAATGATGCAAACCAGCTCCATTAAAATAGTGAAGAAGAATTCATGAATGAAATCAAACTTTATAAACTCAAACCATGATACAAGACTAGCAAGATGTTTATTACAACTAATAACAGAAAAACAAAGTAAAACAAAGGAAATACAAGAAGAAAATAAAAGACAAAGGGAGGAGGAGAAGAAGATAAGGACAGCATGCTAGAGATGGAAAAGATTCATCTCCATGGCTGCCAGGAGGCCAAAGCCTCCCAGCTGCTGCCTTCTCCCTTCTCTCCCTTTGTGACTCTCAACTTTCCCTCTCTTTGTGTACAATGGAAGTGTAAATGATGGATCTCAGGATGTGTTGAATGTGGAATGGAAGTGGTATTTATAAGGAGAGGGGAGTGGGAAATCTGAATTGAATATGGCTAATGGACTCAACACTTGCATTAGAAAATCAGAAATGGTTGCTCCACTAAATCCCACTAGCAGCCCTAGCTCATCCTCATGTCAGCATGACCAAGCTTCCATTCAGAAACCAATAGCTCATGCCTAGCTCATCATGACCAAGCATGCAATGAGCACATCTTCCTGTCAGCATGATGTGTATTTCCATGGGCTCACGAATTGGGTTGGGCTGAATCAAATGATGACTTTAAGATATCCATTTTGAAGTTCAGAATGTCATTGATCCAACCACACAAGTATTGGCCCAATCCAAGTTCGGATGAAGAAGATAAGTCCGAAATGAACTTCTAACTCAGGCTCCAGGTTTTGCACGTTTTTGCACCATCTTGCTTCAAATGCCTCAAGTGTATTCCTCTCATGCCAATCAGCCCTTAATATGCATGGATTGCATGAATTATGCTCTTTTGCTCTCTTGGCCTACAAAACACACAAAGAGAGGCAAATAACTTAGAAATCTAAGAAACTAAGCAAAATGAGTAAGTAAATTGGGCATGTATATGTATGAAAATATGAGCATAACATCCAAGCGCTAGAACAATGCAATACACCAACCACTCCATTTAAGGCACAAACTGTGTACGAACTTGAATTGTCCAATTTGTATGGCCTATGGATTTCGATATCGAGCCCAAAACTTTTGCAACATCATAATAAGGTGGGAGGAGTCATTCGGTGAGTTTTCAGTGAAATCCAAGCGCTAGAACTAGGCAATACACCAACCACTCCATTTAAGACACAAACTGGGTACGAACTTGAATTGTCCAATTTCTTACACCTATGGATTTCGGATTCGAGCCCAAAACTTGTGCAATATCATAATAAGGTGGGAGGAGTCATTCGGTGAGTTTTGAGTGAAATCCAAGCACTAGAACTATGCAATACACCAACCACACCATTTAAGGCACAAAATGAGTACGAACTTGAATTGTCCAATTTGTATGGCCTATGGATTTCAGATCGAGCCCAAAACTTGTGCAACATTATAATAAGGTGGGAGGAGTCATTCGGTGAGTTTTGAGTGAAATCCAAGCACTAGAACTATGCAATACACCAACCACTCCATTTAAGGCACAAACTGAGTACGAACTTGAATTGTCCAATTTGTACAGCCTATGGATTTCGAATTCAGCCCAAAACTTGTGCGACATCATAATAAGGTGGGCGGAGTCATTCGGTGAGTTTTGAGTGAAATCCAATGGCTAAAACTATGCAATACACCAACCACACCATTTAATGCACAACTGAGTACGAACTTGAATTGTCCAATTTGTATAGCCTATGGATATCGGATCGAATCCCAAAACTTGTGCACCATCATAATAAGGTCGGAGGAGTCATTCGGAGAGTTTTGAGTGAAATCCAAGCGCTAGAACTATGCAATACACCAACCACTCCATTTAAGGCACAAACTGAGTACGAACTTGAATTGTCCAATTTGTATGGCCTATGGATTTAGGATCGAGCCCAAAACTTGTGCAACATCATAATAAGGTGGAAGGAGTCATTCGGTGAGTTTTGAGTGAAATCCAAGCGCTAGAACTATGCAATACACCAACCACTCCATTTAAGGCACAAACTGAGTACGAACATGAATTGTCCAATTTGTGTGGCCTATGGATTTCGAATCGAGCCCAAAACCTGTGCAACAACATAATAACGTGGGAGGAGTCATTCGGTGAGTTTTGAGTGAAATCCAAGTGCCAGAACTATGCAATACACCAACCACTCCATTTACGGCACAAATGAGTACGAACTTGAATTGTCCAATTTGTATGGCCTGTGGATTTCGGGTCAAGCCCAAAACTTGTGCAACATCATAATAAGGTGGGAGGAGTCATTCGGTGAGTTTTGAGTGAAATCCAAGCGCTAGAACTATGCAATACACCAACCACTCCATTTAAGGCACAAATTGAGTACGAACTTGAATTGTCCAATTTCTTACACCTATGGATTTCAGATTCAGCCCAAAACTCGTGCAACATCGTAATAAGGTGGGAGGAGTCATTCGGTGAGTTTTGAGTGAAATCCAATGGCTAAAACTATGCAATACACCAACCACACCATTTAATGCACAAACTGAGTACGAACTTGAATTGTCCAATTTGTACAGCCTATGGATTTCGATTCAATCCCAAAACTTGTGCACCATCATAATAAGGTCGGAGGAGTCATTCGGAGAGTTTTGAGTGAAATCCAAGCGCTAGAACTATGCAATACACCAACCACTCCATTTAAGGCACAAACTGAGTACGAACTTGAATTGTCCAATTTGTATGGCCTATGGATTTCGATTCGAGCCCAAAACTTGTGCAACATCATAATAAGGTGGGAGGAGTCATTCGGTGAGTTTTGAGTGAAATCCAAGCGCTAGAACTATGCAATACACCAACCACTCCATTTAAGGCACAAACTGAGTACGAACTTGAATTGTCCAATTTGTGTGGCCTATGGATTTCGGATAGAGCCCAAAACCTGTGCAACAACATAATAACGTGGGAGGAGTCATTCGGTGAGTTTTGAGTGAAATCCAAGTGCCAGAACTATGCAATACACCAACCACTCCATTTAAGGCACAAACTGAGTACGAACTTGAATTGTCCAATTTGTATGGCCTGTGGATTTCGGGTCAAGCCCAAAACTTGTGCAACATCATAATAAGGTGGGAGGAGTCATTCGGTGAGTTTTGAGTGAAATCCAAGCGCTAGAACTATGCAACACACCAACCACTCCATTTAAGGCACAAATTGAGTACGAACTTGAATTGTCCAATTTCTTACACCTATGGATTTCAGATTCAGCCCAAAACTCGTGCAACATCGTAATAAGGTGGGAGGAGTCATTCGGTGAGTTTTGAGTGAAATCCAAGTGCCAGAACTATGCAATACACCAACCACTCCATTTAAGGCACAAATGAGTTCGAACTTGAATTGTCCAATTTCTTACACCTATGGATTTTGGATCGAGCCCAAACTGTGAAACATCATAATAAGGTGGGAGGAGTCATTCGGTGAGTTTTGAGTGAAATCCAATGGCTAAAACTATGCAATACACCAACCACACCATTTAATGCACAAACTGAGTACGAACTTGAATTGTCCAATTTGTATAGCCTATGGATTTCGGATCGAACTCAAAACTTGTGCACCATCATAATAAGGTCGGAGGAGTCATTCGGAGAGTTTTGAGTGAAATCCAAGCGCTAGAACTATGCAATACACCAACCACTCCATTTAAGGCACAAACTGGGTACGAACTTGAATTGTCCAATTTTTTACACCTATGGATTTCGATTCGAGCCCAAAACTTGTGCAACATCATAATAAGGTGGGAGGAGTCATTCGGTGAGTTTTGAGTGAAATCCAAGCGCTAGAACTATGCAATACACCAACCACTCCATTTAAGGCACAAACTGAGTACGAACTTGAATTGTCCAGTTTGTATGGCCTGTGGATTTCAGGTCAAGCCCAAAACTTGTGCAACATCATAATAAGGTGGGAGGAGTCATTCGGTGAGTTTTGAGTGAAATCCAAGCGCTAGAACTATGCAACACACCAACCACTCCATTTAAGGCACAAATTGAGTACGAACTTGAATTGTCCAATTTCTTACACCTATGGATTTCAGATTCAGCCCAAAACTCGTGCAACATCGTAATAAGGTGGGAGGAGTCATTCGATGAGTTTTGAGTGAAATCCAAGTGCCAGAACTATGCAATACACCAACCACTCCATTTAAGGCACAAATGAGTTCGAACTTGAATTGTCCAATTTCTTACACCTATGGATTTTGGATCAGCCCAAAACTGTGAAACATCATAATAAGGTGGGAGGAGTCATTCGGTGAGTTTTGAGTGAAATCCAATGGCTAAAACTATGCAATACACCAACCACACCATTTAATGCACAAACTGAGTACGAACTTGAATTGTCCAATTTGTATAGCCTATGGATTTCGATTCGATCCCAAAACTTGTGCAACATCATAATAAGGTCGGAGGAGTCATTCGGAGAGTTTTGAGTGAAATCCAAGCGCTAGAACTATGCAATACACCAACCACTCCATTTAAGGCACAAACTGAGTACGAACTTGAATTGTCCAATTTGTATGGCCTATGGATTTCGGATCGAACCCAAAACTTGTGCAACATCATAATAAGGTGGGAGGAGTAATTCGGTGAGTTTTGAGTGAAATCCAAGTGCTAGAACTATGCAATACACCAACCACTCCATTTAAGGCACAAACTGGGGACGAACTTGAATTGTCCAATTTCTTACACCTATGGATTTCGAACGAGCCCAAAACTTGTACAATATCATAATAAGGTGGGAGGAGTCATTCGTTGAGTTTTCAGTGAAATCCAAGCGCTAGAACTATGCAATACACCAACCACTCCATTTAAGGCACAAACTGAGTACGAACTTGAATTGTCCAATTTGTATGGCCTATGGATTTCAGATCGAGCCCAAAACTTGTGCAACATTATAATAAGTTGGGAGGAGTCATTCGGTGAGTTTTGAGTGAAATCCAAGCACTAGAACTATGCAATACACCAACCACTCCATTTAAGGCACAAACTAAGTTCGAACTTGAACTGTCCAATTTCTTACACCTATGGATTTTGGATCGAGCCCAAACTGTGAAACATCATAATAAGGTGGGAGGAGTCATTCGGTGAGTTTTGAGTGAAATCCAAGCGCTAGAACTATGCAATACACCAACCACTCCATTTAAGGCACAAACTGAGTACGAACTTGAATTGTCCAATTTGTATGGCCTATGCATTTCGGATTCGAGCCCAAAACTTGTGCAACATCATAATAAGGTGGGAGGAGTCATTCGGTGAGTTTTGAGCGAAATCCAAGTGCTAGAACTATGCAGTACACCAACCACTCCATTTAAGGCACAAACTGTGTACGAAGTTGAATTGTCCAATTTCTTACACCTATGGATTTCTGATCGAGCCCAAAACTTGTGCAACATCATAATAGGGTGGGAGGAGTCATTCGGTGAGTTTTGAGTGAAATCCAAGCGCTAGAACTATGCAATACACCAACCACTCCATTTAAGGCACAAACTGAGTACGGACTTGAATTGTCCAATTTCTTACACCTATGGATTTCGGATTCGAGCCCAAAACTTGTGCAACATCATAATAAGGTGGGAGGAGTCATTCGACGAGTTTTGAGTGAAATCCAAGTGCTAGAACTATGCAATACACCAACCACTCCATTTAATGCACAAACTGAGTACGAACTTGAATTGTCCAATTTGTATGGCCTATGGATTTCGGATTCGAGCCCAAAACTTGTGCAACATCATAATAATGTGGGAGGAGTCATTCGGTGAGTTTTGAGTGAAATCCAAGCGCTTGAACTATGCAGTATACCAACCACTCCATTTAAGGCACAAACTGAGTACGAACTTGAATTGTCCAATTTGTATGGCCTATGGATTTCGATTCGAGCCCAAAACTTGTGCAACATCATAATAAGGGGGGAGGAGTTATTCGGTGAGTTTTGAGTGAAATCCAAGCGCTAAAACTATGCAATACACCAACCACTCCATTTAAGGCACAACTGAGTACGAACTTGAATTGTCCAATTTCTTACACATATGGATTTCGATTCGAGCCCAAAACTTGTGCAACATCATAATAAGGTGGGAGGAGTCATTCGACGAGTTTTTAGTGAAATCCAAGCGCTAGAACTATGCAATACACCAACCACTCCATTTAATGCACAAACTGAGTACGAACTTGAATTGTCCAATTTGTATGGCCTATGGATTTCGATTCGAGCCCAAAACTTTTGCAACAACATAATAAGGTGGGAGGAGTCATTCGGTGAGTTTTGAGTGAAATCCAAGCGCTAGAACTATGCAATACACCAACCACTCCTTTTAAGGCACAAACTGAAGTACGAACTTGAATTGTCCAATTTGTATGGCCTATGGATTTCGGATGGAGCCCAAAACTTGTGCAACATCATAATAAGGGGGGAGGAGTCATTCGTTGAGTTTTGAGTGAAATCCAAGCGCTAAAACTATGCAATACAGCAACCACTCCATTTAAGGCACAAACTGAGTACGAACTTGAATTGTCCAATTTCTTACACATATGGATTTCGGATCGATGATCAGTACATATTTACATATCATTTTGTACCCTTCCAGCTTATGATTTGGTTATGTTTTTGAGTTAAACTTGTGCTTTTAATTCTTTTTGTGTTTATCTTTCAGTTAATTGAGATTTAGGTAATAATGATGGCTTTGGATAGGAAATGATGCAATCCAAGCATGTGAAGGCCTGATTTGGATGAAGGGAAGAAGAGCTTAAAGACAAACTCATTTTTTGCTACAGTCCATTTCCAGCCCAGTTTCGTAGGTCAACGTCTTGGCCTTGGATCAGCATGCTATGGGGCTCGAATGAAGTGAAGATCTTCATGAAACTTGTTCCAATGGGTGTCTATTATAACATATCCAAAATTCAGCTCCATTGGATAAATCTGGAGTCCGTTACCTAGCAAACACAGAACCATGCTCAGGATGGATCTTATCAGCGCGGAAAATGAGTTAGCAATTTGTTTCGGCCTTAACTGTTTCCTCCGACCTTGGATTGGCCCAAATAACATATGGCTGGAAAGAAGACATTCTGAACTTCAATTGCAAGTGCTTAAAGTCCTAATTTGATTAAGAGAAGCCCAAGTTGTAAGCCCTTGAAGTTGCTGGTCATGCTGACCTCAGCATGTGCTGGTTGGATGCTTGGTCATGGTGAGCTAGGCATGAGCTATCATTTCTGGTTGGAAGCTTGGTCATGGTGACATGAAGATGACCTAGGGCTGCTAGTGGGATTAATTGGTGAAGTGCATCATGATCGGTTCATAATTGTATATCATTTTGTACCCTTCTAGCTTATGATTTGGTTATGTTTTTGAGTTAAACTTGTGCTTTTAATCCTTTTTGTGTTTATCTTTCAGTTCATTGAGCTTTAGGTAATAATGATGGATTTAGAGAGAATAATTCATGCAATTCAAGCATGTTAAGGCCTAATTTGGATGAATGGATGAAGAGCTTAAAGACAAACTCATTTTGGCTACAGCCCCCTGCCAGTCCAGTTCCGTAGGTCATATTGCAAGCTTTGTTTAAACAACCTACATAGCTCGAATGAGGCCACATTCTTCATGAAAGTTGTTCCAATGGGTGTGTACTATAACATATCCAAAATTCAGCCACATTGGATAAATCTGGCGTCCGTTACCTAGCAAACACAGAGCCATGCTCAGGATGGATCTTATCAGCGCGGAAAATGAGTTAGCAAATTGTTTTGACCTTAACTTCCTCCTCCGACCTTGGATTGGCCCAAATAATATATGGCTGGAAAGAAGACATTCTGAACTTCAAGTTGGAGTGCTTAAAGTCTTAATTTGCTTAAGGGAAGCCCAAGTTGTAAGCCCTTGAAGTTGCTGGTCATGCTGATCTCAGCATGTGCTGGTTGGATGCTTGGTCATGGTGAGCTAGGCATGAGCTATCATTTCTGGTTGGAAGCTTGGTCATGCTGACATGAGGATGAGCTAGGGCTGCTAGTGGGATTTAGTGGAGTAGCCATTCAAGATTTTCTAATACAAGTGCATCATCCAATTCATATTTTCTAATTCAAGTGCATCAACCATTTCAGATTTTATAATTCAAGTGTTGTATGCATTAGTCTTTTTGAATTCAGATTTTCACTTCCCCTAGGCCTATAAATAGGGAGGTTCTCTAAGCTTGTAATCACACCCCAAGGGGGGAGCTCTCAAGCACTTCTCTAGAGCTCCCTTCCCTTCTCTCCCTCAAATTCTCTTAGTTTCCCTTTTGTAGTTCTCAATTGTTGTAACAAGATCCTAGTACTATAAATCTCAAGCATTTTTCTTTTCTTCTTCTTCTAAATTCTCCAAACACTTCTCTATTCTCTTTCAAAGTTCTCCATGCTCTAAAAGATTTCCCATGTTCTCAAACACATGCTCTTCCAAAATCCACAAAGTTCTCAACACCATTTTCCCTTCTCTTCCAAAAGTCTCCATGTCTCAAACACTTCACAAACACTTTCTCTCCCTTCCCTAAGTTATCAAATTCTCCAAGTTCACAAACATTCTCCAAGTTCTCAAACGCTCTCTTCCAAATTCTCAAAGTTCTCAAACACTTTCTCTTCCAAAATCCTCAAGCTTTCCAAACACTTCTCTACTCTCTTCTACATTTCCCTTCTCTTCCAAAATTCTCCAAATCTCTCAAACACTTTCCTTCCTTCCTCAAATGCTCTCTTTAATGTTCTCTAAGTTGTAATTTATTTTTCTTGTAATGTACATTCTTTCTTCTTGTTTTATTTCCTTTCTTTTTCATTTCTGTTTTGTGTAGGGAACTAAATTGGATCATTCAATCACCAATCCCTGTGGAATCGACCTCGCACTTACATACGCTAAACTACCAACGGTTCGTGCACTTGCGAGTATCACAAGTTGAGGATGCAGTTGAACCCATTTTGGTGCAGCTGAATCTACACAACAAGTTTTTGGCGCCGTTGCCCGGGATCGGTAACATTGTTTGATTTTATTTGGTTTTCCTACTTTTTTTATTTTTATCTTTTTCATAACTGGACAGTTTCATGTTTTAAAGTTAATGAGGTTAATTGATAAGTTGTGTTTGTAGTCCAACAGACAAGGACAATTGCCTGAACAAGCAAGAGAACTGGGTTTGAGTCCCAGCTTACACAACACCCAAAAACAAAAAGGTTCAAGTAGCATGTTGATTATTTCTAGTTTATGGTTTCATTCACTTGCTCTTAATTAAATATCTTGTTCAAGTTTACATAAACACCATATGACTCTTGGACTGATTAGTGAATGAATGGGTAGATATTGAAGACAAACACCATGTTTAAATTCTACTTGGTTCTTTATTGTTCTTCTTGTTCTTAATGGGTTCGGAATTTGTGTTTAGACTAAACACCATAGCTAAATGCTTTTTCTGAATACTTGATTAAAACCACACACCATATGGATAATCATATTTGAGAAAGAACGAACTTCATACGCTAGTTTGATTACTTTGTTGCTTGTTACTTTGAAGCATGAAATTGGACGTGTGTTGATTTTCCTTTTCATTTTAGTTTTTATTTCCCAATCCTTTAATTCTGTTTCAAGTTTTCTGTGTTTGTTTTAGTAAGTAATGTCAGCTTAATAAAAATGGAGAGAGATGGCAACCTCAATCATAAGAATGGGAGGTGTGGAGCAATGGGAGAAGTCATGACCTCCAAATGCATCATGCTCGACCTAATCGCTTCAAGGGGGAGTATTCCAATCCTTTCTCCTTAGTTGTTTTGTTATTATTTCAGTAATTTTAATTTTCTATTTCTTTTATAAAAAATTAAAAAATTAAAAAGATTTTTTATATGAGCTAACTCGTGGTAACTCCAGTGAACGTGTCCGTCAATACAGTGTCTAGGAGTTCTTTAGGCGACACCTTCGGTGTCTAAGAAGTTTGGGTTTTAAGTGGGACCTTTGTGACCCCTCCAACCTTCCCGGATCCCCTGGCTGTGTTTTTCTGAGGCCCTTAACTGGTCATCCATGAGTTGCTTGTATATTTGGGTGTTTAAAAAAAAAACAAAACAAAAAAAAAATTTAAAAACAAAAAAACAAAAAAAACAAAAAATTTTGAAATTTGAGTTTTTATTTATTTTTCCTTGTAAATTGCAATTTGGAACTTCTTTGTTTTCTTTGTTTTGTTTTGTTAAGTTAGTTTATGTATTTATTTACGTGGTGTGGTTAGTTAGTTTATTTCTGAGTGTTAAAAACACGTTTTTATTTCACTCAAACATTACAAACAAAGAAAAAAAAGAGTAAAAAAAAGTAAACAAAAAAACAAAAAAAAAACATTCAAGTAAATTAAAAATAAAAACAACATCTTCATCATCTTCATCTTCATCTTCATGGCATGCCTCTATTCTCTCTTACTTGCAGAATCTCCAGCAGCTCCACATGGTCCTCATTTTTTCTCTCCAGTGCTTCCACGTGCTGATTGGCAAGGAGAGCCGCTTCTGGAGTCCGCCACCATAGCCTTCAAGGAAGCGATTTCCTCGCTCATCGCGGCACACTCTCGTGTTCTCGCCAGGAATCGCATGCCCAAATTGGTAGCCGAGACCGCGTGGAGCACTGTTAAATTGTGGGACTCCTCCACTGCTGCCTTGTCAGACCTCTTTGCCACATGCAGATGATCTGTCGATGTGAGCCCTGCTAATCATGCCTCCCAGGAGCAGCACTGCCCGTTCGGCACCGCCTCAGAAAAGTTCGGTATTACCTCAGCAAAGTTTGAGGCCGTACCGTGATGATAGGTGGAGTTTGGGAAGACATGGTTTGGAGGAGCCCTTATCTGCGCATTCGGTGGCGCAAGGGACAATTCAAGGTTGAGATCATCAAGGTGAGTGCATGAGGATGCCATTTGTTTGTTTTTGGATTTTTTGATGTTTTTTCTCTGAATTTGGCAGGAAGAAATGAGGGTGCTCTTCTACTTCACCGAGAGGAGTTTAAATAGACTTATACAGACGAGGGAGCCGAAAGCACTTCGGATCTCGAGGGTGCTATCCTGTGCTCTTTTCTCTCGGATCCCTTCATTTCCGGCGCAAATTGCGAGCACGTTTTTTTTAAAAGGGAGCATGTCTACACTTTCACTTACTTTTGCCTCCCTGTTTTTTCTGATGTTTGTGTTTTTGCTTTTTTAAGTTATTATTTTATTTTTTTTATTTATTTATTTTTCAATTGTTTTCTTCTTGTTTGTCAGGTTTCTCAAGGATTTAGTTGGAAGAAGAGACAAAATTAAAGATGCGTCTTGGACACCTGGTGCAAGAATTCCATCTCTTCTTTTAAATTCTTGTTTGAATTGCGTGTTTATTTCAGTTTTTATTTATTTATTTATTTTATTTTTATTTAATTAGGTAGTATAATTTAAAACTCATAGGATATTCTTTGAAGGAGCTAAACTTTTGGTAACTCCAGTGAGCAACCGCAGTCTATACAGTGTCTAGGAGTTCTTTAGGCGGCACCTTCGGTGTCTAAGAAGTTTGGGTTTTAAGAGGGACCATTGTGACCCCTCCAACCTTCCCGGATCCCCTGGCTGTGTTTTCTGAGGCCCTTAACTGGTCATCCTTAAGTTTTCTCTTAAAAGAAGAAGCAGTTATTTGTGTGTTTACTTAACTAAAAAAATAAAAATAAAAATAAAAATGCATGTTTGGGTTTTCATGTTTTTGTTTGATCGTCGTTCTTTAAATTTAGGGTCATTCGTTTCTTTAAGATAGCATAACTTTTTTTTTTTTTTTTTTTAATTTCCCAATTAAAATTTAAAAAAAAAAACACATACATTTTAAAATTAAATAAATAAAAACTGAAATAATTTCTTCTGGGCGCTCGGTGTCTCGACCATAGGAGCTTTGAGTTTGGCCCTCTGGTTGTCCTCTTCGAGGCTTCACGCACAGCCTCTTGGGGCTCATCACTTGAGCTCCCAAAGATCGCAATCTTAGCTTGAGCGTAACTACTCTCACGATCTACTTTCTTGCGTTTGCCCGGTCGGTCTAGGTCTTCCAGCTGTTTCCGCATGTCGCGAGAGTACAACTCTACCATCTTTGATAGGTTTTTATTCTCATCCCGCAATACTTCTAGCTGGTGTCGATTCACCTCCACTATCCTTGACCTCTCCCTTTTCAAGCTTTTTATAGCACTCTGACACTCTTCAACCATACTTCGCTCCGCCGCCAACTGACCTTTTAGCACCTCTACCTCATGGGCCTTCGCAAGTAGGCGATGACCCAAACTTGCGACACATGCTGACTCTGCACGCTCAGTGCCAGGGCATCACTCGTGACCTGGTTGTCATCCCTTGTCCTGAACACATGTATATCTTTGGGAGTCACTAAATTTCTGCCAACTCCAATGGCAACATCGTTGTCCAGGAGTATTGAGTCATTGACAGTCACATGCCCCCGTGAGGAGGCAAAGTAAGGCATCCATACTGGTGCTAGTGCTTGGCCTCGTGTTTGAGTCGGTGGAGCTAGGTTGAGATCCAAGGAAAAGGGGTAGGAAGAAGCCATTTGATTTCTCAGTTTTTCTTGCTTTTTTTCTCTTTTGTGTTTCTGAGTTTGTGTTTTTTTTGTTTTTTTCCCCTTCGTTTTCCTTCTTATAGATATAGTCTTTGACAAACCCTAGCCATCGCCGCGTCTAAGCATTTTCTGAATCCCCAAGCATTCCTCGAGTCCCACAACCTTCTCACTTTCCAACCGTTTCCAACTCATTTGTCACGACTTGCTTTGTCTGAACGGACGCGTTCAGGCAAAGTCGTCGCGCCTTCCATGGCCCCGTAATTTCTGCTTGTGGAGTCCGCGGCGCCTCTTTGCGTCGACACGTGTCTCGCCCTGTCTATTGGTCCCTTACACTGAACCGAGACATCATGACCCATGCGCTTCCAATTCACGTTTTATCCATTTATAAAAATAAAAAAAAAAAAAAAAAAAATTAAATGCGTGGGCTTCGAAATTGTGGGTCGGGTTTCACTTTAGTTTGGGTTTCAAAGTGGGTTAGATTAACCGTGGTTTGTGTTTCGAAATTGTGGGCTTTGGGCTTCAAAATATTTTTGGGTTTCAGAATTGTGTGATTAGGGTTTACTGTTTCTTTTTTTTTGTTTGTTTGTTTGTTTTGTAATTATTTTATTTTATTTTTGTGTGTTTTGTAATTTTTATTTGCTTTAATACCTTTCATTTGTTGTTATGACATTGTTTGTGGCTAATTTTTAAACATTGAGGACAATGTTCATTTCTAGGTTTGGGGGTATTGGAGTTTAGCATGTATTATTTTTTTTTTTTCTTAATTTAAAAAAAAAAAAAAAATTGCTTGTTTTTCTTCTATTTGAGTCTTGTTTTTGTTTTGAGTCACTTTCCGAACACTTATGATGAGATTGTGATAAATGTTTGCATGACTTAAATGAAAATTGAATTTTATTTATTTATTATTTATTCTTTTTCCTTGTAATTTTTTAATTCTTTTATTTTTTTAAAAAAAATTAAAATTAAAAATTAATTAATTTGGCATCGTTCTAGCATGATATGTTCGAAACCTTCTTTGCACTTGCCATTTGTTTCATAATTCTCCAAATAAAGGATTTGCATGACCCAAAGAATTGTATCAAGCATAAATTAGACTTATATAACCATATAATGTGAGCTTTTGAGCCTTGTGCTTCATTTCATGAGTGTTATACACATACTCTTATTTTCTTGTCATCAAAGTTGTTGTTTGATCTCATTATTCATTGATTTGGTTGAACACTTAAAAGTCATTCATTCTTGTGCAATTTGATTTCATGACATTTAAAGAAATGATATTAAGGCCTTCTTTGGATCGGTTGTGCCTTTCAAGCTAACCTTATGCATGCTTAAGCATGATTTTCCATTGTTAACCATTTTGAGCCTACATGTAAACCTTTTCTTTCATTTAACCAATTTTATTTCCTCGCCTTAGCCTGAAAAACAAATATTTACCTTTCTAAGGAACTCATGAGCTTTAATTGGGATGTGTTTTTCATACTAAGTTTGGGAATGGGTGTTACATTTCGAAGAAAAAGAGAAAAAAAAAACACACAATTGGTGAAAGAAAAGAGAAAAGTGGTGGTTGAATGAAATTTCATTTTTGGGCCTTCAAAATAAATTGGTGTTTGTTCAATTAAAGGAAAAGAGTGTGAATCATTGTAAATGAAGGTATAAGGAGTTTTGATCATGTAAAAGAAAAAAAATCTAATCGTGATGATTCGAAGTCTTGTAAACAATTGTTTTATGCTCTTACATTGCGAGTTCCTTGGACTTTGTATTATCCATACCTTTCATTTCTTACTCACCTTACACCCTTGGCCCCATTACAACCTATGTTAAAGACCTAAATTGATCTTAAATGTCATGTGGTTGAATTGCATCCATTTCTTACTTTTAAGTGTTTGGCATCCTTCTTGAGATCATATTAATGCAAAGTTCTTCATCTTTCTATTTCGAGTTAAGTCCTTATGGTTTAACTCTATTCTCATGTTTATAACTGAGTGATGTATTATAGCCCTCTTCTGAGTGATTCATTTGTGAGAGGACAACTTTGGTGATATTTGAAGTTGAACTTGTGCTTTGTATGATTTTCGAAATTGTGTGAAAACTAAGATTGGGAAATTTGTTGCATTTGGCTTTCACACTACTACACTTTGAGCATATTGTGTTTAGAATTTTGCCGCTTTGTTAATAATGTCTAAAAATTGAGTTTTTATTGTTAAAACGTTTAAGTCATGTGCATGAGTCATTTCTCTTCAGAAAATGTTCGGAAAGATTGTTTTGAGTTCGCTTTATTTTTGTAGTTCTTTTTTTATTTTTTGTTTTTGTTTTTGTTAATGTATTTATGTTTGTTTTTTGTTTTGGTTTTGCTTAAAGACTAACAATCTTTTAAGTTTTCTAACCATTTTGTTTTGTAGAGTTAGAAAAACGTTTGTGGGTATTTGTAATCTGTTAAACCCTCAGGAGACACAACTCCTCCTACTAGGGATGCCTAGAGGTTTAAAGGCTTGTTGCATATGCTCAATGCAATCGAGTTACCTACGAAAGTGGTTGATCGGTGCATATTTACATATCATTTTGTACCCTTCTAACTTATGATTTGGTTATGTTTTTGAGTAAAACTTGTGCTTTTAATAAGTTTTGTGTTTGTTTCAGTGTAATAAGCTTGAGACTCACTAATTGCATTTTGGAGACAAGTTAGCTCAAAATGGTGTCTGCAGATCAACCAACTTCACGGATTGGACTGTACTTGCTCAAGAAGAACCAGATAATGAGCCATACATCATTGGAAAGCTACGGAAGTCTATGTTCTGTAGAATTTTACGGTTCATGATTCCGAGTCTTCTAGAGAAAGTTATACATGTTTTGGCAACCTAAGGTCAAATTCGGCAGCATCTGCGTTACTGGGCCAAAAATCATATTTGAAGGCCTTTCCGATTTTTACTTGAGTTGGGCTGCATATGCTTGGAAAGATAAGACAAAGAGCTTCAAGATCCATATTTTTCCAGATTTTTCAGACTGGATCCACAAGCCCAAAATGAGCCCACAAGCTGCCTGCAATGCATTGTCATGCATGACATATGCATGATGAAGTGTTGTTGATTGTGTGAAAGTTTGGTGAAGCATATTCAATACATATATTTGAGTGGAATTTTGCAGCAGCCAAATGAGCCAAAAGATGTTGAAGTGGATGATGCAACACTAAGCCTAAAGACAAGAGGAATTGTTTTCAAATGCAATTGTGTGTTAGGTTAAGTTGGTGAATTAAGTGTAGTGTGTTAGGTGAAGTTAGTGTGTTTACATAATTCAATTGTATAATTCAGATTTTCAACCTCCTTAGGCCTATAAATAGTGAGGTTTCCTAAGCTTGTAAAAACACCCCAAGGGGGGGAGCTCTCAAGCACTTCTCTAGAGCTCCCTTCCCTTATCTCCCTCAAATTCTCTTAGTTTCCCTTTGTAGTTCTCAATTGTTGTAACAAGATCCTAGTACTATAAATCTCAAGCATTTTTCCTTTCTCTTCTTCTATAAATTCTCCAAACACTTCTCTATTTTCTTTCAAAGTTCTCCATGCTCTAAAACATTTCCCAAACACCACTTTCTTTACTCTTCCAAAATTCTCAAGTTCCCAAACACTTCTCCCATTCCTTCATCAAATTCTCTAAACTTCTCAAACACTTTCTCCTCCCTTCTCTAAGTTCTCAAATTCTCCAAGTTCACAAACTCCTCAAGCTTCCCAAACATTTTCCTTACTCTTCCAAAAGTCTCAAATCTCTTAAACACATGTCTCAACCCTTCCAAAATCCTCAAAGCTCTCAAACACATGTTCTTCCTTCTCTTTCTCAAACACATCTCTCTTCTCTTCCAAAATCCCTTCTCTAAAGCTCTCAAACACTTTCCTTCCTTCCTCAAATTCTCTCTTTAATGTTCTCTTAGTTGTAATTTATTTTTCTTGTAATGTACATTCTTTCTTCTTGTTTTGTTTCTTTTGTTTTCATTTTTGTTTTGTGTAGGAAAATTGAATTGGATCATTCAATCACCAATCCCTGTGGAATCGACCTCGCACTTACATACGCTAAACTACCAACGGTTCGTGCACTTGCGAGTATCACAAGTTGAGGATGCAGCTGAATCCATTTTGGTGCAGCTTAATCTACACAACAAGTTTTTGGCGCCGTTGCCGGGGATCGGTAACATTGTTTGATTCTATTTGGTTTTCTACTTTTTATTTATTTTTATCTTTTTTATAGCTAGACAGTTTCATGTTTTAAAGTTAATGAGGTTAATTGACAAGTTGTGTTTGTAGTCCAACGGACAAGGACAATTGCCTGACAAGCAAGAGAACTGGGTTTGAGTCCCAGCTTACACAACACCCAAAAACAAAAAGGTTCAAGTAGCATGTTGATTATTTCTAGTTTATGGTTTCATTCACTTGCTCTTAATTAAATATCTTGTTCAAGTTTACATAAACACCATATGACTCTTGGACTGATTAGTGAATGAATGGGTAGATATTGAAGACAAACACCATGTTTAAATTCTACTTGGTTCTTTATTGTTCTTCTTGTTCTTAATGGGTTCAGAATTTGTGTTTAGACTAAACACCATAGCTAAATGCTTTTTCTGAATACTTGATTAAAACCACACACCATATGGATAATCATATTTGAGAAAGAACGAACTCCATAAGCTAGTTTAATTTACTTTGTTGCTTGTTACTTTGAAGCATGGAATTGGATGTGTGTTGATTTTCCTTTTATTTCCTAATCCTTTTAATTCCATTTCAAGTTTGTGTGTCTGTTTTAGCAATTTATGACAGCTTAATAAAAAGGGAGAAAGAAGGCAACTTCAATGAATGGGAAGTGTGGAGCAGTGGGAGAAGTCGCGACCTCCAAGTGCATCCATGCTCGACCTAATCGCTTCAAGGGGGAGTATTCCAATCCTTTCTCTAGGAGTTCTTTAGGCGACACCTTCGGTGTCTAAGAAGTTTGGGTTTTAAGTGGGACCTTTGTAACCCCTCCAACCTTCCCGGATCCCCTGGCTGTTTTTTTCTGAGGCCCTTAACTGGGCATCCATGAGTTGCTTGTATATTTGTGTGTTTAAAAAAAAAAAGAACAAAATTAATTATAAAAAAAAAAAAAAAACTTAAAAAAAAAAAAGAAATTTGAGTTTTTATTTATTTTTCCTTGTAACTTGCAATTTGGAACTTCTTTGTTTTTTTTTTCTTTGTGTGGTCAGTTAGTTGTAAATAATAATAATTTTAAAAAAAATTAAAAAAAATCAATTTGGAACTTCTTTGTTTTCTTTTTTTTTTTTTTTTTTGTTAAGTTAGTTTATGTATTTATTTACGTGGTGTGGTTAGTTAGTTTATTTCTGAGTGTTAAAAACATATTTTTATTTCACTCAAACACTGCATTACAAACAAAGAAAAAAAAAGTTAAAATTAAAAAACAAAAAAAAACATTCAAGTAAATTAAAAATAAAAACAACATCTTCATCATCTTCATCTTCATCTTCATGGCATGCCTCTATTCTCTCTTACTTGCAGAATCTGCAGCAGCTCCACATGGTCCTCATTTTTTCTCTCCAGTGCTTCCACGTGCTGATTGGCACAGGAGAGCCGCTTCTGCAAGTCCGCCACCATAGCCTTCAAGGAAGCTACCTCATCACTTAGCGCGGCACACTCTCGTGTCCTCGCCAGCAATCGCATGCCCAAATTGGTAGCCGAGACCGCGTGGAGCACCGTTAAATTGTGGGACTCCTCCACCGCTGCTTTGTCAGACCTCTTTGCCACATGGAGATGATCTGTCGGTGTGAGCTTGCTGCCAATCATGCCTTCCAGGCAGCACTGCTCTCGTTCGACACTGCCTCATAAAAGTTCGGTATTACCTCAGCAAAGTTTGAGGCCGTACCGTGATGATATGTGGAGTTTGGGAAGACAGGGTTTGGACGAGCCCTTATCTGCGCATTCGGTGGCGCAAGGGACAATTCAAGGTTGAGATCATCAAGGTGAGTGCATGAAGATGCCATTGTTTTGTTTCTGGATTTTTTGATGTTTTTTCTGAATTTGCAGGAAGAAATGCGAGGTGCTCTTCTACTTCACCAAAACGAGTTTAAATAGACTTATACAAACAAGGGAACCGAAAGCACTTCGGATCTCGAGGGTGCTATCCTGTGCTCTTTTCTCTCGGATCCCTTCATTTCTGCCGCAAATTGCGAGCGCGTTTTTTAAAGGGAGCATGTCGACACTTTAACTTACTTTTGCCTCCCTGTTTTCTGATGTTTGTGTTTTTTGTTTTTTTAGTTGTTATTTTATTTTATTTTGTTTTTTTTCAATTGTTTTCTTCTTGTTTGTCAGGTTTCGCAAGAATTTAGTTTCGAAGAAGAGACAAAATTAAAGATGCGTCTTGGACACCTGGTGCAAGAATCCCATCTCTTCTTTTAAATTCTTGTTTGAATTGCGTGTTTATTTAAGTTTTTATTTATTTATTTAGTTTTTATTTAATTATGTAGTATAATTTAAAACTCATAGGATATTCTTTGAAGGAGCTAAACTTTTGGTAACTCCAGTGAGCAACCGCAGTCTATACAGTGTCTAGGAGTTCTTTAGGAGGCACCTTCGGTGTCTAAGAAGTTTGGGTTTTAAGAGGGACCATTGTGACCCCTCCAACCTTCCCGGATCCCCTGGCTGTGTTTTTCTGAGGCCCTTAACTGGTCATCCTTAAGTTTTTCTCTTAAAAGAAAAAGCAGTTACTTGTGTGTTTACTTAATTAAAAATAAAAATGCATGTTTGGGTTTTCATGTTTTTTGTTTGATCGTCGTTCTTTAAATTTAGGGTCATTCGTGTCTTTGAGATAACATAACGTTTTTATTTCCCAATTAAAGAAAAAGAAAAAGACGCATACACTTTAAAATTAAATAAATAAAAACTGAAATCAATTCTTCTGGGCGCTCGGTGTCTCGACCATAGGAGCTTTGAGTTTGGCCCTTTGGCTGTCCTCTTCCGGGGCTTCACGCACAGCCTCTTGGGGCTCATCACTTGAGCTCCCAAAAATCGCAATCTTAGCTTCAGTATAACTTTTCTTGCGATCTGGTTTCTTGCGTTTACCCGGTCGGTCTAGGTCTTCCAGCTGTTTTCGCATGTCGCGAGAGTACAACTCTACCATCTTTGATAGGCTTTTATTCTCGTCCCGCAACACTTCTAGCTGGTGTCGATTCACCTCCACTATCCTTGACCGCTCCCTTTTCAAGCTTTTTATAGCACTTTGACACTCTTCAACCATCCTGTGCTCCGCCGCTAACTGACCTTTCAGCACCTCTACCTCATGGGACTTCGCAGTAGGCGATGAACCAAACTTGCGACACATGCTGGACTCTGCATGCTCAGTGCCAGGGCATCAGTCATGACCCGATTGTCATCCCTTGTCCCGAACACACGTATATCTTTAGGAGTCACCAAATTTCTGCCAACTCCAATGGCAACATCGTTGTCCAGGAGTATTGAGTCATTGACGGTCACAGGCCCCGTGCGGAGGCAAAGTAGGGCATCCATACTGGTGCTCCTGCTTGGCCTCGTGTTTGAGTCGGTGGAGCTAGGTTGAGATCCAACGAAAAGGGGTAGGAAGAAGCCATTTGATTTCTCACTTTTTTTTTTTTTTCTTGCTTCTTTTCTCTTTTGTGTTTCTGAGTTTGTGTTTTGTGTTTTTTCCCCCTCTTTTTCCTTCTTATAGACATAGTCTTTCACAAAACCCTAGCCAGTGCAGCGTCTAAGCATTTTCTTAATCCCCAGGCGTTCCTCGAGTCCCACAACCATCTCACTTTCCAACCGTTTCCAACTCATTTGTCACGACTTGCTTTGTCTGAACGGACGCGTTCAGGCAAAGTCGTCGCGCCTTCCATGGCCCCGTAATTTCTGCTTGTGGAGTCTGCGGCGCCTCTGTGCGTCGACACGTGTCTCGCCCCTGCCCGTTGGTCCCTTACACTGAACCGAGACGAAATTAGGACCCATGTTTCAGAATACAATTCACGTTTGATCTTAAATTAAAAAAATTATAATTAAAATTAAAACATGTGGGCTTCAGATTTCAGGTTGGGTTGGGTTTTACTGTTGTTGGGTTAATTTCATTTTGGGCTGAGCTTTCAATTGTTTGGGTTTTAGTTTGCGTAAGACCTCTCTTTTAGGGCTTACCGTTTTGAGTGTTTTACTGTTTTTATTTTATTTTATTTTTATTTTATTTTATTATTATTATTTTTTTGTTTTTTTGTTTTGTAATTTTTATTTTGTAATTATTTTATTTGTTTTGTGTGTTTTGCAATTTTTATATGCTTTAATACCTGTCATTTGTTGTTATGACATTGTTTGTGGCTAATTTTTAAACATTGAGGACAATGTTCATTTCTAGGTTTGGGGGTATTGGAGTTTAGCATGTATTTGTTTTTTTTCTTAATTTTAAAACAATAAAAATAAAAAATTCGCATGTTTTTCTTCTATTTGAGTCTTGTTTTGTTTTGTTTTTTTAGTCACTTTCCGAACACATTTGATGAGATAGTGATAAATGTTTGCATGACTTAAATAAAAATTGGATTTCATTTTATTTTAGTGTTTCTTTTCTTTATAAAAATTAAAAATTAAAAATTTCTAAAAAAAAAAAAAAAATTGGCATTGTTCTATCATGACATGCTTGAAACCTTCTTTACACTTGCCATTTGTTTCATAATTTTCCAATTAAAGGATTTGCATAATCTAAAGAATTGTATGAAGCATAAATTAGACTTATATAACCAACCATATAAAGTGAGCTTTTGAGCCTTGTACTTCAATTCATGAGTGTTATACATACTCTTATTTTCTTGTCATCAAAGTTGTTGTTTGATCTCATTATTCATTGATTTGGTTGAACACTTAAAAGTCATTCATTCTTGTGCAATTTGATTTCATGACATTTAAAGAAATGATATTAAGGCCTTCTTTGGATCGTTTGTGCCTTTCAAGCTAACCTTATGCATGCTTAAGCATGATTTTCCATTGTTAACCATTTTGAGCCTACATGTACACCTTTTCTTTCATTTACCAATTATATTTCCTCGCCTTAGCCTGAAAAACAAATATTTACCTTTCTAAGGAACTCATGAGCTTTAATTGGGATGTGTTTTTCATACTAGGTTTGGGAAGAGGTGTTACATTTCACAAAAATATATATTCACACAATTGATGAAAGAAAAGAGAAAAGTTGTGATTAAGTGATGGTTGATTGAAATTTCATTTTTGGGCCTTCAAAATAAATTGGTGATTGTTCAATAAAGGAGTATGAATCATTGTAAATGAAGGTATAAGGAGTTTTGATCATGTAAAAATAAATTCTCATTGTGATGATTCGAAGTCTTGTACACAATTGTTTTATGCTCTTATATTTGGAGTTCCTTGGACTTTGTTTTATCCATACCCTTCATTTCTTACTCACCTTACACCCTTGGCCCCATTACAACCTATGTTAAAGACCTAAATTGATCTTAAATGTCATGTGGTTGAATTGCATTCATTTTTCTACTTTTAAGTGTTTGGCATCCTTCTTGAGATCATATTAATGCAAGTTCTTTATCTTTCTATTTCGAGTTAAGTCTTTATGGTTTAACTCTAATCTCATGTTTATAACTGTGTGTTGCATTATAACCCTCTTCTGAGTGATTCATTTGTGAGAGGACAACTTTGGTGAGATTTGAAGTTGAACTTGTGCTTTGTATGATTTTTGAAATTGTGTGAAAACTTAGATTGGGGAATTTGTTGCATTTGGCAATCACACTACTACACTTCGAGCATATTATGTTTTGAACTTTGCCACCTTGTGAATAATGTTTAAATTGAGCTTTTGTTGTTAAAACTTTTGAGTCATGTGCATGAGTCATTTCTCTTAAAAATGTTCGGGAAGATTGTTTTGAGTCTTCTTTTTGTTTTGTTTTTATTTTTATTTTTGTTTTTGCTTTTATGTTTGTTTTTGTTATTTTGCTTAAAGGACTAACAAATTCTATTAAGTTTTCTAACCTCTTTGTTTTGTAGAGTCAGGTAAAACGTTTGTGGGTATTGATATCTGTTAAACCCTCAGGAGACACAACTCCTCCTACTAGGGATGCCTAGAGGTTTAAAGGCTTGTTGCATACGCTAAATGCAATCGAGTTACCTACGAAAGTGGTCTAGTTAACTTCTTGTTTGTTTTTATCTTTGTTTTCCTTTTGTTTTGCTCGAGGACTAGCAAAATCTAGGTTTGGGGGTATTTGATCGGTGCATATTTACATATCATTTTGTACCCTTCTAACTTATGATTTGGTTATGTTTTTGAGTAAAACTTGTGCTTTTAATAAGTTTTGTGTTTGTTTCAGTGTAATAAGCTTGAGACTCACTAATTGCATTTTGGAGACAAGTTAGCTCAAAATGGTGTCTGCAGATCAACCAACTTCACGGATTGGACTGTACTTGCTCAAGAAGAACCAGATAATGAGCCATACATCATTGGAAAGCTACGGAAGTCTATGTTCTGTAGAATTTTACGGTTCATGATTCCGAGTCTTCTAGAGAAAGTTATACATGTTTTGGCAACCTAAGGTCAAATTCGGCAGCATCTGCGTTACTGGGCCAAAAATCATATTTGAAGGCCTTTCCGATTTTTACTTGAGTTGGGCTGCATATGCTTGGAAAGATAAGACAAAGAGCTTCAAGATCCATATTTTTCCAGATTTTTCAGACTGGATCCACAAGCCCAAAATGAGCCCACAAGCTGCCTGCAATGCATTGTCATGCATGACATATGCATGATGAAGTGTTGTTGATTGTGTGAAAGTTTGGTGAAGCATATTCAATACATATATTTGAGTGGAATTTTGCAGCAGCCAAATGAGCCAAAAGATGTTGAAGTGGATGATGCAACACTAAGCCTAAAGACAAGAGGAATTGTTTTCAAATGCAATTGTGTGTTAGGTTAAGTTGGTGAATTAAGTGTAGTGTGTTAGGTGAAGTTAGTGTGTTTACATAATTCAATTGTATAATTCAGATTTTCAACCTCCTTAGGCCTATAAATAGTGAGGTTTCCTAAGCTTGTAAAAACACCCCAAGGGGGGGAGCTCTCAAGCACTTCTCTAGAGCTCCCTTCCCTTATCTCCCTCAAATTCTCTTAGTTTCCCTTTGTAGTTCTCAATTGTTGTAACAAGATCCTAGTACTATAAATCTCAAGCATTTTTCCTTTCTCTTCTTCTATAAATTCTCCAAACACTTCTCTATTTTCTTTCAAAGTTCTCCATGCTCTAAAACATTTCCCAAACACCACTTTCTTTACTCTTCCAAAATTCTCAAGTTCCCAAACACTTCTCCCATTCCTTCATCAAATTCTCTAAACTTCTCAAACACTTTCTCCTCCCTTCTCTAAGTTCTCAAATTCTCCAAGTTCACAAACTCCTCAAGCTTCCCAAACATTTTCCTTACTCTTCCAAAAGTCTCAAATCTCTTAAACACATGTCTCAACCCTTCCAAAATCCTCAAAGCTCTCAAACACATGTTCTTCCTTCTCTTTCTCAAACACATCTCTCTTCTCTTCCAAAATCCCTTCTCTAAAGCTCTCAAACACTTTCCTTCCTTCCTCAAATTCTCTCTTTAATGTTCTCTTAGTTGTAATTTATTTTTCTTGTAATGTACATTCTTTCTTCTTGTTTTGTTTCTTTTGTTTTCATTTTTGTTTTGTGTAGGAAAATTGAATTGGATCATTCAATCACCAATCCCTGTGGAATCGACCTCGCACTTACATACGCTAAACTACCAACGGTTCGTGCACTTGCGAGTATCACAAGTTGAGGATGCAGCTGAATCCATTTTGGTGCAGCTTAATCTACACAACAGTGGTCTACTTAACTTCTTGTTTTATTTTTAACTTTGTTTTGTGTTGTTTTGCTCGAGGACTAGCAAAATCTAGGTTTGGGGGTATTTGATCGGTTCATAATTGTATATCATTTTGTACCCTTCTAGCTTATGATTTGGTTATGTTTTTGAGTTAAACTTGTGCTTTTAATCCTTTTTGTGTTTATCTTTCAGTTCATTGAGCTTTAGGTAATAATGATGGATTTAGAGAGAATAATTCATGCAATTCAAGCATGTTAAGGCCTAATTTGGATGAATGGATGAAGAGCTTAAAGACAAACTCATTTTGGCTACAGCCCCCTGCCAGTCCAGTTCCGTAGGTCATATTGCAAGCTTTGTTTCAACAACCTACATAGCTCGAATGAGGCCACATTCTTCATGAAAGTTGTTCCAATGGGTGTGTACTATAACATATCCAAAATTCAGCCACATTGGATAAATCTGGCGTCCGTTACCTAGCAAACACAGAGCCATGCTCAGGATGGATCTTATCAGCGCGGAAAATGAGTTAGCAAATTGTTTTGGCCTTAACTTCCTCCTCCGACCTTGGATTGGCCCAAATAATATATGGCTGGAAAGAAGACATTCTGAACTTCAAGTTGGAGTGCTTAAAGTCTTAATTTGCTTAAGGAAAGCCCAAGTTGTAAGCCCTTGAAGTTGCTGGTCATGCTGATCTCAGCATGTGCTGGTTGGATGCTTGGTCATGGTGAGCTAGGCATGAGCTATCATTTCTGGTTGGAAGCTTGGTCATGCTGACATGAGGATGAGCTAGGGCTGCTAGTGGGATTTAGTGGAGTAGCCATTCAAGATTTTCTAATACAAGTGCATCATCCAATTCATATTTTCTAATTCAAGTGCATCAACCATTTCAGATTTTATAATTCAAGTGTTGTATGCATTAGTCTTTTTGAATTCAGATTTTCACTTCCCCTAGGCCTATAAATAGGGAGGTTCTCTAAGCTTGTAATCACACCCCAAGGAGGGGAGCTCTCAAGCACTTCTCTAGAGCTCCCTTCCCTTCTCTCCCTCAAATTCTCTTAGTTTCCCTTTTGTAGTTCTCAATTGTTGTAACAAGATCCTAGTACTATAAATCTCAAGCATTTTTCTTTTCTTCTTCTTCTAAATTCTCCAAACACTTCTCTATTCTCTTTCAAAGTTCTCCATGCTCTAAAAGATTTCCCATGTTCTCAAACACATGCTCTTCCAAAATCCACAAAGTTCTCAACACCATTTTCCCTTCTCTTCCAAAAGTCTCCATGTCTCAAACACTTCACAAACACTTTCTCTCCCTTCCCTAAGTTATCAAATTCTCCAAGTTCACAAACATTCTCCAAGTTCTCAAACGCTCTCTTCCAAATTCTCAAAGTTCTCAAACACTTTCTCTTCCAAAATCCTCAAGCTTTCCAAACACTTCTCTACTCTCTTCTACATTTCCCTTCTCTTCCAAAATTCTCCAAATCTCTCAAACACTTTCCTTCCTTCCTCAAATGCTCTCTTTAATGTTCTCTAAGTTGTAATTTATTTTTCTTGTAATGTACATTCTTTCTTCTTGTTTTATTTCCTTTCTTTTTCATTTCTGTTTTGTGTAGGGAACTAAATTGGATCATTCAATCACCAATCCCTGTGGAATCGACCTCGCACTTACATACGCTAAACTACCAACGGTTCGTGCACTTGCGAGTATCACAAGTTGAGGATGCAGTTGAACCCATTTTGGTGCAGCTGAATCTACACAACACATCAACCATTCAAGATTTTCTAATACAAGTGCATCACCCATTTCAGATTTTCTATTACAAGTGCATCAACCATTTTAGATTTTATAATTCAAGTGTTGTATGCATTAGCCATATTGAATTCAGATTTTTCACTTCCCCTAGGCCTATAAATAGGGAAGTTCTCTATGCTTGTAAACACACCCCAAGGGGGGGGGGGGAGCTCTCAAACACTTCTCTAGAGCTCCCTTCCCTTCTCTCCCTCAAATTCTCTTAGTTTCCCTTTATAGTTCTCAATTGTTGTAATAAGATCATTCTAGTAAATTTTATTTCTTCTAAATTCTCCAAACACTTCTCTATTCTCTTTCAAATTCTCAAATGTCTCCATGTCTCAAACACTTCACACACATTTCTCTTCCCTTCCAAAATTCTCCAAATTTCCCAAACACATTTCTCTTCCCTTTCTAAAGTCTCCATGTCTCAAACACTTCACAAACACCTTTCTCTTCCTTCCCTAAGTTCTCAAATTCTCCAAGTTCACAACCACTCTCTTCCAAATTCTCAAAGTTCCTAAACACTTTCTCTTCCAAAATCCACAAAGTCCCCAAACACCACTTTCCTTACTCTTCCAAAATTCTCCAAATCTCTCAAACAATTCTCCCCTCTCTAAAGTTCTCAAACACTTTCCTTCCTTCCTCAAATGCTCTCGTTAATGTTCTCTTAGTTGTAATTTATTTTTCTTGTAATGTACATTCTTTCTTCTTGTTTTGTTTCTTTTGTTTTCATTTTTGTTTTGTGTAGGAAAATTGAATTGGATCATTCAATCACCAATCCCTGTGGAATCGACCTCGCACTTACATACGCTAAACTACCAACGATTCGTGCACTTGCGAGTATCACGAGTTGAGGATGCAGTTGAATCCATTTTGGTGCAGCTGAATCTACGCAACAATCGAGCCCAAAACTTGTGCAACATCATAATAAGGGGGGAGGAGTCATTCGGTGAGTTTTGAGTGAAATCCAAGCGCTAAAACTATGCAATACACCAACCACTCCATTTAAGGCACAAACTGAGTACGAACTTGAATTGTCCAATTTCTTACACATATGGATTTCGGATATCGAGCCCAAAACTTGTGCAACATCATAATATGGTGGGAGGAGTCATTCGGTGAGTTTTGAGTGAAATCCAAGCGCTAGAACTATGCAATACACCAACCACTCCATTTAAGGCACAAACTGAGTACGAACTTGAATTGTCCAATTTCTTACACCTATGGATTTCGGATAGAGCCCAAAACTTGTGCAACATCATAATAAGGTGGGAGGAGTCATTCGGTGAGTTTTGAGTGAAATCCAAGCGCTAGAACTATGCAATACAATAACCACTCCATTTAAGGCACAAACTGAGTACGAGCTTGAATTGTCCAATTTCTTACACATATGGATTTCGGATCTAGCCCAAAACTTGTGCAACATCATAATAAGGTGGGAGGAGTCTTTGGAGAGTTTTGAATGAAATCCAAGCGCTAGAACTGTGCAACACACCAACCACTCCATTTAATGCACAAACTGAGTACACACTTGAATTGTCCAATTTGTATGGCCTATGGATTTCGGATCGAGCCCAAAACTTGTGCAACATCATAATAAGGTGGGAGGAGTCATTCGGTGAGTTTTGAGTGAAATCCAAGCGCTAGAACTATGCAATACACCAACCACTCCATTTAAGGCACAAAGTGAGTACGAACTTGAATTGTCCAATTTCTTACACCTATGGATTTCGGATTCGAGCCCAAAACTTGTGCAACATCATAATAAGGTGGGAGGAGTCATTCGGTGAGTTTTGAGTGAAATCCAAGCGCTAGAACTATGCAATACACCAACCACTCCATTTAAGGCACAACTGAGTACGAACTTGAATTGTCCCATTTCTTACACCTATGGATTTCGAATCGCGCCCAGAACTTGTGCAATATCATAATAAGGTGGGAGGAGTCATTCGGTGAGTTTTGAGTGAAATCCAAGCGCTAGAACTATGCAATACACCAACCACTCCATTGAAGGCACAAACTGAGTACGAACTTGAATTGTCCAATTTGTGTGGCCTATGCATTTCGATTCGAGCCCAAAACTTGTGCAACATCATAATAAGGTGGGAGGAGTCATTCGGTGAGTTTTGAGCGAAATCCAAGTGCTAGAACTATGCAATACACCAACCACTCCATTTAAGGCACAAACTATGTACGAACTTGAATTGTCCAATTTGTATGGCCTATGGATTTCTGATCGAGCCTAAAACTTGTGCAACATCATAATAAGGTGGGAGGAGTCATTCGGTGAGTTTTCAGTGAAATCCAAGCGCTAGAACTATGCAATACACCAACCACTCCATTTAAGGCACAACCTAAGTATCCTGACTTGAATTGTCCAATTTCTTACACCTATGGATTTCGGATTCGAGCCCAAAACTTCTGCAACATCATAATAAGGTGGGAGTAGTCATTCGGTGAGTTTTGAGTGAAATTCAATCTCTAGAACTATGCAATACACCAACCACTCCATTTAAGGCATAAACTGAGTACGAACTTGAATTGTCCAATTTGTATGGCTTATGGATTTCCGATCGAGCCCAAAACTTGTGCAACATCATAATAAGGTGGGAGGAGTCATTTGATGAGTTTTGAGTGAAATCCAAGCACCAGAACTATGCAATACACCAACCACTCCATTTAAGGCACAAAGTGAGTACGAACTTGAATTGTCCAATTTCTTTCTCCTATGGATTTCCGATTCAGCCCAAAATGTTTACAACATCATAATAAGGTGGGAGGAGTCATTCGAAGAGTTTTGAGTGAAATCCAAGCGCTAGAACTGTGCAATACACCAACCACTCCATTTAAGGCACAAACTGTGTACGAACTTGACTTGTCCCATTTCTTACACTTATGGATTTCGATTCGAGCCCAAAACTTGTGCAACTTCATAATAAGGTTGGAGGAGTCATTCGGTGAGTTTTGAGCGAAATCCAAGTGCTAGAACTATGCAATACACCAACCACTCCATTTAAGGCACAAACTATGTACGAACTTGAATTGTCCAATTTGTATGGCCTATGGATTTCTGATCGAGCCCAAAACTTGTGCAACATCATAATAAGGTGGGAGGACTCATTCGGTGAGTTTTGAGTGAAATCCAAGCGCTAGAACTATGCAATACACCAACCACTCCATTTAAGGCACAACCTGAGTACTGACTTGAATTGTCAAATTTCTTATGGAGTAGACAACTCAATCCATAGAAACATGGAGTATGGAGTAGCGGAGAAGTCGACCTCTAGCTGCTATGGCCAACCACGCTCCAGCTATCACTTCAAAGGGAAGCATTCCAATCATATCTCTTTCATTTGTATAATAACTGCTACTCATTCTTAGTTGTGTCTCATTTTCTGTTTTGTTTTTGTTAGGGTTTTCTTTTCCTTGATGTGGGAGAAACATGATGAGCAGCTGACCCAAATACTCAAAGAAGAACATGTGCTGCCATACTATGTGTATTACCCTCTCATTGTCTTCAAGGGGAAGTTCTAAACTCTCTTTCTTTTAATTTTTTTTTCATTTCATTCCTTTACCCTGGATTTCATGTGCATTGTATGCTTTACATGGATTCAAACATTAAGGACAATGCTTCATTTAAGTTTGGGGGTGCTGGAAAGTTTTTTAGTTTTTGTGTTTGTGTTTGAAAACGTAGGCTTCTTCATTGCTACAATTCTTTTTTTCTGCTACGGTTTTGAAAGTTTGGTCCGCGTTGTGATCTTCATTTTTTCATGCTGAATCCAACAACATAAAGAACGTTAAAATTGACCAACTGGTTTGAAAGTTACATGTCAAAACAGATTATATGTTGAAATTGAGCAAAACAGCAATTTGAAACCTCACGTTTTTCTTTTTCTGTTTCTTTTTCTTTGAGTCATTTTCAGTTTTCCTTCCCACACCAATGATAAATCTTGAGTCTAACTTCTAATATGGCTCTTAGGAATTTGATAAGCATTGTGTTAGGTCTGAATCTTATTCTTTTGCTAGCTAAGTCTCACATAATTATGTTTGAGCTTTCTTTGCACTTTAGCCATGATTATACAACTCTTGCATGTCTTACCCAATTGTATGCATTTTTGCTTGTGTGATTCACTGGAATGTTAAGTTATAACTAAGATATGATTTAGGCCATCTTTGTTAAGCCTCTTTCTTTTTCCTCCATCAACCCATACAATACATATTCCATTGTAAACCCCTTTGTGCCCAAACACTTAGCCATTTCTTTCTATCACCTTATCATCCATTAAACATCCTACCATCTAGGGGACTTGTAGAGTATGATTATATTTGAGATTGTCATGTATTCAAGGCAATGAATGAGCTAAAAAGAGAAAATCAAAAGAAAAAGAGAAAAGAAGTGTGGCCAATGTAGTCACGACCCTAGGGTGATATAAGGAGAAATCAAGGTGATCTAGGGTGAAGAGCCGCAAAATTGGGCCAACTATTATACAAAGTGTGTAAATGTCAAATTCAAATTGTGAAGTGATTCAATTGCAAAATCTGGTGTTGTGAGCTCTTCAATTTATGTGCCTTACGTGTCAAATGTCAATGATCTTGTTTACATGATATGCTCTATTTTGTTCCTTAGACTTTGTGTTTCAATATCCATTCCTTTTCTAACCATTACATTACATCCATAACTAAAGTCCTATTGATCTTGGTTTAGCTTGGCAAACTTGTGTTCATTCTTGCAGGAATTCATATCGTTGTTTGAGAAGCATGAGTTGTATCTTCATGGCTACTTCACACACACACCTTGAGCATGATTTTTGTGAGATTGTGGTAGCACTTGAATAATGTTTAGAACTTCCTTAGTGCTTGTTTTGTTCCTTGTTGAGACATCTCTATGAAGTTTAAAATTTCTGTTCGGTTGGAAGGTTAACGTTTTTATTTTTGTTTTGTTTTTGTTTTTTGTTTTGTTTAGACTAACAAATCTATTAAGTTTTTGACTACTTTGTTTTGTAGAGTCAGTAAAACGTTTGTGGGTATCGTATCTGTTAAACCCTCAGGAGACACAACTCCTCCTACTAGGGATGCCTAGAGGTTTAAAGGCTTGTTGCATACGCTCAATGCAATCGAGTTACCTACGAGAGTGGTCTAGTTAACTTCTTATTTTGTTTTGTTTTTCTTCGTTTTCCTTTTGTTTTGCTCGAGGACTAGCAAAATCTAAGTTTGGGGGTGTGTTAAGCTCATAATTTCATACATATACATGCTCTATTTACTTAGTTCTTTTGCTTAGTTTCCTATAATTCTGAGTTTTTTGCCTCCCTTTGTGTGTTTTGTAGGCCAAGAGAGCAAAAGAGCATAATTCATGCAATTCAAGCATGTTAAGGCCTCATTTGGATGCATGGAATACACTTGAGGCATTTGAAGCAAAATGGTGCAAAAAGTGCAAAAACTGGAGCCAATACTTGGATTGGGCCAATACTTGTGTGGTTGGATCAATGACATTCTGAACTTCAAAATGGACATCTTAAAGTCATCATTTGATTCAACCCAACCCAATTCGTGAGCCTATGGAAATACACATCATGCTGACTGCAGATGAGCTCATTGCTTGCTTGGTCATGATGAGCTAGGCATGAGCTATTGGTTTCTGAATGGAAGCTTGGTCATGCTGACATGAGGATGAGCTAAGGCTGCTAGTGGGATTTAGTGGAGTAACCATTTCTGATTATCTAATGCAAGTGTGTTAGGTCATTGCCATATTCAATTCAGATTTCCCACTCCCCTCTCCCTATAAATACCACTTCCATTCCACATTCAATGAATATCCTGAGATCCATCATTTACACTTCCATTGTACACAAAGAGAGGGAAAGTTGAGAGTCACAAAGGGAGAGAAGGGAGAAGGCAGCAGCTGGGAGGCTTTGGCCTCCTGGCAGCCATGGAGATGATTCTTTTCCATCTCTAGCATGCTGTCCTTATCTTCTTCTCCTCCCTTTGTCTTTTATTTTCTTCTTGTATTTTCTTTGTTTTACTTTGTTTTTCTGTTATTAGTTGTAATAAACATCTTGCTAGTCTTGTATCATGGTTTGAGTTTATAAAGTTTGATTTCATTCATGAATTCTTCTTCACTATTTTAATGGAGCTGTTTTTGCATCCTTTGATTGATCACCTGAGGTTTTATGCGTTCTGCTCTTGTTGGGAAGGTTTGGGGATCATCTTCATTCCATCCATTAGCAACTTATGTGATTTGGTTTCTAGGTCTCCTAATGTAAACACCATGCTTGGAGTCCTTATGATGTTCAATACAATTTGATCCAAACACCATGGACTTATTTGTGAGCATCTTCATGAGTGAATCAATTTGTTTACTTGCAGCCATAACATGATTAGAACAATTAGGGTGGATTCTAAAACCTCACCATCTTGTCTTAGTTCTTTTCTTTCTTCTTGTTTTCCTTCTTTTGTTTCCATTTCTGTTTTGTGTAGGAAAACTGAATTGGATTATTCAATCACCAATTCCTGTGGAATCGACCTCGCACTTACATATACTAAACTACCAACGGCTCGTGCACTTGCGAGTATCACAAGTTGAGGATGCAGTGAATCCATTTTGGTGCAGCTGAATCTACGCAACACCTATGCATTTCGGATCGAGCCCAAAACTTGTGCAACATCATAATAAGGTGGGAGGAGTCATTCGGTGAGTTTTGAGCGAAATCCAAGTGCTAGAACTATGCAGTACACCAACCACTCCATTTAAGGCACAAACTGTGTACGAACTTGAATTGTCCAATTTCTTACACCTATGGATTTCGGATCGAGCCCAAAACTTGTGCAACATCATAATAAGGTGGGAGGAGTCATTCGGTGAGTTTTGAGTGAAATCCAAGCGCTAGAACTATGCAATACACCAACCACTCCATTTAAGGCACAAACTGAAGTACGGACTTGAATTGTCCAATTTCTTACACCTATGGATTTCGGATTCGAGCCCAAAACTTGTGCAACATCATAATAAGGTGGGAGGAGTCATTCGACGAGTTTTGAGTGAAATCCAAGTGCTAGAACTATGCAATACACCAACCACTCCATTTAATGCACAACTGAGTACGAACTTGAATTGTCCAATTTGTATGGCCTATGGATTTCGGATTCGAGCCCAAAACTTGTGCAACATCATAATAATGTGGGAGGAGTCATTCGGTGAGTTTTGAGTGAAATCCAAGCGCTTGAACTATGCAGTATACCAACCACTCCATTTAAGGCACAAACTAAGTACGAACTTGAATTGTCCAATTTGTATGGCCTATGGATTTCGGATCGAGCCCAAAACTTGTGCAACATCATAATAAGGGGGGAGGAGTCATTCGGTGAGTTTTGAGTGAAATCCAAGCGCTAAAACTATGCAATACACCAACCACTCCATTTAAGGCACAACTGAGTACGAACTTGAATTGTCCAATTTCTTACACATATGGATTTCGGATCGAGCCCAAAACTTGTGCAACATCATAATATGGTGGGAGGAGTCATTCAGTGAGTTTTGAGTGAAATCCAAGCGCTAGAACTATGCAATACGCCAACCACTCCATTAAGGCACAAACTGAGTACGAACTTGAATTGTCCAATTTCTTACACCTATGGATTTCGATTCGAGCCCAAAACTTGTGCAACATCATAATAAGGTGGGAGGAGTCATTCGGTGAGTTTTGAGTGAAATCCAAGTGCTAGAACTATGCAATACACCAACCACTCCATTTATGGCACAACTAAGTACGAACTTGAATTGTCCAATTTCTTACACCTATGGATTTCGGTATTCGAGCCCAAAACTTGTGCAACATCATAATAAGGTGGGAGGAGTCATTCGGTGAGTTTTGAGTGAAATCCAAGCGCTAGAACTATGCAATACACCAACCACTCCATTTAAGGCACAACTGAGTACGAATGTTGCTTCGAATGCAGCTGCACCAAAATGGATTCAGCTGCATCCTCAACTTGTGATACTCGCAAGTGCACGAGCCGTTTGGTAGTATAGCATATGTAAGTGCGAGGTTCGATCCCACGAGGATTGGTGATTGAATGATCCAATTTGTTTCCCCTACACAAAATAGAAATGAAAAAAGAAACTAAATAAAACTAAATAGGCCATGGTGTTTGGTCCTAACCTTGTGTTCCTAATTCCCTAATTTGATCATTTGTTGTCTAACCTAAAATTAAGCATTAGGAACCCATTAAGCATAGAAGAACAATTTAAACAACCAAGCATGTATCTAATCCCTGTTGTTGAATGTCCATACATACTCTTCCTGTTCATAGTTCAATTGGAATTAAAGCATGGTGTATACTCTTAATTCAAACCAAGATAGCTAACATGCAAGCCTAAATGGTGATCAATCATTCAAACTAGCATATTAACTTATAAGCATAATGAATAAGAACAAAAACCATAATTGAAACTTGGAAACTAATTAAACTTGAATACTTAAGAAAGAATGTACATTACAAATAAAAGTAAAGTGGAAATAAGAAAACTTGAAGGAAAATTTAGTAAACTCATTTTGTTACAACAATTTACAACTTGAAAGGAAACTAAGAGAATTTGAGGGAGAGAAGGGAAGGGAGCTCTAGAGAAGTGTTTGAGAGCTCCCCCCCTTGGGGTCTGATTTATGAAGCTTGAAGACTTCTCTATTTATAGGGCTAAGAGGGAGGAACACTATGATGAAATTCAACACCACCATTCCTCCTTTAATACAACCCATAACTCCCACTTCATCTTGCCTATGTTAGTGTGGTTGGAATCAACTTCATCCCATACTTCTTTTGTTGCACCTCAAGCTTTCTTCACATGGGATTGCTGGTTTCTTCTTTTAGCATGGAGGTCTGGCTCTTTATTTGCTGCCAACCCATGTGCTGCTAGTCTTTGTTGCTGGCTAATAAAGTTCTTTTGCTGTTACACATGTGTTGCTGGAAAAACGAATCCTCCTGAGCAGGGTTCAGTGTTGGACGGGCTGAGGACTCTAGATATGTTTAATTGGGCTGAATTTTGGATATGTTATACTAGACACCCATTGCAACAACTTCTATGAACAATGTTTTCCCATCTGAGCAATACAAGTGTAAATTGTGGGCCTTACAAGTTGACTGCCGAAAATATATTGGAATTGACTTCATTGCAGTCAGCTTGTGGGCTTCTTTTGGGCTTGATCTTCCCTCCTACAAAATCTGGAAAAATCTGGATCTTGAAGATCTTTGAATTATCTTTCCAAGCATATGCAGCCCAACTCAAGAAAAAATCGGAAAGACCTTCAAATGTCATTTTTGGCCCAGTAACGCAGATGCTGCCGAATTTGACCTTAAGCTGCCAAAACTTGTATAACTTTCTCTAGAAGACTCGGAATCATGAACCGTAAAATTTTCCAGAAACTAGACTTCCGCATCTTTCCAATGATGTATGGCTCATCATCTAGTTCTTCTTGAGAAAGTACAGTCCAATTCGTGAAGTTGACTGATCGGCAGACACCGATGAGCCAACTTGTCTCCAAAATGCATTTAATGAGTCTCAAGCTTGTTACACTGAAACAAACACAAAACTTATTAAAAGCACAAGTTTAACTCAAAAACATAACCAAATCATAAGTTAGAAGGATACAAAATGACATGTAATTATGCACCGATCAAATACCCCCAAACCTAGATTTTGCTAGTCCTCGAGCAAAACAAAAAGGAAAACATAGATAAAAACAAAACAAGAAGTTAATTAGACCACTTTTGTAGGTAACTCGATTGCATTAAGCGTATGCAACAAGCCTTTAAACCTCTAGGCATCCCTAGTAGGAGGAGTTGTGTCTCCTGAGGGTTTAACAGATACGATACCCACAAACGTTTTACTGAACTCTGTAAAACAAAGTAATTAGAAAACTTTAAAAAATGTGTTAGTCCTTTAAGCAAAACAACAAAAATAAAAACAAAAACAAAAACAAAAATTAAAAGAAAAACAAAAAGAACTCAAAACAACCTTTCCGAACATTTTCTGAAGAGAAATGACTCATGCACATGACTCAAAAGTAAAAGCTCAGTTTTAGACATTATTTACAAAGCGGCAAAGTTCAAAACACAACATGCTCAAAGTGTAGTAGTGTGGTAGCCAAATGCAACAAATTCCCCAATCTAAGTTTTCACACAATTTCGAAAATCATACAAAGCACAAGTTCAACTTCAAATCTCACCAAAGTTGTCCTCTCACAAATGAATCACTCAGAAGAAGGCTACAATGCATCACTCAGTTATAAACATGAGATTAGAGTTAAACCATAAAGGCCTTAACTCAAAATAGGAAGATGAAGAACTTGCATTAATATGATCTCAAGAAGGATGCCAAACACTTAAAAGTAAGAAAATGCATGCAATTCAACCATATGACGTTTAAGATCAATTTAGGTCTTTATTATAGGTTGTAATGGGGCCAAGGGTGTAAGGTGAGTGAGAAATGAAAGGTATGGATAATACAAAGTCCAAGGAACTCAAAATGTAAGAGCATAAAATAATAGTTTACAAGACTTCGAATCATCACGATTAGATTTTTTCTTTTACATGATCAAACTCCTTATACCTTCTGATCGGTTTATAATTGTATATCATTTCGTACCTTTCTAGCTTTTGATTTGGTTATGTTATTGAGTTAAACTTGTGCTTTTAATTCATTTTCTGTTTTGATAAGTCCATAATTTCATACACTTGCATGCCTTCTTTACTTAGTGATTTTGCTTAGTTTCTCTTTATTTTGAGTCACTTACCTATGTTTGTGTGTTTTGTAGGTTAAGATAGCAAGAGATAACATTTGATGCAATCCATGCATGTTATGGGCTGATTGGCATATGAGGAATATGAGCTTAAAGACAAACACATTTTGGCTACAGCCCATTTCCAGCCCAGTTTCGTAGGTCAACTTCTTGGCCTTGGATCAGCATGCTATGGGGTTCGAATGAGGTGAAGCTCTTCATGAAACTTGTTCCAATGGGTATTGACTACAACATATCCAAATTTCAGCCCAATTGGACATTTGTGGAGTGCTCAGCCCGTCCAACACCCAACCTTGCTCAGCAGGATTTGTAGCTGCCAGCATTTTGCCATGTGACTCCTTTTAGCCATGTGCCTCACCCCAGCTGCAACTGACTTTATACCCAACATAATGAGTGAAGTTGGGAGGCTTTCCAGCTATGAATTTCTGAAGGAGCAAGTTGGCACATGTTGGAGCTATTATAGAGAAAGCATGTGCATGTGAAGCAAAGAGAAAGGAGAGAGAGAAGAAGAGGAATGATGAGAGGCATTTTTGCTCAGCCTTTGAACATGGGAATTAAATTGGCAGATCACTTTGGAGCTGGAGATCAGCTTTTGAGCTATTAAAGAAAAGCATGCACATGCATGTGAAGCAAAAAGAAAGAAAAGAAATGAAATGAAGTCAATTTCAGTCTCTGTTCGGCAGCCAACTTTCAAGGTTCAAAACGCACACTTCTCCTGCTCCGATGGGAATACTTTCTTCATAGAAGTTGTTCCAATGGGTGTCTACTATAACATATCCAAATTTCAGCCCCATTGGATACGTTTTGAGACCTATGGCCTTCCTACACCATGCCTGGTTCAGAAACTCGTTTTTCCAGCAGCAAAAGGCACCACATGGGTTGGCAGCAAAAGGCACCACATGGGTTGGCAGCAAATCTGATCACTTTTGAACCCATGTGAGGAAAGCTTGTGCAGCAGCAAAAGATGAAGGATGGTGTGGGAATCCATCATGATGTTCCTCCCTCTTAGCCCTATAAATAGAGAAGCCTTCAAGCTTCAATTCACACCCCAAGGGGGGAGCTCTCAAACACTTCTCTAGAGCTCACTTCCCTTCTCTCCCTCAAATTCTCTTAGTTTCCTTTCAAGTTATCAATTGTTGTAATAAATTGATTATAGTAAATTTTCCTTCAAGTTTTCAAGTTCTACTTTAATTTTATTTGTAATGTACATTCTTTCTTAAGTATTCAAGTTTAATTAGTTTCCAAGTTTCAATTATGGTTTTTGTTCTTATTCATTATGCTTATAAGTTAATATGCTAGTTTGAATGATTGATCACCATTTAAGTTTGCATGTTAGCTATCTTGGTTTGAATTAAGAGTATACACCATGCTTTAATTCGAATTGAACTATGAATAGGAAGAGTATGTATGGACATTCAACAACAGGGATTAGATACATACTTGGTTGTTTAAATTGTTCTTCTATGCTTAATGGGTTCATAATGCTTAATTTTAGGTTAGACAACAAATGATCAAATTAGGGAATTAGGAACACAAGGTTATGACCACACACCATGGCTTAATCATACTTTAGCTAGAATCAATCCATTAATCTAATTGAGCTTGGGAACTTATTTGCTTGAGTTATTTCCTTTTTCTTGTTTTATTTATTTTCTTTTTCATTTCTGTTTTGTGTAGGGGAAATGAATTGGATCATTCAATCACCAATCCTCGTGGGATCGACCTCGCACTTACATATGCTATACTACCAAACGGCTCGTGCACTTGCGAGTATCACAAGTTGAGGATGCAGCTGAATCCATTTTGGTGCAAGTGAATCCGACCCAACACCTTCATTTACAATGATTTAAACTCCTTTCCAAACACCAATTTATTTTGAAGGCCCAAAAATAAATTTTCAATCAACCACCACTTAATCACAACTTTTTTTTTTTTCTTTCACCAATTGAGTGAATTCCTCTTTTTATTTTTATTTTTATGTAATATCCCTTCCCAAACTTAGCATGAAAAACACATCCAAATTAGAGCTCATGAGTTCCTTAGAAAGGTAAATATTTGTTTTTCGGGCTAAGGTGAGGAAATATAATTGGCAAAGTGAAAGAAAAGGTTTACATATAGGCTCAAAATGATAAACAATGGAAAATCATGCTTAAGCATGCATAAGGTTAGCTTGAAAGGCACAAACGGTCCAAAGAATGCCTTAATATCATTTCTTAAATGTCATGAAATCAAATTGCAAATGAATGAATGACTTTTAAGTGTTCAACCAAATCAATGAATAATGAGATCAAACAACAACTTTGATGACAAGAAAATAAGAGTATGTGTATAACACTCATGAAATGAAGCACAAGGCTCAAAAGCTCGCATTATATGGTTATATAAGTCTAATTTATGCTTGATACAATTCTTTGGGTCATGCAAATCCTTTAATTGGAAAACTATGAAACAAATGGCAAGTGCAAAGAAGGTTTCAAACATATCATGCTAGAACGATGCCAAATTTATTTATTTAATTTTTTTTAGAAATAAAAATTTACAAGGGAAAAAAAAAATAATAAATAAATAAAATTCAATTTTCATTTAAGTCATGCAAACATTTATCACAATCTCATCAAATGTGTTCGGAAAGTGAATAAAATCAAAATCAAAATCAAATAAAAATAAAAGCAAGACTTAAACAAAATAAAATAAAAATAAAAACAAGCAAATAAAAAAAAATATAAATTAAGGAAAAACCAAATTTACATGCTAAACTCCAATACCCCCAAACCTAGAAATGAACATTGTCCTCAATGTTTAAAATTTAGGCACAAGCAATGTCATAACAAGAAATGAAAGGTACTAAAGTAAATATAAACCACAAAAAACACAAGAATTAAAATACAAAAATAAAATAACTACAAAATAAAAATTACAAAACAAACAAACAAATAAAAAAGAAACGAAACAGTAAAACACTCGAAACAAAAAGCCCTAAACAAACAGTCTTACGCAAACCAAAATCCAAACGATTGAAAGCTCAACCCAAAAGAAAGTTAGCCCACTTTGAAACCTAAACAACAGTGAAAACCCGACCCACAAAGAAATCCGAAGCCCACACGTTTGTTATTATTTTTATTTTTATTTATTTTTAATTTAATGAAACGTGAAATGGGAGTGCGAAGGCGGGATTTCTGAAAAGAGAAAATGTGGTCCCTAATGTCGTCTCATGGTTAGTCACGGGCAGCAAGCAGGAGCCATGTGCCGACGGATAGAAGCACCGCAGATTTCACAAGCGGAAATTACGGGCTCATGGAAAGGCGCGAAGACTTCCTGAACGCATTGGTTCAGAAAAGGCACGTCGTGATAAATGAGTTGGGTATGGTTGGAAAGCGAGAAGGTTGTGGGACTCAAGGAATGCTTGAGATTCAGAAAATGCTACAGACGCTGCAATGGCTAGGGTTTGCAGAAACTAAGCCTATAAAAGAGGAAGAGAAAGAGGGGAAAAACACACAAATTCAGAAATACACAAAACAGAAAAGAAAGAAGAACAAAGAGTGAGAAATCAAATGACATCTTCCTACCCCTTTTCGTTGGATCTCAACCTAGCTCCGCCGACTAGAACACAGGGCCAAGCAGCGGCACCAGTATGGATGCCCTACTTTGCCTCCGCACGGGGCCTGTGACAGGAACTGACTCAATACTCCTGGACAACGATGTTGCCATTGGAGTGGCTATAAATTTAGTGACTCCTAAAGATATACGTGTGCTGGGGACAAGGGATGACAACCGGGTCGTCAGCGATGCCCTGGCACTGAGCGTGAGAGTAAGGCAACAGTCGCAAGTTTGGGTCATCGCCTACTGCGAAGTCCCATGAGGTAGAGGTGCTAAAGGGTCAGTGGCGGCGGAGCGAAGTATGGTTGAAGAGTGTCAGAGTGCTATAAAAAGCTTGAAAAGGGAGAGGGCAAGGATAGTGGAGGTGAATCGACACCAGCTAGAAGTATTACGGGACGAGAATAAAACCCTATCAAAGATGGTAGAGTTGTATTCTCACGACATGCGAAAGCAACTAGAGGACCTAGACCGACCGGGTAAACGCAAGCAAGCAGATCACGAGAGCAGTTACGCTCAAGCTAAGATTGCGATTTTTGGGAGCTCAAGTGGTGAGCCCCAAGAGGCTGTGCGTGAAGCCCAGGAAGAGGACAACCAGATGGCCAAACTCAAAGCTCCAATGGTCGAGACACCGAGCACTGTGAAGAAATGATTTCTACTGCTGAAATGTTGTTTTTATTTTAATTTATTTCTTTTGGTTGTTTTTTTTTTTTTTTCGGAAATAAAAGAGTAAGGTTGTAGAAAAAAAAAAAAAAGAAAACACATTTCCCAACTAAAATAAAACAAAGACGACAAACGGAAAAGAAAACACATTTCCCTAACTAAAATAAGACAAAGATGATAGCCGAAAGGGAAAGGCAAAAATACAAAGCACTATAAAATGAAAGTAACGGGCAAAAAAATAAAACACCAAAAAACACGGAAAAAAGAAAAGTAAAGTGAAAGTAAAGGTGCTCCCCCTTGAAGCGATTAGGTCGAGCATACCCGGGAAATCCGAAATGGCGTTGGCACCCTCATCAGCATATGTCTATTTAAAGCACGCCTCTACAAGCGGATGATACCCTGCATTTCTTCCTGCAAACTCAAGGAAAAACATCAAAAAATTCAAAAACAAAAAAAATGGCATCCTCATGCACTCACCTTGATGATCTCAACCTTGAATTGTCCCTTGCACCTCCGAATGCCCATATAAGGGCTCCTCCAACCCCTGTCTTCCCAAACTCCACATATCATCACGGCACGGCCTCAAACTTCTCTGAGGCGGTCCGAACTTTGCTGAGGCAATCCCGAAAAGAGCAGTGCTCCTGGGTGGCATGATTGGCAGTATACTCACACTGGGAGATCACCTGCATGTGGCACGTAGGTCTAACAAGATGGCGGTGGATGAGTCCCACTCTTTATCTGTGCTCCATGCAGTCTCGGCTACCAATTTGGGCATGCGATTACTGGCGAGGACACGAGAGTGTGCCGCGCTGACTGAGGAAGTGGCTTCCTTGAAGGCTATGGTGGCAGACTTCCAGAAGCGGCTTTACTGTGCCAATCAACATGTGGAAGCACTGCAGAGAAAGAATGAGGACCATGTAGAGCTGCTGGAGATTCTACAAGTGCGAGAAAATAGAGGTAATCCATGATGATGATGAAGATGAGGATGATGAAGAAGATGATGAAGAAAATGATGATGATGATGTTGTTGTTGTTTTTTTTTTTTTTTAAATATATAATTTATAATTTATTTATTTATTTATTTATTTTTTTGCAAAGTTTGAAGTGAAATAAAGATGTGTTTTTAACACTCAGAAATAAAAAACTAACTAACCATACCACGTAAATAAATACATAAACTAACTTAACAAAAGAAAAACAAAAACAAAGACTCACAAAAAAGAAAACAAAGAAAATTAAAAAAACTTAATTTAAAAACACACGAATATATAAGCAACTCACGGATGACCAGTTTAGGGCCTCAGAAAAACACAGCCAGGGGATCGGGAAGGTTGGAGGGGTCACAATGGTCCCGCTTAAAACCCAAACTTCTTAGACACCGAAGGTGTCGCCTAAAGAACTCCTAGACACTATATTGACGGAAGTGCTTCCTGGAGTTACCATAAGTCAGCTCATATAAAAAATCTTTTTTTTTAATAAAAGAAATAGAAAATTAAAATTATTGAAATAATAACAAAACAACTAAAGAGAAAAGATTGGAATACTCCCCCTTGAAGCTATTAGGTCGAGCGTGATGCATTTGGAGGTCGCGACTTCTCCCACTACTCCACACTTCCTATCTTTATGATTGAAGTTCCCTTATCTTTCCCTTTATTATTGAGCTATTCTAAAATTGCTAAAACAAACATAGAAAACTTGAAACAGAATTAAAGGATTAGGAAATAAAAACTAAAATGAAAAGGAAAATCAACACACATCCAATTCTATGCTTCAAAGCAACAAGCACCAATGGGTTGTGTAAGCTGGGACTTAAACCCAGTTCTCTTGCTTGTTGGGCAATTGTCCTTTTCTGTTGGACTACAAACACAACTTGTCCATTAACGTCATTAACTTGAAAACAAGAAATTGTCCAGTTAAGAAAAAAATAAAATAAAGTAGGAAAGCCAAATAGAATCAAACAATGTTACCGATCCCGGCAACGGCGCCAAAACTTGTTGCTTTGATGCAGCTGCACCAAAATGGATTCAGCTGCATCCTCAACTTGTGATACTCGCAAGTGCACGAGCCGTTTGGTAGTATAGCATATGTAAGTGCGAGGTCGATCCCACGAGGATTGGTGATTGAATGATCCAATTTGTTTCCCCTACACAAAATAGAAATGAAAAAAGAAAATAAATAAAACAAGAAAAAAAAGGAAATAACTCAAGCAAATAAGTTCCCAAGTTCAATTAGATTAACGGATTGATTCTAGCTAAAGTATGATTAACCCACGGTGTTTGGTCATAACCTTGTGTTCCTAATTCCCTAATTTGATCATTTGTTGTCTAACCTAAAATTAAGCATTAGGAACCCATTAAGCATAGAAGAACAATTTAAACAACCAAGCATGTATCTAATCCCTGTTGTCGAATGTCCATACATACTCTTCCTGTTCATAGTTCAATTCGAATTAAAGCATGGTGTATACTCTTAATTCAAACCAAGATAGCTAACATGCAAGCCTAAATGGTGATCAATCATTCAAACTAGCATATTAACTTATAAGCATAATGAATAAGAACAAAAACCACAATTGAAACTTGGAAACTAATTAAACTTGAATACTTAAGAAAGAATGTACATTACAAATAAAAGTAAAGTGGAACTAAGAAAACTTGAAGGAAAATTTAGTAAACTCATTTTGTTACAACAATTTACAACTTGAAAGGAAACTAAGAGAATTTGAGGGAGAGAAGGGAAGGGAGCTCTAGAGAAGTGTTTGAGAGCTCCCCCCTTGGGGTGTGATTTATGAAGCTTGAAGACTTCTCTATTTATAGGGCTAAGAGGGAGGAATACTATGATGAAATTCAACACCACCATTCCTCCTTTAATACAACCCATAACTCCCACTTCATCTTGCCTATGTTAGTGTGGTTGGAATCAACTCCATCCCATACTTCTTTTGTTGCACCCCAAGCTTTCTTCACATGGGATTGCTAGTTTCTTCTTTTAGCATGGAGGTCTGGCTCTTTATTTGCTGCCAACCCATGTGCTGCTAGTCTTTGTTGCTGGCTAATAAAGTTCTTTTGCTGTTGCACATGTGTTGTTGGAAAAACGAATCCTCCTGAGCAGGGTTCAGTGTTGGACGGGCTGAGGACTCTAGATATGTTCAATTGGGCTGAAATTTGGATATGTTATAGTAGACACCCATTAGAACAACTTCTATGAACAATGTCTTCCCATCAGAGCAATACAAGTGTAAATTTCGGTCCTTGCAAGTTGACTGCCGAAAATATACTGGAATTGACTTCATTGCAGTCAGCTTGTGGGCTTGTTTTGGGCTTGATCTTCCCTCCTACAAAATCTGGAAAAATCTGGATCTTGAAGCTCTTTGAAGTATCTTTCCAAGCATATGCAGCCCAACTCAAGAAAATATCGGAAAGACCTTCACATGTCATTTTTGGCCCAGTAACGCAGATGCTGCCGAATTTGACCTTAAGCTGCCAAAACTTGTATAACTTTCTCTAGAAGACTCGGAATCATGAACCGTAAAATTCTCCAGAAACTAGACTTCCGCATCTTTCCAATGATGTATGGCTCATCATCTAGTTCTTCTTGAGCAAGTACAGTCCAATTCGTGAAGTTGACTGCTCTGCAGACACCGATGAGCCAACTTGTCTCCAAAATGCATTTAATGAGTCTCAAGCTTGTTACACTGAAACAGACACAAAACTTTTTAAAAGCACAAGTTTAACTCAAAAACATAACCAAATCATAAGTTAGAAGGATACAAAATGACATGTAATTATGCACCGATCAACGAACTTGAATTGTCCAATTTCTTACACCTATGGATTTCGATATCGAGCCAAAACTTGTGCAACATCATAATAAGGTGGGAGGAGTCATTCGGTGAGTTTTGGGTGAAATCCAAGCGCTAGAACTATGCAATACACCAACCACTCCATTTAAGGCACAAACTGAGTACGAACTTGAATTGTCCAATTTCTTACACCTATGGATTTCGGATCGAGCCCAAAACTTGTACGAACATCAAAATAAGTTGGGAGGAGTCATTCGGTGAGTTTTGAGTGAAATCCAAGCGCTACAACTACGCAATACACCAACCACTCCATTTAAAGCACAACTGAGTACGAAATTGAATTGTCCAATTTCTTACACCTATGGATTTCGGATCGAGCCCAAAACTTGTGGAACATCATAATAAGGTGGGAGGAGTCATTCGGTGAGTTTTGAGTGAAATCCAAGCGCTAGAACTATGCAATACACCAACCACTCCATTTAAAGCACAAACTGAGTACGAACTTGAATTGTCCAATTTCTTACACGTATGGATTCCGGATTAAAGAGACCAAAACTTGTGCAATATCATAATAAGGTGGGAGGAGTCATTCGGTGAGTTTTGAGTGAAATCCAAGCGCTAGAACTATGGAATACACCAACCACTCCATTTACGGCACAAACTGAGTACGAACTTGAATTGTCCAATTTGTATGACCTATGGATTTCGGATTCGAGCCCAAAACTTGTGCAACATCATTATAAGGGGGGAGGAGTCATTCAGTGAGTTTTGAGTGAAATCCAAGTGCTAGAACTATGCAATACACCAACCACTCCATTTAAGGCACAAACTGAAGTACGAACTTGAATTGTCCAATTTGTATGACCTATGGATTTCGGATTCGAGCCCAAAACTTGTGCAACATCATTATAAGGGGGTTGGAGTCATTCGGTGAGTTTTGAGTGAAATCCAAGTGCTAGAACTATGCAATACACCAACCACTCCATTTAAGGCACAAACTGAGTACGAACTTGAATTGTCCAATTTCTTACACCTATGGATTTCGGATGGAACCCAAAACTTGTGCAACATCATAATAAGGGGGGAGGAGTAATTCGGTGAGTTTTGAGTGAAATCCAAGTGCTAGAACTATGCAATACACCAACCACTCCATTTAAGGCACAAACTGAAGTACGAACTTGAATTGCCCAATTTCTTACACCTATGTATTTCGATTCGAGCCCAAAACTTGTGCGACATCATAATAAGGTGGGAGGAGTCATTCTGTGAGTTTTGAGTGAAATCCAAGCCCTAGAACTATGTGTTGCGTAGATACAGCTGCTCCAAAATTGATTCAACTGCATCCTCAACTTGTGATACTCGCAAGTGCACGAGCCGTTGGTGGTTTAGCGTATGTAAGTGTGAGGTCGATTCCACAGGGATTGGTGATTGAAGGATCCAACTCAATTTTCCTACACAAAACATAAATGAAAACAAAAGGAAATAAATAAAACAAGGAAGAAAGAAAATAACTAACTCAAGTAGATAAGTTCCCAAGTTCAATTAGATTAATGGATTGATTCTAGCTAATGTATGATTAGGCCATGGTGTTTGGTCCTAACCTTGTGTTCCTAATTCCCTAATTTGATCATTTGTTGTCTAACCTAAAACTAAGCATTAGGAACCCATTAAGCATAGAAGAACAATTTAAACAACCAAGCATGTATCTAATCCATGTTGTCGAATGTCCATACATACTCTTCCTATTCATAGTTCAATTCGAATTAAAGCATGGTGTATACTCTTAATTCAAACCAAGATAGCTAACATGCAAGCCTAAATGGTGATCAATCATTCAAACTAGCATATTAACTTATAAGCATAATGAATAAGCACATGAACCATAATTGAAACTTGGAAACTAATCAAACTAGAAACAAAAGAAAAGAATTTACATAATGAAAAGTAAAGTGGAACAAAGAAAAACTTAAGGAGAATTTCAGCACAAATATTTCATTACAACAATTGAAAACTAGAAAATGAAACTAAGAGAATTTGAGGGAGAGAAGGGAAGGGAGCTCTAGAGAAGTGTTTGAGAGCTCCCCCCTTGGGGTGTGTTTACAAGCATAGAGAACTTCCCTATTTATAGGCCTCGGGGAAGTGAAAAATCTGAATTCAATATGGCTAATGCATACAACACTTGAATTATAAAATCTGAAATGGTTGATGCACTTGTAATAGAAAATCTTGAATGGGTGATGCACTTGTATTAGAAAATCTTGAATGGTTGATGCACTTCACCAATTAATCCCACTAGCAGCCCTAGGTCATCTTCATGTCATCATGACCAAGCTTCCAACCAGAAATGATAGCTCATGCCTAGCTCATCATGACCAAGCATCCAACCAGCACATGCTGAGGTCAGCATGACCAGCAACTTCAAGGGCTTGCAACTTGGGCTTCTCTTAATCAAATTAGGACTTTAAGCACTCGAAATTGAAGTTCAGAATGTCTTCTTTCCAGCCATATGTTATTTGGGCCAATCCAAGGTCGGAGGAAAAAGTTAAGGCCGAAACAAATTGCTAACTCATTTTCCGCGCTGATAAGATCCATCCTGAGCATGGTTTTGTGTTTGCTAGGTAACGGACTCCAGATTTATCCAATGGGGCTGAATTTTGGATATGTTATAGTAAACACCCATTGGAACAACTTTCATGAAGAATGTGGCCTCATTCGAGCTATGTAGGTTGCTGAAACAAAGCTTGCAATATGACCTACGAAACTGGACAGGCAGGGGGCTGTAGCAAAAATGAGTTTGTCTTCAAGCTCTTCTTCCCTTCATCCAAATCAGGCCTTCACATGCTTGGATTGCATCATTTCCTATCCAAAGCCATCATTATTACCTAAATCTCAATTAACTGAAAGATACACACAAAAAGGATTAAAAGCACAAGTTTAACTCAAAAACATAACCAAATCATAAGCTAGAAGGGTACAAAATGATATACAATTATGAACCAATCAAATACCCCCAAACCTAGATTTTGCTAGTCCTCGAGCAAAACAACACAAAACAAAGTTAAAAACAAAATAAGAAGTTAACTAAACCACTTCCGCAGGTAACTCGATTGCATTTAGCGTATGCAACAAGCCTTTAAACCTCTAGGCATCCCTAGGAGGAGGAGTTGTGTCTCCTGAGGTTTTAACAATAAAATACCCACAAACGTTTTTCTAACTCTACAAAACAAAGTGGTTAGAAAACTTTACTAATTTTGTTAGTCTTTAAGCAAAATAAAATAAAAAACAAAAACAAAAATAATTACAAAAATAAAAATAAAAATAAAAATAAAACTCAAAACAATCTTTCCGAACATTTTCTGAAGAGAAATGACTTATGCACATGACTCAAAAACTCAATTTAGACATTATTTACAAGGCGGCAAAGTTCAAAACATAATATGCTCAAAGTGTAGTAGTGTGATTGCCAAATGCAACAAATTCTCCAATCTTAGTTTTCACACAATTTCAAAAATCATACCAAGCACAAATGCAACTTCAAATCTCACCAAAGTTGTCCTCTCACAAATGAATCACTCAGAAGAGGGCTACAATGCATCACTCAGTTATAAACATGAGATTAGAGTTAAACCATAAGGGACTTAACTCAAAATAGGAAGATGAAAAACTTGCATTAATATGATCTCAAGAAGGATGTCAAACACTTAAAAGTAGAAAAATGAATGCAATTCAACCATATGACATGTAAGATCAATTTAGGTCTTTAACATAGGTTGTAATGGGGCCAAGGGTGTAAGGTGAGTAAGAAATGAAAGGTATGGATAATACAAAGTCCAAGGAACTCAAAAATGTAAGAGCATAAAATAATTATTTACAAGACTTCGAATCATCAGGATTATATATTTTCTTTACATGATCAAAACTCCTTATACCTTCATTTACAATGATTTAAACTCCTTTCCAAACACCAATGAAACCCAAAAATGAAATTTCAATCAACTACCATTTAATCAGAACTTTTCTCTTTTCTTTCACCAATTGTGTGAAGTTCTATAATTTTTTTTAAAAAATGTAATATCCATTCCCAAACTTAGCATGAAAAACACATCCAAATTAGAGCTCATGAGTTCCTTAGAAAGGTAAATTCTTGTTTTTCGGGCTAAATCATGCTTAAGCAAATGATAAAATGAAAGAAAAAGTTTACAGGTAGGCTCAAAATGGTTAACAATGGAAAATCATGCTTAAGCATGCATAAGGTTAGCTTGAAAGGCACAAACGATCCAAAGGTGGCCTTAATATCATTTCTTAAATGTCATGAAATCAAATTACAAAAGAATGAATGATTTTTAAGTGTTCAACCAAATCAATGAATAATGAGATCAAACAACAACTTTGATGACAAGAAAATAAGAGTATGTGTATAACACTCATGAAATGAAGCACAAGGCTCAAAAGCTCACATTATATGGTTATATAAGTCTAATTTATGCTTCATACGATTCTTTAGATCATGCAAATCCTTTAATTGGAAAATTGTGAAACAAATGGCAAGTGCAAAGAAGGTTTCAAACATATCATGCTAGAAATGCCAAATTATTATTATTATTATTTTAATTTTTTAATTTTTTTTTTAAACAATAAAAAGTTACAAAAAAATAAAAAATAAATAAAATTCAATTTTCATTTAAGTCATGCAACATTTATCACAATCTCATCATATGTGTTCGGAAAGTGACTCAAAATTTAAAAAAATAATAATAATAAGAAAAAATAAATAAATTTACATGCTAAACTCCAATGCCCCCAAACCTAGAAATGAACATTGTCCTCAATGTTTAAAAATTAGGAACAAGCAATGTCATAACAAGAAATGAAAGTATTAAAGCAAATAAAAATAATAGCATACAAAAAGAAAATAATTACAAAATAAAAATTACAAAACAAACAAACAAATAAAAAGAATTGAAAACACTCAAAACGGTAAGCCCTAAATAGACGGTCTACGCAAACCAAAACCCAAACGATTGAAAACCCAACCCAAAAGAAAGTTAACCCACATTGAAACCTAAACAACGGTGAAAACCCGAAGCCCACATGTTAAATTTTTTATTATTTTTATTTTTATTTTTTTTAAATGAAACGTGAATTGGGAGCGCGAAGGCGGGATTTCTAAAAAGAAAGAGTGTGGTCCCTAATGCCTTGGTTCCTGGGAAGTCACTGGTAAAAGGGGTGAGGGACGTGTCTCGCAAGAGGAGGCAGCTGTCACATCCCCCAAGCCAGAATTATTGGCCTCGTAGGAAGGCGCGACGACTTTTTCATGTGAAGGTGGTGAAAGGTGAAAATGCAATTAAGGGAGGTTGGGAAATGGGTGCGGCGACATATAGAGATAAGTCGTAAGGGCCGCACAGAACTAGAACCGCATCGGCTCAGGTTTTAGCAGACTAAGTCTATAAAAAGCTAAAAAGAAATGGTGAAAAACACAAACTCAGAAACACACAAAAGAGAAACGAAAGAAAGAAGAAAAGCGAGTGAGAAATCAAATGGCCTCTAACTACCCATTTTCGTTGGATCTCAACCTAGCTCCACCGACTCAGACACGGGGTGAAGCGGCGGCACCAGGTATGGATGCCCTACTTTGCCTCCGCAAGGGGGCCTGTGGAGGTCAGCTGACTCAATACTCCTGGACAACGATGTTGCCATTGGAGTGGGCAGAAATCTAGTGACTCCTAAAGATATACGTGTGTTTGGGACAAGGGATGACAACCGAGTCACGAGTGATGCCCTGGCACTGAGCGTGAGAGTCCTGCATGTGTTGCAAGTTTGGGGCATCGCCTACTGCGAAATCCCATGAGGTAGAGATTCTGAAAGGTCAGTTAGCGGTGGAGCGAAGTATGGTTGAAGAGTGTCAGACTGCTATAAAAAGCTTGAAAAGGGAGAGGGCAAGGATAGTGGAGGTGAATCGACACCAGCTAGAAGTATTACGGGACGAGAATAAAAACCTATCAAAGATGGTAGAGTTGTATTCTCGTGACATGAGAAAGCAGCTGGAGGACCTAGACCGACCGGGTAAACGCAAGCAAGCAGATCGCGAGAGTAGTTATGCTCAAGCTAAGATTGCGATCTTTGGGAGCTCAAGTGGTGAGCCCCAAGAGGTTGTGCGTGAAGCCCCGGAAGAGGATAGCCAGAGGGCCAAACTCAAAGCTCCTATGGTCGAGACACCTAGTGCTATGAAGAAATGATTTCTACTGCATTTTTTATTTTATGTTGTTGTTTTTGTATTTTCGTTATTTTGTTTCGGAAATAAAAGAGGAAGGTTGCAGAAAGAAAAAAAAAAAGAAAAAGAAAACACGCTTCCTAACTAAAATAAAACAAAGACGACAAACGGGAAAAAGAAAGCACACTTCCCAAACTGAAATAAGACAAAGATAGCCGAAAGTAACGGGCAAAAACATAAAACACCAGAAAACACGGAAAAAAAGTAAAGCAAAGTGAAAGTTAATGTGCTCCCCCTTGAAGCGATTAGGTCGAGCATGCCCGGGAAATCCGAAATGGTGTTGGCTCTCTCTCATCAGCATATGCCTATTTAAACCACACCTCTGCAAGCGGATGATACCCAGCATTTCTTCCTGCAAACTCAAGGAAAAACATCAAAAAATTCAGAAGCAAAACAAATGGCATCTTCATGCACTCACCTTGATGATCTCAACCTTGAGCTATCCCTTGCACCACCAAATGCCCAGATAAGGGCTCTTCCAACCTCTGTCTTCCAAAACTCTTCATATCATCACGGCACTGCCTCAAACTCCTGAGGCAATACCGAACCTTCTGAGGCAATGCCGAACAGGTCAGTGCTGCCTGGGAACATTGATTGGCAGTAAGCTAACTCCAGCAGATCATCTGCATGTGGCACGTAGGTCTAACAAGATGGCGGTGGATGAGTCCCACGATTTAACTGCTCCAAGCGGTCTCGGCTACCAATTTGGGCATGCGACTCCTGGCGAGGACACGGGAGTGTGCCGCTCTCAGCGAGGAAGTGGCTTCTGTTGGATAGATTTTACTCTATCTATTTCTCGCAAGTACACGAACCAATTATAGTATAGGAATGCAAGCACGAGGTCGTTCCACAGAGACTTGGATGAAAGACACTTATTACTACTACTTAGACTCACAAGTAATCCTAAGACTAAACAGAATTTAAATGAGGTTGTGTTGAGTTTGTTTGGAGTAACAACTACAAAAAGGGAAAGCAAATAGCAAGTGACTGAAAACTACTAAAAGGGAATGCAAAATAGCAAGTGATCAGCAAGTAGATGTTTAGAAATTTAGAGAGAAAGGAGACAAGCACTAGGGTTTCAACTTCACCATGACAATCCAATTTCAAGCAACAAGTTAACAATCACCTAAGTTGATTACAATTTCTGGAGTTCGTTCTTTCTTATGTATGATTATCCATATGGTGTTTGGTTTTAATCAAGTACTCAGAAACACAACTTAGCTATGGTGTTTAGTCTAGGCTATGAATCTGAATCCATTAAGCTTAAGAAGAACACAAAAGAACCAAGTAAACATTTAAACATGGTGTTTGTCCTAAATGCATTACCCACTCATTCACTAATCGGTTCAAGAGTCATATGGTGTTTATGTAAACTTGAACAAGATAACCAACATGCATGTGTTCATAGTGGCCAGTTATTTAAACATGCATAAAGATTCAACTAAGAACAAGTGAATGAGACCAGAAATTAGAAGTAATCAACAAGAGTAACATTAACTTGAAAACATGAAATTGTCTTGTCAGGTTACATTGAAACCCTAGCTATGGATTTAGCTGCTCATAATGAGAAAGAAATTAAGACAGAAATGAGAAAACATAATGAATGCAATAAGAGTAGAAAAACCCCTTTTTTTGAAGTTCTTGTGGTGTCCAAGGCTTCTCCAAGTGCTTCTCCACGTCTAATGCTTCTCCAAGAGCTTCCTCACTTCTAGAAGGATGTATGAAGGATATGGAGGTGATTTGGGATGAGTTTGAGTGAGTGGTGATGGCTAAGAAAGATGAAATTCGTAGGGAAATGGAAGGAAGGTTTGCTGGAGCTGTTTTGGTGATTTGAGGCAATTTGGAGTGTTGGATTGATTTCTGGAGTGTTTAAGGATGGCTGGAGTGAATTGTGGGGTTGTGAATCCCAGGAATTGTTGTGATGAAAGTGTTTGGAATGGAAGTGGTATTTATAGGGAGAGGGAAGTGAGAAATCTGAATTGAATATGGCTAATGGACTCAACACTTGCATTAGATAATCAGAAATGGTTGCTCCACTTCACCACTAACTCCCACTAGCAGCCCTAGCTCATCCTCATGTCAGCATGACCAAGCTTCCATTCAGCAGCCCTAGCTCATCCTCATGTCAGCATGACCAAGCTTCCATTCAGAAACCAATAGCTCATGCCTAGCTCACCATGACCAAGCATGCAATGAGCTCATCTTCCTGTCAGCATGATGAACAACTTCTTGGGCTTACGAATTGGGCTTGGCTGAATCCAATGTCGACTTTAAGATGTCCATTTTTAAGTTCAGAATGTCATTGATCCAACCACACAGGTATTGGCCCAATCCAAGTTCAGATGAAGAAGATAGGTCCGAAATGAATTTCTAACTCAGTCTCCAGTTTTTGCACGTTTTTGCACCATTTTGCTTCAAATGCCTCAAGTGGTACCTAGAGCTCAATGAACTGAATAACAAACACAAAATGGATTAAAAGCACAAGTTTTACCTAAAAACATAACCAAACAATAGGGTAGAGTGTTACAAAATTATACATAAATATGCATTGATCAATACCCCAAACCTATATTTTGCTGGTCCTCAAGCAAAACTAAAACTTAAACACCACAAAACAACACACAAAACGAAACTTATTACACCATTTTCGTAGATGACACGATTGCATTTCAAAACTAACAGTTAAAGAATCACTTTTAAACAAACTAAGGAAAACCAATGAATGCACAATCACACTTTCAAAACTAATGGTATGCCACTTCAGATCTTCACACCAGGGTGTATAGTGTATTGCCACTGCAAAAAGAATTTCAGCATTGAAGTCACCATACTCAAATACTTAGATAGAAATCGCCTCAACTCTAGGTCTCACGGGTATCGCTCAAATCTTCACAAAGAAAAGAACCTAGGGTTTAGTTTCTCAACAAGCATATGTGAATGACGTTATGTAAAGGGAAACAAGATTTCACATATGAACTAATCATAAAACAAAAGCACGATTTCTGGAAATAAGATCTCAAGAAAGGAAATCAAATGCTAAGAACCAAGAAAGCATACATTGCATACCAGCACCCATGAACCGGACTTCCCCAAAGATCAGTTAGGTCTTAATCAAGCTTGTAATTTCAGGCTGAGGGTAGGGGTTATGAAAAGAGGGGAAATGAAAACTAAGAACTCAAGAACATGCCAAGAGTGCTTCTTCTTGCTGCAAGGTAAATGGCTACACTTGTGAATCTTGAAGGCAATGACTTGTGCTTCTTTGAACTGAATTTGAACTAAGAACATGTTTTGTTTTGTTTTTGTTTTTTTTTTTTTTCTAAACGAATTTGGCCCTCTTTTGCTTTTCTCCTTGAATTGCACTAGCACACTGATTCTCTCCATTTGTTTGGTATAACGCCCATCCTTGCTTCTTCATTTTGTTGAGATCTTGACATGTTCTCCAGTTATAGGGTATGGCTAAACATGGGATGGTATCTTAGATTAAGATACAAGGGTAGGAGTAATGTGGGTGATGAAAGAAAGGCTTAAGTGTTTGGATGCAAAATTGGGTAAAGGAAGCACACAAAGGGGAGGGATATCAAAGCCTTTTAGTGACTTAAACACACATAACCTACATCATATCAATGGGTACATCCTTTCCACAAATGTCAGCAAGCAACATAGCATCTGCAAAAGATCAAATAGTTCTTAGTATTCGATGAATATAATGAGATCAACATAAAAGGAATCTGGGAAGTTGTAAGAGTAGAAACAAATAAAACCCTCTCAAGGAATGGAATAGGCTCAAATCAGCTCACTAGGGTAGTCTCCACAATTCTTCTAAAGATATCTGAGTATGGCACCTTTGGACCGAAATTCCAATTGCATGACAGTGTGTATGGTAGAAATTCTGATGCAAACACTTCCATGGCAACACACTAGCAAAGAATTAGTGACAATGACATTTCATATACATCTTCATTAGTAAGCAAAAAGAAATCTTTCACTAAGACTCGGAAATTCAACAACAGACTCAAAAATTCAACAAGTTTCATCCCACACCCCAAACCTGAATGAAACATTGTCCTCAATGTTTAAAAGAAAGGAAACAAAATGCAAAAACCAAACGAAACATAAAACGCAAGAAAGGAATCAACTCTAAACTAAAACAAAAACAACAAAACCTGGTTGGGTTGCCAATAGTTAGGGTGTGGTGAACTCAAGAGAGTCCACAGTTCGTGTTTCCATTTCATCATCCAAGTATTGTTTCAATCGCTGCCCATTCACCTTGAAAGTTGTCATGTCCCTTAGGTTCTCAATCTCAACAGCTCCATGAGGGAAAACTTGAAGCACCTTGAATGGCCCCAGCCATCTAGATCTCAATTTACCTGGAAAGAGACGTAAACGTGAGTCATACAACAAAACTTTCATACCTGGCTTGAATTCTTTCCTGAGGATGGCCTTGTCATGATAGCGTTTGGTCCTCTCTTTGTAAATTTTTTCATTCTCATAAGCTTCGTTCCTTAGCTCCTCCAATTCATTGAGCTGCAATTTTCTGACATTCCCAGCTTCTTTGAGATCAAAATTGAACTTTTTAATTGCCCAATATGCTCGGTGCTCAAGCTCCATTGGTAGGTGACAAGCCTTCCCAAACACAAGTCTATAAGGGCTCATCCCGATAGGAGTCTTATAAGCTGTCCTATATGCCCAAAGTGCATCATTGAGTCGCAATGCCCAATCTTTTCGAGTAGGATTGACAGTTTTCTCCAAAATATTCTTGATCTCTCTATTGCTGATCTCGACTTGTCCGGAAGTTTGAGGATGATATGGAGTTGAAACTCGATGTGTGATATTGTATTTTTTCATTAAGGCCTCAAATGGTTTGTTACAGAAGTGGCTGCCACCATCACTAATAACAGCCCTAGGAGTTCCAAACCTAGTGAAAATCACATCTTTCAGGAATTTCAGAACAACTCTATGATCATTAGTCCTTGTAGCCAACGCCTCCACCCATTTGGATACATAATCTACAGCAACAAGAATGTAAGTATAACCCAAAGAGGAAGGAAAAGGTCCCATGAAATCTATACCCCATATGTCAAACAGCTCCACCACCAAAATGTTGTTCAGTGGCATCATATTCCTCCGGCTTATGTTTCCCATTCTTTGACACCTATCACATTTAGAACAGAAATAAAATGCATCTTTAAAAAGAGAGGGCCAAAAGAAACCAGATTGAAGAACCTTAGCTGCTGTTTTCTTGGCACCAAAATGACCTCCACATGCAAATTCATGACTAAACTTGAGTATGCTTTGCTGCTCATTCTCTGGGATACACCTCCTTATGATTTGGTCAGGGCCATGTTTGAACAGATATGGATCATCCCAGAAGTAATGTTTGGCTGTGGCAAGGAACTTTTTCCTTTCCTGAAAAGTTAGATCATCTCTCAAAACACCACTAGCAAGATAATTGACAAGATCAGCATACCATGGTTCTTGATCATCAATGGCAAATAGTTGTTCATCTGGAAAAGATTCATTGAGGGGCAAGACATCCTCAAACTTGTGGTTACCATCGATGAGACGAGAGAGATGATCAGCAACAACATTCTCACACCCTTTCTTATCTTGGATTTCTAAATCAAATTCTTGCAACAACAATACCCATCGAAGCAAGCGTGGCTTAGCATCCTTTTTGGTTAACAAGTACCTAAGTGCTGCATGGTCAGAATATACAATCACTTTAGAACCAACAAGATATGAACGAAACTTCTCTAAAGCAAAAATTACAGCAAGTAACTCCTTCTCATTGTTGAGTAATTGAGCTGAGCATCATTTAATGTCCGGCTCGCATAATAGATTACATGAGGGAGCTTATTCACTCTTTGACCTAGAACTGCACCAAGAGCATAATCAGAAGCATCACACATTAATTCAAAAGGTAATGACCAATCTGGTGCCTTGATAATTGGTGTCGATGTTAGTTCTAGTTTCAGAGTGTTAAATGCATTCAAACAATCTTTATCAAAGTTGAAAACAGAATCTTTAGCCAAAAGATTGCATAGAGGACGAGTGATTTTGGAGAAATCTTTAATGAAACGACGATAAAAACCTGCATGTCCTAGAAAACTCCTCACACCTTTCACTGAAGTAGGGGTTGGCAAATTAGAAATCAAATCAATCTTTGCTTTGTCTACCTCAATACCTTTGCTGGAAATAGCATGGCCTAACACAATACCTTGCTTCACCATGAAGTGACACTTCTCCCAATTCAGAATTAGATTAGTTTCCTGGCATCTTTTAAGCACTAATGACAAATGGTTAAGACAATCATCAAAAGAGGATCCAAAAACTGAAAAGTCATCCATAAATACCTCAATGAACCTCTCTATCATGTCTGAAAAGATAGCCATCATGCATCGTTGGAAGGTAGCTGGGGCATTGCATAACCCAAATGGCATTCGTCTATACGCAAAGGTTCCAAAGGGGCATGTGAATGTTGTCTTCTCTTGATCCTCCGGGGCTATTGCAATTTGATTGTAACCTGAAAAACCATCAAGGAAACAATAATGTGAGTGACCAGCTAGCCTTTCAAGCATTTGATCAATAAAAGGCAAAGGAAAGTGATCCTTTCTAGTAGCTGTGTTTAGCTTCCGATAATCAATGCAAATTCTCCATCCCGTGATGGGTCTTGTTGGCACCAGCTCATTGTCCTCATTCTTGACCACTGTGATGCCTGACTTCTTTGGGACAACTTGGATAGGACTCACCCATTTGCTATCTGAAATAGGATAAATGATTCCTACATCAAGTAATTTGAGTATTTCAGTTCTTACAACATCCTTCATATGTGGGTTGAGTCTCCTTTGGGGCTCACGAGTTGGCTTGGCATCCTCCATCAAAATTCGATGCATGCACATTGTAGGGCTTATTCCCTTGATATCTGCAATGGTCCATCCGATGGCATTCTTGTGCTCTCTCAAAACTGTAATCAACTTGTCCTCCTCTAATGGTGAAAGGTCAGAAGCTATAATGATGGGAAGGGTTTCTGTCTCACCAAGATAAACATATTTAAGGTGTTGTGGAAGAGGTTTTAGCTCAAGTTTAGGTGGCTTGACAATGGAGGGAACCAGTTTAGTGGTGGCAGGTGAAAACTTGTTGTGTAGATTCAGTTGCACCAAAATGAACTGCATCCTCAACTTGTGATACTCGCAAGTGCACGAGCCGTTGGTAGTTTAGCATATGTAAGTGCGAGGTCGATTCCACAGGGATTGGTGATTGAATGATCCAACTCAGTTTTCCTACACAAAACAGAAATGGAAACAAGAGAAACAAAACAAGAAGAAAGAAAAGAACTAAGACAAGATGGTGAGGTTTTAGAATCCACCCTAATTGTTCTAATCATGTTATGGCAGCAAGTAAACAAATCGATTCACTCATGAAGATGCTCACAAATAAGTCCATGGTGTTTGGATCAAATTGCATTGAACATCACAAGGACTCCAAGCATGGTGTTTACATTAGGAGACCTAGAAACCAAATCACATAAGTTGCTAATGGATGGAATGAAGATGATCCCCAAACCTTCCCAACAAGAGCATAACGCATAAAACCTTAGGTGATCAATCAAAGGATGCAAAACAGCTCCATTAAAATAGTGAAGAAGAATTCATGAATCAAATCAAACTTTATAAACTCAAACCATGATACAAGACTAGCAAGATGTTTATTAAAACTAATAACAGAAAAACAAAGTAAAACAAAGGAAATACAAGAAGAAAATAAAAGACAAAGGGAGGAGAAGAAGATAAGGACAGCATGCTAGAGATGGAAAAGAATCATCTCCATGGCTGCCAGGAGGCCAAAGCCTCCTAGCTGCTGCCTTCTCCCTTCTCTCCCTTTGTGACTCTCAACTTTCCCTCTCTTTGTGTACAATAGAAGTGTAAATGATGGATCTCAGGATCTCAGGATATGTGTTCTCTAAGCTCTCTAGAGACTCCCTATTTATAGGCACAAGGGTTAGGTGAATCAGATTATACAATTAGGTTCACCAACCACACAAATTTCACCTAACACACAATTACATTTAAAAACAATTAATCTTCTCTTTAGGCTTAGTATTGCAGCTCCCACTTCATCTTGTTTTATTCCCTTTGGCTGCTGCAACATTCCACCCAAATATAAGAAATGCATCTGCTTCACCTAACTTCCCCACTATCAATAACACATCATGCTTGGAGTCCTTGTGATGTTCAATGCAATTTGATCCAAACACCATGGACTTATTTGTGAGCATCTTCATGAGTGAATCGATTTGTTTACTTGCTGCCATAACATGATTAGAACAATTAGGGTGGATTCTAAAACCTCACCATCTTGTCTTAGTTCTTTTCTTTCTTCTTGTTTTGTTTCTCTTGTTTCCATTTCTGTTTTGTGTAGGAAAACTGAGTTGGATCATTCAATCACCAATCCCTGTGGAATCGACCTCGCACTTACATATGCTAAACTACCAACGGCTCGTGCACTTGCGAGTATCACAAGTTGAGGATGCAGTTCATTTTGGTGCAACTGAATCTACACAACAAGTTTTTGGCGCCGTTGCCGGGGATCGGTAACATTGTTCGATTCTATTTGGTTTTCCTACATTTTATTTATTTTTATCTTTTTCATAACTGGACAGTTTCATGTTTTAAAGTTAATGAGGATAATTGATAAGTTGTGTTTGTAGTCCAACGGACAAGGACAATTGCCTGACAAGCAAGAGAACTGGGTTTGAGTCCCAGCTTACACAACACAAAAGAGGTTCAAGTAGCATGTTGATTATTGCTAGTTTCTGGTTTCATTCACTTGCTCTTAATTAAATATCTTGTTCAAGTTTACATAAACACCATATGACTCTTGGACTGATTAGTGAATGGATGGGTAGATATTGAAGACAAACACCATGTTTAAATTCTACTTGGTTTTTTATTGTTCTTCTTGTTCTTAATGGGTTTGGAATTTGTGTTTAGACTAAACACCATAGCTAAATACTTGTTCTGAATACTTGATTACAACCACACACCAAATGGATAATCATATTTGAGAAAGAACGAACTCCATAAGCTAGTTTGATTTACTTTGATACTTGTTACTTTGAAGCATGGAATTAGATGTTTGTGGTGAAGTTGAATCCCTAATCTTGATGTTTTAGTTTAGTTTATCCTTTTCATTTATGTTATGGTTTCCTAATCCAACAAATCTGAAATTCTATTTCAAGTTTCCTTGTATTTCTTTAAGCATTTCTGAAGTAGCTCAATAAGAAAGAGGGAGAGAGAGGAGACAACCCAATCCATAGAAACATGGAGTATGGAGCAGCGGAGAAGTCGACCTCCAGCTGCTATGGCCAACCACTCTCCAGCTAATCACTTCAAAGGGAGCATTCCGATCATATCTCTTTCATTTGTATAATAATTGCTACTCATTCTTAGTTTTGTCTCATTTTCTGTTTTGTTTTTGTTAGGGTTTTCTTTTCCTTGATGTGGGAGAAACATGATGAGCAGTTGACCCAAATACTCAAAGAAGAACATGTGCTGCCATACTATGTGCATTTCCCTCTCATTGTCTTCAAGGGGAAGTTCTAAACTCTCTTTCTTTTATTTCTTTCATTTCATTCCTTTACCCTTGATTTCATATGCATTATTGTATGCTTTACATGGATTCAAACATTGAGGACAATGCATCATTTAAGTTTGGGGGTGCTGGAAAGTTTTTTTTAGTTTTTGTGTTTGTGTTGAAAACGTAGGCTTCTTCATTGCTACAAATTTTTTATTTTCTCCTGCTGTTTTGAAAGTTTGGTCCGCGTTGTGTTCTTCATTCTTTCATGCTGAATCCAACGACATAAAGAGCGTTAAATTTGACCAAGTGGTTTGAAAGTTACATGTCAAAACAGATTATATGTTGAAATTGAGCAGAACAGCAATTTGAAACCTCACGTTTTTCTTTTTCTGTTTCTTTTCTTTGAGTTCATTTTCAGTTTTCCTTCCCACACCAATGATAAATCATGTGTCTAACTTCTAATATGGCTCCTAGGAATTTGATAAGCATTGTGTTAGGTCTGAATCTTATTCTTTTGCTAGCTAAGTCTCACATAATTATGTTTGAGCTTTCTATGCATCTTTGTGTTAAGCTCATATTTTCATACATATACATGCCCAATTTACTTACTCATTTTGCTTAGTTTCTTAGATTTCTAAGTTATTTGCCTCTCTTTGTGTGTTTTGTAGGCCAAGAGAGAAAAAGAGCATAATTCATGCAATTCAAGCATGTTAAGGCCTCATTTGGATGCATGGAATACACTTGAGGCATTTGAAGCAAAATGGTGCAAAAACGTGCAAAAACTGGAGCCTGAGTTAGAAGTTCATTTCGGACTTAACTTCTTCACCCGAACTTGGATTGGGCCAATACTTGTGTGGTTGGATCAATGACATTCTGAACTTCAAAATGGACATCTTAAAGTCATCATTTGATTCAGCCCAACCCAATTCGTGAGCCCATGGAAATACACATCATGCTGACAGGAAGATGAGCTCATTGCATGCTTGGTCATGATGAGCTAGGCATGAGCTATTGGTTTCTGGATGGAAGCTTGGTCATGCTGACATGAGGATGAGCTAGGGCTGCTAGTGGGATTTAGTGGAGCAACCATTTCTGATTTTCTAATGCAAGTGTTGAGTCCATTAGCCATATTAAATTCAGATTTCCCACTCCCCTCTCCCTATAAATACCACTTCCATTCCACATTCAAGACATATCCTGAGATCCTGAGATCCATCATTTACACTTCTATTGTACACAAAGAGAGGGAAAGTTGAGAGTCACAAAGGGAGAGAAGGGAGAAGGCAGCAGCTAGGAGGCTTTGGCCTCCTGGCAGCCATGGAGATGATTCTTTTCCATCTCTAGCATGCTGTCCTTATCTTCTTCTCCTCCCTTTGTCTTTTATTTTCTTCTTGTATTTCCTTTGTTTTACTTTGTTTTTCTGTTATTAGTTTTAATAAACATCTTGCTAGTCTTGTATCATGGTTTGAGTTTATAAAGTTTGATTTGATTCATGAATTCTTCTTCACTATTTTAATGGAGCTGTTTTGCATCCTTTGATTGATCACCTAAGGTTTTATGCGTTATGCTCTTGTTGGGAAGGTTTGGGGATCATCTTCATTCCATCCATTAGCAACTTATGTGATTTGGTTTCTAGGTCTCCTAATGTAAACACCATGCTTGGAGTCCTTGTGATGTTCAATGCAATTTGATCCAAACACCATGGACTTATTTGTGAGCATCTTCATGAGTGAATCGATTTGTTTACTTGCTGCCATAACATGATTAGAACAATTAGGGTGGATTCTAAAACCTCACCATCTTGTCTTAGTTCTTTTCTTTCTTCTTGTTTTGTTTCTCTTGTTTCCATTTCTGTTTTGTGTAGGAAAACTGAGTTGGATCATTCAATCACCAATCCCTGTGGAATCGACCTCGCACTTACATATGCTAAACTACCAACGGCTCGTGCACTTGCGAGTATCACAAGTTGAGGATGCAGTTCATTTTGGTGCAACTGAATCTACACAATAAGTTTTTGGCGCCGTTGCCGGGGATTGGTAACATTGCTTGATTCGATTTGGTTTCCTACTTTTTATTTATTTTCATCTTTTTTTATAACTAGACAGTTTCATGTTTTAAAGTTAATGAGGTTAATTGACAAGTTGTGTTTGTAGTCCAACGGACAAGGACAATTGCCTGACAAGCAAGAGAACTGGGTTTGAGTCCCAGCTTACACAACACCAAAGAAAGGGTTCAAGTAGCATGTTGATTATTTCTGGTTTATGGTTTCATTCACTTGCTCTTAATTAAATATCTTGTTCAAGTTTACATAAACACCATATGACTCTTGGACCGAATAGTGAATGAATGGGTAGATATTGAAGACAAACACCATGTTTAAATTCTACTTGGTTCTTTATTGTTCTTCTTGTTCTTAATGGGTTTGGAATTTGTGTTTAGACTAAACACCATAGCTAAATACTTGTTCTGAATACTTGATTACAACCACACACCAAATGGATAATCATATTTGAGAAAGAACGAACTTCATAAGCTAATTTGATTTACTTTGATGCTTGTTACTTTGAAGCATGGAATTAGATGTTTGTGGTGAAGTTGAATCCCTAATCTTGATGTTTTAGTTTAGTTTATCATTTTCATTTAAGTTATGGTTTCCTAATCCAACAAATCTAAAAATTTGTTTCAAGTTTCCTTGTCTTTCTTTAAGCATTTCTGAAGTAGCTAAATAAGAAAGAGGGACAGAGAGGAGACAACCCAATCCATAGAAGCATGGAGTATGGAGCAGCGGAGTGTTCGGTTCACAATTGTATATCATTTTATACCCTTATAGCTTATGATTTAGTTATGTTTTTGAGTTAACCTTGTGCTTTTAACCTCTTTTGTGTTTGTCATTCAGTTCATTGAGCTCTAGGTATCACTTGAGGCATTTGAAGTAAAATGGTGAAAACAATGTGTAAAAACTGAAGAATGAGTTACAAATTCATTTCGAATATATCTTTTTCATCTGTGCTTGGATTGGGCCAATTTACGTGTGCATGGAAAGAAGACATTCTGAACTTGAAGATGGATAGCTCTAGCTCATCCATTGATTAATCCAAGCCCAATCCGTGAGCCCATCAAATTACACATCATGCTGACTTGCAGATGAGCTCATTGCTTGCTTGGTCATGCTGACATGAGGATGAGCTATTGGTTTCTGGATGGAAGCTTGGTCATGCTGACATGATGATGAGCTATGGCTGCTGGTGGGATTTGTTGGTGAAGTTCACCAACCATTTCTGATTATCTAATGCAAGTGTGTTAGGTAATTGCTATATTCAATTCTGATTTCTCACTTCCCTCCCCCTATAAATACCTCTTCAATTCCAGATTCAAGGTGTGCAAGTCTGGGATTCACAACCCCACAATTCAGCCATCCTTCACTCCATCCCCCCTCAAACACTTCCATCATTTTCCCAAACACATTCAGAAATTATCCTCAAACACTCTCACAATCCCAAACACTCCAGCAATCCTCTCTTCTATTTCCCTACGAATTTCATCTTTCTCAGCCATCACCACTCACTCAAACTCATTCCAAATCACCTCCATATCCTTCATACATCCTTCTAGACGTGAGAAAGCTCTTGGAGAAGCATTAGACGTGGAGAAGCACTTGGAGAAGCCTTGGACACCACAAGAACTTCAGAAAAGGGGTTTTTCTACTCTTATTGCATTCATTATGTTTTCTCATTTATGTCTTAATTTCTTTCTCATTATGAGCAGCTAAATCCATAGCTAGGGTTTCAATGTAACCTGACAACACAATTTCATGTTTTAAGTTAATGTTACCCTTTGTTGATTACTTCTAATTTTCTGGTCTCATTCACTTGTTCTTAGTTGAATCTTTATGCATGTTTAAATAACTGGCCATTATGAACACATGCATGTTGGTTATCTAGTTCAAGTTTACATAAACACCATATGACTCTTGAACCGATTAGTGAATGAGTGGGTAATGCATTTAGGACAAACACCATGTTTAAATGTTTACTTGGTTCCTTTGTGTTCTTCTTAAGCTTAATGGATTCAGATACATAACCTAGACTAAACACCATAGCTAAGTTGTGTTTTCTGAGTACTTGATTAAAACCAAACACCATATGGATAATCATACATAAGAAAGAACGAACTCCAGAAATTGTAATCAACTTAGGTGATTGTTAACTTGTAGCTTGAAATTGGATTGTCATGGTGAAGTTGAACCCCTAGTGCTTGTCTCCTTTGTCTCTAAATTTTCTAAACAACTACTTGCTTGTAACTTGCTATTTTGCATTCCCTTTTAGTAGTTTTCAGTCACTTGTTGTTTTGCATTTCCTTTGTGTAGTTTTCATTCCAACAAACTCAACAAAACTTCATTTAAATTCTGTTTAGTCTTAGAATTACTTGTGAGTCTAAGTAGTAGTAATAAGTGTTTTTCATCCAAGTCTCTCTGGAACGACCTCGTGCTTGCATTCCTATACTATAATTGGTTCGTGCACTTGCGAGAAATAGATAGAGTAAAATCTGTCCAACAAGAAAATGGCGCCGCTGCCGGGGACTTGATTAAGAGCCTTATTTCTATTGCTTACGTTCTTTAGTTTTTCTTTGTTTTCAGGTATTTGCATGTCGAGCAAACCGTTGCTTGAACAAGTTGTATCAGCGGTCAAGAAACACTCTCAATCCGGAACCATTAGGATCCAACCAATCCGTGGTACACAACAACCATCACTGGCTGAATTTGAACAAAGGGTTGTTAAAGCAAAGGAGGCAGCCATTGAATCTATTCTCAATCCCTTAGAAGCTGAAACCTCCAATTCAGCAAGCTCAGAAGAGTACTCTCTGTTCAACATCTTTAACTCAGATCAAGAAGAAGAGGAAGAAGAAAAGATGGCAGCTAATGACCAACTTGCTTTGGAGGATCTTGCTCAACCAATCATACCAAATTCACCTTCATGCATCTTGCTGTCCAGAGAAGCTAGAAACTATGAGCTTAAATCTTCTCACTTTCAAATGCTTCCTTCTTTTTATGGTTTACCTAACGAAGATCCTTTGGCTCACATTAAAGAATTTTATACTGTTGTTTGTACTTTGCCTTTGAAGGATGTGTCTGAAGCAAATCTGAAGATGAGGGTTTTCCCTTACACTTTGAAAGATAGAGCAAAGACTTGGTTTATGTCGTTAACCCCTGGATCACTAACCACTTGGGATGCTGTTGCTAAGAAGTTCTTGGAGAAGTTTTTCTCTGCCCAAAAGACAGCCACCTTGAGGTCCAAGATTTTCAACTTCTCACAACATGATGGCGAACCATTCAACGAATGCTTGGGAGCGTTTCAAAGGAACTCTAATGCAATGTCCACATCATGGGTTACCTCTATACTTACAAATGCAAATTTTTTATGATGGACTAACCGAAACTTGTCAATCTACTGTCAATAATGCTGCAGGTGGAGCTTTAAAGAAAAAGAATGCTCAAGAGTCATATGACATATTTGAGATGTTGGGATCCAATGCTCAACACAAAGATACAAGAGGTAAGGCTGGTATCTATGAGATTAGTCCTAACAATGAGCTTGCTTTACAGGTTGCTGGTTTACAAAGGAAGCTTGATGCTGTGCTCAATATGGTACCTAAAGCTCCTCAAGTTGAAGTTTGTGCTATTTGCAATTCTCAAGGACACTCAACTCACATGTGTTCAGCTAGTAATGCTTATCCTGAGTTTGTCCAAGAACAAGCCCACATGATGAATTCTTACAACCAAAGGCCAAGAAATGATCCCTTCTCAAACACTTATAATCCTGGTTGGAGGAATCACCCAAATTTCTCTTGGAGCAACAATCAAAATCAAAATCAAGCAAGTTCATCATTCCAGCCTAAACCAAGTTCATTGGAGGACACAGTCAAGATGTTGGCCCAAAATACTTTGCAATTCCAGCAAACTACTAATGGTGCTCTTCAACAACATTCTGCTGCCCTTACTAAGATGGAGATTCAATTGGGACAAATTGCTGATTCTTTGAACCAAAGAGAACCTGGAAAATTCCCTAGTCAGCCAAATGTGAATCCCAAGCATCATGAGCAAGCCAACGCAATCTCAGTTCTAGAAGTGGTAAGGTTATTGATAATAAAGTTGGCAAAGAAGTTACTAATCATGATGTTGTGAATGCAGGTGATGAACACAAGGAAGAGATGACACCAAAAGAAGAAATTCCCATTGGCACGTCAACAAGTTCACCTACATTGCACAAGGCCGAGAACCCTTATGTGCCACCAATTCCTTTTCCTGGACGTCTTGCTAAAAGCAAACAGGATAAGTCTTTTACTGAAATCTATGATATACTTAGTAAAGTCAATGTTAACTTGCCTTTGCTTGATGTGATCAGGAACATGCCAACTTATGCTAAATTTTTTAAGGAGTTGAACTCACACAAGAGAAGGTATAGTCCTCATGAGAAGGTGTTGGTGTCTGAAAATGTGAGTGCTGTCCTTCAAAGAAAACTTCCTCCTAAGCTCAAGGATCCAGGCAGTTTTACCATCGGCATAACCATTGGAGATAAACGAGTGGAGAAAGCCATGTTGGATTTAGGTGCAAGTATCAATCTAATGCCTTATTCAGTGTACCTGCAACTTGGTTTGGGAAAATTAAAATCCACCACACTGAGCTTACAACTTGCTGATCGCTAGTGAAATATCCTAGAGGTATAGTTGAAGATATTTTGGTTCAAGTTGATAAGCTAATATTGCCTGCTGATTTTGTAGTGATAGACATGGAAGATGCAACCATTCATGATCGTGAGCTGCCTATCTTGCTTGGAAGACCATTCATGGCCACAGCAAACACTCTTATTGATGTGAAAAATGGCATTCTGAAAATGACAGTCCTTGGCCAAACCATAGAATTCAAAGTGTTTGAATCCTTAACTCATCCTTCTAATTCACTTGATTGTTTTTCAATTGATTGTTTGGATTCCCTGGTTTTGTCTAAGTTTGTGCAGGCACAATCTGATGATGCTTTAGAAATTGTTTTGACACAACCTTTAGGTGAGCTTGATGATGAATCTGAGTTCCAAGAAGTGGTGGCTGCCCTAGAAGTGTTCCAGCCATTTCCACCAATTTCTGGGTTACCACTTGAGCCCCTTGATCCATGCTCTACAAAGTTGGAACCATCCAATGGCATGTTCAAAGGTACACCCCTTGCACACCTGAAGAAAAAGAAAAGGAAAAGGAAAAGGAAGAGGAGAAGAAGTTGGGTGAACTATCTTGAGGCGATTGATCCGAAACCCCCCAACTCATCATAGCTGATTGCATAATGTCTTGCCAAGACATTAACTAAGGCGCTTCTTGGGAGGCAACCCATGTGTTCAAGAAGAAGGTGTTTGTTAGCGGTCGACCTAATCGCATCAAGGGGGAGTTTTTCTCTAAACCTTCTTCTTAACTTTTCCCTTTATCATTTGCATGTTCTCAATCATCTTTTCTATGCTTTAACATTGAGGACAATGTTCAATTCAGGTCTGGGGGGAAGGTTTTCAATTTTCGTTCATTTATGTTTTCAGTTTTCTTTCATTGTGTTTTTCAGTTTTTGTTCATTTTTTTTAGAAGGTCATGCAATCAATATTATGGAGCTGCCATTGAGGTTTTCATATTAGAATTTTTGCACTTCACAAAGCTTTTGCTCTTAGAATTCTGGTGGCTAAAGTACCATGCTCAAATTCTTGAAGGAGAATAGTGGAGACTACCCTAGTGAGCCATATCGAGCCTAATCGCTTTCTTGAGAGGGTTTAAAGTGTTCTATTTCTCATCCATACTTATTTTCTTCAATTCACTCTAATTGATCTCATTGTTCCATTTTGATTGAATACTAAGGATGATTCTCTTTTGCAGATATCATGTGCTTGCTCTCATTCATGAATGAACTCATTGAAGTGATGCTAGGCTATGTGTGTATAACCATTTTGTGTGCTTTCTTTTCACCCTACCTATATGTGTGTTCCATCACCCCTCTTGAAGCCAAACACTTCAAGCCCTTTTCTTTTATCACCCTCATCATTTTCCCTACCTTTGTATCTCAATCTGAGATATTTAACCTCTTGTAGCCATACCCTATAACTTAGAAATATACCAAGGTGTGCCAAGATAAGTTTGAAGCAAGGAAGTTGCTGCCATGTGCCTAAATGAAAGATGATGTGAATATGTGCAATGAAGTTAAAGAAGATGCGGATCAAATCAGCAAATAAGAAAGATAAAGAGAAAGTGTGTTTTGATTTGATCTAAAGTGTGAAAAATAAGGTCTATGCCAGGTGGTACCATGAAGTTTGCAGCCATGCCATTATAAATCAATGATACCTTGCAGATCAATGAAGAATGCAACCTTGGTATGTTCTTAAGTTACTTGTTTTTCCTTCCAATTCTTCCATTTCCCACAACCTTAGCATTTCATTACAACCTTGTGAAAGACCTAGCTGATCTTTGAGGATGTATTCATGTGTGATGGTAAGTATGTGTGTATCTCTATTCTTAGTATTTGATTCCTTTCATGAGATCTAACCAAATTTGTGCTTCTATTTCATACACTCACTTATGCTTTCTTGAGAGAATTAAACCATAGGTTCTGAGTGATTGAGTGTTATCTGTGAGAATTAGAGTCGAAGCATGTTCTCTATTCAAGGTTTGAGTGTGCTTGCTTTGAAGCCGTGTGCCTTTGAGCTATAGCTTCCACTTGTACACACTGATTGATCACCTATTTTGGCAACTCTATGGTGTTGGAGGTATGACTAAAGTTTTCTTTCATTTTCATTAGTTGATTTCAAAGTTTGTTTTTCTAACCACTTTGTTTTGTAGAGTCAGTAAAGCGTTTATGGGTACCGTTTCTGTTAAACCCTTAGGAGACACAACTCCCCCTACTAGGGATGCCTAGAGGTTTAAAGGCTTGTTGCATATGCTCAATGCAATCGAGTTACCTGCGGAAGTGGTCTACTTAACTTCTTGTTTTTGTTTTGTTTTGTTTTGTTTTGCTCGAGGACTAGCAAAATCTAGGTCTGGGGGTATTTGTTCGGTTCACAATTGTATATCATTTTATACCCTTATAGCTTATGATTTAGTTATGTTTTTGAGTTAACCTTGTGCTTTTAACCTCTTTTGTGTTTGTCATTCAGTTCATTGAGCTCTAGGTATCACTTGAGGCATTTGAAGTAAAATGGTGAAAACAATGTGTAAAAACTGAAGAATGAGTTACAAATTCATTTCGAATATATCTTTTTCATCTGTGCTTGGATTGGGCCAATTTACGTGTGCATGGAAAGAAGACATTCTGAACTTGAAGATGGATAGCTCTAGCTCATCCATTGATTAATCCAAGCCCAATCCGTGAGCCCATCAAATTACACATCATGCTGACTTGCAGATGAGCTCATTGCTTGCTTGGTCATGCTGACATGAGGATGAGCTATTGGTTTCTGGATGGAAGCTTGGTCATGCTGACATGATGATGAGCTATGGCTGCTGGTGGGATTTGTTGGTGAAGTTCACCAACCATTTCTGATTATCTAATGCAAGTGTGTTAGGTAATTGCTATATTCAATTCTGATTTCTCACTTCCCTCCCCCTATAAATACCTCTTCAATTCCAGATTCAAGGTGTGCAAGTCTGGGATTCACAACCCCACAATTCAGCCATCCTTCACTCCATCCCCCCTCAAACACTTCCATCATTTTCCCAAACACATTCAGAAATTATCCTCAAACACTCTCACAATCCCAAACACTCCAGCAATCCTCTCTTCTATTTCCCTACGAATTTCATCTTTCTCAGCCATCACCACTCACTCAAACTCATTCCAAATCACCTCCATATCCTTCATACATCCTTCTAGACGTGAGAAAGCTCTTGGAGAAGCATTAGACGTGGAGAAGCACTTGGAGAAGCCTTGGACACCACAAGAACTTCAGAAAAGGGGTTTTTCTACTCTTATTGCATTCATTATGTTTTCTCATTTATGTCTTAATTTCTTTCTCATTATGAGCAGCTAAATCCATAGCTAGGGTTTCAATGTAACCTGACAACACAATTTCATGTTTTAAGTTAATGTTACCCTTTGTTGATTACTTCTAATTTTCTGGTCTCATTCACTTGTTCTTAGTTGAATCTTTATGCATGTTTAAATAACTGGCCATTATGAACACATGCATGTTGGTTATCTAGTTCAAGTTTACATAAACACCATATGACTCTTGAACCGATTAGTGAATGAGTGGGTAATGCATTTAGGACAAACACCATGTTTAAATGTTTACTTGGTTCCTTTGTGTTCTTCTTAAGCTTAATGGATTCAGATACATAACCTAGACTAAACACCATAGCTAAGTTGTGTTTTCTGAGTACTTGATTAAAACCAAACACCATATGGATAATCATACATAAGAAAGAACGAACTCCAGAAATTGTAATCAACTTAGGTGATTGTTAACTTGTAGCTTGAAATTGGATTGTCATGGTGAAGTTGTACCCCTAGTGCTTGTCTCCTTTGTCTCTAAATTTTCTAAACAACTACTTGCTTGTAACTTGCTATTTTGCATTCCCTTTTAGTAGTTTTCAGTCACTTGTTGTTTTGCATTTCCTTTGTGTAGTTTTCATTCCAACAAACTCAACAAAACTTCATTTAAATTCTGTTTAGTCTTAGAATTACTTGTGAGTCTAAGTAGTAGTAATAAGTGTTTTTCATCCAAGTCTCTGTGGAACGACCTCGTGCTTGCATTCCTATACTATAATTGGTTCGTGCACTTGCGAGAAATAGATAGAGTAAAATCTGTCCAACACGGAGAAGTCGACCTCCAGCTGCTATGGCCAACCACTCTCCAGCTAATCACTTCAATGGGAGCATTCCGATCATATCTCTTTCATTTGTATAATAACTGCTACTCATGCTTAGTTTTTTCTCGTTTTCTGTTTTGTTTTTGTTAGGGTTTTCTTTTCCTTGATGTGGGAGAAACATGATGAGCAGCGGACCCAAATACTCAAAGAAGAACATGTGCTGCCATACTATGTGCATTTCCCTCTCATTGTCTTCAATTGGAAGTTCTAAACTCTCTTTCTTTTATTTCTTTCATTTCATTCCTTTACCCTTGATTTCATGTGCATTGTATGCTTTACATGGATTCAAACATTAAGGACAATGCTTCATTTAAGTTTGGGGGTGCAGGAAAGTTTTTTTTAGTTTTTGTGTTTGTGTCTGAAAACGTAGGCTTCTTCATTGCTACAAAATTTGTATTTTCTGCTGCTGTTTTGAAAGTTTGGTCCGCGTTGTGTTCTTCATTTTTTCATGCTGAATCCAACGACATAAAGAACGTTAAATTTGACCAAGTGGTTTGAAAGTTACATGTCAAAACAGATTATATGTTGAAATTGAGCAGAACAGCAATTTGAAACCTCACGTTTTTCTTTTCTGTTTCTTTTCTTTGAGTCATTTTCAGTTTTCCTTCCCACACCAATGATAAATCTTGTGTCTAACTTCTAATATGGCTCTTAGGAATTTGATAAGCATTGTGTTACGTCTAAATCTTATTCTTTTGCTAGCTAAGTCTCACATAATTATGTTTGAGCTTTCTATGCACTTTAGCCATGATTATACAACTCTTGCATGTCTTACCCAATTGTATGCATTTTTGCTTGTGTGATTCACTGGAATGTTAAGTTTATAACTAAGATATGATTTAGGCCATCTTTGTTAAGCCTCTTTCTTTTTCCTCCATCAACCCATACAATATATATTCCATTGTAAACCCTTTTGTGCTCAAACACTTAGCCATTTCTTTCTATCACCTTATCATCCATTAAACATCCTATCATCTAGGGGACATGTCGAGTATGATTGTATTTGAGATTGTAATGTATTCAAGGCAACAAATGAGCTGAAAAAAAAATTTAAGAAAAAGAGAAAAGAAGTGTGGCCAATGTAGTCACGACCCTAGGGTGATATAAGGAGAAATCAAGGTGATCTAGGGTGAAGAGCCGCAAAATTGGGCCAAATATTATACAAAGTGTGTAAATGTCAAATTCAAATTGTGAAGTGATTCAATTGCAAAATCTGGTGTTGTGAGCTCTTCAATTTATGTGCCTTACATGTCAAATGTCAATGATCTTGTTTACATGTCACTCTACTTTGTTCTTTAGACCTAGTGTTTCCATATCCATTCTTTGTCTAACCATTATCATAACCCCATTACATCCATAAGTAAAGTCCTATTGATCTTGGTTTAGCTTGGCAAACTTGTGTTCATTCTTGCAGGGATTCATATCGTTGTTTGAGAAGCATGAGTTGTATCTTCATGGCTACTTCACACACACACCTTGAGCATGATTTTTGTGAGATTGTGGTAGCACTTGAATAATGTTTAGAACTTCCTTAGTGTTTGTTTTGTTCCTTGTTGAGCCATGTCTATGAAGTTTAAAATTTCTGCTCGGTTGGAAGGTTAACGTTTTTGTTTTTGTTTTGTTTTTGTTTTTTGTTTTGTTTAGACTAACAAATCTATTAAGTTTTTGACTACTTTGTTTTGTAGAGTCAGTAAAACGTTTGTGGGTATTGTATCTGTTAAACCCTCAGGAGACACAACTCCTCCTACTAGGGATGCCTAGAGGTTTAAAGGCTTGTTGCATACGCTCAATGCAATCGAGTTACCTACGAAAGTGGTCTAGTTAACTTCTTATTTTGTTTTGTTTTTCTTTGTTTTTCTTTTGTTTTGCTCGAGGACTAACAAAATCTAAGTTTGGGGGTGTGTTAAGCTCATATTTTCATACATATACATGCCCAATTTACTTACTCATTTTGCTTAGTTTCTTAGATTTCTAAGTTATTTGCCTCTCTTTGTGTGTTTTGTAGGCCAAGAGAGAAAAAGAGCATAATTCATGCAATTCAAGCATGTTAAGGCCTCATTTGGATGCATGGAATACACTTGAGGCATTTGAAGCAAAATGGTGCAAAAACGTGCAAAAACTGGAGCCTAAGTTAGAAGTTCATTTCGGACTTAACTTCTTCACCCGAACTTGGATTGGGCCAATACTTGTGTGGTTGGATCCATGCTTGGAGTCCTTGTGATGTTCAATGCAATTTGATCCAAACACCATGGACTTATTTGTGAGCATCTTCATGAGTGAATCGATTTGTTTACTTGCTGCCATAACATGATTAGAACAATTAGGGTGGATTCTAAAACCTCACCATCTTGTCTTAGTTCTTTTCTTTCTTCTTGTTTTGTTTCTCTTGTTTCCATTTCTGTTTTGTGTAGGAAAACTGAGTTGGATCATTCAATCACCAATCCCTGTGGAATCGAACCTCGCACTTACATATGCTAAACTACCAACGGCTCGTGCACTTGCGAGTATCACAAGTTGAGGATGCAGTTCATTTTGGTGCAACTGAATCTACACAACAGTGCCTGCACAAACTTAGACAAAACCAAGGAATCCAAACAATCAATTGAAAAACAATCAAGTGAATTAGAAGGATGAGTTAAGGATTCAAACACTTTGAATTCTATGGTTTGGCCAAGGACTGTCATTTTCAGAATGCCATTTTTCACATCAATAAGAGTGTTTGCTGTGGCCATGAATGGTCTTCCAAGCAAGATAGGCAGCTCACGATCATGAATGGGTGCATCTTCCATGTCTAACACTACAAAATCAGCAGGCAATATTAGCTTATCAACTTGAACCAAAATATCTTCAACAATACCTCTAGGATATTTCACTGAACGATCAGCAAGTTGTAAGCTGAGTGTGGTGGATTTTAATTTTCCCAAACCAAGTTGCAAGTACACTGAATAAGGCATTAGATTGATACTTGCACCTAAATCCAACATGGCTTTCTCAGCTCGTTTATCTCCAATGGTTATGCCGATGGTAAAACTACCTGGATCCTTGAGCTTAGGAGGAAGTTTCCTTTGAAGGACAGCACTCACATTTTCAGACACCAACACCTTTTCATGAGGGCTATACCTTCTCTTGTGTGAGTTCAACTCCTTAAAAAATTTAGCATAAGTTGGCATGTTCCTGATCACATCAAGCAAAGGCAAGTTAACATTGACTTTACTAAGTATATCATAGATTTCATTAAAAGACTTATCCTGTTTGCTTTTAGAAAGACGTCCAGGAAAAGGAATTGGTGGCACATAAGGGGTCTCGGCCTTGTGCAATGTAGGTGAAATTGTTGACTTTCCAATGGGAATTTCTTCTTTTGGTGTCGTCTCTTCCTTGTGTTCATCACCTGCATTCACAACATCATGATTAGTAACTTCTTTGCCAACTTTATTATCAATAACCTTACCACTTCTAGAACTGAGATTGCTTTGGCTTGCTCATGATGATTGGGATTCACATTTGGTTGGCTAGGGAATTTTCCTGGTTCTCTTTGGTTCAAAGCATCCGCAATTTGTCCCAATTGAATCTCCATCTTGGTAAGGGCAGCAGAATGTTGTTGAAGAGCACCATTAGTAGTTTGCTGGAATTGCAAAGTATTTTGGGCCAACATCTTGACTGTGTCCTCCAATGAACTTGGTTTAGGCTGGAATGATGAACTTGCTTGATTTTGATTTTGATTGTTGCTCCAAGAGAAATTTGGGTGATTCCTCCAACCTGGATTATAAGTGTTTGAGAATGGATCATTTCTTGGCCTTTGGTTGTAAGAATTCATCATGTGGGCTTGTTCTTGGACAAACTCAGGATAAGCATTACTAGCTGAACACATGTGAGTTGAGTGTCCTTGAGCATTGCAAATAGCACAAACTTCAACTTGAGGGGCTTTAGGTCCCATATTGAGCACAGCATCAAGCTTCCTTTGTAAACTAGCCACCTGCGAAGCAAGCTCATTGTTAGGACTAATCTCATAGATACCAGCCTTACCTCTTGTATCTTTGTGTTGAGCATTGGATCCCAACATCTCAAATATGTCATATGACTCTTGAGCATTCTTTTTCTTTAAAGCTCCACCTGCAGCATTATTGACAGTAGATTGACAAGTTTCGGTTAGTCCATCATAAAAAATTTGCATTTGTAAGTATAGGGGTAACCCGTGATGTGGACATTGCATTAGAGTTCCTTTGAAACGCTCCCAGCATTCATTGAATGGTTCGCCATCATGTTGTGAGAAGTTGAAAATCTTGGACCTCAAGGTGGCTGTCTTTTGGGCGGAGAAAAACTTCTCCAAGAACTTCTTAGCAACAGCATCCCAAGTGGTTAGTGATCCAGGGGCTAACGACATCAACCAAGTCTTTGCTCTATCTTTCAAAGTGTAAGGGAAGACCCTCATCCTCAGATTTGCTTCAGACACATCCTTCAAAGGCAAAGTACAAACAACAGGTATAAAATTCTTTAATGTGAGCCAAAGGATCTTCATTAGGTAAACCATAAAAAGAAGGAAGCATTTGAAAGTGAGAAGATTTAAGCTCATAGTTTCTAGCTTCTCTGGACAGCAAGATGCATGAAGGTGAATTTGGTATGATTGGTTGAGCAAGATCCTCCAAAGCAAGTTGGTCATGGGCTGCCATCTTTTCTTCTTCTTCTTCTTCTTGATCTGAGTTAAAGATGTTGAACAGAGAGTACTCTTCAGAGCTTGTTGAATTGGAGGTTTCGGCTTCTAAGGGATTGAGGATAGATTCAATGGCTGCCTCCCTTGCTTGATCAAGCCTTCGTTCAAATTCAGCCAGTGATGGTTGTTGTGTACCACGGATTGGTTGGATCCTAATGGTTCCGGATTGAGAGTGTTTCTTGACCGCTGATACAACTTGTTCAAGAAATGGTTTGCTCGACATGCAAATACCTGAAAACAAAGAAAAACTAAAGAAAGTAAGCAATAGAAATAAGACTCTTAGTCAAGTCCCCGGCAGCGGCGCCATTTTCTTGTTGGATAGATTTTACTCTATCTATTTCTCGCAAGTGCACGAACCAATTATAGTATAGGAATGCAAGCACGAGGTCGTTCCACAGAGACTTGGATGAAAGACACTTATTACTACTACTTAGACTCACAAGTAATCCTAAGACTAAACAGAATTTAAATGAGGTTGTGTTGAGTTTGTTTGGAGTAACAACTACAAAAAGGGAAAGCAAATAGCAAGTGACTGAAAACTACTAAAAGGGAATGCAAAATAGCAAGTGATCAGCAAGTAGATGTTTAGAAATTTAGAGAGAAAGGAGACAAGCACTAGGGTTTCAACTTCACCATGACAATCCAATTTCAAGCAACAAGTTAACAATCACCTAAGTTGATTACAATTTCTGGAGTTCGTTCTTTCTTATGTATGATTATCCATATGGTGTTTGGTTTTAATCAAGTACTCAGAAACACAACTTAGCTATGGTGTTTAGTCTAGGCTATGAATCTGAATCCATTAAGCTTAAGAAGAACACAAAAGAACCAAGTAAACATTTAAACATGGTGTTTGTCCTAAATGCATTACCCACTCATTCACTAATCGGTTCAAGAGTCATATGGTGTTTATGTAAACTTGAACAAGATAACCAACATGCATGTGTTCATAGTGGCCAGTTATTTAAACATGCATAAAGATTCAACTAAGAACAAGTGAATGAGACCAGAAATTAGAAGTAATCAACAAGAGTAACATTAACTTGAAAACATGAAATTGTCTTGTCAGGTTACATTGAAACCCTAGCTATGGATTTAGCTGCTCATAATGAGAAAGAAATTAAGACAGAAATGAGAAAACATAATGAATGCAATAAGAGTAGAAAAACCCCTTTTTCTGAAGTTCTTGTGGTGTCCAAGGCTTCTCCAAGTGCTTCTCCACGTCTAATGCTTCTCCAAGAGCTTCCTCACTTCTAGAAGGATGTATGAAGGATATGGAGGTGATTTGGGATGAGTTTGAGTGAGTGGTGATGGCTAAGAAAGATGAAATTCGTAGGGAAATGGAAGGAAGGTTTGCTGGAGCTGTTTTGGTGATTTGAGGCAATTTGGAGTGTTGGATTGATTTCTGGAGTGTTTAAGGATGGCTGGAGTGAATTGTGGGGTTGTGAATCCCAGGAATTGTTGTGATGAAAGTGTTTGGAATGGAAGTGGTATTTATAGGGAGAGGGAAGTGAGAAATCTGAATTGAATATGGCTAATGGACTCAACACTTGCATTAGATAATCAGAAATGGTTGCTCCACTTCACCACTAACTCCCACTAGCAGCCCTAGCTCATCCTCATGTCAGCATGACCAAGCTTCCATTCAGCAGCCCTAGCTCATCCTCATGTCAGCATGACCAAGCTTCCATTCAGAAACCAATAGCTCATGCCTAGCTCACCATGACCAAGCATGCAATGAGCTCATCTTCCTGTCAGCATGATGAACAACTTATTGGGCTTACGAATTGGGCTTGGCTGAATCCAATGTCGACTTTAAGATGTCCATTTTGAAGTTCAGAATGTCATTGATCCAACCACACAGGTATTGGCCCAATCCAAGTTCAGATGAAGAAGATAGGTCCGAAATGAATTTCTAACTCAGTCTCCAGTTTTTGCACGTTTTGCACCATTTTGCTTCAAATGCCTCAAGTGGTACCTAGAGCTCAATGAACTGAATAACAAACACAAAATGGATTAAAAGCACAAGTTTTACCTAAAAACATAACCAAACAATAGGGTAGAGTGTTACAAAATTATACATAAATATGCATTGATCAGCTTCCTTGAAGGCTATGGTGGCGGACCTCCAGAAGCGGCTCTATTGTGCCACTCAGCATGTGGAAGCACTGCAGAGGAAAAATGATGACCATGTAGAACTGCTGCAGATCCTACAAGTACGAGACAATAGAGGTAAGCCATGATGATGATGAAGACGAAGAAGAAGAAGAAGAAGAAGAAGAAGAAGTTTGTTTTTTTTGTTTTTTTTAATTTACTTGAATGTTTTTTTTTGTTTTTTTTGTTTTTTTGTTTTTTTGTTTTTAATGCAGTGTTTGAAATAAATAAAAAATGTGTTTCTAACACTCAGAAATAAACTAACTAATCATACCATAAAAACAAAAACAAAATAAAAAACAAAATAAAAACCACGACTAAACAAAATAAATACAAAAACTAACTTAACAAAACAAAAACAAAAACAAAATAAAAACAAAGACTAAATAGAAAATAAAAAAAACTTAGTTTAAAAACACACGAATATACAAGCAACTCACGGATGACCAGTTTAGGGCCTCAGAAAAACACAGCCAGGGGATCCGGGAAGGTTGGAGGGGTCACAATGGTCCCGCTTAAAACCCAAACTTCTTAGACACCGAAGGTGTCGCCTAAAGAACTCCTAGACACTGTATTGACGGAAGTGCTTACTGGAGTTACCATAAGTCAGCTCATATGAAAAATCTTTTTGAATTTTTGAATTTTGAATTTTTAGTTTTTAAGATAAGAGAAAAAAAAAATTAAGATAACAAACCATAAATGAAAATGAACTAAGTACTCTAAACAAACTCAAACAAATGACATAAATTGTTGTACTAAAAGAAACAAACCAAGAAATAAACAGAATTTAAAGAAAAGAAAGGATTGAAATGCTCCCCCTTGAAGCGATTAGGTCGAGTATGGATGCATTTGGAGGTCGCGACTTCTCCCACTGCTCCACACTTCCCATTCGTATGATTGAGGTTTCCATCTCTCTCCATTTTTATTAAGCTGTCATAAATTGCTAAAACAAACACACAAACTTGAAATGGAATCAAAAGGGTTAGGAAATAAAAGGAAAAACACACATCCAATTCCATGCTTCAAAGTAAGCAGCAAGGTAAATTAAACTAGTTTATGGAGTTCGTTCTTTCTCAAATATGATTATCCATATGGTGTGTGGTTTTAATCAAGTATTCAGAAAAAGTATTTAGCTATGGTGTTTAGTCTAAACACAAATTCCGAACCCATTAAGAACAAGAAGAACAATAAAGAACCAAGTAGAATTTAAACATGGTGTTTGTCTTCAATATCTACCTATTCATTCACTAATCAGTCCAAGAGTCATATGTTGTTTATGTAAACTTGAACAAGATATTTAATTAAGAACAAGTGAATGAAACCATAAACAAGAAATAACCAACATGCTACTTGAACCTCTTTTGTGTTGTGTAAGCTGGGACTCAAACCCAGTTCTCTTGCTTGTCAGGCAATTGTCCTTGTCCGTTGGACTACAAACACAACTTGACAATTAACGCCATTAACTTTAAAACATAAAACTGTCCAGTTATATACAAAAAATAAAAATAAAAAGTAGGAAAACCAAATAGAATCAAACAATGTTACCGATCCCCGGCAACGGCGCCAAAACTTGTTGCGTAGATACAGCTGCTCCAAAATTGATTCAACTGCATCCTCAACTTGTGATACTCGCAAGTGCACGAGCCGTTGGTGGTTTAGCGTATGTAAGTGCGAGGTCGATTCCACAGGGATTGGTGATTGAAGGATCCAACTCAATTTTCCTACACAAAACATAAATGAAAACAAAAGGAAATAAATAAAACAAGGAAGAAAGAAAATAACTAACTCAAGTAGATAAGTTCCCAAGTTCAATTAGATTAATGGATTGATTCTAGCTAATGTATGATTAGGCCATGGTGTTTGGTCCTAACCTTGTGTTCCTAATTCCCTAATTTGATCATTTGTTGTCTAACCTAAAACTAAGCATTAGGAACCCATTAAGCATAGAAGAACAATTTAAACAACCAAGCATGTATCTAATCCATGTTGTCGAATGTCCATACATACTCTTCCTATTCATAGTTCAATTCGAATTAAAGCATGGTGTATACTCTTAATTCAAACCAAGATAGCTAACATGCAAGCCTAAATGGTGATCAATCATTCAAACTAGCATATTAACTTATAAGCATAATGAATAAGAACATGAACCATAATTGAAACTTGGAAACTAATCAAACTAGAAACAAAAGAAAAGAATTTACATAATGAAAAGTAAAGTGGAACAAAGAAAAACTTAAGGAGAATTTCAGCACAAATATTTCATTACAACAATTGAAAACTAGAAAATGAAACTAAGAGAATTTGAGGGAGAGAAGGGAAGGGAGCTCTAGAGAAGTGTTTGAGAGCTCCCCCCCTTGGGGTGTGTTTACAAGCATAGAGAACTTCCCTATTTATAGGCCTAGGGGAAGTGAAAAATGTGAATTCAATATGGCTAATGCATACAACACTTGAATTATAAAATCTGAAATGGTTGATGCACTTGTAATAGAAAATCTTGAATGGGTTATGCACTTGTATTAGAAAATCTTGAATGGTTGATGCACTTCACCAATTAATCCCACTAGCAGCCCTAGGTCATCTTCATGTCACCATGACCAAGCTTCCAACCAGAAATGATAGCTCATGCCTAGCTCATCATGACCAAGCATCCAACCAGCACATGCTGAGGTCAGCATGACCAGCAACTTCAAGGGCTTACAACTTGGGCTTCTCTTAATCAAATTAGGACTTTAAGCACTCGAAATTGAAGTTCAGAATGTCTTCTTTCCAGACATATGTTATTTGGGCCAATCCAAGGTCGGAGGAAAAAGTTAAGGCCGAAACAAATTGCTAACTCATTTTCCGCGCTGATAAGATCCATCCTGCGCATGGTTCTGTGTTTGCTAGGTAACGGACTCCAGATTTATCCAATGGGGCTGAATTTTGGATATGTTATAGTAAACACCCATTGGAACAACTTTCATGAAGAATGTGGCCTCATTCGAGCTATGTAGGTTGCTGAAACAAAGCTTGCAATATGACCTACGAAACTGGACAGGCAGGGGGCTGTAGCAAAAATGAGTTTGTCATCAAGCTCTTCTTCCCTTCATCCAAATCAGGCCTTCACATGCTTGGATTGCATCATTTCCTATCCAAAGCCATCATTATTACCTAAATCTCAATTAACTGAAAGATACACACAAAAAGGATTAAAAGCACAAGTTTAACTCAAAAACATAACCAAATCATAAGCTAGAAGGGTACAAAATGATATACAATTATGAACCGATCACTATGCAATACACCAACCACTCCATTTAAGGCACAAACTGAGTACGAACTTGAATTGTCCAATTTGTATGGCCTATGGATTTCGATCGAGCCCAAAACTTGTTCAACATAATAATAAGGTGGGAGGAGTCATTCGGTGAGTTTTGAGTGAAATCCAAGCGCTAGAACTACGCAATACACCAACCACTCCATTTAAAGCACAAACTGAGTACGAACTTGAATTGTCCAATTCTTACACCTATGGATTTCGGATCGAGCCCAAAACTTTTGCAACATCATAATAAGGTGGGAGGAGTCATTCGGTGAGTTTTGAGTGAAATCCAAGCGCTAGAACTATGCAATACACCAACCACTCCATTTAAGGCACAAACTGAGTACGAACTTGAATTGTCCAATTTGTATGGCCTATGGATTTCGGATCGAGCCCAAAACTTGTGCAACATCATAATAAGGTGGGAGGAGTCATTCGGTGAGTTTTTAGTGAAATTCAAGCGCTAGAACGTTGCAATACACCAACGACTCCATTTAAGGCACAAACTGAGTACGAACTTGAATTGTCCAATTTCTTACACCTATGGATTTCGTATTCGAGCCCAAAACTTGTGAAACATCATAATAAGGTGGGAGCAGTCATTATGTGTGTTTTGAGTGAAATCCAAGTGCTAGAACTATGGAATACACCAACCACTCCATTTAAGGCACAAACGGAGTACGAACTTGAATTGTCCAATTTGTATGGCCTATGGATTTCGTAATTCGAGCCCAAAACTTGGACAACATCATAATAAGGTGGGTGGAGTCATTCGGTGAGATTTGAGTGAAATCCAAGCGCTAGAACTATGCAATACACCAACCACAACATTTAAGGCACAAACAGAGTACGAACTTGAATTGTCCAATTTGTATGGCCTATGGATTTCGGATTCGAGTCCAAAACTTGTGCAACATCATAATAAGGTGGGAGCAGTCGTTCGGTAAGTTTTGAGTGAAATCCAAGCGCTAGAACTATGCAATACACCAACCACTCCATTTAAGGCACAAACTGAGTACGAACTTGAATTGTCCAATTTCTTACACCTATGGATTTCGGTAATCGAGCCCAAAACTTGTGCAACATCATAATAAGGTGGGAGGAGTCATTCGGTGAGTTTTGAGTGAAATCCAAGCGCTAGAACTATGCAATACACCAACCACTCCATTTAAGGCACAAACTGAGTACGAACTTGAATTGTCCAATTTGTATGGCCTATGGATTTCGAATCGGGCCCAAAACTTGTGGAACGTCATAATAAGGTGGGAGGAGTCATTCGGTGAGTTTTGAGTGAAATCCAAGCGCTAGAACTATGCAATACACCAACCACTCCATTTAAGGCACAAACTGAGTACGAACTTGAATTGTCCAATTTGTATGGCCTATGGATTTCGGATCGAGCCCAAAACTTGGACAACATCATAATAAGGTGGGTGGAGTCATTCGGTGAGATTTGAGTGAAATCCAAGCGCTAGAACTATGCAATACACCAACCACTCCATTTAAGGCACAAACTGAGTACGAACTTGAATTGTCCAATTTGTATGGCCTATGGATTTCGGATCGAGCTCAAAACTTGTGGAACATCAAAATAAGGTGGGAGGAGTCATTCGGTAAGTTTTGAGTGAAATCCAAGCGCTAGAACTATGCAATACACCAACCACTCCATTTAAGGCACAAATAGAGTACGAACTTGAATTGTCCAATTTGTATGGCCTATGGATTTCGGATCGAGCCCAAAACTTGTGCAACATCATAATAAGGTGGGAGGAGTCATTCGGTAAGTTTTGAGTGAAATCCAAGCGCTAGAACTATGCAATACACCAACCACTCCATTTAAGGCACAAACTGAGTACGAACTTGAATTGTCCAATTTCTTACACCTATGGATTTCGGATATCGAGCCCAAAACTTGTGCAACGTCATAATAAGGTGGGAGGAGTCATTCGGTGAGTTTTGAGTGAAATCCAAGTGCTAGAACGATGCAATACGCCAACCACTCCATTTAAGGCACAAATAGAGTACGAACTTGAATTGTCCAATTTGTATGGCCTATGGATTTCGATATCGAGCCCAAAACTTGTGCAACATCATAATAAGGTGGGAGGAGTCATTCGGTAAGTTTTGAGTGAAATCCAAGCGCTAGAACTATGCAATACACCAACCACTCCATTTAAGGCACAAACAGAGTACGAACTTGAATTGTCCAATTTCTTACACCTATGGATTTCGTATTCGAGCCCAAAACTTGTGCAACATCATAATAAGGTGGGAGGAGTCATTCGGTGAGTTTTGAGTGAAATCCAAGCGCTAGAACTATGCAATACACCAACCACTCCATTTAAGGCACAAACTGAGTACGAACTTGAATTGTCCAATTTGTATGGCCTATGGATTTCGGATCGAGCTCAAAACTTGTGGAACATCAAAATAAGGTGGGAGGAGTCATTCGGTAAGTTTTGAGTGAAATCCAAGCGCTAGAACTATGCAATACACCAACCACTCCATTTAAGGCACAAACTGAGTACGAACTTGAATTGTCCAATTTGTATGGCCTATGGATTTCCAATTCAAGTCCAAAACTTGTGCAACATCATAATAAGGTGGGTGGAGTCATTCGGTAAGTTTTGAGTGAAATCCAAGCGCTAGAACTATGCAATACACCAACCACTCCATTTAAGGCACAAACAGAGTACGAACTTGAATTGTCCAATTTCTTACACCTATGGATTTCGTATCGAGCCCAAAACTTGTGCAACATCATAATAAGGTGGGAGGAGTCATTCGGTGAGTTTTGAGTGAAATCCAAGCGCTCGAACTATGCAATACACCAACCACTCCATTTAAGGCACAAACTGAGTACGAACTTGAATTGTCCAATTTGTATGGCCTATGGATTTCGGATCGAGCTCAAAACTTGTGGAACATCAAAATAAGGTGGGAGGAGTCATTCGGTAAGTTTTGAGTGAAATCCAAGCGCTAGAACTATGCAATACACCAACCACTCCATTTAAGGCACAAACTGAGTACGAACTTGAATTGTCCAATTTGTATGGCCTATGGATTTCGATTAAGTCCAAAACTTGTGCAACATCATAATAAGGTGGGTGGAGTCATTCGGTAAGTTTTGAGTGAAATCCAAGCGCTAGAACTATGCAATACACCAACCACTCCATTTAAGGCACAAACAGAGTACGAACTTGAATTGTCCAATTTCTTACACCTATGGATTTCGATTCGAGCCCAAAACTTGTGCAACATCATAAGAAGGTGGGAGGAGTCATTCGGTGAGTTTTGAGTGAAATCCAAGCGCTAGAACTATGCAATACACCAACCACTCCATTTAAGGCACAAACGGAGTACGAACTTGAATTGTCCAATTTGTATGGCCTATGGATTTCGATTCGAGCCCAAAACTTGGACAACATCATAATAAGGTGGGTGGAGTCATTCGGTGAGATTTGAGTGAAATCCAAGCGCTAGAACTATGCAATACACCAACCACAACATTTAAGGCACAAACAGAGTACGAACTTGAATTGTCCAATTTGTATGGCCTATGGATTTCGGAATTCGAGTCCAAAACTTGTGCAACATCATAATAAGGTGGGAGGAGTCATTCGGTAAGTTTTGAGTGAAATCCAAGCGCTAGAACTATGCAATACACCAACCACTCCATTTAAGGCACAAACTGAGTACGAACTTGAATTGTCCAATTTCTTACACCTATGGATTTCGATTCGAGCCCAAAACTTGTGCAACATCATAATAAGGTGGGAGGAATCATTCGGTGAGTTTTGAGTGAAATCCAAGCGCTAGAACTATGCAATACACCAACCACTCCATTTAAGGCACAAACTGAGTACGAACTTGAATTGTCCAATTTGTATGGCCTATGGATTTCGATATCGAGCCCAAAACTTGTGGAACGTCATAATAAGGTGGGAGGAGTCATTCGGTGAGTTTTGAGTGAAATCCAAGCGCTAGAACTATGCAATACACCAACCACTCCATTTAAGGCACAAACTGAGTACGAACTTGAATTGTCCAATTTGTATGGCCTATGGATTTCGATTCGAGCCCAAAACTTGGACAACATCATAATAAGGTGGGTGAAGTCATTCGGTGAGATTTGAGTGAAATCCAAGCGCTAGAACTATGCAATACACCAACCACTCCATTTAAGGCACAAACTGAGTACGAACTTGAATTGTCCAATTTGTATGACCTATGGATTTCGGATCCAGCCCAAAACTTGTGGAACATCAAAATAAGGTGGGAGGGGTCATTCGGTGAGTTTTGAGTGAAATCCAAGCGCTAGAACCATGCAATACGCCAACCACTCCATTTAAGGCACAAACAGAGTACGAACTTGAATTGTCCAATTTCTTACACCTATGGATTTCGATCGAGCCAAAAACTTGTGCAACATCATAATAAGGTGGGAGGAGTCATTCGATAAGTTTTGAGTGAAATCCAAGCGCTAGAACTATGCAATACACCAACCACTCCATTTAAGGCACAAACTGAGTACGAACTTGAATTGTCCAATTTCTTACACCTATGGATTTCGATTTCGAGCCCAAAACTTGTGCAACGTCATAATAAGGTGGGAGGAGTCATTCGGTGAGTTTTGAGTGAAATCCAAGTGCTAGAACGATGCAATACACCAACCACTCCATTTAAGGCACAAACAGAGTACGAACTTGAATTGTCCAATTTCTTACACCTATGGATTTCCTATTCGAGCCCAAAACTTGTGCAACATCATAATAAGGTGGGAGGAGTCATTCGGTGAGTTTTGAGTGAAATCCGAGCGCTAGAACTATGCAATACACCAACCACTCCATTTAAGGCACAAACTGAGTACGAACTTGAATTGTCCAATTTGTATGGCCTATGGATTTCCAATTCGAAGTCCAAAACTTGTGCAACATCATAATAAGGTGGGAGGAGTCATTCGGTAAGTTTTGAGTGAAATCCAAGCGCTAGAACTATGCAATACACCAACCACTCCATTTAAGGCACAAACTGAGTACGAACTTGAATTGTCCAATTTCTTACACCTATGGATTTCGGATCGAGCCCAAAACTTGTGCAACGTCATAATAAGGTGGGAGGAGTCATTCGGTGAGTTTTGAGTGAAATCCAAGTGCTAGAACGATGCAATACGCCAACCACTCCATTTAAGGCACAAATAGAGTACGAACTTGAATTGTCCAATTTGTATGGCCTATGGATTTCGGATCGAGCCCAAAACTTGTGCAACATCATAATAAGGTGGGAGGAGTCATTCGGTAAGTTTTGAGTGAAATCCAAGCGCTAGAACTATGCAATACACCAACCACTCCATTTAAGGCACAAACAGAGTACGAACTTGAATTGTCCAATTTCTTACACCTATGGATTTCGATATAGAGCCCAAAACTTGTGCAACATCATAATAAGGTGGGAGGAGTCATTCGGTGAGTTTTGAGTGAAATCCAAGCGCTAGAACTATGCAATACACCAACCACTCCATTTAAGGCACAAACTGAGTACGAACTTGAATTGTCCAATTTGTATGGCCTATGGATTTCGGATTAATCGAGTCCAAAACTTGTGCAACATCATAATAAGGTGGGAGGAGTCATTCGGTAAGTTTTGAGTGAAATCCAAGCGCTAGAACTATGCAATACACCAACCACTCCATTTAAGGCACAAACTGAGTACAAACTTGAATTGTCCAATTTCTTACACCTATGGATTTCGGATTCGAGCCCAAAACTTGTGTGTTAAGCTCTTATTTTCATACATATACATGCCCAATTTACTTACTCATTTTGCTTAGTTTCTTAGTATTTTGTGTTATTTGCCTCTCTTTGTGTGTTTTGTAGGCCAAGAGAGCAAAAGAGCACAATTCATGAAATCCATGCATATTAAGGGCTGATTGGCATGAGAGGAATACACTTGAGGCATTTGAAGCAAAATGGTGCAAACGTGCAAAAACTGGAGCCTGAGTTAGAAGTTCATTTCGGACTTATCTTCTTCATCCGAATTTGTATGGCCTATGGATTTCGTATCGAGCCCAAAACTTGTGGAACATCATAATAAGGTGGGAGGAGTCATTCGGTGAGTATTGAGTGAAATCCAAGCGCTAGAACGATGCAATACGCCAACCACTCCATTTAAGGCACAAACAGAGTACGAACTTGAATTGTCCAATTTGTATGGCCTATGGATTTCGGATTCGAGGCCAAAACTTGGACAACATCATAATAAGGTGGGTGGAGTCATTCGGTGAGATTTGAGTGAAATCCAAGCGCTAGAACTATGCAATACACCAACCACTCCATTTAAGGCACAAACTGAGTACGAACTTGAATTGTCCAATTTCTTACACCTATGGATTTCGATTCGAGCCCAAAACTTGTGCAACATCATAATAAGGTGGGAGGAGTCATTCGGTGAGTTTTGAGTGAAATCCAAGCGCTAGAACTATGCAATACACCAACCACTCCATTTAAGGCACAAACTGAGTACGAACTTGAATTGTCCAATTTGTATGGCCTATGGATTTCGGATTCAAGTCCAAAACTTGTGCAACATCATAATAAGGTGGGAGGAGTCATTCGGTAAGTTTTGAGTGAAATCCAAGCGCTAGAACTATGCAATACACCAACCACTCCATTTAAGGCACAAACTGAGTACAAACTTGAATTGTCCAATTTCTTACACCTATGGATTTCGATCGAGCCCAAAACTTGGACAACATCATAATAAGGTGGGTGGAGTCATTCGGTGAGATTTGAGTGAAATCCAAGCGCTAGAACTATGCAATACACCAACCACAACATTTAAGGCACAAACAGAGTACGAACTTGAATTGTCCAATTTGTATGGCCTATGGATTTCGATTCGAGTCCAAAACTTGTGCAACATCATAATAAGGTGGGAGGAGTCATTCGGTAAGTTTTGAGTGAAATCCAAGCGCTAGAACTATGCAATACACCAACCACTCCATTTAAGGCACAAACTGAGTACGAACTTGAATTGTCCAATTTCTTACACCTATGGATTTCGTATTCGAGCCCAAAACTTGTGCAACATCATAATAAGGTGGGAGGAATCATTCGGTGAGTTTTGAGTGAAATCCAAGCGCTAGAACTATGCAATACACCAACCACTCCATTTAAGGCACAAACTGAGTACGAACTTGAATTGTCCAATTTGTATGGCCTATGGATTTCGAATCGAGCCCAAAACTTGTGGAACGTCATAATAAGGTGGGAGGAGTCATTCGGTGAGTTTTGAGTGAAATCCAAGCGCTAGAACTATGCAATACACCAACCACTCCATTTAAGGCACAAACTGAGTACGAACTTGAATTGTCCAATTTGTATGGCCTATGGATTTCGGATCGAGCCCAAAACTTGGACAACATCATAATAAGGTGGGTGAAGTCATTCGGTGAGATTTGAGTGAAATCCAAGCGCTAGAACTATGCAATACACCAACCACTCCATTTAAGGCACAAACTGAGTACGAACTTGAATTGTCCAATTTGTATGACCTATGGATTTCGGATCCAGCCCAAAACTTGTGGAACATCAAAATAAGGTGGGAGGGGTCATTCGGTGAGTTTTGAGTGAAATCCAAGCGCTAGAACCATGCAATACGCCAACCACTCCATTTAAGGCACAAACAGAGTACGAACTTGAATTGTCCAATTTCTTACACCTATGGATTTCGAATCGAGCCAAAAACTTGTGCAACATCATAATAAGGTGGGAGGAGTCATTCGATAAGTTTTGAGTGAAATCCAAGCGCTAGAACTATGCAATACACCAACCACTCCATTTAAGGCACAAACTGAGTACGAACTTGAATTGTCCAATTTCTTACACCTATGGATTTCGATCGAGCCCAAAACTTGTGCAACGTCATAATAAGGTGGGAGGAGTCATTCGGTGAGTTTTGAGTGAAATCCAAGTGCTAGAACGATGCAATACACCAACCACTCCATTTAAGGCACAAACAGAGTACGAACTTGAATTGTCCAATTTCTTACACCTATGGATTTCGATTCGAGCCCAAAACTTGTGCAACATCATAATAAGGTGGGAGGAGTCATTCGGTGAGTTTTGAGTGAAATCCGAGCGCTAGAACTATGCAATACACCAACCACTCCATTTAAGGCACAAACTGAGTACGAACTTGAATTGTCCAATTTGTATGGCCTATGGATTTCTAATTCGAGTCCAAAACTTGTGCAACATCATAATAAGGTGGGAGGAGTCATTCGGTAAGTTTTGAGTGAAATCCAAGCGCTAGAACTATGCAATACACCAACCACTCCATTTAAGGCACAAACTGAGTACGAACTTGAATTGTCCAATTTCTTACACCTATGGATTTCGAATTCGAGCCCAAAACTTGTGCAACGTCATAATAAGGTGGGAGGAGTCATTCGGTGAGTTTTGAGTGAAATCCAAGTGCTAGAACGATGCAATACGCCAACCACTCCATTTAAGGCACAAATAGAGTACGAACTTGAATTGTCCAATTTGTATGGCCTATGGATTTCGTATCGAGCCCAAAACTTGTGCAACATCATAATAAGGTGGGAGGAGTCATTCGGTAAGTTTTGAGTGAAATCCAAGCGCTAGAACTATGCAATACACCAACCACTCCATTTAAGGCACAAACAGAGTACGAACTTGAATTGTCCAATTTCTTACACCTATGGATTTCGATTCGAGCCCAAAACTTGTGCAACATCATAATAAGGTGGGAGGAGTCATTCGGTGAGTTTTGAGTGAAATCCAAGCGCTAGAACTATGCAATACACCAACCACTCCATTTAAGGCACAAACTGAGTACGAACTTGAATTGTCCAATTTGTATGGCCTATGGATTTCGGTAATTCGAGTCCAAAACTTGTGCAACATCATAATAAGGTGGGAGGAGTCATTCGGTAAGTTTTGAGTGAAATCCAAGCGCTAGAACTATGCAATACACCAACCACTCCATTTAAGGCACAAACTGAGTACAAACTTGAATTGTCCAATTTCTTACACCTATGGATTTCGGATTCGAGCCCAAAACTTGTGTGTTAAGCTCTTATTTTCATACATATACATGCCCAATTTACTTACTCATTTTGCTTAGTTTCTTAGTATTTTGTGTTATTTGCCTCTCTTTGTGTGTTTTGTAGGCCAAGAGAGCAAAAGAGCACAATTCATGAAATCCATGCATATTAAGGGCTGATTGGCATGAGAGGAATACACTTGAGGCATTTGAAGCAAAATGGTGCAAACGTGCAAAAACTGGAGCCTGAGTTAGAAGTTCATTTCGGACTTATCTTCTTCATCCGAATTTGTATGGCCTATGGATTTCGGATCGAGCCCAAAACTTGTGGAACATCATAATAAGGTGGGAGGAGTCATTCGGTGAGTATTGAGTGAAATCCAAGCGCTAGAACGATGCAATACGCCAACCACTCCATTTAAGGCACAAACAGAGTACGAACTTGAATTGTCCAATTTGTATGGCCTATGGATTTCGGATTCGAGGCCAAAACTTGGACAACATCATAATAAGGTGGGTGGAGTCATTCGGTGAGATTTGAGTGAAATCCAAGCGCTAGAACTATGCAATACACCAACCACTCCATTTAAGGCACAAACTGAGTACGAACTTGAATTGTCCAATTTCTTACACCTATGGATTTCGAATTCGAGCCCAAAACTTGTGCAACATCATAATAAGGTGGGAGGAGTCATTCGGTGAGTTTTGAGTGAAATCCAAGCGCTAGAACTATGCAATACACCAACCACTCCATTTAAGGCACAAACTGAGTACGAACTTGAATTGTCCAATTTGTATGGCCTATGGATTTCGGATTCGAGTCCAAAACTTGTGCAACATCATAATAAGGTGGGAGGAGTCATTCGGTAAGTTTTGAGTGAAATCCAAGCGCTAGAACTATGCAATACACCAACCACTCCATTTAAGGCACAAACTGAGTACAAACTTGAATTGTCCAATTTCTTACACCTATGGATTTCGTATTCGAGCCCAAAACTTGTGTGTTAAGCTCTTATTTTCATACATATACATGCCCAATTTACTTACTCATTTTGCTTAGTTTCTTAGTATTTTGTGTTATTTGCCTCTCTTTGTGTGTTTTGTAGGCCAAGAGAGCAAAAGAGCACAATTCATGAAATCCATGCATATTAAGGGCTGATTGGCATGAGAGGAATACACTTGAGGCATTTGAAGCAAAATGGTGCAAACGTGCAAAAACTGGAGCCTGAGTTAGAAGTTCATTTCGGACTTATCTTCTTCATCCGAATTTGTATGGCCTATGGATTTCGGATCGAGCCCAAAACTTGTGGAACATCATAATAAGGTGGGAGGAGTCATTCGGTGAGTATTGAGTGAAATCCAAGCGCTAGAACGATGCAATACGCCAACCACTCCATTTAAGGCACAAACAGAGTACGAACTTGAATTGTCCAATTTTATGGCCTATGGATTTCGGATCGAGGCCAAAACTTGGACAACATCATAATAAGGTGGGTGGAGTCATTCGGTGAGATTTGAGTGAAATCCAAGCGCTAGAACTATGCAATACACCAACCACTCCATTTAAGGCACAAACAGAGTACGAACTTGAATTGTCCAATTTGTATGGCCTATGGATTTCGGATCGAGCCCAAAACTTGGACAACATCATAATAAGGTGGGTGGAGTCATTCGGTGAGATTTGAGTGAAATCCAAGAGCTAGAACTATGCAATACACCAACCACTCCATTTAAGGCACAAACTGAGTACGAACTTGAATTGTCCAATTTGTATGGCCTATGGATTTCGGATCGAGCTCAAAACTTGTGGAACATCAAAATAAGGTGGGAGGAGTCATTCGGTAAGTTTTGAGTGAAATCCAAGCGCTAGAACTATGCAATACACCAACCACTCCATTTAAGGCACAAACTGAGTACGAACTTGAATTGTCCAATTTGTATGGCCTATGGATTTCAATTCGAGTCCAAAACTTGTGCAACATCATAATAAGGTGGGTGGAGTCATTCGGTAAGTTTTGAGTGAAATCCAAGCGCTAGAACTATGCAATACACCAACCACTCCATTTAAGGCACAAACAGAGTACGAACTTGAATTGTCCAATTTCTTACACCTATGGATTTCGGATCGAGCCCAAAACTTGTACAACATCATAAGAAGGTGGGAGGAGTCATTCGGTGAGTTTTGAGTGAAATCCAAGCGCTAGAACTATGCAATACACCAACCACTCCATTTAAGGCACAAACGGAGTACGAAGTTGAATTGTCCAATTTGTATGGCCTATGGATTTCGGATTCGAGCCCAAAACTTGGACAACATCATAATAAGGTGGGTGGAGTCATTCAGTGAGATTTGAGTGAAATCCAAGCGCTAGAACTATGCAATACACCAACCACAACATTTAAGGCACAAACAGAGTACGAACTTGAATTGTCCAATTTGTATGGCCTATGGATTTCGGATCGAGTCCAAAACTTGTGCAACATCATAATAAGGTGGGAGGAGTCATTCGGTAAGTTTTGAGTGAAATCCAAGCGCTAGAACTATGCAATACACCAACCACTCCATTTAAGGCACAAACTGAGTACGAACTTGAATTGTCCAATTTCTTACACCTGTGGATTTCGATTCGAGCCCAAAACTTGTGCAACATCATAATAAGGTGGGAGGAGTCATTCGGTGAGTTTTGAGTGAAATCCAAGCGCTAGAACTATGCAATACACCAACCACTCCATTTAAGGCACAAACTGAGTACGAACTTGAATTGTCCAATTTGTATGGCCTATGGATTTCGGATCGAGCCCAAAACTTGTGGAACGTCATAATAAGGTGGGAGGAGTCATTCGGTGAGTTTTGAGTGAAATCCAAGCGCTAGAACTATGCAATACACCAACCACTCCATTTAAGGCACAAACTGAGTACGAACTTGAATTGTCCAATTTGTATGGCCTATGGATTTCGGATCAAGCCCAAAACTTGGACAACATCATAATAAGGTGTGTGAAGTCATTCGGTGAGATTTGAGTGAAATCCAAGCGCTAGAACTATGCAATACACCAACCACTCCATTTAAGGCACAAACTGAGTACGAACTTGAATTGTCCAATTTGTATGGCCTATGGATTTCGGATTCGAGCCCAAAACTTGGACAACATCATAATAAGGTGGGTGGAGTCATTCGGTGAGATTTGAGTGAAATCCAAGCGCTAGAACTATGCAATACACCAACCACTCCATTTAAGGCACAAACTGAGTACGAACTTGAATTGTCCAATTTGTATGGCCTATGGATTTCGGATCGAGCTCAAAACTTGTGGAACATCAAAATAAGGTGGGAGGAGTCATTCGGTAAGTTTTGAGTGAAATCCAAGCGCTAGAACTATGCAATACACCAACCACTCCATTTAAGGCACAAACTGAGTACGAACTTGAATTGTCCAATTTGTATGGCCTATGGATTTCGGATCAAGTCCAAAACTTGTGCAACATCATAATAAGGTGGGTGGAGTCATTCGGTAAGTTTTGAGTGAAATCCAAGCGCTAGAACTATGCAATACACCAACCACTCCATTTAAGGCACAAACAGAGTACGAACTTGAATTGTCCAATTTCTTACACCTATGGATTTCGGATCGAGCCCAAAACTTGTACAACATCATAAGAAGGTGGGAGGAGTCATTCGGTGAGTTTTGAGTGAAATCCAAGCGCTAGAACTATGCAATACACCAACCACTCCATTTAAGGCACAAACGGAGTACGAAGTTGAATTGTCCAATTTGTATGGCCTATGGATTTCGATCGAGCCCAAAACTTGGACAACATCATAATAAGGTGGGTGGAGTCATTCGGTGAGATTTGAGTGAAATCCAAGCGCTAGAACTATGCAATACACCAACCACAACATTTAAGGCACAAACAGAGTACGAACTTGAATTGTCCAATTTGTATGGCCTATGGATTTCGGATTCGAGTCCAAAACTTGTGCAACATCATAATAAGGTGGGAGGAGTCATTCGGTAAGTTTTGAGTGAAATCCAAGCGCTAGAACTATGCAATACACCAACCACTCCATTTAAGGCACAAACTGAGTACGAACTTGAATTGTCCAATTTCTTACACCTGTGGATTTCGGATCGAGCCCAAAACTTGTGCAACATCATAATAAGGTGGGAGGAGTCATTCGGTGAGTTTTGAGTGAAATCCAAGCGCTAGAACTATGCAATACACCAACCACTCCATTTAAGGCACAAACTGAGTACGAACTTGAATTGTCCAATTTGTATGGCCTATGGATTTCGAATTCGAGCCCAAAACTTGTGGAACGTCATAATAAGGTGGGAGGAGTCATTCGGTGAGTTTTGAGTGAAATCCAAGCGCTAGAACTATGCAATACACCAACCACTCCATTTAAGGCACAAACTGAGTACGAACTTGAATTGTCCAATTTGTATGGCCTATGGATTTCGGATCGAGCCCAAAACTTGGACAACATCATAATAAGGTGTGTGAAGTCATTCGGTGAGATTTGAGTGAAATCCAAGCGCTAGAACTATGCAATACACCAACCACTCCATTTAAGGCACAAACTGAGTACGAACTTGAATTGTCCAATTTGTATGGCCTATGGATTTCGATTCGAGCCCAAAACTTGGACAACATCATAATAAGGTGGGTGGAGTCATTCGGTGAGATTTGAGTGAAATCCAAGCGCTAGAACTATGCAATACACCAACCACTCCATTTAAGGCACAAACTGAGTACGAACTTGAATTGTCCAATTTGTATGGCCTATGGATTTCGGATCGAGCTCAAAACTTGTGGAACATCAAAATAAGGTGGGAGGAGTCATTCGGTAAGTTTTGAGTGAAATCCAAGCGCTAGAACTATGCAATACACCAACCACTCCATTTAAGGCACAAACTGAGTACGAACTTGAATTGTCCAATTTGTATGGCCTATGGATTTCGATATTGAAGTCCAAAACTTGTGCAACATCATAATAAGGTGGGTGGAGTCATTCGGTAAGTTTTGAGTGAAATCCAAGCGCTAGAACTATGCAATACACCAACCACTCCATTTAAGGCACAAACAGAGTACGAACTTGAATTGTCCAATTTCTTACACCTATGGATTTCGTATCGAGCCCAAAACTTGTACAACATCATAAGAAGGTGGGAGGAGTCATTCGGTGAGTTTTGAGTGAAATCCAAGCGCTAGAACTATGCAATACACCAACCACTCCATTTAAGGCACAAACGGAGTACGAAGTTGAATTGTCCAATTTGTATGGCCTATGGATTTCGATCGAGCCCAAAACTTGGACAACATCATAATAAGGTGGGTGGAGTCATTCGGTGAGATTTGAGTGAAATCCAAGCGCTAGAACTATGCAATACACCAACCACAACATTTAAGGCACAAACAGAGTACGAACTTGAATTGTCCAATTTGTATGGCCTATGGATTTCGGATTCGAGTCCAAAACTTGTGCAACATCATAATAAGGTGGGAGGAGTCATTCGGTAAGTTTTGAGTGAAATCCAAGCGCTAGAACTATGCAATACACCAACCACTCCATTTAAGGCACAAACTGAGTACGAACTTGAATTGTCCAATTTCTTACACCTGTGGATTTCGGATCGAGCCCAAAACTTGTGCAACATCATAATAAGGTGGGAGGAGTCATTCGGTGAGTTTTGAGTGAAATCCAAGCGCTAGAACTATGCAATACACCAACCACTCCATTTAAGGCACAAACTGAGTACGAACTTGAATTGTCCAATTTGTATGGCCTATGGATTTCGGATCGAGCCCAAAACTTGTGGAACGTCATAATAAGGTGGGAGGAGTCATTCGGTGAGTTTTGAGTGAAATCCAAGCGCTAGAACTATGCAATACACCAACCACTCCATTTAAGGCACAAACTGAGTACGAACTTGAATTGTCCAATTTGTATGGCCTATGGATTTCGGATCGAGCCCAAAACTTGGACAACATCATAATAAGGTGTGTGAAGTCATTCGGTGAGATTTGAGTGAAATCCAAGCGCTAGAACTATGCAATACACCAACCACTCCATTTAAGGCACAAACTGAGTACGAACTTGAATTGTCCAATTTGTATGGCCTATGGATTTCGGATCGAGCCCAAAACTTGGACAACATCATAATAAGGTGGGTGGAGTCATTCGGTGAGATTTGAGTGAAATCCAAGCGCTAGAACTATGCAATACACCAACCACTCCATTTAAGGCACAAACTGAGTACGAACTTGAATTGTCCAATTTGTATGGCCTATGGATTTCGGATCGAGCTCAAAACTTGTGGAACATCAAAATAAGGTGGGAGGAGTCATTCGGTAAGTTTTGAGTGAAATCCAAGCGCTAGAACTATGCAATACACCAACCACTCCATTTAAGGCACAAACTGAGTACGAACTTGAATTGTCCAATTTGTATGGCCTATGGATTTCGATTCGAGTCCAAAACTTGTGCAACATCATAATAAGGTGGGTGGAGTCATTCGGTAAGTTTTGAGTGAAATCCAAGCGCTAGAACTATGCAATACACCAACCACTCCATTTAAGGCACAAACTGAGTACGAACTTGAATTGTCCAATTTCTTACACCTATGGATTTCGGATCGAGCCCAAAACTTGTGCAACATCATAATAAGGTGGGAGGAGTCATTCGGTGAGTTTTGAGTGAAATCCAAGCGCTAGAACTATGCAATACACCAACCACTCCATTTAATGCACAAACTGAGTACGAACTTGAATTGTCCAATTTGTATGGCCTATGGATTTCGGATCGAGCCCAAAACTTGTGCAACGTCATAATAAGGTGGGAGGAGTCCTTCGGTGAGTTTTGAGTGAAATCTAAGCGCTAGAACTATGCAATACACCAACCACTCCATTTAAGGCACATACTGAGTACGAACTTGAATTGTCCAATTTGTATGGCCTATGGATTTCGATCGAGCCCAAAGCTTGGACAACATCATAATAAGGTGGGTGGAGTCATTCGGTGAGATTTGAGTGAAATCCAAGCGCTAGAACTATGCAATACACCAACCACTCCATTTAAGGCACAAACTGAGTACGAACTTGAATTGTCCAATTTGTATGGCCTATGGATTTCGGATCGAGCTCAAAACTTGTGGAACATCAAAATAAGGTGGGAGGAGTCATTCGGTAAGTTTTGAGTGAAATCCAAGCGCTAGAACTATGCAATACACCAACCACTCCATTTAAGGCACAAACTGAGTACGAACTTGAATTGTCCAATTTGTATGGCCTATGGATTTCGGATTCGAGTCCAAAACTTGTGCAACATCATAATAAGGTGGGTGGAGTCATTCGGTAAGTTTTGAGTGAAATCCAAGCGCTAGAACTATGCAATACACCAACCACTCCATTTAAGGCACAAACAGAGTACGAACTTGAATTGTCCAATTTCTTACACCTATGGATTTCGGATTCGAGCCCAAAACTTGTACAACATCATAAGAAGGTGGGAGGAGTCATTCGGTGAGTTTTGAGTGAAATCCAAGCGCTAGAACTATGCAATACACCAACCACTCCATTTAAGGCACAAACGGAGTACGAAGTTGAATTGTCCAATTTGTATGGCCTATGGATTTCGGATCGAGCCCAAAACTTGGACAACATCATAATAAGGTGGGTGGAGTCATTCGGTGAGATTTGAGTGAAATCCAAGCGCTAGAACTATGCAATACACCAACCACAACATTTAAGGCACAAACAGAGTACGAACTTGAATTGTCCAATTTGTATGGCCTATGGATTTCGGATCGAGTCCAAAACTTGTGCAACATCATAATAAGGTGGGAGGAGTCATTCGGTAAGTTTTGAGTGAAATCCAAGCGCTAGAACTATGCAATACACCAACCACTCCATTTAAGGCACAAACTGAGTACGAACTTGAATTGTCCAATTTCTTACACCTGTGGATTTCGTATCGAGCCCAAAACTTGTGCAACATCATAATAAGGTGGGAGGAGTCATTCGGTGAGTTTTGAGTGAAATCCAAGCGCTAGAACTATGCAATACACCAACCACTCCATTTAAGGCACAAACTGAGTACGAACTTGAATTGTCCAATTTGTATGGCCTATGGATTTCGATATCGAGCCCAAAACTTGTGGAACGTCATAATAAGGTGGGAGGAGTCATTCGGTGAGTTTTGAGTGAAATCCAAGCGCTAGAACTATGCAATACACCAACCACTCCATTTAAGGCACAAACTGAGTACGAACTTGAATTGTCCAATTTGTATGGCCTATGGATTTCGGATTCGAGCCCAAAACTTGGACAACATCATAATAAGGTGTGTGAAGTCATTCGGTGAGATTTGAGTGAAATCCAAGCGCTAGAACTATGCAATACACCAACCACTCCATTTAAGGCACAAACTGAGTACGAACTTGAATTGTCCAATTTGTATGGCCTATGGATTTCGATTCGAGCCCAAAACTTGGACAACATCATAATAAGGTGGGTGGAGTCATTCGGTGAGATTTGAGTGAAATCCAAGCGCTAGAACTATGCAATACACCAACCACTCCATTTAAGGCACAAACTGAGTACGAACTTGAATTGTCCAATTTGTATGGCCTATGGATTTCGGATCGAGCTCAAAACTTGTGGAACATCAAAATAAGGTGGGAGGAGTCATTCGGTAAGTTTTGAGTGAAATCCAAGCGCTAGAACTATGCAATACACCAACCACTCCATTTAAGGCACAAACTGAGTACGAACTTGAATTGTCCAATTTGTATGGCCTATGGATTTCGGATTCGAGTCCAAAACTTGTGCAACATCATAATAAGGTGGGTGGAGTCATTCGGTAAGTTTTGAGTGAAATCCAAGCGCTAGAACTATGCAATACACCAACCACTCCATTTAAGGCACAAACTGAGTACGAACTTGAATTGTCCAATTTCTTACACCTATGGATTTTCGGATCGAGCCCAAAACTTGTGCAACATCATAATAAGGTGGGAGGAGTCATTCGGTGAGTTTTGAGTGAAATCCAAGCGCTAGAACTATGCAATAGACCAACCACTCCATTTAATGCACAAACTGAGTACGAACTTGAATTGTCCAATTTGTATGGCCTATGGATTTCGGATCGAGCCCAAAACTTGTGCAACGTCATAATAAGGTGGGAGGAGTCCTTCGGTGAGTTTTGAGTGAAATCTAAGCGCTAGAACTATGCAATACACCAACCACTCCATTTAAGGCACATACTGAGTACGAACTTGAATTGTCCAATTTGTATGGCCTATGGATTTCGAATTCGAGCCCAAAGCTTGGACAACATCATAATAAGGTGGGTGGAGTCATTCGGTGAGATTTGAGTGAAATCCAAGCGCTAGAACTATGCAATACACCAACCACTCCATTTAAGGCACACACTAAGTACGAACTTGAATTGTCCAATTTGTATGGCCTATGGATTTCGGATTCGAGCCCAAAACTTGTGGAACATCATAATAAGGTGGGAGGAGTCATTCGGTGAGTTTTGAGTGAAATCCAAGCGCTAGAACTATGCAATACGCCAACCACTCCATTTAAGGCACAAACATAGTACGAACTTGAATTGTCCAATTTGTATGGCCTATGGATTTCGATTCGAGGCCAAAACTTGTGCAACATCATAATAAGGTGGGAGGAGTATCATTCGGTGAGTTTTGAGTGAAATCCAAGCGCTAGAACTATGCAATACACCAACCACTCCATTTAAGGCACAAACTGAGTACGAACTTGAATTGTCCAATTTGTATGGCCTATGGATTTCGGATCGAGCCCAAAACTTGTGGAACATCAAAATAAGGTGGGAGGAGTCATTCGGTGAGTTTTGAGTGAAATCCAAGCGCTAGAACGATGCAATACGCCAACCACTCCATTTAAGGCACAAACAGAGTACGAACTTGAATTGTCCAATTTCTTACACCTATGGATTTCGGATCTAGCCCAAAACTTGTGCAACATCATAATAAGGTGGGAGGAGTCATTCGGTAAGTTTTGAGTGAAATCCAAGCGCTAGAACTATGCAAAACACCAACCACTCCATTTAAGGCACAAACTTAGTACGAACTTGAATTGTCCAATTTCTTACACCTATGGATTTCGATTCGAGCCCAAAACTTGGACAACATCATAATAAGGTGGGTGGAGTCATTCGGTGAGATTTGAGTGAAATCCAAGCGCTAGAACTATGCAATACACCAACCACTCCATTTAAGGCACAAACAGAGTACGAACTTGAATTGTCCAATTTGTATGGACTATGGATTTCGGATGGAGTCCAAAACTTGTGCAACATCATAATAAGGTGGGAGGAGTCATTCGGTAAGTTTTGAGTGAAATCCAAGCGCTAGAACTATGCAATACACCAACCACTCCATTTAAGGCACGAACTGAGTACGAACTTGAATTGTCCAATTTCTTACACCTATGGATTTCGTATCGAGCCCAAAACTTGTGCAACATCATAATAAGGTGGGAGGAGTCATTCGGTGAGTTTTGAGTGAAATCCAAGTGCTAGAACGATGCAATACGCCAACCACTCCATTTAAGGCACAAATAGAGTACGAACTTGAATTGTCCAATTTCTTACACCTATGGATTTCGGATTCGAGCCCAAAACTTGTGCAACATCATAATAAGGTGGGAGGAGTCATTCGATAAGTTTTGAGTGAAATCCAAGCGCTAGAACTATGCAATACACCAACCACTCCATTTAAGGCACAAACTGAGTACGAACTTGAATTGTCCAATTTGTATGGCCTATGGATTTCGAATCGAGCCCAAAACTTGTGCAACGTCATAATAAGGTGGGAGGAGTCCTTCGGTGAGTTTTGAGTGAAATCTAAGCGCTAGAACTATGCAATACACCAACCACTCCATTTAAGGCACATACTGAGTACGAACTTGAATTGTCCAATTTGTATGGCCTATGGATTTCGAATCGAGCCCAAAACTTGTGGAACATCATAATAAGGTGGGAGGAGTCATTCGGTGAGTTTTGAGTTTTGAGTAAAAACCCAATCTCATCGATACTTAACAATTACATCCTTGATGGCACGAACTATCCGGGTTGGCTTCGCAAAATGAAACTTGTCCTTAAAATGGATGAGATTGATTATGTGTTGACACAAGCCCCACCACATATTCTTCCTGACGAAGAAGCTACTGAGGAAGAAATAACTGCTTATGAGAAGCATGTTAAGGATGATAGTAGAGGTAAATGTTACTTACTAGCATCCATGAATGATGAGCTACTAAAACAACATGAAGATATGGATGATTGTGCTTCCATATTGCTTCACCTTAAAGAGCTTTATGGTGAAGCTACTCGTAGCTTGCGATTCAATACAATATGTGAACTTGTCAACACCAAGATGACAAGAGGGACTCCTGGTTAATCAGCATGGTCTCAAGATAATATCATTGCTTGAGAAATTGGAAAAATTGGATTGTCCATTTAATGCTGAAGTTCAACAAGATTTTTTTCTTTCATCCCTCTCATCAGATTTTTCCCAATTTGTTATGAACTATAATATGGGAAAGATGGAAAGTTCCTTACCTGAGCTACTCAATATGGCTATAGTAGCTGAAAAGAATATCTCAAAGGAAAAAGGGTTGAAAGGGACAGTTGCGGTGTTTGAAAAGAGTTCTTCCTCCTCTTCCAAATCCAAACCGAAAGGTAAGGATAAGGGAAAGAAGAAGAAAGGTTTTCTAAAACCCAAGGGAGGAAAAATAACAAAGAAAGGCAAGGAACCAAAAGGAACTTGCTTTCACTGTGGAAAGGATGGACATTGGAAGAGGAATTGCAAGGATTACCTTGCAAGCTTAAAGAACAAGCCTTCGGAAGGTAACACTCTTGTTCTTGAATCAGTTTTTACAGTTAATACTTCTACCTGGATAGTTGATTCAGGAGCTAGTCAACATATTTGCAATTGTGTGCAGGGACTAGTAGGAAGTAGAAGACTCGGAAAAGGAGAAATGGTGCTAACTGTGGGTAATGGCACTAAGGTAGCTGCCAAAGCTGTAGGCACCTATCGTCTCAATCTACCTTCCGGGGAGACCCTGAATTTGAATAATTGTTATTTCATTTCTGGTTGTGTAAAGAACTTAATATCTGTCTCTATGCTTTTAAGAGACGGATTTGTTGTTTTGTTTGACAAACTACTTTGTTCTATTTCACATAATAATTGAATTATTGCTTATGCAAATTTGATTGATGGTCTTTTTCATTTAGAAATGAATGGTAGTATTAACTGTATAGATAAAGATGCACCTAGACCTAAAAGGCCTAGAGAAGTGGATAACTCAACTAAATTGTGGCACCTCAAACTTGGACACATTGGGCAAGATAGGATTCACCGGATGGCAAAAGATGGATGCCTTGGATCTTTAGACCCTGCTCCTATGCCTACTTGTGAATCTTGTCTACAAGGAAAGATGACCAAGTCTCCTTTTACAGGAAAAGGAGAAAGAGTTACAGAGTTGTTGGGGTTAATCCACACAGATGTTTGTGGACCTTTGTCTACAAACGCAAGGGGTGGTTATTCATACTTCATTACCTTTACTGATGATTATTCACGGTTCGGGTATTTATACTTAATGAAGCATAAGTCTGAATCTTTTGAAAAGTTTCAGGAATTCAGAAATGAAGTTGAAAACCAAATTGGCAAGAGTATTAAAATCCTTAGATCCGATTCGAGGAGGTGAATACTTAAGCACAGAGTTTCTTGATTACCTCAAGGAACATGGCATCTTATCACAATGGACTCCACCAGGGACTCCACAACATAATGGGGTTTCTGAAAGGAGAAATCGAACCTTAATGGATATGGTTCGTTCCATGATGAGCTATACTGATTTACCTATATCCTTTTGGGGATATGCACTTGAAACAGCAATTCATTTGTTAAATAGAGTGCCTTCCAAATCTGTTCCACAAACTCCATACGAAATGTGGTTTGGGAAGAAACCAAGTCTTGGTTATATCAAGATTTGGGGTTGTCCAGCATATGTCAAAAGACAAGATGTGGATAAATTAGATGCAAGGTCAGTGAAGTGTAGATTTATCGGGTATCCCAAGGAAACTATGGGATATTACTTCTATCACATCGACGAGCAAAAGGTGTTCGTCGCAAGGTCAGCTACCTTCCTGGAAAGAGAATACGCTCTTGATGGGAAAGGGGGACATGAGATAGAACTCAAGGAATTGTCCAACGAGCTAGAAATCAACACTGAACTGAATGCAATCCCAGATCCACAAACTGATATGACACAAACTCCACGTAGTTCAAGTAGGGTTAGAAGAATGCCTGAGAGGTATTATGGTTTCCTTCATGAAAACGAAGGAGAGTTAAATCTCCTAAGTGATTGTAAGGATATTGAAGACCCTTCGAACTACAATGAGGCAATGTCAGACATTGACTCACAGAAATGGCTTGGAGCCATGAAATCCGAAATGGATTCTATGTATACCAACCAAGTCTGGACTCTAGTTGATCCGCCTCCTGGTATTGTACCAATAGGAAATAAATGGATCTTTAAGAGGAAGATAGGCTCAGATGGAAAAATAGAAACCTACAAGGCAAGGCTAGTAGCAAAGGGCTACAAGCAGAGAGAAGGGATTGACTATGAAGAAACCTTCTCTCCTGTCGCTATGACAAAGTCTATTTTCGGATTTTGCTTGCAATAGCTGCATACCATGATTATGAGATTTGGCAAATGGATGTGAAGACGGCTGTTGTTTAATTATGTTAACTCGCAAGTGTACGTGCCAATTAGTAGTATAGCAAAATAAAATACGAGGTCGTACCCACGAGGACTGAGAAGTTAAAATTAGTTATGTACTTAGATTACCAAATTCAAGAAGTTAGGAAGTTAAGTCTAGAACAGAATTTTAAAGTGAGAGTGATTGTGATTGTGAATGTGAAAGGAAATGAACAAACTGAGATTGCAAATGAAACAAGTAAACAAGTGCAGCAAAGGTGGTTTTGAAGATTGAAAAACAGATTTGGAGACTAGGGCATTTGATTCACCATAACAATTCAATTCCAGGTTATAAAGATTCAAGTGACAAGTCTAATTCAGATTCAAGGATTGATTCTAGCTAATGTATGATTAAGCCATGGTGTCTGGTCCTAACCTTGTATTCCTAATTCCCTAATTTGATCATTTGTTGTCTAACCTAAATTAAGCATTAGGAATCCATTAAGCATAGAAGAACATTTTAAACAACCAAGTATGTATCTAATCCAGATTGTCGAATTCTCATACACACTCTTCTTATTCATAGTTCAATTTGAATTAAAGCATGGTGTCTACTCTTAATTCAAACCAAGATATACAAATCTGAATGGTAGCTAGGCATTCCGATCAGCATATAGGAAAGTAGGCAAAGTGAATAAGAACATGAATCATGAATCAAACTTGAAACTTGAAATTTATAAACCCAGAATATTCATGTTAGGTTACATCAAAGCCCTAGTTATGGATTTAGTTACTCATAATGGAAAAGAGACTTGAACAGAAATGAGAAAACATAATGAATGCAATAAGAGTAGAAAAACCCCTTTTCTGAAGTTCTTGTGGTGTCCAAGGCTTCTCCAAGTGCTTCTCCACGTCTAATGCTTCTCCAAGAGCTTCCCCACTTCTAGAAGGATGTATGAAGGATATGGAGGTGATTTGGGATGAGTTTGAGTGAGTGGTGATGGTTGAGAGAGATGAAATTCGTAGGGAAATGGAAGAGAGGTTTGCTGGAGTTGTTTTGGTGATTTGAGGCTGTTTAGAGCTTTGGGTTGATTGCTGGAGTGTTTTGGTGATTTGAGAGTGTTTGAGGAGGGCTGGAGTGAATTGTGGGGTTGTGAATCCCAGGATTTGTTGTTTGGGAAAATAATGGAAGTGTTTGAGGGAGGATGGAGTGAAGGATGGCTGAATTGTGGGGTTGTGAATCCCAGGCTTGCACACTTTGAATCTGGAATTGAAGATGTATTTATAGGGGAATGGAGGTGAGAAATCAGAATTGAATATAGCAATCACCTAACACACTTGCATTAGATAATCAGAAATGGTTGTTGCACTTCACCAACAATTCCCACCAGCAGCCATAGGTCATCCTCATGTCAGCATGACCAAGCTTCCATTCAGAAACCAAGAGCTCATCCTCATGTCAGCATGACCAAGCAAGCAATGAGCTCATCTGCAAGTCAGCATGATGTGTAATTTGATGGGCTCACGGATTGGGCTTGGATTAATCAATTGATGAGCTAGAGCTATCCATCTTCAAGTTCAGAATGTCTTCTTTCCATGCACACGTGAATTGGCCCAATCCAAGCACAGATGAAAAAGATATGTTCGAAATGAATTTGTAACTCAGTGTTCAGTTTTTACACATTGTTTTCACCATTTTACTTCACATGCCTCAAGTGATACCTAGAGCTTAATGAACTGAATGACAAACACAAAAGAGGTTAAAAGCACAAGGTTAACTCAAAAACATAACTAAATCATAAGCTATAAGGGTATAAAATGATATACAATTGTGAACTGAACAAATACCCCCAGACCTAGATTTTGCTAGTCCTCGAGCAAAACAAAACAAAACAAAAACAAGAAGTTAAGTAAACCACTTCCGCAGGTAACTCAATTGCATTGAGCATATGCAACAAGCCTTTAAACCTCTAGGCATCCCTAGTAGGAGGAGTTGTGTCTCCTAAGGGTTTAACAGAAACTATACCCATAAACGCTTACTAACTCTACCAAACAAAGTGGTTAGAAAAACAAACTTTGAAATTAACTAATGAAAATGAAAGAAAACTTTAGTCATACCTCCAACACCATAGAGTTGCCAAGATAGGTGATCAATCAGTGTGTAAAGTGGAAGCTATAGCTCAAAGGCACACGGCTTCAAAGCAAGCATACTCAAACCTTGAATAGAGAACATGCTTCGACTCTAATTCTCACAGATAACACTCAATCACTCAGATCCTATGGTTTTAATTCTCTCAAGAAAGCATAAGTGAGTGTATGAAATAGAAGCACAATTTTTTGTTAGATCTCAAGAAGGGAATCAAATACTAAGAATAGAGATACACACATACTTACCAGCACCCATGAATACATCCTCAAAGATCAGCTAGGTCTTTCACAAGGTTGTAATGAAAGGCTAAGGTTAGGGGAAATGGAAGAATTGGAAGGAAAAACAAGTAACTTAAGAACATACCAAGGTTGCATTCTTCATTGATCTGCAAGGTATCATTGATTTATAATGGCATGGCTGCAAACTTCATGGTACCACCTGGCATGGACTTTATTCTTCACACTTAGATCACATCGAAACACTTTCTTATTTGATCTGCATCTTCTTTAACTTTATTGCACATATCACACCAATTTTCATTTAGGTACATGGCAGCAACTTCCTTGCCTCAAACTTTATCTTGGCACACCTTGGTATATTTCTAAGTTATAGGGTATGGCTACAATAGGTCAAGTATCTCAGATTGAGATACAAAGGTAGGGAAATGATGAGGGTGATAGAAGAAAAAGGCTTTAAGTGTTTGGCTTCAAGAGGGCTAATGGAACACACATATGGGTAGGGTGAAAAGAAAGCACATAGAATGGTTATACACACATAGCCTAGCATCACTTCAATGAGTTCATTCATGAATGAGAGCAAGCACATGATATCTGCAAAAGAGAATCATCCTTAGTATTCAATCAAAATGGAACAATGAGATCAATTAGAGTGAATTGAAGAAAATAAGTATGGATGAGAAATAGAACACTTTAAACCCTCTCAAGAAAGCAATTAGGCTCGATATGGCTCACTAGGGTAGTCTCCACTATTCTCCTTCGAGAATTTGAGCATGGTACTTTAGCCACCAGAATTCTAAGAGCAAAAGCTTAGTGAAGTGCAAAATTCTGATATGAAAACCTCAAATAGCAGCTCCATAGCATTGATTGTATGACATTCTAAAAATAAAAAAAAATTAGTGACAAAAGAAACCACAAATGAATTCAAATTGAAAACCTTCCCCCCAGACCTGAATTGAACATTGTCCTCAATGTTAAAGCATAGAAAAGATGATTGAGAACATGCAAATGATAAAGGGAAAAGTTAAGAAGAAGGTTTAGAGAAACTCCCCCTTGATGCGATTAGGTCGACCGCTACCAAGCACCATCTTCTTGAACACATGGGTTGCCTCCCAAGAAGCGCCTTAGTTAATGTCTTGGCAAGACATTATGCAATCAGCTTATGATGAGTTGGGGGGTTTCGGATCAATCGTCTCAAGATAGTTCACCCAACTTCTTCTCTTCTTCCTTCTCTTCCTCTGTCTTTTCCTTTTCTTTTTCTTCAAGTGTGCAAGGGGTGTAACTTTGAACATGCCATTGGATGGTTCCAACTTCATAGAGCATGGATCAAGGGGCTCAAGTGGTAGCTCAGAAAATGGTGGGAATGGCTGGAACACTTCTAGGGCAGCTACCACTTCTTGGAACTTTGGTTCAACTTGTTCTTCCTCTGCTTGTGCAATGACAACTTCTAAAGCATCAATGGACTGTTTCTGCAAACTCTTAGAAGAAACTTCATCATTCACAACATCAATTGAAAAACAAGTATCAAGAGAGATAGAAGGTTGAGATGGAGGATCAAACACTTTAAATTCAGCAGTTTCATCCAACACAGTCATGGAGAGGGTGCCATCTTTCATATTGATAATTGTGTTTGTTGTGGCCATGAATGGTCGTCCTAAAAGAATGGGATCAACACGATCTCCATTTGGATTGTCCTCCATATCCATCACTACAAAATCAACAGGGAGAAATAGTGTATTAACTTGAACTAGAATATCTTCTACAATACCTTTTGGATATTTGATAGAATGATCAGCTAGTTCAAGACGAATTGAAGTCTTCTTCATCCCTTCTAAGCCAAGCTCTTGATAAACTGAATATGGCATTACATTGATGCCTGCTCCTAAATCCAACATGGCTCTTCCAACCTTCTTGTCTCCAATGTTAATTGGAATGTCAAAACTGCCAGGATCTTTTGATTTTGGTGGAAGCTTCCTTTGCAACACAGCACTTACATTCATGTCGAGCTTTACTCCTTCATTTGGAGCGAAATTGAGCTTGTGAGTTTTCAAGTCCTTGATGAATTTTCCATATGCAGGAATCTGTTCAATAAGATCAAGCAAAGGCAAATTGATATTAACTTTACTCAAAATATCATAAATCTCTTTAAAAGCCTTATCTTGCTTTGCTTTCGTAAGACGGCCTGGAAATGGAATCTGTGGAACATATGGAGCGGGTGGCACGTATCTATCTTCTTGAAGATGTGGTGGCACGAATTTGTCATCCCTTTTATGCAATTGGAATTGTTTGGATTCCTGATAATCTGATTTGGCCTTAGGAGCAGATTGGGATGTTTTGGGTTGTTCTCCTTCCGTAGCCGTGGTTTCCTCCTCTTCATCTTCATTTTCTACAATAACAACATCATTTGAAAGATTAGAATCAACTTTATTATCAATGATCTTACCTGATCTGAGCACATGAATGGCCTTGACTTCATGGTTCTTTGGATTGATCTCAGTTTGGCTTGGCCATTTCCCAAGCTCTCTTTGAGTTATTTCAGCAGCTATTTGGCCTAATTGGACTTCCAATTTGGAGATGGCAGCTTGTGTAGTTTGCTGAAAATTGGATTGATTGATTGCCATTTGCTTCACTATATCTTCCAAAGATGATGATGATTGTTGTGGCCTTTGGAATGAAGGGGGATTTGCTTGATTCTGGGTATTCCTCCATGAAAAGTTTGGATGGTTCCTCCAACCTGGATTATAACTTTGAGAGTATGGATCATTTCTTGGACCTTGGTTGTAGGAATTTACCAACTTAGCTTGCTCTTGCACAAATTCTGGATATCCAGCCCCAAGTGGACAAGCTATGGTAGCATGGTCATGAGTTTCACAGATGCTACACACTTCCTTAGGAGGGTTTCTTGAGTTCAATGCAAGAAGAGTATCTAGCTTTTGTTCAAGTTTCGAAATCTGCACACTAGAAGATTCATTAAAACCACTAACAACACGTTTACCTCTTGTATCCGTATGTTGGGTCTCCATTGCTATCCCCTCAAAGAGTTCATACGTTTCTTCGGAGTCTTGGTTTTATAAGAACCACCTGCAAAGTTTGTGACAATATTATGACTAGAAGGTGTTAGTCCTTTATAAAACATACGCATTTGAAGCTTCAATGGAATCCCATGATGAGGACATTGATTGAGCAGCCCATTGAATCTCTCCCATGCTTCACAAAACGATTCATCATCTTGCTGTGCAAATAACAAGATCTTGTCCCTAAGCATGTCGGTCTTTTGCGTGGAGAAGTATTTCTCCAAGAACTTCTTTTGAATGGCAGCCCATGTAGTGAGTGATCCAGGCTTCAAAGAATTCAACCAATACTTCGCCTTATCCTTCAAAGTGTATGGAAACACTCTCATTCGAAGTTGATCTTCTGTCACTCCTGTCAAGGGAAAAGAGCTCACAACATTAAAAATATCCTTTATATGGGTTAATGGATCTTCATTAGGTAAACCATAAAAGGAAGGTAACATATTAAGATGAGAAGATTTAAGCTCATAGTTTCGAGCTACAGTGGGCAGCGAAATGCTTGAAGGGGATGCTGGAATGGTTGGGATATCAAGGTCTCCCATGAACTCAATGGCAGCCATCATTTCTTCTTCTTCTTGGTCTGAACTTGCTTCCGAATTTGAAGGTGAAGAACCAGGAAGTTCAGTGTGGAGAGCAAGACTTGTAAATGTAGCAAGAGCTTGCTCTTTTGCAGTTGACAACTCCCTTTCTAGACGATTTTGAATTTCAGAGCTCACACGATTTGGTTGCAATGATGGTCCTGCGTTCAAAGATCTGGAACGTTGGAACGAAGACCTCACTTGTTCAAGGAATGGCCTGTTAGACATAAACTACCTGAAACAGAAAATTGGATTAATTAGAAACACTAAAAAGAATAGGGTAACCTTGGGCACATAACCAGGGAAGAACTTTCGTTCAGTCCCCGGCAACGGCGCCAAAAACTTGTTGTTTAATTATGTTAACTCGCAAGTGTACGTGCCAATTAGTAGTATAGCAAAATAAAATACGAGGTCGTACCCACGAGGACTGAGAAGTTAAAATTAGTTATGTACTTAGATTACCAAATTCAAGAAGTTAGGAAGTTAAGTCTAGAACAGAATTTTAAAGTGAGAGTGATTGTGATTGTGAATGTGAAAGGAAATGAACAAACTGAGATTGCAAATGAAACAAGTAAACAAGTGCAGCAAAGGTGGTTTTGAAGATTGAAAAACAGATTTGGAGACTAGGGCATTTGATTCACCATAACAATTCAATTCCAGGTTATAAAGATTCAAGTGACAAGTCTAATTCAGATTCAAGGATTGATTCTAGCTAATGTATGATTAAGCCATGGTGTCTGGTCCTAACCTTGTATTCCTAATTCCCTAATTTGATCATTTGTTGTCTAACCTAAATTAAGCATTAGGAATCCATTAAGCATAGAAGAACATTTTAAACAACCAAGTATGTATCTAATCCAGATTGTCGAATTCTCATACACACTCTTCTTATTCATAGTTCAATTTGAATTAAAGCATGGTGTCTACTCTTAATTCAAACCAAGATATACAAATCTGAATGGTAGCTAGGCATTCCGATCAGCATATAGGAAAGTAGGCAAAGTGAATAAGAACATGAATCATGAATCAAACTTGAAACTTGAAATTTATAAACCCAGAATATTCATGTTAGGTTACATCAAAGCCCTAGTTATGGATTTAGTTACTCATAATGGAAAAGAGACTTGAACAGAAATGAGAAAACATAATGAATGCAATAAGAGTAGAAAAACCCCTTTTCTGAAGTTCTTGTGGTGTCCAAGGCTTCTCCAAGTGCTTCTCCACGTCTAATGCTTCTCCAAGAGCTTCCCCACTTCTAGAAGGATGTATGAAGGATATGGAGGTGATTTGGGATGAGTTTGAGTGAGTGGTGATGGTTGAGAGAGATGAAATTCGTAGGGAAATGGAAGAGAGGTTTGCTGGAGTTGTTTTGGTGATTTGAGGCTGTTTAGAGCTTTGGGTTGATTGCTGGAGTGTTTTGGTGATTTGAGAGTGTTTGAGGAGGGCTGGAGTGAATTGTGGGGTTGTGAATCCCAGGATTTGTTGTTTGGGAAAATAATGGAAGTGTTTGAGGGAGGATGGAGTGAAGGATGGCTGAATTGTGGGGTTGTGAATCCCAGGCTTGCACACTTTGAATCTGGAATTGAAGATGTATTTATAGGGGAATGGAGGTGAGAAATCAGAATTGAATATAGCAATCACCTAACACACTTGCATTAGATAATCAGAAATGGTTGTTGCACTTCACCAACAATTCCCACCAGCAGCCATAGGTCATCCTCATGTCAGCATGACCAAGCTTCCATTCAGAAACCAAGAGCTCATCCTCATGTCAGCATGACCAAGCAAGCAATGAGCTCATCTGCAAGTCAGCATGATGTGTAATTTGATGGGCTCACGGATTGGGCTTGGATTAATCAATTGATGAGCTAGAGCTATCCATCTTCAAGTTCAGAATGTCTTCTTTCCATGCACACGTGAATTGGCCCAATCCAAGCACAGATGAAAAAGATATGTCCGAAATGAATTTGTAACTCAGTGTTCAGTTTTTACACATTGTTTTCACCATTTTACTTCACATGCCTCAAGTGATACCTAGAGCTTAATGAACTGAATGACAAACACAAAAGAGGTTAAAAGCACAAGGTTAACTCAAAAACATAACTAAATCATAAGCTATAAGGGTATAAAATGATATACAACGGCTTTTCTTAATGGCCACCTTCAGGAAGAACTATACATGGATCAACCTGAAGGCTTCATTTCTACAGCTGATAAGCATAAGGTATGCAAGCTACATAAATCCATTTATGGGTTGAAGCAAGCTTCTAGGAGTTGGAACATCCGCTTTGATGAAGTTGTCAAATCGTTTGACTTCATGCAAAACATGGATGACCAATGTGTGTACAAAAAGGTCAGTGGGAGTTCGGTAGTATTCCTAGTGTTGTATGTAGATGACATACTGATTATTGGAAACGATATAGGAATGCTATCTTCAGTGAAGCTGTGGCTCACTAAATCATTCGCAATGAAAGATTTAGGAGAGGCATCTTATATACTTGGTATAAAGATTTATCGTGATAGATCTAGAGAATAATTGGATTATCTCAATCCTTGTATATAGATAAGGTGCTAAAGAGATTTCATATGGAACAATCTAAGAAAGGGTTACTTCCAGTTAGACATGGACTTCACCTTTCTAAGAACATGTGTCCGAAAACTCCTGAAGAGATACAGCAGATGAGTAGAATCCCTTATGCATCAGCCATAGGGAGTCTCATGTATGCCACGGTTTGTACAAGACCAGATATCAGTTATGCTGTTAGTATAACAAGTAGATACCAGTCAAACCCAGGATTAGATCATTGGGGAGCTGTTAAGTGTATCCTTAAATACTTACGAAGGACTAAGGATATGTTCCTTATTTATGGAGGAACATCAGAAGTTACGAGTGGAAGCGTTCCTGATTCAGATTTCGCATCTGATGTTGATGATCGTAAATCCACATTGGGTACGTCTTCATTCTGAATGGAGGCGTTGTTAGTTGGAGAAGTTGTAAACAAAGTGTTACTGCTGACTCCACCACTGAAGCTGAGTACATTGCTGCCTCAGAAGCGGCAAAGGAAGCTGTTTGGATGAAAAAGTTCATTACCGAACTAAATGTGGTTCCAACCATAATGTCACCAGTACCTTTATACCTGTGATAATAATGGGGCGATAGCTCAAGCCAAAGAACCAAGGTCTCATCAGAGATCCAAACACATTGAAAGAAAATTCCACAAGATTCGAGAACTCATTTCGAATGGTGATGTGTGCATCCTAAAGGTTGCATCAGCAGACAACGTAGCAGATCCACTCACTAAGCCTATGTCACAGTCACAACTGGACAGACATACAGAGAAAATGGGTATTAGATACATGGCTAAATGGCTCTAGTGCAAGTGGGAGATTGTTAGAAATGTGCCCTAAGAGCCAATACATTTGATGTAATCTCCTTAGAATACATTTCATATATGATAAATAAAGGGCAATATTATTTTGTTATCTTTTATGTCGCATAAAGAAACAAAAGTCCAGGGTATACTAAATAAGAGATAAAGTAATCTAAAGAAGTTTAGATTCGGAGACCTTTAATCACTAACTGTAGTATCCCAAAATGTTCCTAATCATAGGGTTATCACATGGGCATTGATAAACCGTCAAGATTGGCACATACTATGTATGCTCAATAATGAGGATGGTTGGTCTCAAACCATTTGTGTAGTTGACACTAATACAAGTATGTGGGTGCTCATTAGTGAATGAGTACACTGAGCGCGATCAACCGCAGTTCTCGTATGGAGTATTTATCTATATGTCAAACGAGAACTCATAGTTGCAATAATGCAAATTAGTCCTTAGACCTGAGGCATCATGGTTGTCTTGTGATGCGTTATTGATCTTTGATAGCTCACAAAGGCAAGTCGTAAAAGATTTTCCTTATGTGTTATTGGGATCTCTTAATTCATCATGGAGGCATGTGAATGTACAATAAGGAATCTCTACCTTTGATAAGGAAAGGAGAATGTTTCAAGATATGATTCAGTGAATCTTCGGCCGAAGTACTTGAACATGATTTAGAAAGTGGTTTTAATTATGTTCTATTGAATCATATGAGGTTAATCATATTAGGGGTTTGACATTATCAATCCGTACCCTAATAATATGATTGGAAACATTGTATAAGAGAAGGACCGTATTGCATTGCAATTCCAACTGAATAGGTTCTTCATCTATTCTAATTAGCTTGGGTAGCCATGATATATTGCTAGATGTCACTCTTGGCTTGTGGAAGTCCTAGGATTGATTGTGATCGATCCAAATTAAGGAAGAATTAAAAAGGGATTTTAATTCCAGTTGGTTAGAAAGAGTTCTAATGTTTTCCCACTGCCTTGCTAAATTAGAACCTAATGGATCGCACACCTTAAATGGTTAACTTTGAGTAATACAAATGAGAATGAGGAAATCAATTTGATTGATTTGATGTGGATAATTTACTACGTGTAAAAATGTATTTGGGCCTCGATAATAGTTAATGAGAAGCCCAAATGGTTGGGTATCAAGCCCATGGACTTAAGACACCTAAATATTATGGTTTAAGTGTCATAAGGCCCAATTTTGGAAGCCCAATGGGATTTGGCCGAAAATGCTTAAGTAAATGTGTATGGGAATTGTTTCCATAAGCTCATTTTACACACAAACACAATCCAACATCAACCAAAGAGGTTTGGGAGATCAAAGAGAGATAGTTGTGAGTTTTCAAGAGTGAAACACAATCTTCTTTTAAAGGGGTTTAGATTGAAACCAATCTTGAGAATCTTGTACTAGCATCCTTGTATTCTCAAGATACCTCTTCTCAAGATTGAAACCAATCTTGAGAATCTTGTACTAGCATCCTTGTATTCTCAAGATACCTCTTCTCATCTCAAGGTTCCATTGGTGTGGAGACTTAGAGGCCATATACTTTTGTGGCTCACAAGGAGGAGAAAGATCAAGAGGAGATCAACAAAGGAAAATCATCAAGAGAAGACCAAAACACAACTTGGTTCATAAATTGCTTCAAGGGTAATTAGATCTTATCCTTTCTCTTGATTTTTTTTCATTTATGAAAAACATATCAATGTTCATGGCTTAAGATACTTGGAAGAAGTTTTGTTTTTGAATTTAAACAACCACCATATTCTTCCGCTGCGATTAATTTGATTAATTGTATGTTTAATGTTCAAATCAACTTCTTAAAAATGTTTTAAAACCAACAAGAAATTGACTCAAGCTTCATCAACAATAGATTATCGCATACAAGCCTATGGTATCTAGGTGCAGGATGCATGATTCTCCTAAGGCATGTAATTGTGCATGGTATCTACACAACACGTGATCCCTTATATGCAACCTAAGCATGGTATCTACTTAGAATAAAGCATACAAGAGTCATTAAGTTCCCTGAGAATATGATAATCACACAAGTCCTAGAACATGGTATCTGTCCTAGTCAACTTATGGTTATTAACCCCTTGAATGATTCTTAGGCCATTCATGTGTTGCTTGTGAAAGGAGAGTAGAATTGGTGAATCTAAACCCCTTCCCAACCTGTGCTAGATGCATAAAATCCTAGTTAGCTACTCCAAGAAAACATACATCAAGCACATAATAAGCTGGAGATTAACAACTTGATAATGAAAGCAAGGAAATCAATTAACTATGAAATCATCCATAACATTGAATATTCATGACTAGGGCTTCATCCTAAGCCCTAACAAATGGATTAGTTAAACATAATTATGAATACAGAAAATAAGAAATACATAGATGGAGTAAAGAGAATAGAAGAACTAGCTGGTGGCAGCAAGGTAGTTTCCAGGACAGCTCCTAGCTCTTCCTCCTTTGCACCTCTCTTCTCTCTTTGTGGTGAATGTGTGTATGGGAGTAATGGATGAGTGAATGTGTGTCTGAATCTGAATGTGGATTGTTGATGAATTGAATGTGGAATGGAAGTGGTATTTATAGGGAGTTGGGAGTGAGAAATCTGAATTGAATATAGCAAATGCATACAACACTTGCAATTGAAAATCAGAATGTGGTTGATGCACTTGCTGATAAGTTCATAATTTCACACATTTGTTTGCCTTCATTGCTGAGTAATTTTGTTTAGTTTCTCTTTATTTCAAGTCACTTATCTATGTTTGTGTGTTCTGTAGGTTATGGGAGCAAGAGATCACATTTTATTCAATCCATGCATATTAAGGGCTGATTGGGATGAGAGGAATACACTTGAGGCATTTGAAGCAAAATGGTGCAAAAACGTGCAAAAACTGGAGCCTGAGTTAGAAGTTCATTTCGGACTTATCTTCTTCATCCAAACTTGGATTGGGCCAATGTTTGTGTGGTTGGATCAATGACATTCTGAACTTCAAAATGGACATCTTAAAGTCATCATTTGATTCAGCCAAGCCCAATTCGTAAGCCCAAGAAGTTGTTCATCATGCTGACAGGAAGATGAGCTCATTGCATGCTTGGTCATGGTGAGCTAGGCATGAGCTATTGGTTTCTGGATGGAAGCTTGGTCATGCTGACATGTTGATGACCTAGGGCTGCTGGTGGGCTGCTAGTGAGATTTAGTGGAGTAACCATTTCTGATTATCTAATGCAAGTGCATCAACCACATTCTGATTTTCAATTGCAAGTGTTGTATGCATTTGCTATATTCAATTCAGATTTCTCACTCCCAACTCCCTATAAATACCACTTCCATTCCACATTCAATTCATCAACAATCCACATTCAGATTCAGACACACATTCACTCATCCATTACTCCCATACACACATTCACCACAAAGAGAGAAGAGAGCTAGTTGCAAAGGAGGAAGAGTTAGGAGCTGTCCTGGAAACTACCTTGCTGCCACCAGCTAGTTCTTCTATTCTCTTTACTCTATCTATGTATTTCTTATTTTCTGTATTCATAATTATGTTTAACTAATCCATCTAGTTAGGGCTTAGGATGAAGCCCTAGTCATGAATATTCAATGTTATGGATGATTTCATAGTTAATTGATTTCCTTGCTTTCATTATCAAGTTGTTAATCTCCAGCTTATTATGTGCTTGATGTATGTTTTCTTGGAGTAGCTAACTAGGATTTTATGCATCTAGCACAGGTTGGGAAGGGGTTTAGATTCACCAATTCTACTCTCCTTTCACAAGCAACACATGAATGGCCTAAGAATCATTCAAGGGGTTAATAACCATAGGTTGACTAGGACAGATACCATGTTCTAGGACTTGTGTGATTATCATATTCTCAGGGAACTTAATGACTCTTGTATGCTTTATTCTAAGTAGATACCATGCTTAGGTTGCATATTAGAGATCACGTGTTGTGTAGATACCATGCACAATTACATGCCTTAGGAGAATCATGCATCCTGCACCTAGATACCATAGGCTTGTATGCGATAATCTATTGTTAATGAAGCTTGAGTCAATTTCTATGCATTCATAACTTGGATAGGAAAACTAGTGGTGGATTCCAAGGCTCTAACACTTCTCAATCATTGTTTCACAACTTGTTGATTGCTGCCGTTGTTTACTTTCCAGCAACTTCATTTCAATCTCTTGTTTTCATTTAAACAACAAAAACCCCCCATTCGAGTGCGTGTGTGGTGCTAGGATTCTGTCCTAGACCTTGCCTTTTGTAAGTTTGTTTGTTTCTTTGTTTTCTGTTTTTCCATCATTCTAAGTAGTTTAACTTGCAACCAAGTTACCATTCTCCGTGGGATCGACCTCGTATTTACATAAGCTATACTATAAACGGTTCGTGCACTTGCGAGAATTAAAGTTGCTGTTTTTAATAACTCATTTTAGTTGTTAGGAATAGGCTCAACAAGTTTTTGGCGCCGTTGCCGGGGAACCGGTAACGATGGTGCTATAGTTAGATTACTTTGATTGTTTTTGTTTCTGTTCGTTTTATTTGTTCTTGTCATTGGTTTTTCTTTTAGTATTCAGTTTTTATATTTAGTTGTTATCTCCATTAAAGACACTAATTTGGTTCTTGTGTGTGCATATATGTCCGAATCTGAAACTGAGCCACTATCACCAAGAGCTGCTGCTGTACGTGCTGGTTTGAGGAGGAATTATAGTTCTTTAAGCTCTGAATCTAAGAGCTACGAATCTGAAGGTTCAAGCAAGATGGCAGAGATTCCAAACAACAACAACAATAATGATGAAGGAGGTGGTGCGCTTGTTGCCCAACCTCGGAAACCCCTGCGTGAATTTTCCATTCCCAAAGTCACTGATCAACCTTCGTGCATCGTCTATCCTCAACTCACAATTGACAGGTTTGAGCTTAAAAGTGGTATGATTCATCTTCTTCCAACTTATTATGGTAATACCACTGAGGATCCTTACATGCATGTTAAGCAATTCTTTGAAATATGTGCTACAATCAAAATTCAAGGACTTGATGATGAGCAGATTAAGATGAGGCTATTCCCATTCAGTTTAAAAGATAAGGCTAAGTCTTGGTTATACTCTTTGCCTAATGCTTCAATTCGTACTTGGGATGAGCTTTCTAATAAGTTTTTGCAGAAATTCTTTCCAGCTCAAAAGACTAACAAGATTAGAAAGGAAATCCTTGGTTTCAAGCAAGGAGAAGGAGAGGCTTTTCATGAATGCTGGGAGAGGTACAAGGAGATGATGAGATCTTGCCCACACCACAACATAGAGAGTTGGATGCAAATGCAATCTTTCTATGAAGGTTTGCTTGATTCCGAAAGGATGATGGTAGATGCAACAAGTGGAGAAGGATTGATGAACAAAACAGCAGATGAGGCTTTTACTCTCTTTGAATCTTTGAGTGCTAACTCTCAACAATGGTGCTACAATAAAGGAAGAGGAGCTCCTATGAAAGCTGTGGTCTCTGAGGTAAGTGCTAATAATCAGATTAATGCAAAACTTGATGTTATGTGTTCTTTGCTTCAACAGGCAGTGACTGGCCCTCTAGGAAACAAAGTGGAAGATCAAGACGAGTCTTTTGCAAAGCACATGTTAGAGCAAGCAAATGCCCTTCAAGGAAGACATCCTCAGAATGATCCTTACTCAAACACATACAATCCAGGTTGGAGAAATCATCCTAATTTCAGGTGGAGCAATAATTCAAATGTGCAACAATCTCAAGGACCTCCCCCAGGATTCCAAATACAACAAAGGCAATTCCAGCAAGCTCCCCAACAAGTTCAAGAGCAAAGGGGTGATCAAATGGGAGAATTGCAAGAAATGTTCAAGAAGTTCATGGGGCAACAGATGCAAACCAATCAGAATCTTCAAAATGCTGTGAACAAACTAGAAGTGCAAGTTGGGCAGATTGCATCCTCCTTGAGCAATAGAGCATCCGGAACTTTTCCAAGCCAAACGGAGGTGAATCCAAGGCATCATGAGCAAGTTAAAGCAGTGCACATCTTGAGAAGTGGTAAACAAGTTGATAATATGGTTGGAGATGCCAATGAAGAGCAAGAAGATGGAGAAAACGTGGAGATCATTCAGCCACCACAAGGGCAGCCCACAGATTCCACCAAACAGCCCCTCAACACCCTTGGAAAGAGCACAGGCCCTAAGGTATCATCTAATGCTAATCAAGTTCCAATTTCAACTAATGCTTTTAGGCCTATTGCACCCTTTCCCAGCAGGTTATCAAAGTCAAAGAAAGATCAAGGCTTGGATGAGATAATGGAAATATTCAAGAAAGTGCAAATCAACATCCCATTGCTCAGTGCCATTGCTCAGATTCCAAAGTATGCAAAATTTTTGAAGGATCTATGCACTAACAAGAGGAGATTCAAAGAGCATGAACAGGTTGCATTAAGAGAAGAGGTGAGTGCAGTCTTACAAAGAAAGCTACCTCCAAAGCTAAAGGATCCAGGTTCGTTTTCTATACCTTGCATTGTTGGTGATTTCAAGATTCCAAAAGCTTTGCTTGATCTTGGTGCATCCATTAACCTTATGCCATATCATGTTTATGAGAAACTTAACCTTGGTGAGTTGCAAGCCACATCTGTGAGCATTCAATTGGCAGATAGAACTATTAGGTACCCCAAGGGCATTCTAGAAGATGTTTTGGTGAGAGTAGAAGGCTTAATTTTACCAGCAGATTTCTTGGTGTTGGAAATGGAAGAAGCACCAATTCCTGACAATGAATTACCCCTCATCTTTGGCCGACCCTTCATGGCTACTGCTAAGACCACGATTGATGTAGCACAAGGCACTCTTACCATGACCGTTAATGGAGAAACTGTGGGTTTCAAAGTGTTTGAAGCTACGAATCTGCCAAATGATGTTCAAGATTGTTTTCAAATTGAAGTATTGGCCAATTCAGGGAAGGAGAGATTTGATGGTATTTCACATTCACTAGAAGCATGCTTGCTGCGAAGAGTAAGCAAGGAGAAGCAGGGGGCTGCCCACATGTTCAATTCTACAATTCCTACACACAAGAAGGGGCTGGCCAAATTTGGAGATGCTCCAATCATCCCTCCAGTTCTTTGTGATTCAGTTCGTAATCAAAAAAGGAAAAGGAATGCAGCAAGGAAGCGATGGAAAAGGGAAACAAACTTGGTGAACTCTCTTGCAGTGCATGAGGTGTCAATTGAGCCCAAACCCCCCCATTCACTATAGCAAGTTTGGATGTCCGGCTGAAGACATAAAACTTAGCGCTTCTTGGGAGGCAACCCAAGGTGACGAGGAGAAGATAGAACATGCAAGGAGCTGCTTGCGTCCTAATCGCTTCAAAGGGGAGTTGTTTTCTAAACTCTAACATTTGGTTATGTCTTTTCCTTATCTTCTTTCCTTACATTTATGAGGCACTGCTTGTTCTTATACTCTAAACATTGAGGACAATGTTTCATTTAAGTTTGGGGGGAAGGATTTAGTTATGTTGTTTCAAATTGTCAAAATTTTAAATTTTTTAAGTGTGTCTAGTGTCTAAAACGAAGGATTTTGTGTGTTGTTTCGTTATCCTTTCAAACACCTATGATAAGACTTGGATTTAACTTTAATATGGTTTTTTCAGAAATTGATAGTCATTGTTTAAGGCCTGTGTGTGATTCTGAGTTAACTTTATCTTGCATGCCATCCTTGCACTTATTGAGCACTTTGCCAAGTTAGTCCAATTTCTTGCTACTTGGAGATGTTATGCAATTCTACTTATTTCATGATCTTGGTTTCGTACTCTAGAACTTATTTGAATATCTCTTGAGACATCTTGTTGCCATACAATGCTTAGGAAGTGATTTAGGCCATGTTTGAACCGTTTGAGCTTTTCTAACCATCCCTCTACATGTATTCATCCCTAGTCAACCCATTTGAGCCTACGTTAAGCATTTCTTTGTGTAAACCATTCCTACCGTAATAAATCTCTGTTTCTTATCTTTACCTATTCTTTGAGCAATTAAAGCTATCTTCAAAAGAGATTCATAAAGTGTGCAAGGTTTTTAGGAGCAAAAGTGATTCATTTAGTGCCATAACCCAAGTGTTGAAAAGAAATAAGTTTGGGGGTATTGGTAACTAATCAAAAGAGGTAATGAAGTGTGACCAATGTAGTCACGGCCCTAGGGTGTTATAAGGAGAAGATCATGGTGATCTAGGGTAAAGAGCCACAAAATTAGGCCAAATAAACACATTTGAAGTGCTGAAATTATGTTGAAAATCTGCTCATGTTTGTGTTCCTTGCTTGTTACAAAGTTCAGTAATCTCTCATGCTTTTACCTATGCTTTAGTTATGCTCAAAATGTTGTTATATCTCCATATCTCCTCTTTCATTCAACCACTACCCTAAGCCTCATTACAACCCTTGTAAAGTCCTTTTGATCCTTGGTATTGTATGGTATTATTGTGGAGAGCTGATTTCATAATAACCTTATGGGGTTCGAAATTCTTAATTGTGTTGTAAGTGTGTGCGCATGTACTTATTTGAGTTGCAGGTGTTGTTCGGATTTGGCATTCACACACTACACGTAAGGATGTTATTGTAAGCTTTGCACACTCTTGAATCATGTGTGGAACTTAGATTGTGATTGTTGTGTTTCTTTGGAACCATATACTTTGGTGATTCTTTGAGGATATTGTTTGGAAGGCTAGCTGCTTATTTTCTGTTTTCTAAGTTGTGGTTTTATTTTGTTTGCTCGAGGACTAGCAAAGTCTAAGTTTGGGGGTATTTGATAAGTTCATAATTTCACACATTTGTTTGCCTTCATTGCTGAGTAATTTTGTTTAGTTTCTCTTTATTTCAAGTCACTTATCTATGTTTGTGTGTTCTGTAGGTTATGGGAGCAAGAGATCACATTTTATTCAATCCATGCATATTAAGGGCTGATTGGGATGAGAGGAATACACTTGAGGCATTTGAAGCAAAATGGTGCAAAAACGTGCAAAAACTGGAGCCTGAGTTAGAAGTTCATTTCGGACTTATCTTCTTCATCCAAACTTGGATTGGGCCAATGTTTGTGTGGTTGGATCAATGACATTCTGAACTTCAAAATGGACATCTTAAAGTCATCATTTGATTCAGCCAAGCCCAATTCGTAAGCCCAAGAAGTTGTTCATCATGCTGACAGGAAGATGAGCTCATTGCATGCTTGGTCATGGTGAGCTAGGCATGAGCTATTGGTTTCTGGATGGAAGCTTGGTCATGCTGACATGTTGATGACCTAGGGCTGCTGGTGGGCTGCTAGTGGGATTTAGTGGAGTAACCATTTCTGATTATCTAATGCAAGTGCATCAACCACATTCTGATTTTCAATTGCAAGTGTTGTATGCATTTGCTATATTCAATTCAGATTTCTCACTCCCAACTCCCTATAAATACCACTTCCATTCCACATTCAATTCATCAACAATCCACATTCAGATTCAGACACACATTCACTCATCCATTACTCCCATACACACATTCACCACAAAGAGAGAAGAGAGCTAGTTGCAAAGGAGGAAGAGTTAGGAGCTGTCCTGGAAACTACCTTGCTGCCACCAGCTAGTTCTTCTATTCTCTTTACTCTATCTATGTATTTCTTATTTTCTGTATTCATAATTATGTTTAACTAATCCATCTAGTTAGGGCTTAGGATGAAGCCCTAGTCATGAATATTCAATGTTATGGATGATTTCATAGTTAATTGATTTCCTTGCTTTCATTATCAAGTTGTTAATCTCCAGCTTATTATGTGCTTGATGTATGTTTTCTTGGAGTAGCTAACTAGGATTTTATGCATCTAGCACAGGTTGGGAAGGGGTTTAGATTCACCAATTCTACTCTCCTTTCACAAGCAACACATGAATGGCCTAAGAATCATTCAAGGGGTTAATAACCATAGGTTGACTAGGACAGATACCATGTTCTAGGACTTGTGTGATTATCATATTCTCAGGGAACTTAATGACTCTTGTATGCTTTATTCTAAGTAGATACCATGCTTAGGTTGCATATTAGAGATCACGTGTTGTGTAGATACCATGCACAATTACATGCCTTAGGAGAATCATGCATCCTGCACCTAGATACCATAGGCTTGTATGCGATAATCTATTGTTAATGAAGCTTGAGTCAATTTCTATGCATTCATAACTTGGATAGGAAAACTAGTGGTGGATTCCAAGGCTCTAACACTTCTCAATCATTGTTTCACAACTTGTTGATTGCTGCCGTTGTTTACTTTCCAGCAACTTCATTTCAATCTCTTGTTTTCATTTAAACAACAAAAACCCCCCATTCGAGTGCGTGTGTGGTGCTAGGATTCTGTCCTAGACCTTGCCTTTTGTAAGTTTGTTTGTTTCTTTGTTTTCTGTTTTTCCATCATTCTAAGTAGTTTAACTTGCAACCAAGTTACCATTCTCTAGTGGGATCGACCTCGTATTTACATAAGCTATACTATAAACGGTTCGTGCACTTGCGAGAATTAAAGTTGCTGTTTTTAATAACTCATTTTAGTTGTTAGGAATAGGCTCAACACTTGCATTAGATAATCAGAAATGGTTACTCCACTAAATCCCACTAGCAGCCCACCAGCAGCCCTAGGTCATCAACATGTCAGCATGACCAAGCTTCCATCCAGAAACCAATAGCTCATGCCTAGCTCACCATGACCAAGCATGCAATGAGCTCATCTTCCTGTCAGCATGATGAACAACTTCTTGGGCTTACAAATTGGGCTTGGCTGAATCAAATGATGACTTTAAGATGTCCATTTTGAAGTTCAGAATATCATTGATCCAACAACACAAACATTGGCCCAATACAAGCTCGGATGAAGAAGAAAAGTCCGAAATGAACTTCTAACTCAAGCTCCAGTTTTTGCACGTTTTTGCACCATTTTGCTTCAAATGCCTCAAGTGTATTCCTCTCATGCCAATCAGCCCTTAATATGCATGGATTGAATAAAATGTGATCTCTTGCTCCCATAACCTACAGAACACACAAACATATATAAGTGACTCGAAATAAAGAGAAACTAGACAAAATTACTAAGTAATGAAGGCAAGCAAATGTGTGAAATTATGAACTTATCAAATACCCCCAAACTTAGACTTTGCTAGTCCTCGAGCAAACAAAATAAAACCACAACTTAGAAAACAGAAAATAAGCAGATAGCCTTCCAAACAATATCCTCAAAGAATCACCAAAGTATATGGTTCCAAAGAAACACAACAATCACAATCTAAGTTCCACACATGATTCAAGAGTGTGCAAAGCTTACAATGACATCCTTACGTGTAGTGTGTGAATGCCAAATCAGAACAACACCTGCAACTCGAATAAGTACATGCGCACACACTTGAAGCACAATCAAGAATTTCGAACCCCATAAGCTCGTTATCAAATCAGCTCTCCAGAGTAATACCATACAATACCAAGGATCAAAAGGACTTTACAAGGGTTGTAATGAGGCTTAGGGTAGTGGTTGAATGAAAGAGGAGATATGGAGATATAACAACATTTTGAGCATAACTAAAGCATATGTGAAAGGATGAGAGATTACTGAACTTTGTAACAAGCAAGGAACACATACATGAGCAGATTTTCAACATAATTTCAGCACTTCAAATGTGTTAATTTGGCCTAATTTTGTGGCTCTTTACCCTAGATCACCATGATCTTCTCCTTATAACACCCTAGGGCCGTGACTACATTGGTCACACTTCATTACCTCTTTTGATTAGTTACCAATACCCCCAAACTTATTTCTTTTCAACACTTGGGTTATGGCACTAAATGAATCACTTTTGCTCCTAAAAACCTTGCATCTTTATGACTCTCTTTTGAAGATAGCTTTAATTGCTCAAAGAATCGGTAAAGATGAGAAACAGAAATTTATTATGGTAGGAATGGTTTATACAAAGAAAGGCTTAATGTAGGCTCAAATGGGTTGACTTGGGATGAATACATGTAGAGGGATGGTTAAAAAGGCTCAAACGGTTCAAACATGGCCTAAATCACTTCCTAAGCATTGTATGGCAACAGAATGTCTCAAGAGATATTCAAATAAGTTCTAGAGTACGAAACCAAGATCATGAAATAAGTAGAATTGCATAACATCTCCAAGTAGCAAGAAATTGGACTAACTTGGCAAAGTGCTCAATAAGTGCAAGGATGGCATGCAAGACAAAGTGAACTCAGAACCACATAAAGTCCTTAAACAATGACTATCAATTTCTGAAAAACCATATTAAAGTTAAATCCAAGTCTTATCATAGGTGTTTGGAAGGATAACGAAACAACACACCAAATCCTGCGTTTTTAGACACTAGACAAACTTAAAAATTTAAAATTTTGACAATTTGAAACAACATAACTAAATCCTTCCCCCCAAACTTAAATGAAACATTGTCCTCAATGTTTAGAGTATAAGAACAAGCAATGCCTCATAAATGAAAGGAAAGAAGATAAGGAAAAGACATAACCAAATGTTTAGAGTTTAGAAAACAGCTCCCCTTTGAAGCGATTAGGACGCAAGCAGCTCCTTTCATGTTCTATCTTCTCCTCATCACCTTGGGTTGCCTCCCAAGAAGCGCTAAGTTTTATGTCTTCAGCCGGACATCCAAACTTGCTATAGTGAATGGGGGGGTTTGGGCTCAATCGTCACCTCATGTAATGCAAGATTGTTCACCAAGCTTGTTTTATTTTTCCATCGTTTCCTTGCTGCATTCCTTTTCCTTTTTAGGTTATGAATAGAATCACAAAGAACTGGAGGAATGATTGGAGTATCTCCAAATTTGGGTAGCCCCTTCTTGTGTGTAGGAATTGTAGCATTGAATATGTGCGCAGCCCCCTGCTCCTCCTTGTTTACTTCTTGCAGCAAGCATGCTTCTAGTGAATGTGAAAGACCATCAAATCTCTCCTTCCCCTGATTTCCCAATACTTCAATTTGAAAACAATCTTGAACATCATTTGGCAGATTCGTGGTATCAAACACTTTGAAAGCAACAGTTTCTCCATTAACGGTCATGGTGAGAGTTCCTTGCGCTACATCGATCGTGGTCTTAGCAGTAGCCATGAAGGGTCGGCCAAAGATGAGGGGCAATTCATTGTTAGGAATTGGTGCTTCTTCCATCTCCAAGACTAAGAAATCAGCTGGCAAGATTAAGCCTTCTACTCTCACCAAAACATCTTCTAGAATGCCCTTGGGGTACCTAATAGTTCTATCTGCCAATTGAATGCTCACAGATGTGGCTTGCAATTCACCAAGGTTAAGTTTCTCATAAACATGATATGGCATAAGGTTAATGGATGCACCGAGATCAAGCAAAGCTTTTGGAATCTTGAAATCACCAACAATACAAGGTATAGAAAACGAACCTGGATCCTTTAGCTTTGGAGGTAGCTTTCTTTGTAACACTGCACTTACCTCTTCACTTAATGCAACTTGTTCATGCTCTTTGAATCTCCTCTTGTTAGTGCATAGATCCTTCAAAAATTTTGCATACTTTGGAATCTGAGCAATGGCACTAAGCAATGGGATGTTGATTTGCACCTTCTTGAATATTTCCATTATCTCATCCAAGCCTTGATCTTTTTTTGACTTTGATAACCTGCTGGGAAAGGGTGCAATAGGCCTAAAAGTATTAGTTGAAATTGGAACTTGATTAGCATTAGATGATACCTTAGGGCCTGTGCTCTTTCCAGGAGCATTGAGGGGCTGTTTGGTGGAACTTGTGGGCTGTCCGTGTGGTGGCTGAATGATCTCTACGTTTTCTCCATCTTCTTGCTCTTTATTGGCATCTCCAACCTTATTAAAAAACTTGTTTACCACTTCTTAAGATGTGCACTGCTTTAACTTGCTCATGATGCATTGGATTCACCTCCGTTTGGCTCGGAAAAGTTGCGGGTGCTCTATTGCTCATGGAGGATGCAATCTGCCCAACTTGCACTTCTAGTTTGTTCACTGCATTTTGAAGATTTTGATTGGTTTGCATCTGCTGCCCCATGAACTTCTTGAACATGTCTTGCAATTCCCCCATTTGATCACCCCTTTGCTCTTGAACTTGTTGGGGAGCTTGCTGGAATTGCCTTTGTTGTATTTGGAATCCTGGGGGAGGTACTTGAGATTGTTGTACATTTGAATTATTGCTCCACCTGAAATTAGGATGATTTCTCCACCCCGGATTGTACGTGTTTGAGTAAGGATCATTATGAGGATTTCTTCCTTGAAGGGCATTTGCTTGCTCTAACATGTGATCCGCAAAAGTTTGGTTTTGAACTTCCACTTTGTTTCCTAGAGGGCCAGTCACTGCCTGTTGAAGCAAAGAACACATAACATCAAGTTTTGCATTAATCTCATTATTAGTACTTACCTCAGAGACCACAGCTTTCATAGGAGCTCCTCTTCCTTTATTGTAGCACCATTGTTGAGAGTTAGCACTCAAAGATTCAAAGAGAGTAAAAGCCTCATCTGCTGTTTTGTTCATCAATCCTTCTCCACTTGTTGCATCTACCATCATCCTTTCAGAATCAAGCAAACCTTCATAGAAAGATTGCATTTGCATCCAACTCTCTATGTTGTGGTGTGGGCAAGATCTCATCATCTCCTTGTACCTTTCCCAGCATTCATGAAAAGCTTCTCCTTCTCCTTGCTTGAAACCAAGAATTTCCTTTCTAATCTTGTTAGTCTTTTGAGCTGGAAAGAATTTCTGCAAAATCTTATTAGAAAGGTCATCCCAAGTATGAATTGAAGCATTAGGCAAAGAATATAACCAAGACTTAGCCTTATCTTTTAAACTGAATGGGAATAGCCTCATCTTAATCTGCTCATCATCAAGTCCTTGAATTTTGATTGTAGCACATATTTCAAAGAATTGCTTAACATGCATGTAAGGATCCTCAGTGGTATTACCATAATAAGTTGGAAGAAGAGGAATCATACCACTTCTAAGCTCAAACCTGTCAATTGTGAGTTGAGGATAGACGATGCACGAAGGTTGATCAGTGACTTTGGGAATGGAAAATTCACGCAGGGGTTTCCGAGGTTGGGCAACAAGCGCACCACCTCCTTCATCATTATTGTTGTTGTTGTTTGGAATCTCTGCCATCTTGCTTGAACCTTCAGATTCGTAACTCTTAGATTCAACGCTTGAAGAACTGTAATTCCTCCTCAAACCAGCACGTACAGCAGCAGCTCTTGGTGATAGTGGCTCAGTTTCAGATTCGGACATATATGCACACACAAGAACCAAATTAGTGCCTTCAAATGGAGATAACAAAGAAAAATTGAATACAGAAAGAAAAACCAACGAAACGAAAAAAAAATTAAAACTTAACAAAAATAGAAACACTCAAAGTAATCTAACTATAGCACCATCGTTACCGGTTCCCGGCAACGGCGCCAAAAACTTGTTGAGCCTATTCTTAACAACTAAAATGAGTTATTAAAAACAGCAACTTTAATTCTCGCAAGTGCACGAACCGTTTGTAGTATAGCTTATGTAAATACGAGGTTCGATCCCACGGAGAATGGTAACGTGGTTGCAAGTTAAACTACTTAGAATGCTGGGAACACAGAAAACAAAGAAACAAACCAACTAACAATGGCAAGGTCTAGGACAGAATCCTAGCACCACACACGCACTCGAAATGGGGGGGTTTTGTTGTTGAAGTGAAAACAAGAGAATGAAATGGAAGTGCTGGAAAGTAAACAATGGCAACAATGAATAAGTTGTGAAACAATGATTGGGAAGTGTTAGAGCCTTGGAATCCACCTCTAGTCTTCCTATCCAAGTTATGAATGCATAGAAATTGACTCAAGCTTCATCAACAATAGATTATCGCATACAAGCCTATGGTATCTAGGTGCAGGATGCATGATTCTCCTAAGGCATGTAATTGTGCATGGTATCTACACAACACGTGATCCCTTATTGTTGAGCCTATTCCTAACAACTAAAATGAGTTATTAAAAATAGCAACTTTAATTCTCGCAAGTGCACGAACCGTTTATAGTATAGCTTATGTAAATACGAGGTCGATCCACGGAGAATGGTAACTTGGTTGCAAGTTAAATTACTTAGAATGATGGAAAAACAGAAAACAAGAAACAAACAAACTAACAAATGGCAAGGTCTGGGACAGAATCCTAGCACCACACACGCACTCGAAATGGGGGGTTTTGTTGTTGAAATGGAAACAAGATAATGAAATGGAAGTGCTGGAAAGTAAACAATGGCAGCAATGAACTAGTTGTGAAACAATGATTTAGAAGTGTTAGAGCCTTGGAATCCACCACTAGTTTTCCTATCCAAGTTATGAATGCATAGAAATTGACTCAAGCTTCATTAACAATAGATTATCGCATACAAGCCTATGGTATCTAGGTGCAGGATGCATGATTCTCCTAAGGCATGTAATTGTGCATGGTATCTACACAACACGTGATCTCTAATATGCAACCTAAGCATGGTATCTACTTAGAATAAAGCATACAAGAGTCATTAAGTTCCCTGAGAATATGATAATCACACAAGTCCTAAAACATGGTATCTGTCCTAGTCAACCTATGGTTATTAACCCCTTGAATGATTCTTAGGCCATTCATGTGTTGCTTGTGAAAGGAGAGTAGAATTGGTGAATCTAAACCCCTTCCCAACCTGTGCTAGATGCATAAAATCCTAGTTAGCTACTCCAAGAAAACATACATCAAGCACATAATAAGCTGGAGATTAACAACTTGATAATGAAAGCAAGGAAATCAATTAACTATGAAATCATCCATAACATTGAATATTCATGACTAGGGCTTCATCCTAAGCCCTAACAAAATGGATTAGTTAAACATAATTATGAATACAGAAAATAAGAAATACATAGATAGAGTAAAGAGAATAGAAGAACTAGCTGGTGGCAGCAAGGTAGTTTCCAGGACAGCTCCTAGCTCTTCCTCCTTTGCAACTAGCTCTCTTCTCTCTTTGTGGTGAATGTGTGTATGGGAGTAATGGATGAGTGAATGTGTGTCTGAATCTGAATGTGGATTGTTGATGAATTGAATGTGGAATGGAAGTGGTATTTATAGGGAGTTGGGAGTGAGAAATCTGAATTGAATATAGCAAATGCATACAACACTTGCAATTGAAAATCAGAATGTGGTTGATGCACTTGCATTAGATAATCAGAAATGGTTACTCCACTAAATCCCACTAGCAGCCCACCAGCAGCCCTAGGTCATCAACATGTCAGCATGACCAAGCTTCCATCCAGAAACCAATAGCTCATGCCTAGCTCACCATGACCAAGCATGCAATGAGCTCATCTTCCTGTCAGCATGATGAACAACTTCTTGGGCTTACGAATTGGGCTTGGCTGAATCAAATGATGACTTTAAGATGTCCATTTTGAAGTTCAGAATGTCATTGATCCAACCACTCAAACATTGGCACAATCCAAGCTCGGATGAAGACGAAAAGTCCGAAATGAACTTCTAACTCAGGCTCCAGTTTTTGCACGTTTTTGCACCATTTTGCTTCAAATGCCTCAAGTGTATTCCTCTCATCCCAATCAGCCCTTAATATGCATGGATTGAATAAAATGTGATCTCTTGCTCCCATAACCTACAGAACACACAAACATAGATAAGTGACTTGAAATAAAGAGAAACTAAACAAAATTACTAAGCAATGAAGGCAAACAAATGTGTGAAATTATGAACTTATCAAATACCCCCAAACTTAGACTTTGCTAGTCCTCGAGCAAACAAAATAAAACCACAACTTAGAAAACAGAAAATAAGCAGCTAGCCTTCCAAACAATATCCTCAAAGAATCACCAAAGTATATGGTTCCAAAGAAAGACAACAATCACAATCTAAGTTCCACACATGATTCAAGAGTGTGCACAGCTTACAATAACATCCTTACGTGTAGTGTGTGAATGCCAAATCAGAACAACACCTGCAACTCAAATAAGTATATGCGCACACACTTAGAGCACAATCAAGAATTTCGAGCCCCATAAGCTCGTTATCAAATCAGCTCTCCACAGTAATACCATACAATACCAAGGATCAAAAGGACTTTACAAGGGTTGTAATGAGGCTTAGGGTGGTGGTTGAATGAAAGAGGAGATATGGAGATATAACAACATTTTGAGCATAACTAAAGCATATGTGAAAGCATGAGAGATTACTGAACTTTGTAGCAAGCAAGGAACACATACATGAGCAGATTTTCAACATAATTTCAGCACCTTCAAATGTGTTAATTTGGCCCAATTTTGTGGCTCTTTACCCTAGATCACCATGATCTTCTCCTTATAACACCCTAGGGCCGTGACTACATTGGTCACACTTCATTACCTCTTTTGATTAGTTACCAATACCCCCAAACTTATTTCTTTTCAACACTTGGGTTATGGCACTAAATGAATCACTTTTGCTCCTAAAAACCTTGCATCTTTATGACTCTCTTTTGAAGATAGCTTTAATTGCTCAAAGAATAGGTAAAGATGAGAAACATAAATTTATTATGGTAGGAATGGTTTATACAAAGAAAGGCTTAATGTAGGCTCAAATGGGTTGACTAGGGATGAATACATGTAGAGGGATGGTTAAAAAGGCTCAAACGGTTCAAACATGGCCTAAATCACTTCCTAAGCATTGTATGGAAACAAAATGTCTCAAGAGATATTCAAATAAGTTCTAGAGTACGAAACCAAGATCATGAAATAAGTAGAATTGCATAACATCTCCAAGTAGCAAGAAATTGGACTAACTTGGCAAAGTGCTCAATAAGTGCAAGGATGGCATGCAAGACAAAGTGAACTCAGAACCACATAAAGTCCTTAAACAATGACTATCAATTTCTGAAAAACCATATTAGAATTAAATCCAAGTCTTATCATAGGTGTTTGAAAGGATAACGAAACAACACACAAAATCCTGCGTTTTAGACACTAGACACACTTAAAAAATTTAAAATTTTGACAATTTGAAACAAAATAACTATTGACAATTTGAAACAAAATAACTAAATCCTTCCCCCCAGACTTAAATGAAACATTGTCCTCAATGTTTAGAGTATAAGAACAAGCAATGCCTCATAAATGTAAGGAAAGAAGATAAGGAAAAGACATAACCAAATGTTAGAGTTTAGAAAACAACTCCCCTTTGAAGCGATTAGGACGCAAGCAGCTCCTTGCATGTTCTATCTTCTCCTCATCACCTTGGGTTGCCTCCCAAGAAGCGCTAAGTTTCATGTCTTCAGCCGGACGTCCAAACTTGCTATAGTGAATGGGGGGGTTTGGGTTCAATCGACACCTCATGTAATGCAAGATTGTTCACCAAGCTTGTTTTCTTTTTCCATCGTTTCCATGCTGCTTTTGTTTTCCTTTTTAGGTTATGAATAGAATCGCAAAGAACTGGAGGAATGATTGGAGTATCTCCAAATTTGGGCAGCCCCTTCTTGTGTGTAGGAATTGTAGCATTGAACATGTGGGCAGCCCCCTGCTTGTGTGTAGGAGTTGTAGCATTGAACATGTGGGCAGCCCCCTGCTCCTCCTTGTCTACTCCTTGCAGCAAGCATGCTTCTAGTGAATGTGGAAGACCATCAAATCTCGCTTTCCCTGGATTGTGCAATACTTCAATTTGAAAACAATCTTGAACATCACTTGGCAGATTCGTGGCATCAAACACTTTGAAAGCAACAGTTTCTCCATTAACGATCATGGTGAGAGTGCCTTGAGCTACATCGATCGTGGTCTTAGCAGTAGCCATGAAGGGTCGGCCAAAGATGAGGGGCAATTCATTGTCAGGAATTGGTGCTTCTTCCATCTCCAAGACTAAGAAATCAGCAGGCAAGATTAAGCCTTCTACACTCACCAAAACATCTTCTAGAATGCCCTTGGGGTACCTAATAGTTCTATCTGCCAATTGAATACTCACAGATGTGGCTTGCAACTCACCAAGGTTAAGTTTCTCATAAACATGATATGGCATAAGGTTAATGGATGCACCAAGATCAAGCAAAGCTTTTGGAATCTGTTCGGTTCACAATTGTATATCATTTTGTACCCTTATTGCTTATGATTTAGTTATGTTTTTGAGTTAACCTTGTGCTTTTAACCTCTTTTGTGTTTGTTATTCAGTTTATTGAGCTCTAGGTATCACTTGAGGCATTTGAAGTAAAATGGTGAAAAATAATGTGTAAAAACTGGTGACTGAGTTACAAGTTCATTTCGGACTTATCTTCTTCATCCGAGCTTGGATTGGGCCAATACTTGTGTGGTTGGATCGATGACATTCTGAACTTGAAGAGTGATAGCTCAAAGTCGACATTTGATTGATCCAAGCCCAATTCGTGAGCCCATGGAAATACACATCATGCTGACATAAGGATGAGCTGATGGATGCTTGGTCATGGTGAGCTAGGCATGAGGTATTGGTTTCTGGATGGATGCTTGGTCATGCTGACATCTTGATGAGCTATGGCTGCTGGTGGGATTAGTTGGTGAAGTGCAGCAACCACATTCTGATTTTCAATTGCAAGTGTGTTAGGTGATTGCCATAATTAATTCTGATTTCTTACTTCCCTCTCCCTATAAATACAACTTCCATTCCAGATTCAAAGTGTGCAAGCCTGGGATTCACAACCCCACAAAACCCTCTCCATCCATCCTTAAACACTCCCATACACTCTAGGTGCAAGTCTGGGATTCACAACCCCACAATTCAGCCATCCTTCACTCCATCCTCCCTCAAACACTTCCATCATTTTCCCAAACACATTCAGAAATTATCCTCAAACACTCTCACAATCCCAAACACTCCAGCAATCAACCAAAAGCTCTAAACAGCCCCAAATCACCAAAACAGCTCCAGCAAACCTCTCTTCCATTTCCCTACGAATTTCATCTTTCTTAGCCATCACCACTCACTCAAACTCATCCCAAATCACCTCCATATCCTTCATACATCCTTCTAGAAGTGAGGAAGCTCTTGGAGAAGCATTAGACGTGGAGAAGCACTTGGAGAAGCCTTGGACACCACAAGAACTTCAGAAAAGGGGTTTTTCTACTCTTATTGCATTCATTATGTTTTCTCATTTCTGTCTTAATTTCTTTCTCATTATGAGCAGCTAAATCCATAGCTAGGGTTTCAATGTAACCTGACAAGACAATTTCATGTTTCAAGTTAGTTTTATCCTTTGTTGATTACTCCTAATTTTCTGGTCTCATTCACTTGTTCTTAATTGAATCTTTATGCATGTTTAAATAACTGGCCACTATGAACACATGCATGTTGGTTATCTAGTTGAAGTTTACATAAACACCATATGACTCTTGAACCGATTAGTGAATGAGTGGGTAATGCATTTAGGACAAACACCATGTTTAAATGTTTACTTGGTTCTTTTGTGTTCTTCTTAAGCTTAATGGATTCAAATTCATAGCCTAGACTAAACACCATAGCTAAGTTGTGTTTCTGAGTACTTGATTAAAACCAAACACCATATGGATAATCATACATAAGAAAGAACGAACTCCAGAAATTGTAATCAACTTAGGTGATTGTTAACTTGTTGCTTGAAATTGGATTGTCATGGTGAAGTTGAAACCCTAGTGCTTGTCTCCTTTGTCTCTACATTTTCTAAACATCTACTTGCTGGTTACTTGCTATTTTGCATTCCCTTTAGAAGTTTTCAATCACTTGCTATATGCTTTTCCTTTTTGTAATTGTTACTCAAAACAAACTCAACACAACCTCATTTAAATTCTGTTTAGTCTTAGGATTACTTGTGAGTCTAAGTAGTAGTAATAAGTGTCTTTCATCCAAGTCTCAGTGGAACGACCTCGTGCTTGCATTCCTATACTATAATTGGTTCGTGCACTTGCGAGAAATAGATAGAGTAAAATCTGTCCAACAAGAAAATGGCGCCGCTGCCGGGGACTTGATTAAGAGTCTTATTTCTATTGCTTACTTTCTTTAGTTTTTCTTTGTTTTCAGGTACTTGCATGTCGAGCAAACCGTTGCTTGAACAAGTTGTATCAGCGGTCAAGAAACACTCTCAATCCGGAACCATTCGGATGCAACCAATCCGTGGTACACAACAACCATCACTGGCTGAATTTGAACGAAGGCTTCACAAAGCAAGGGAGGCAGCCATTGAATCTATTCTCAATCCCTTAGAAGCTGAAACCTCCAATTCAGCAAGCTCAGAAGAATACTTTTTGTTCAACATCTTTAACTCAGATCAAGAAGAAGAAGAAGAAGAAGAAAAGATGGCAGCTAATGACCAACTTGCTTTGGAGGATCTTGCTCAACCAATCATACCAAATTCACCTTCATGCATCTTGCTGTCCAGAGAAGCTAGAAACTATGAGCTTAAATCTTCTCACTTTCAAATGCTTCCTTCTTTTTATGGTTTACCTAACGAAGATCCTTTGGCTCACATTAAAGAATTTTATACTGTTGTTTGTACTTTGCCTTTGAAGGATGTGTCTGAAGCAAATCTGAAGATGAGGGTTTTCCCTTACACTTTGAAAGATAGAGCAAAGACTTGGTTTATGTCGTTAACGCCTGGATCACTAACCACTTGGGATGCTGTTGCTAAGAAGTTCTTGGAGAAGTTTTTTCTCTGCCCAAAAGACAGCCACCTTGAGGTCCAAGATTTTCAACTTCTCACAACATGATGGTGAACCATTCAACGAATGCTGGGAGCGTTTCAAAGGAACTCTAATGCAATGTCCACATCATGGGTTACCTCTATACTTACAAATGCAAATTTTTTATGATGGACTAACCGAAACTTGTCAATCTATTGTCAATAATGCTGCAGGTGGAGCTTTAAAGAAAAAGAATGCTCAAGAGTCATATGACATATTTGAGATGTTGGGATCCAATGCTCAACACAAAGATACAAGAGGTAAAGCTGGTATTTATGAGATTAGTCCTAACAATGAGCTTGCTTCACAGGTGGCTGGTTTACAAAGGAAGCTTGATGCTGTGCTCAATATGGTCCCTAAAGCTCCTCAAGTTGAAGTTTGTGCTATTTGCAATTCTCAAGGACACTCAACTCACATGTGTTCAGCTAGTAATGCTTATCCTGAGTTTGTCCAAGAACAAGCCCACATGATGAATTCTTACAACCAAAGGCCAAGAAATGATCCCTTCTCGAACACTTATAATCCTGGTTGTAGGAATCACCCAAATTTCTCTTGGAGCGACAATCAAAATCAAAATCCAGCAAGTTCATCATTCCAGCCTAAACCAAGTTCATTGGAGGACACAGTGAAGATGTTGGCCCAAAATACTTTGCAATTCCAGCAAACTACTAATGGTGCTCTTCAACAACATTCTGCTGCCCTTACCAAGATGGAGATTCAATTGGGACAAATTGCGGATGCTTTGAACCAAAGAGAACCTGGAAAATTCCCTAGCCAACCAAATGTGAATCCCAATCATCATGAGCAAGCCAAAGCAATCTCAGTTCTCAGAAGTGGTAAGGTTATTGATAATAAAGTTGGCAAAGAAGTTACTAATCATGATGTTGTGAATGCAGGTGATGAACACAAAGAAGAGACGACACCAAAAGAAGCAATTCCCATTGGCAAGTCAACAATTTCACCTACATTGCACAAGGCGGAGACCCTTATGTGCCACCAATTCCTTTTCCTGGACGTCTTGCTAAAAGCAAACAGGATAAGTCTTTTACTGAAATATATGATATACTTAGTAAAGTCAATGTTAACTTGCCTTTGCTTGATGTGATCAGGAACATGCCAACTTATGCTAAATTTTTTAAGGAGTTGAACTCACACAAGAGAAGGTATAGTCCTCATGAGAAGGTGTTGGTGTCTGAAAATGTGAGTGCTGTCCTTCAAAGAAAACTTCCTCCTAAACTCAAGGATCCAGGTAGTTTTACCATCGGCATAACCATTGGAGATAAACGAGCTGAGAAAGCCATGTTGGATTTAGGTGCAAGTATCAATCTAATGCCTTATTCAGTGTACTTGCAACTTGGTTTGGGAAAATTAAAATCCACCACACTCAGCTTACAACTTGCTGATGGTTCAGTGAAATATCCTAGAGGTATTGTTGAAGATATTTTGGTTCAAGTTGATAAGCTAATATTGCCTGCTGATTTTGTAGTGATAGACATGGAAGATGCACCCATTCATGATCGTGAGCTGCCTATCTTGCTTGGAAGACCATTCATGGCCACAGCAAACACTCTTATTGATGTGAAAAATGGCATACTGAAAATGACAGTCCTTGGCCAAACCATAGAATTCAAAGTGTTTGAATCCTTAACTCATCCTTCTAATTCACTTGATTGTTTTTCAATTGATTGTTTGGATTCCCTGGTTTTGTCTAAGTTTGTGCAGGCACAATCTGATGATGCTTTAGAAATTGTTTTGACACAACCTTTAGGTGACCTTGATGATGAATCTGAGTTCCAAGAAGTGGTAGCTGCCCTAGAAGAGTTCCAGCCATTTCCACCAATTTCTGGGTTACCACTTGAGCCCCTTGATCCATGCTCTACGAAGTTGGAACCATCCAATGGCATGTTCAAAGTTACACCCCTTGCACACTTGAAGAAAAAGAAAAGGAAAAGGAAGAGGAGAAGAAGTTGGGTGAACTATCTTGAGACGATTGATCCGAAACCCCCCAACTCATCATAAGCTGTTTGCATAATGTCTTGCCAAGACATTAACTAAGGCGCTTCTTGGGAGGCAACCCATGTGTTCAAGAAGAAGGTGTTTGTTAGCGGTCAACCTAATCGCATCAAGGGGGAGTTTCTCTATACCTTCTTCTTAACTTTTCCCTTTATCATTTGCATGTTCTCAATCATCTTTTCTATGCTTTAACATTGAGGACAATGTTCAATTCAGGTCTGGGGGGAATGTTTTCAATTTTCGTTCATGTTTTCACTTTTCTTTCATTGTGTTTTTCAGTTTTTGTTCATTTTTTTTAGAAGGTCATGCAATCAATATTATGGAGCTGCCATTGAGGTTTTCATATCAGAATTTTTGCACTTCACAAAGCTATTGCTCTTAGAATTCTGGTGACTAAAGTACCATGCTCAAATTTTTGAAGGAAAATAGTGGAGACTACCCTAGTGAGCCATATCGAGCCTAATTTCTTTCTTGAGAGGGTTTAAAGTGTTTCTACTTCTCATCTCTACTCATTTTCTTCATTTCACTCTAATTGATCTCATCATTTCATTTTGATTGAATACTAAGGATGATTCTCTTTTGCAGATATCATGTGCTTGCTCTCATTCATGAATGAACTCATTGAAGTGATGCTGGGCTATGTGTGTATAACCATTCTATGTGCTTTCTTTCACCCAACCTATATGTGTGTTCCATCAACCCTCTTGAAGCCAAACACTTCAAGCCTTTTTCTTCTATCACCCTCATCATTTCCCTAACTTTGTATCTCAATCTGAGATATTCCCTTATTGTAGCCATACCCTATACTTAGAAATATACCAAGGTGTGCCAAGATAAAGTTTGAAGCAAGGAAGTTGCTGCCATGTACCTCAAAGAAAATTGGTGTGATTCTGTGCAATAAAGTTAAAGAAGATGCAGATCAAATCAACAAAGATGAAAGTGTTTCAATGTGATCTAAGTGTGAAAAATAAAGTCCATGCCAAGTGAAACCATGAAGTTTGCAGCCATGCCATTCTAAAATCAATGTTGCCTTGCAGATTAATGAAGCTGCAACCTTGGTATGTTTTTAAGTTACTTGTTTTTCCTTCCAATTCTTCCATTTCCCCTAAACCTTAGCCTTTCATTACAACCTTGTGAAAGACCTAGCTGATCTTTGAGGATGTATTCATGGGTGCTGGTAAGTATGTGTATATCTCTATTCTTAGTATTTGATTCCTTTCATGAGATCTAACCAAATTTGTGCTTCTATTTCATACACTCACTTATGATTTCTTGAGAGAATTAAACCATAGGTTCTGAGTGATTGAGTGTTTTCTGTGAGAATTAGAGTTGAAGCATGTTCTCTATTCAAGGTTTGAGTGTGCTTGCTTTGAAGCCGTGTGCCTTTGAGCTATAGCTTCCACTTTACACACTGATTGATCACCTATCTTGGCAACTCTATGGTGTTGGAGGTATGACTAAAAGTTTTCTTTCATTTTTATTAGTTGATTTCAAAGTTTGTTTTTCTAACCACTTTGTTTTGTAGAGTCAGTAAAGCGTTTATGGGTATCGTTTCTGTTAAACCCTTAGGAGACACAACTCCTCCTACTAGGGATGCCTAGAGGTTCAAAGGCTTGTTGCATATGCTCAATGCAATCGAGTTACCTGCGGAAGTGGTTTACTTAACTTCTTGTTTTTGTTTTGTTTTGTTTTGCTCGAGGACTAGCAAAATCTAGGTCTGGGGGTATTTGTTCGGTTCACAATTGTATATCATTTTGTACCCTTATTGCTTATGATTTAGTTATGTTTTTGAGTTAACCTTGTGCTTTTAACCTCTTTTGTGTTTGTTATTCAGTTTATTGAGCTCTAGGTATCACTTGAGGCATTTGAAGTAAAATGGTGAAAAATAATGTGTAAAAACTGGTGACTGAGTTACAAGTTCATTTTGGACTTATCTTCTTCATCCGAGCTTGGATTGGGCCAATACTTGTGTGGTTGGATCGATGACATTCTGAACTTGAAGAGTGATAGCTCAAAGTCGACATTTGATTGATCCAAGCCCAATTCGTGAGCCCATGGAAATACACATCATGCTGACATAAGGATGAGCTGATGGATGCTTGGTCATGGTGAGCTAGGCATGAGGTATTGGTTTCTGGATGGATGCTTGGTCATGCTGACATATTGATGAGCTATGGCTGCTGGTGGGATTAGTTGGTGAAGTGCAGCAACCACATTCTGATTTTCAATTGCAAGTGTGTTAGGTGATTGCCATAATTAATTCTGATTTCTTACTTCCCTCTCCCTATAAATACAACTTCCATTCCAGATTCAAAGTGTGCAAGCCTGGGATTCACAACCCCACAAAACCCTCTCCATCCATCCTTAAACACTCCCATACACTCTAGGTGCAAGTCTGGGATTCACAACCCCACAATTCAGCCATCCTTCACTCCATCCTCCCTCAAACACTTCCATCATTTTCCCAAACACATTCAGAAATTATCCTCAAACACTCTCACAATCCCAAACACTCCAGCAATCAACCAAAAGCTCTAAACAGCCCCAAATCACCAAAACAGCTCCAGCAAACCTCTCTTCCATTTCCCTACGAATTTCATCTTTCTTAGCCATCACCACTCACTCAAACTCATCCCAAATCACCTCCATATCCTTCATACATCCTTCTAGAAGTGAGGAAGCTCTTGGAGAAGCATTAGACGTGGAGAAGCACTTGGAGAAGCCTTGGACACCACAAGAACTTCAGAAAAGGGGTTTTTCTACTCTTATTGCATTCATTATGTTTTCTCATTTCTGTCTTAATTTCTTTCTCATTATGAGCAGCTAAATCCATAGCTAGGGTTTCAATGTAACCTGACAAGACAATTTCATGTTTCAAGTTAGTTTTATCCTTTGTTGATTACTCCTAATTTTCTGGTCTCATTCACTTGTTCTTAATTGAATCTTTATGCATGTTTAAATAACTGGCCACTATGAACACATGCATGTTGGTTATCTAGTTGAAGTTTACATAAACACCATATGACTCTTGAACCGATTAGTGAATGAGTGGGTAATGCATTTAGGACAAACACCATGTTTAAATGTTTACTTGGTTCTTTTGTGTTCTTCTTAAGCTTAATGGATTCAAATTCATAGCCTAGACTAAACACCATAGCTAAGTTGTGTTTCTGAGTACTTGATTAAAACCAAACACCATATGGATAATCATACATAAGAAAGAACGAACTCCAGAAATTGTAATCAACTTAGGTGATTGTTAACTTGTTGCTTGAAATTGGATTGTCATGGTGAAGTTGAAACCCTAGTGCTTGTCTCCTTTGTCTCTACATTTTCTAAACATCTACTTGCTGGTTACTTGCTATTTTGCATTCCCTTTAGAAGTTTTCAATCACTTGCTATATGCTTTTCCTTTTTGTAATTGTTACTCAAAACAAACTCAACACAACCTCATTTAAATTCTGTTTAGTCTTAGGATTACTTGTGAGTCTAAGTAGTAGTAATAAGTGTCTTTCATCCAAGTCTCAGTGGAACGACCTCGTGCTTGCATTCCTATACTATAATTGGTTCGTGCACTTGCGAGAAATAGATAGAGTAAAATCTGTCCAACAGAATCTTGAAATCACCAACTATACAAGGTATAGAAAACGAACCTGGATCCTTTAGCTTTGGAGGTAGCTTTCTTTGTAAGACTGCACTTACCTCTTCACTTAATGCAACCTGTTCATGCTCTTTGAATCTCCTCTTGTTAGTGCATAGATCCTTCAAAAATTTTGCATACTTTGGAATCTGAGCAATGGCACTGAGCAATGGGATGTTGATTTGCACTTTCTTGAATATTTCCATTATCCCATCCAAGCCTTGATCTTTCTTTGACTTTGATAACCTGCTGGGAAAGGGTGCAATAGGCCTAAAAGCATTAGTTGAAATTGGAACTTGATTAGCCTTAAATGATACCTTAGGGCCTGTGCTCTTTCCAAGAGAATTGAGGGGCTGTTTGGTGGAATCTGTGGGCTGCCCTTGTGGTGGCTGAATGATCTCCACGTTTTCTCCATCTTCTTGCTCTTCATGTGCATCTCCAACCTTATTATCAACTTGTTTGCCACTTCTCAATATGTGCACTGCTTTAACTTGCTCATGATGCCTTGGATTCACCTCCGTTTGGCTCGGAAAAGTTCCGGATGCTCTATTGCTCAAGGAGGATGCAATCTGCCCAACTTGCACTTCTAGCTTGTTCACTGCATTTTGAAGATTCTGATTGGTTTGCATCTGTTGCCCCATGAACTTCTTAAACATGTCTTGCAATTCTCCCATTTGATCACCCCTTTGCTCTTGAACTTGTTGGGGAGCTTGCTGGAATTGCCTCTGCTGTATTTGGAATCCTGGGGGAGGTCCTTGAGATTGTTGCACATTTGAATTATTGCTCCACCTGAAATTAGAATGATTTCTCCACCCCGGATTGTATGTGTTTGAGTAAGGATCATTCTGAGGATTTCTTCCTTGAAGGGCATTTGCTTGTTCTAGCATGTGGTCCGCAAAAGATTGGCCTTGAACTTCCACTTTGTTTCCAAGAGGACCAGCCACTGCCTGTTGAAGCAAAGAACACATAACATCAAGTTTTGCATTAATCTCATTATTAGGAGCTCCTCTTCCTTTATTGTAGCTCCATTGTTGAGAGTTAGCACTCAAAGATTCAAAGAGAGTAAAAGCCTCATCTGCTGTTTTGTTCATCAATCCTTCTCCACTTGTTGCATCTACCATCATCCTTTCAGAATCAAGCAAACCTTCATAGAAAGATTGCATTTGCATCCAACTCTCTATGTTGTGGTGTGGGCAAGATCTCATCATCTCCTTGTACCTCTCCCAGCATTCATGAAAAGCTTCTCCTTCTCCTTGCTTGAAACCAAGAATTTCCTTTCTAATCTTGTTAGTCTTTTGAGCTGGAAAGAATTTCTGCAAAAACTTATTAGAAAGCTCATCCCAAGTATGATAAGTTCATAATTTCACACATTTGCTTGCCTTCATTACTTAGTAATTTTGTCTAGTTTCTCTTTATTTCGAGTCACTTATATATGTTTGTGTGTTCTGTAGGTTATGGGAGCAAGAAATCACATTTTATTCAATCCATGCATATTAAGGGCTGATTGGGATGAGAGGAATACACTTGAGGCATTTGAAGCAAAATGGTGCAAAAACGTGCAAAAACTGGAGCCTGAGTTAGAAGTTCATTTCGGACTTTTCTTCTTCATCCGAGCTTGGATTGGGCCAATGTTTCTGTGGTTGGATCAATGACATTCTGAACTTCAAAATGGACATCTTCATTTGATTCAGCCAAGCCCAATTCGTAAGCCCAAGAAGTTGTTCATCATGCTGACAGGAAGATGAGCTCATTGCATGCTTGGTCATGGTGAGCTAGGCATGAGCTATTGGTTTCTGGATGGAAGCTTGGTCATGCTGACATGTTGATGACCTAGGGCTGCTGGTGGGCTGCTAGTGGGATTTAGTGGAGTAACCATTTCTGATTATCTAATGCAAGTGCATCAACCACATTCTGATTTTCAATTGCAAGTGTTGTATGCATTTGCTATATTCAATTCAGATTTCTCACTCCCAACTCCCTATAAATACCACTTCCATTCCACATTCAATTCATCAACAATTCACATTCAGATTCAGACACACATTCACTCATCCATTACTCCCATACACACATTCACCACAAAGAGAGAAGAGAGCTAGTTGCAAAGGAGGAAGAGCTAGGAGCTGTCCTGGAAACTACCTTGCTGCCACCAGCTAGTTCTTCTATTCTCTTTACTCTATCTATGTATTTCTTATCTTCTGTATTCATAATTATGTTGAACTAATCCATTTTGTTAGGGCTTAGGATGAAGCCCTAGTCATGAATATTCAATGTTATGGATGATTTCATAGTTAATTGATTTCCTTGCTTTCATTATCAAGTTGTTAATCTTCAGCTTATTATGTGCTTGATGTATGTTTTCTTGGAGTAGCTAACTAGGATTTGTTGTTTAATTATGTTAACTCGCAAGTGTACGTGCCAATCAGTAGTATAGCAAAGACAAGAACGAGGTCGTACCCACGAGGACTGAGAAGTTCAAATTAGTTATGTACTTAGATTACCGAATTCAAGAAGTTAGGAAGTTAAGTCTAAAACAGAAATTAAAGTGAGAGTGATTGTGATTGTGAAAGGAAGTGAGCAAACTGAAATTGCAAATGAAAGCAAATAAACAAGTGTAACAAAGAGTGATTTTGAAGGGCTGGAAAAACAGATTTGGAGACTAGGGCATTTGATTCACCATAACAATTCAATTCCAGGTTATAAAGATTCAAGTGACAAGTCTAATTCAGATTCAAAGATTGATTCTAGCTAATGTATGATTAAGCCATGGTGTCTGGTCCTAACCTTGTATTCCGAATTCCCTAATTTGATCATTTGGTGTCTAACCTAAATTAAGCATTAGGAATCCATTAAGCATAGAAGAACATTTTAAACAACCAAGTATGTATCTAATCCAGATTGTCGAATTCTCATACACACTCTTCCTATTCATAGTTCAATTTGAATTAAAGCATGGTGTCTACTCTTAATTCAAACCAAGATATACAAATCTGAATGGTAGCTAGGCATTCCGATCAGCATATAGGCAATTTGGCAAAATGAATAAGAACATGAATCATGAATCAAACTTGAAACTTGAAATTTATAAACCCAGAATATTCATGTTAGGTTACATCAAAACCCTAGTTATGGATTTAGTTACTCATAATGGAAAAGAGACTTGAATAGAAATGAGAAAACATAATGAAAGCAATAAGAGTAGAAAAACCCCTTTCTGAAGTTCTTGTGGTGTCCAGGGCTTCTCCAAGTGCTTCTCCACTTCTAATGCTTCTCCAAGAGCTTCCCCACTTCTAGAAGGATGTATGAAGGATATGGAGGTGATTTGGGATGAGTTTAAGTGAGTGGTGATGGTTGAGATAGATGAAATTCGTAGGGAAATGGAAGAGAGGTTTGCTGGAGCTGTTTTGGTGAGATGGGGCTGTTTAGAGCTTTTGGTTGATTGCTGGAGTGTGTTGGTGATTTGAGAGTGTTTGAGGAGGGCTGGAGTGAATTGTGGGGTTGTGAATCCCAGGATTTGTTGTTTGGGAAAATAATGGGAAGTGTTTGAGGGAGGATGGAATGAAGGATGGCTGAATTGTGGGGTTGTGAATCCCAGGCTTGCACACTTTGAATCTGGAATTGAAGATGTATTTATAGGGGAATGGAGGTGAGAAATCAGAATTGAATATAGCAATCACCTAACACACTTGCATTAGATAATCAGAAATGGTTGTTGCACTTCACCAACAATTCCCACCAGCAGCCATAGGTCATCCTCATGTCAGCATGACCAAGCTTCCATTCAGAAACCAAGAGCTCATCCTCATGTCAGCATGACCAAGCAAGCAATGAGCTCATCTGCAAGTCAGCATGATGTGTAACTTCTTGGGCTCACGGATTGGGCTTGGAGCAATAAAATGTCGACTTTGAGCAGTCCATCTTCACGTTCAGAATGTCATTGATCCAACCACACAAGTATTGGCCCAATCCAAGTTCGGATGAAGAAGATAAGTCCGAAATGAACTTGTAACTCAGTCTCCAGTTTTTACACTTTATTTTCACCATTTTACTTCAAATGCCTCAAGTGATACCTAGAGCTCAATAAATTGAATAACAAATACAAAAGAGGTTAAAAGCACAAGGTTAACTCAAAAACATAACTAAATCATAAGCTATAAGGGTATAAAATGGTATACAATTGTGAACCGAACAAATACCCCCAGACCTAGATTTTGCTAGTCCTCGAGCAAAACAAAACAAAACAAAAACAAGAAGTTATGTAAACCACTTCCGCAGGTAACTCGATTGCATTGAGCATATGCAACAAGCCTTTGAACCTCTAGGCATCCCTAGTAGGAGGAGTTGTGTCTCCTAAGGGTTTAACAGAAACGATACCCATAAACGCTTTACTAACTCTACAAAACAAAGTGGTTAGAAAAACAAACTTTGAAATCAACTAATGAAAATGAAAGAAAACTTTAGTCATACCTCCAATACCATAGAGTTGCCAAGATAGGTGATCAATCAGTGTGTAAAGTGGAAGCTATAGCTCAAAGGCACACGGCTTCAAAGCAAGCATACTCAAACCTTGAATAGAGAACATGTTTCGACTCTAATTCTCACAGATAACACTCAATCACTCAGAACCTATGGTTTAATTCTCTCAAGAAAGCATAAGTGAGTGTAAGAAATAGAAGCACAAATTTGGTTAGATCTCATGAAAGGAATCAAATACTAAGAATATAGATACACATATACATACCAGCACCCATGAATACATCCTCAAAGATCAGCTAGGTCTTTCACAAGGTTGTAATGAAAGGCTAAGGTTTAGGGGAAATGGAAGAATTGGAAGGAAAAACAAGTAACTTAAGAACATACCAAGGTTGCATTCTTCATTAATCTGCAAGGCAACATTGATTTAAAGTGGCATGGCTGCAAACTTCATGGTATCACATGGCATGGACTTTATATTTCACACTTAGATCAAATCGACACACTTCTCATTATCTTTCTTATTTGCTGATTTGATCCGCATCTTCTTTAGCTTCATTGCACATATTCACATCATCTTTCATTTAGGCACATGGCAGCAACTTCCTTGCTTCAAACTTTATCTTGGCACACCTTGGTATATTTCTAAGCTATAGGGTATGGCTACAATAGGTCAAGTATCTCAGATTGAGATACAAAGGTAGGGAAATGATGAGGGTGATAGAAGAAAAAGGCTTTAAGTGTTTGGCTTCAAGAGGGCTAATGGAACACACATATGGGTAGGGTGAAAAGAAAGCACATAGAATGGTTATACACACATAGCCTAGCATCACTTCAATGAGTTCATTCATGAATGAGAGCAAGCACATGATATCTGCAAAAGAGAATCATCCTTAGTATTCAATCAAAATGGAATAATGAGATCAATTAGAGTGAATTGAAGAAAATAAGTATGGATGAGAAATAGAACACTTTAAACCCTCTCAAGAAAGCAATTAGGCTCGATATGGCTCACTAGGGTAGTCTCCACTATTCTCCTTCGAGAATTTGAGCATGGTACTTTAGCCACCAGAATTCTAAGAGCAAAAGCTTTGTGAAGTGCAAAATTCTGATATGAAAACCTCAAATAGCAGCTCCATAGCATTGATTGTATGACATTCTAAAAAAAAAAAAAAAAAAAAAAAAATTATTAGTGACAAAAGAAACCACAAATGAATTCAAATTGAAAACCTTTCCCCAGACCTGAATTGAACATTGTCCTCAATGTTAAAGCATAGAAAAGATGATTGAGAACATGCAAATGATAAAGGGAAAAGTTAAGAAGAAGGTTTAGAGAAACTCCCCCTTGATGCGATTAGGTCGACCGCTACCAAGCACCATCTTCTTGAACACATGGGTTGCCTCCCAAGAAGCGCCTTAGTTAATGTCTTGGCAAGACATTATGCAATCAGCTTATGATGAGTTGGGGGGTTTCGGATCAATCGTCTCAAGATAGTTCACCCAACTTCTTCTCTTCTTCCTTCTCTTCCTCTGTCTTTTCCTTTTCTTTTTCTTCAAGTGTGCAAGGGGTGTAACTTTGAACATGCCATTGGATGGTTCCAACTTCATAGAGCATGGATCAAGGGGCTCAAGTGGTAGCCCAGAAAATGGTGGGAATGGCTGCGACACTTCTAGGACAGCTACCACTTCTTGGAACTCTGGTTCAACATGATCTTCCTCTGCTTGGGCAATGACAACTTCTATAGCATCATTGGGCTGTTTCTGCAAACTCTTAGAAGAAACTTCATCATTCACAACATCAATTGTAAAACAAGTATCAAGAGAGATAGAAGGTTGAGATGGAGGATCAAACACTTTAAATTCAGCAGTTTCACCCAACACAGTCATGGAGAGGGTGCCATCTTTCATATTGATAATTGTATTTGTAGTGGCCATGAATGGTCGTCCTAAGAGAATGGGATCAACACGATCTCCATTTGGGTTGTCCTCCATATCCATCACTACAAAATCAACAGGGAGAATTAGTGTATTAACTTGAACTAGAATATCTTCTACAATACCTTTTGGATATTTGATAGAATGATCAGCTAGTTCAAGACGAATTGAAGTCTTCTTCATCCCTTCTAAGCCAAGCTCTTGATAAACTGAATATGGCATTACATTGATGCCCGCTCCCAAGTCCAATATGGCTCTTCCAACCTTCTTGTCTCCAATTTTAATGGGAATGTCAAAGCTGCCAGGATCTTTTGATTTTGGTGGAAGCTTTCTTTGCAACACAGCACTTACATTCATGTCGAGCTTTACTTCTTCATTTGGAGCAAACTTGAGCTTGTGAGTCTTCAAGTTCTTGATGAACTTTCCATATGCAGGGATCTGTTCAATAAGATCAAGAAAAGGCAAATTGATATTAACTTTACTCAAAATATCATAAATCTCTTTAAAAGCCTTATCTTGCTTTGCTTTCGTAAGACGGCCTGGAAATGGAATCTGTGGAACATATGGAGCGGGTGGCACGTATCTATCTTCTTGAAGATGTGGTGGCACGAATTTGTCATCCCTTTTATGCAATTGGAATTGTTTGGATTCCTGATAATCTGATTTGGCCTTAGGAGCAGATTGGGATGTTTTGGGTTGTTCTCCTTCCGTAGCCGTGGTTTCCTCCTCTTCATCTTCATTTTCTACAATAACAACATCATTTGAAAGATTAGAATCAACTTTATTATCAATGATCTTACCTGATCTGAGCACATGAATGGCCTTGACTTCATGGTTCTTTGGATTGATCTCAGTTTGGCTTGGCCATTTCCCAAGCTCTCTTTGAGTTATTTCAGCAGCTATTTGGCCTAATTGGACTTCCAATTTGGAGATGGCAGCTTGTGTAGTTTGCTGAAAATTGGATTGATTGATTGCCATTTGCTTCACTATATCTTCCAAAGATGATGATGATTGTTGTGGCCTTTGGAATGAAGGGGGATTTGCTTGATTCTGGGTATTCCTCCATGAAAAGTTTGGATGGTTCCTCCAACCTGGATTATAACTTTGAGAGTATGGATCATTTCTTGGACCTTGGTTGTAGGAATTTACCAACTTAGCTTGCTCTTGCACAAATTCTGGATATCCAGCCCCAAGTGGACAAGCTATGGTAGCATGGTCATGAGTTTCACAGATGCTACACACTTCCTTAGGAGGGTTTCTTGAGTTCAATGCAAGAAGAGTATCTAGCTTTTGTTCAAGTTTCGAAATCTGCACACTAGAAGATTCATTAAAACCACTAACAACACGTTTACCTCTTGTATCCGTATGTTGGGTCTCCATTGCTATCCCCTCAAAGAGTTCATACGTTTCTTCGGGAGTCTTGGTTTTATAAGAACCACCTGCAAAGTTTGTGACAATATTATGACTAGAAGGTGTTAGTCCTTTATAAAACATACGCATTTGAAGCTTCAATGGAATCCCATGATGAGGACATTGATTGAGCAGCCCATTGAATCTCTCCCATGCTTCACAAAACGATTCATCATCTTGCTGTGCAAATAACAAGATCTTGTCCCTAAGCATGTCGGTCTTTTGCGTGGAGAAGTATTTCTCCAAGAACTTCTTTTGAATGGCAGCCCATGTAGTGAGTGATCCAGGCTTCAAAGAATTCAACCAATACTTCGCCTTATCCTTCAAAGTGTATGGAAACACTCTCATTCGAAGTTGATCTTCTGTCACTCCTGTCAAGGGAAAAGAGCTCACAACATTAAAAATATCCTTTATATGGGTTAATGGATCTTCATTAGGTAAACCATAAAAGGAAGGTAACATATTAAGATGAGAAGATTTAAGCTCATAGTTTCGAGCTACAGTGGGCAGCGAAATGCTTGAAGGGGATGCTGGAATGGTTGGGATATCAAGGTCTCCCATGAACTCAATGGCAGCCATCATTTCTTCTTCTTCTTGGTCTGAACTTGCTTCCGAATTTGAAGGTGAAGAACCAGGAAGTTCAGTGTGGAGAGCAAGACTTGTAAATGTAGCAAGAGCTTGCTCTTTTGCAGTTGACAACTCCCTTTCTAGACGATTTTGAATTTCAGAGCTCACACGATTTGGTTGCAATGATGGTCCTGCGTTCAAAGATCCTGGAACGTTGGAACGAAGACCTCACTTGTTCAAGGAATGGCCTGTTAGACATAAACTACCTGAAACAGAAAATTGGATTAATTAGAAACACTAAAAAGAATAGGGTAACCTTGGGCACATAACCAGGGAAGAACTTTCGTTCAGTCCCCGGCAACGGCGCCAAAAACTTGTTGTTTAATTATGTTAACTCGCAAGTGTACGTGCCAATCAGTAGTATAGCAAAGACAAGAACGAGGTCGTACCCACGAGGACTGAGAAGTTCAAATTAGTTATGTACTTAGATTACCGAATTCAAGAAGTTAGGAAGTTAAGTCTAAAACAGAAATTAAAGTGAGAGTGATTGTGATTGTGAAAGGAAGTGAGCAAACTGAAATTGCAAATGAAAGCAAATAAACAAGTGTAACAAAGAGTGATTTTGAAGGGCTGGAAAAACAGATTTGGAGACTAGGGCATTTGATTCACCATAACAATTCAATTCCAGGTTATAAAGATTCAAGTGACAAGTCTAATTCAGATTCAAAGATTGATTCTAGCTAATGTATGATTAAGCCATGGTGTCTGGTCCTAACCTTGTATTCCGAATTCCCTAATTTGATCATTTGGTGTCTAACCTAAATTAAGCATTAGGAATCCATTAAGCATAGAAGAACATTTTAAACAACCAAGTATGTATCTAATCCAGATTGTCGAATTCTCATACACACTCTTCCTATTCATAGTTCAATTTGAATTAAAGCATGGTGTCTACTCTTAATTCAAACCAAGATATACAAATCTGAATGGTAGCTAGGCATTCCAATCAGCATATAGGCAATTTGGCAAAATGAATAAGAACATGAATCATGAATCAAACTTGAAACTTGAAATTTATAAACCCAGAATATTCATGTTAGGTTACATCAAAACCCTAGTTATGGATTTAGTTACTCATAATGGAAAAGAGACTTGAATAGAAATGAGAAAACATAATGAAAGCAATAAGAGTAGAAAAACCCCTTTCTGAAGTTCTTGTGGTGTCCAGGGCTTCTCCAAGTGCTTCTCCACTTCTAATGCTTCTCCAAGAGCTTCCCCACTTCTAGAAGGATGTATGAAGGATATGGAGGTGATTTGGGATGAGTTTAAGTGAGTGGTGATGGTTGAGATAGATGAAATTCGTAGGGAAATGGAAGAGAGGTTTGCTGGAGCTGTTTTGGTGAGATGGGGCTGTTTAGAGCTTTTGGTTGATTGCTGGAGTGTGTTGGTGATTTGAGAGTGTTTGAGGAGGGCTGGAGTGAATTGTGGGGTTGTGAATCCCAGGATTTGTTGTTTGGGAAAATAATGGGAAGTGTTTGAGGGAGGATGGAATGAAGGATGGCTGAATTGTGGGGTTGTGAATCCCAGGCTTGCACACTTTGAATCTGGAATTGAAGATGTATTTATAGGGGAATGGAGGTGAGAAATCAGAATTGAATATAGCAATCACCTAACACACTTGCATTAGATAATCAGAAATGGTTGTTGCACTTCACCAACAATTCCCACCAGCAGCCATAGGTCATCCTCATGTCAGCATGACCAAGCTTCCATTCAGAAACCAAGAGCTCATCCTCATGTCAGCATGACCAAGCAAGCAATGAGCTCATCTGCAAGTCAGCATGATGTGTAACTTCTTGGGCTCACGGATTGGGCTTGGAGCAATAAAATGTCGACTTTGAGCAGTCCATCTTCACGTTCAGAATGTCATTGATCCAACCACACAAGTATTGGCCCAATCCAAGTTCGGATGAAGAAGATAAGTCCGAAATGAACTTGTAACTCAGTCTCCAGTTTTTACACTTTATTTTCACCATTTTACTTCAAATGCCTCAAGTGATACCTAGAGCTCAATAAATTGAATAACAAATACAAAAGAGGTTAAAAGCACAAGGTTAACTCAAAAACATAACTAAATCATAAGCTATAAGGGTATAAAATGGTATACAATTGTGAACCGAACAGGATTTTATGCATCTAGCACAGGTTGGGAAGGGGTTTAGATTCACCAATTCTACTCTCCTTTCACAAGCAACACATGAATGGCCTAAGAATCATTCAAGGGGTTAATAACCATAGGTTGACTAGGACAGATACCATGTTCTAGGACTTGTGTGATTATCATATTCTCAGGGAACTTAATGACTCTTGTATGCTTTATTCTAAGTAGATACCATGCTTAGGTTGCATATTAGAGATCACGTGTTGTGTAGATACCATGCACAATTACATGCCTTAGGAGAATCATGCATCCTGCACCTAGATACCATAGGCTTGTATGCGATAATCTATTGTTAATGAAGCTTGAGTCAATTTCTATGCATTCATAACTTGGATAGGAAGACTAGTGGTAGATTCCAAGGCTCTAACACTTCTCAATCATTGTTTCACAACTTGTTGATTGCTGCCATTGTTTACTTTCCAGCAACTTCATTTCAATCTCTTGTTTTCATTTAAACAACAAAAACCCCCCATTCGAGTGCGTGTGTGGTGCTAGGATTCTGTCCTAGACCTTGCCTTTTGTAAGTTTGTTTGTTTCTTTGTTTTCTGTTTTTCCATCATTCTAAGTAGTTTAACTTGCAACCAAGTTACCATTCTCCGTGGGATCGACCTCGTATTTACATAAGCTATACTATAAACGGTTCGTGCACTTGCGAGAATTAAAGTTGCTGTTTTTAATAACTCATTTTAGTTGTTAAGAATAGGCTCAACAAGTTTTGGCGCCGTTGCCGGGGAACCGGTAACGATGGTGCTATAGTTAGATTACTTTGAGTGTTTTTGTTTTTGTTTTTGTTGTTATTTTCGTTGGTTTTTCTTTCTATGTTCTGTTCTTCTTTGTAGTTGTTATCTCCATTTGAAAGCACTAATCTGGTTCTTGTGTGTGCATATATGTCCGAATCTGATTCTGAGCCACTTTCACCAAGAAGTTTTGCTATACGTGTTGGTTTGAGGAGGAACTATAGTTCTTCAAGTGTTGAATCTGAGAGCTACGAATCTGAAGGTTCAAGCAAGATGGCAGAGATTCCAAACAACAACAATAATGATGAAGGAGGTGGTGCACTTGTTGTCCAACCTCGGAAACCCCTGCGTGAATTTTCCATTCCCAAGGTCACCGATCAACCTTCGTGCATCGTCTATCCTCAACTCACAATTGACAGGTTTGAGCTTAAAAGTGGTATGATTCATCTTCTTCCAACTTATTATGGTAATACCACTGAGGATCCTTACATGCATGTTAAGCAATTCTTTGAAATATGTGCTACAATCAAAATTCAAGGACTTGATGATGAGCAGATTAAGTTGAGGCTATTCCCATTCAGTTTAAAAGATAAGGCTAAGTCTTGGTTATACTCTTTGCCTAATGCTTCAATTCGTACTTGGGATGAGCTTTCTAATAAGTTTTTGCAGAAATTCTTTCCAGCTCAAAAGACTAACAAGATTAGAAAGGAAATTCTTGGTTTCAAGCAAGGAGAAGGAGAAGCTTTTCATGAATGCTGGGAGAGGTACAAGGAGATGATGAGATCTTGCCCACACCACAATATAGAGAGTTGGATGCAAATGCAATCTTTCTATGAAGGTTTGCTGGATTCCGAAAGGATGATGGTAGATGCAACAAGTGGAGAAGGACTGATGAACAAAACAGCAGATGAGGCTTTTACTCTCTTTGAATCTTTGAGTGCTAACTCTCAACAATGGTGCTACAATAAAGGAAGAGGAGCTCCTATGAAAGCTGTGGTCTCTGAGGTAAGTACTAATAATGAGATTAATGCAAAACTTGATGTTATGTGTTCTTTGCTTCAACAGGCAGTGACTGGTCCTCTAGGAAACAAAGTGGAAGTTCAAGGCCAATCTTTTGCGGACCACATGCTAGAACAAGCAAATGCCCTTCAAGGAAGGAATCCTCAGAATGATCCTTACTCAAATACATATAATCCGGGGTGGAGAAATCATCCTAATTTCAGGTGGAGCAATAATTCAAATGTGCAACAATCTCAAGGACCTCCCCCAGGATTCCAAATACAACAAAGGCAATTCCAGCAAGCTCCCCAACAAGTTCAAGAGCAAAGGGGTGATCAAATGGGAGAATTGCAAGACATGTTCAAGAAGTTCATGGGGCAACAGATGCAAACCAATCAGAATCTTCAAAATGCAGTGAACAAACTAGAAGTGCAAGTTGGGCAGATTGCATCCTCCATGAGCAATAGAGCATCCGGAACTTTTCCAAGCCAAACGGAGGTGAATCCAAAGCATCATGAGCAAGTTAAAGTAGTGCATATCTTGAGAAGTGGGAAACAAGTGGATAACAAGGTTGGAGATGAGAATGAAGAGCAAGAAGATGGAGAAAACGTGGAGATCATTCAGCCACCACAAGGGCAGCCCACAGATTCCACCAAACAGCCCCTCAACACCCTTGGAAAGAGCACAGGCCCTAAGGTATCATCTAATGCTAATCAAGTTCCAATTTCAACTAATGCTTTTAGGCCTATTGCACCCTTTCCCAGCAGGTTATCAAAGTCAAAGAAAGATCAAGGCTTGGATGAGATAATGGAAATATTCAAGAAAGTGCAAATCAACATCCCATTGCTCAGTGCCATTGCTCAGATTCCAAAGTATGCAAAATTTTTGAAGGATCTATGCACTAACAAGAGGAGATTCAAAGAGCATGAACAGGTTGCATTAAGTGAAGAGGTGAGTGCAGTCTTACAAAGAAAGCTACCTCCAAAGCTAAAGGATCCAGGTTCGTTTTCTATACCTTGCATTGTTGGTGATTTCAAGATTCCAAAAGCTTTGCTTGATCTTGGTGCATCCATTAACCTTATGCCATATCATGTTTATGAGAAACTTAACCTTGGTGAGTTGCAAGCCACATCTGTGAGCATTCAATTGGCAGATAGAACTATTAGGTACCCCAAGGGCATTCTAGAAGATGTTTTGGTGAGAGTAGAAGGCTTAATTTTACCAGCAGATTTCTTGGTGTTGGAAATGGAAGAAGCACCAATTCCTGACAATGAATTACCCCTCATCTTTGGCCGACCCTTCATGGCTACTGCTAAGACCACGATTGATGTAGCACAAGGCACTCTTACCATGACCGTTAATGGAGAAACTGTGGGTTTCAAAGTGTTTGAAGCCACAAATCTGCCAAATGATGTTCATGATTGTTTTCAAATTGACGTATTGGGAAATCCAGGGAATGAGAGATTTGATGGTCTTTCACATTCACTAGAAGCATGCTTGCTGCAAGAAGTAGACAAGGAGGAGCAGGGGGCTGCTCACATGTTCAATTCTACAACTCCTACACACAAGAAGGGGCTGCCCAAATTTGGAGATACTCCAATCATCCCTCCAGTTCTTTGTGATTCTGTTCATAATCAAAAAAGGAAAAGGAAAGCAGCAAGGAAACGAAGGAAAAATATAACAAGCTTGGTGAACAACCTTGCAGTGCATGAGGTGTCAATTGAGCCCAAACCCCCCCATTCACTATAGCAAGTGTGGATGTCCGGCTGAAGACAAGAAACTTAGCGCTTCTTGGGAGGCAACCCAAGGTGATGAGGAGAAGATAGAACGTGCAAGAAGCTACTTGCGTCCTAATCGCTTCAAAGGGGAGTTGTTTTCTAAACTCTAAACATTTGGTTATGTCTTTTCCTTATCTTCTTTCCTTACATTTATGAGGCATTGCTTGTTCTTATACTCTAAACATTGAGGACAATGTTTCATTTAAGTTTGGGGGGAAGGATTTAGTTATTTTGTTTCAAATTGTCAAAATTTTAAATTTTTAAGTGTGTCTAGTGTCTAAAAACGCAGGATTTTGTGTGTTGTTTCGTTATTCTTCCAAACACCTATGATAAGACTTGGATTTAATTCTAGTATAGTTTTGCAGAAATTGATAGTCATTGTTTAAGGACTTTATGTGGTTCTGAGTTCACTTTGTCTTGCATGCCAACCTTGCACTTATTGAGCACTTTGCCAAGTTAGTCCAATTTCTTGCTACTTGGAGATGTTATGCAATTCTACTTATTTCATGATCTTGGTTTCGTACTCTAGAACTTATTTGAATATCTCTTGAGACATTCTGTTGCCATACAATGCTTAGGAAGTGATTTAGGCCATGTTTGAACCGTTTGAGCCTTTTTAACCATCCCTCTACATGTATTCATCCCTAGTCAACCCATTTGAGCCTACATTAAGCCTTTCTTTGTATAAACCATTCCTACCATAATAAATTTCTGTTTCTCATCTTTACCTATTTTTTTGAGCAATTAAAGCTATCTTCAAAAGAGAGTCATAAAGATGCAAGGTTTTTAGGAGCAAAAGTGATTCATTTAGTGCCATAACCCAAGTGTTGAAAAGAAATAAGTTTGGGGGTATTGGTAACTAATCAAAAGAGGTAATGAAGTGTGACCAATGAAGTCACGGCCCTAGGGTGTTATAAGGAAAGATCATGGTGATCTAGGGTAAAGAGCCACAAAATTAGGCCAAATTAACACATTTGAAGGTGCTGAAATTATGTTGAAAATCTGCTCATGTATGTGTTCCTTGCTTGTTACAAAGTTCAGTAATCTCTCATGCTTTCACATATGCTTTAGTTATGCTCAAAATGTTGTTATATCAACATATCTCCTCTTTCATTCAACCATTACCCTAAGCCTCATTACAACCCTTGTAAAGTCCTTTTGATCCTTGGTATTGTATGGTATTATTGTGGAGAGCTGATTTGATAATAAGCTTATGGAGTTCGAAATTCTTGATTGTGCTCTAAGTGTGTGCGCATGTACTTATTTGAGTTGCAGGTGTTGTTCTGATTTGGCATTCACACACTACACGTAAGGATGTCATTGTAAGCTTTGCACACTCTTGAATCATGTGTGGAACTTAGATTGTGATTGTTATGTTTCTTTGGAACCATATACTTTGGTGATTCTTTGAGGATATTGTTTGGAAGGCTAGCTGCTTATTTTCTGTTTTCTAAGTTGTGGTTTTATTTTGTTTGCTCGAGGACTAGCAAAGTCTAAGTTTGGGGGTATTTGATAAGTTCATAATTTCACACATTTGCTTGCCTTCATTACTTAGTAATTTTGTCTAGTTTCTCTTTATTTCGAGTCACTTATATATGTTTGTGTGTTCTGTAGGTTATGGGAGCAAGAAATCACATTTTATTCAATCCATGCATATTAAGGGCTGATTGGGATGAGAGGAATACACTTGAGGCATTTGAAGCAAAATGGTGCAAAAACGTGCAAAAACTGGAGCCTGAGTTAGAAGTTCATTTCGGACTTTTCTTCTTCATCCGAGCTTGGATTGGGCCAATGTTTCTGTGGTTGGATCAATGACATTCTGAACTTCAAAATGGACATCTTAAAGTCATCATTTGATTCAGCCAAGCCCAATTCGTAAGCCCAAGAAGTTGTTCATCATGCTGACAGGAAGATGAGCTCATTGCATGCTTGGTCATGGTGAGCTAGGCATGAGCTATTGGTTTCTGGATGGAAGCTTGGTCATGCTGACATGTTGATGACCTAGGGCTGCTGGTGGGCTGCTAGTGGGATTTAGTGGAGTAACCATTTCTGATTATCTAATGCAAGTGCATCAACCACATTCTGATTTTCAATTGCAAGTGTTGTATGCATTTGCTATATTCAATTCAGATTTCTCACTCCCAACTCCCTATAAATACCACTTCCATTCCACATTCAATTCATCAACAATTCACATTCAGATTCAGACACACATTCACTCATCCATTACTCCCATACACACATTCACCACAAAGAGAGAAGAGAGCTAGTTGCAAAGGAGGAAGAGCTAGGAGCTGTCCTGGAAACTACCTTGCTGCCACCAGCTAGTTCTTCTATTCTCTTTACTCTATCTATGTATTTCTTATCTTCTGTATTCATAATTATGTTGAACTAATCCATTTTGTTAGGGCTTAGGATGAAGCCCTAGTCATGAATATTCAATGTTATGGATGATTTCATAGTTAATTGATTTCCTTGCTTTCATTATCAAGTTGTTAATCTCCAGCTTATTATGTGCTTGATGTATGTTTTCTTGGAGTAGCTAACTAGGATTTTATGCATCTAGCACAGGTTGGGAAGGGGTTTAGATTCACCAATTCTACTCTCCTTTCACAAGCAACACATGAATGGCCTAAGAATCATTCAAGGGGTTAATAACCATAGGTTGACTAGGACAGATACCATGTTCTAGGACTTGTGTGATTATCATATTCTCAGGGAACTTAATGACTCTTGTATGCTTTATTCTAAGTAGATACCATGCTTAGGTTGCATATTAGAGATCACGTGTTGTGTAGATACCATGCACAATTACATGCCTTAGGAGAATCATGCATCCTGCACCTAGATACCATAGGCTTGTATGCGATAATCTATTGTTAATGAAGCTTGAGTCAATTTCTATGCATTCATAACTTGGATAGGAAGACTAGTGGTAGATTCCAAGGCTCTAACACTTCTCAATCATTGTTTCACAACTTGTTGATTGCTGCCATTGTTTACTTTCCAGCAACTTCATTTCAATCTCTTGTTTTCATTTAAACAACAAAAACCCCCCATTCGAGTGCGTGTGTGGTGCTAGGATTCTGTCCTAGACCTTGCCTTTTGTAAGTTTGTTTGTTTCTTTGTTTTCTGTTTTTCCATCATTCTAAGTAGTTTAACTTGCAACCAAGTTACCATTCTCCGTGGGATCGACCTCGTATTTACATAAGCTATACTATAAACGGTTCGTGCACTTGCGAGAATTAAAGTTGCTGTTTTTAATAACTCATTTTAGTTGTTAAGAATAGGCTCAACAAAGTACGAATTGAAGCATTATGCAAAGAATATAACCAAGACTTAGCCTTATCTTTTAAACTGAATGGGAATAGCCTCATCTTAATCTGCTCATCATCAAGTCCTTGAATTTTGATTGTAGCACATATTTCAAAGAATTGCTTAACATGCATGTAAGGATCCTCAGTGGTATTACCATAATAAGTTGGAAGAAGATGAATCATACCACTTTTAAGCTCAAACCTGTCAATTGTGAGTTGAGGATAGACGATGCACGAAGGTTGATCAGTGACTTTGGGAATGGAAAATTCACGCAGGGGTTTCGAGGTTGGACAACAAGTGCACCACCTCCTTCATCATTATTGTTGTTGTTTGGAATCTCTGCCATCTTGCTTGAACCTTCAGATTCGTAGCTCTTAGATTCAACGCTTGAAGAACTGTAACTCCTCCTCAAACCAACACGTATAGCAAAACTTCTTGGTGAAAGTGGCTCAGAATCAGATTCAGACATACATGCACACACAAGAACCAAATTAGTGCCTTCAAATGGAGATAACAAAAAAAAAAAAAAAAACTGAATACTGAAAGAAAAACCAATGAAAAGAACAAATAAAACTAACAAAAAACACTCAAAGTAATCTAACTATAGCACCATCGTTACCGGTTCCCGGCAACGGCGCCAAAACTTGTTGAGCCTATTCCTAACAACTAAAATGAGTTATTAAAAATAGCAACTTTAATTCTCGCAAGTGCACGAACCGTTTATAGTATAGCTTATGTAAATACGAGGTTCGATCCCACGGAGAATGGTAACTTGGTTGCAAGTTAAATTACTTAGAATGATGGAAAAACAGAAAACAAGAAACAAACAAACTAACAAATGGCAAGGTCTGGGACAGAATCCTAGCACCACACACGCACTCGAAATGGGGGGTTTTGTTGTTGAAATGGAAACAAGATAATGAAATGGAAGTGCTGGAAAGTAAACAATGGCAGCAATGAACTAGTTGTGAAACAATGATTTAGAAGTGTTAGAGCCTTGGAATCCACCACTAGTTTTCCTATCCAAGTTATGAATGCATAGAAATTGACTCAAGCTTCATTAACAATAGATTATCGCATACAAGCCTATGGTATCTAGGTGCAGGATGCATGATTCTCCTAAGGCATGTAATTGTGCATGGTATCTACACAACACGTGATCTCTAATATGCAACCTAAGCATGGTATCTACTTAGAATAAAGCATACAAGAGTCATTAAGTTCCCTGAGAATATGATAATCACACAAGTCCTAAAACATGGTATCTGTCCTAGTCAACCTATGGTTATTAACCCCTTGAATGATTCTTAGGCCATTCATGTGTTGCTTGTGAAAGGAGAGTAGAATTGGTGAATCTAAACCCCTTCCCAACCTGTGCTAGATGCATAAAATCCTAGTTAGCTACTCCAAGAAAACATACATCAAGCACATAATAAGCTGGAGATTAACAACTTGATAATGAAAGCAAGGAAATCAATTAACTATGAAATCATCCATAACATTGAATATTCATGACTAGGGCTTCATCCTAAGCCCTAACAAAATGGATTAGTTAAACATAATTATGAATACAGAAAATAAGAAATACATAGATAGAGTAAAGAGAATAGAAGAACTAGCTGGTGGCAGCAAGGTAGTTTCCAGGACAGCTCCTAGCTCTTCCTCCTTTGCAACTAGCTCTCTTCTCTCTTTGTGGTGAATGTGTGTATGGGAGTAATGGATGAGTGAATGTGTGTCTGAATCTGAATGTGGATTGTTGATGAATTGAATGTGGAATGGAAGTGGTATTTATAGGGAGTTGGGAGTGAGAAATCTGAATTGAATATAGCAAATGCATACAACACTTGCAATTGAAAATCAGAATGTGGTTGATGCACTTGCATTAGATAATCAGAAATGGTTACTCCACTAAATCCCACTAGCAGCCCACCAGCAGCCCTAGGTCATCAACATGTCAGCATGACCAAGCTTCCATCCAGAAACCAATAGCTCATGCCTAGCTCACCATGACCAAGCATGCAATGAGCTCATCTTCCTGTCAGCATGATGAACAACTTCTTGGGCTTACGAATTGGGCTTGGCTGAATCAAATGATGACTTTAAGATGTCCATTTTGAAGTTCAGAATGTCATTGATCCAACCACTCAAACATTGGCCCAATCCAAGCTCGGATGAAGACGAAAAGTCCGAAATGAACTTCTAACTCAGGCTCCAGTTTTTGCACGTTTTTGCACCATTTTGCTTCAAATGCCTCAAGTGTATTCCTCTCATCCCAATCAGCCCTTAATATGCATGGATTGAATAAAATGTGATCTCTTGCTCCCATAACCTACAGAACACACAAACATAGATAAGTGACTTGAAATAAAGAGAAACTAAACAAAATTACTAAGCAATGAAGGCAAACAAATGTGTGAAATTATGAACTTATCACTTATATGCAACCTAAGCATGGTATCTACTTAGAATAAAGCATACAAGAGTCATTAAGTTCCCTGAGAATATGATAATCACACAAGTCCTAGAACATGGTATCTGTCCTAGTCAACTTATGGTTATTAACCCCTTGAATGATTCTTAGGCCATTCATGTGTTGCTTGTGAAAGGAGAGTAGAATTGGTGAATCTAAACCCCTTCCCAACCTGTGCTAGATGCATAAAATCCTAGTTAGCTACTCCAAGAAAACATACATCAAGCACATAATAAGCTGGAGATTAACAACTTGATAATGAAAGCAAGGAAATCAATTAACTATGAAATCATCCATAACATTGAATATTCATGACTAGGGCTTCATCCTAAGCCCTAACAAATGGATTAGTTAAACATAATTATGAATACAGAAAATAAGAAATACATAGATGGAGTAAAGAGAATAGAAGAACTAGCTGGTGGCAGCAAGGTAGTTTCCAGGACAGCTCCTAGCTCTTCCTCCTTTGCAGCTACCTCTCTTCTCTCTTTGTGGTGAATGTGTGTATGGGAGTAATGGATGAGTGAATGTGTGTCTGAATCTGAATGTGGATTGTTGATGAATTGAATGTGGAATGGAAGTGGTATTTATAGGGAGTTGGGAGTGAGAAATCTGAATTGAATATAGCAAATGCATACAACACTTGCAATTGAAAATCAGAATGTGGTTGATGCACTTGCATTAGATAATCAGAAATGGTTACTCCACTAAATCCCACTAGCAGCCCACCAGCAGCCCTAGGTCATCAACATGTCAGCATGACCAAGCTTCCATCCAGAAACCAATAGCTCATGCCTAGCTCACCATGACCAAGCATGCAATGAGCTCATCTTCCTGTCAGCATGATGAACAACTTCTTGGGCTATTGGGCTTGGCTGAATCAAATGATGACTTTAAGATGTCCATTTTGAAGTTCAGAATATCATTGATCCAACAACACAAACATTGGCCCAATCCAAGCTCGGATGAAGAAGAAAAGTCCGAAATGAACTTCTAACTCAGGCTCCAGTTTTTGGACGTTTTTGCACCATTTTGCTTCAAATGCCTCAAGTGTATTCCTCTCATGCCAATCAGCCCTTAATATGCATGGATTGAATAAAATGTGATCTCTTGCTCCCATAACCTACAGAACACACAAACATATATAAGTGACTCGAAATAAAGAGAAACTAGACAAAATTACTAAGTAATGAAGGCAAGCAAATGTGTGAAATTATGAACTTATCATACACCAACCACTCCATTTAAGGCACAAACTGAGTACGAACTTGAATTGTCCAATTTCTTACACCTATGGATTTCGGATTCGAGCCCAAAACTTGGGCAACATCATAATAATGTGGGTGGAGTCATTCGGTGAGTTTTGAGTGAAATCCAAGTGCTAGAACTATGCAATACACCAACCACTCCATTTACGGCACAAATGAGTACGAACTTGAATTGTCCAATTTCTTACATCTATGGATTTCGGATCGAGCCCAAAACTTGTGGAACATCATAATAAGGTGGGAGGAGTCATTCGGTGAGTTTTGAGTGAAATCCAAGCGCTAGAACTATGCAATACACCAACCACTCCATTTAAGGCACAAACTGAGTACGAACTTGAAATGTCCAATTTCTTACACCTTTGGATTTCGGATTCGAGCCCAAAACTTGTGGAACATCATAATAAGGTGGGAGGAGTCATTCGGTGAGTTTTGAGTGAAATCCAAGCGCTAGAACTATGCAATACACCAACCACTCCATTTAAGGCACAAACAGAGTACGAACTTGAATTGTCCAATTTCTTACACCTATGGATTTCGGTATCGAGCCCAAAACTTGTGCAACATCATAATAAGGTGGGAGGAGTCATTCGGTGAGTTTTGAGTGAAATCCAAGCGCTAGAACTATGCCATACACCAACCACTCCATTTAAGGCACAAACTGAGTACGAACTTGAATTGTCCAATTTGTATGGCCTATGGATTTCGGAATCGAGCCCAAAACTTGGACAACATCATAATAAGGTGGGTGGAGTCATTCGGTGAGTTTTGAGTGAAATCCAAGCGCTAGAACTATGCAATACACCAACCACTCCATTTAAGGCACAAACTGAGTACGAACTTGAATTGTCCAATTTCTTACACCTATGGATTTTCGATCGAGCCCAAAACTTGGGCAACATCATAATAAGGTGGGTGGAGTCATTCGGTGAGTTTTGAGTGAAATCCAAGTGCTAGAACTATGCAATACACCAACCACTCCATTTACGGCACAAATGAGTACGAACTTGAATTGTCCAATTTCTTACATCTATGGATTTTGGTTCGAGCCCAAAACTTGTGGAACATCATAATAAGGTGGGAGGAGTCATTCGGTGAGTTTTGAGTGAAATCCAAGCGCTAGAACTATGCAATACACCAACCACTCCGTTTAAGGCACAAACTGAGTACGAACTTGAAATGTCCAATTTCTTACACCTTTGGATTTCGTATCGAGCCCAAAACTTGTGGAACATCATAATAAGGTGGGAGGAGTCATTCGGTGAGTTTTGAGTGAAATCCAAGCGCTAGAACTATGCAATACACCAACCACTCCATTTAAGGCACAAACAGAGTACGAACTTGAATTGTCCAATTTCTTACACCTATGGATTTCGGATTCGAGCCCAAAACTTGTGCAACATCATAATAAGGTGGGAAGAGTCATTCGGTGAGTTTTGAGTGAAATCCAAGCGCTAGAACTATGCAATACACCAACCACTCCATTTAAGGCACAAACTGAGTACGAACTTGAATTGTCCAATTTGTATGGCCTATGGATTTCGATTCGAGCCCAAAACTTGGACAACATCATAATAAGGTGGGTGGAGTCATTCGGTGAGTTTTGAGTGAAATCCAAGAGCTAGAACTATGCAATACACCAACCACTCCATTTAAGGCACAAATGAAGTAGTACGAACTTGAATTGTCCAATTTCTTACACCTATGGATTCTCGATTCGAGCCCAAAACTTGGGCAACATCATAATAAGGTGGGTGGAGTCATTCGGTGAGTTTTAAGTGAAATCCAAGTGCTAGAACTATGCAATACACCAACCACTCCATTTACGGCACAAACTGAGTACGAACTTGAATTGTCCAATTTCTTACATCTATGGATTTCGGTTCGAGCCCAAAACTTGTGGAACGTCATAATAAGGTGGGAGGAGTCATTCGGTGAGTTTTGAGTGAAATCCAAGCGCTAGAACTATGCAATACACCAACCACTCCATTTAAGGCACAAACTGAGTACGAACTTGAAATGTCCAATTTCTTACACCTTTGGATTTCGGATTCGAGCCCAAAACTTGTGGAACATCATAATAAGGTGGGAGGAGTCATTCGGTGAGTTTTGAGTGAAATCCAAGCGCTAGAACTATGCAATACACCAACCACTCCATTTAAGGCACAAACAGAGTACGAACTTGAATTGTCCAATTTCTTACAACTATGGATTTCGGATTCGAGCCCAAAACTTGTGCAACATCATAATAAGGTGGGAGGAGTCATTCGGTGAGTTTTGAGTGAAATCCAAGCGCTAGGACTATGCAATACACCAACCACTCCATTTAAGGCACAAAAGAAGTACGAACTTGAATTGTCCAATTTGTATGGCCTATGGATTTCGGATAGAGTCCAAAACTTGGGCAACATCATAATAAGGTGGGAGGAGTCATTCGGTAAGTTTTGAGTGAAATCCAAGAGCTAGAACTATGCAATACACCAACCACTCCATTTAAGGCACAAACTGAGTACGAACTTGAATTGTCCAATTTCTTACACAAATGGAGGAAAAAAAAAAAACCAAACACAAAGAGACGAACTTGAATTGTCAATTTCTTACATCTATGATTTCAACGAGCCCAAAACTTGTGGAACGTCATAATAAGGTGGGAGGAGTCATTCGGTGAGTTTTGAGTGAAATCAAGCGCTAGAACTATGAATACACCAACCACTCCATTTAAGGCACAAACGAAGACGAACTTGAAATGTCCAATTTCTTACACCTTTGGATTTCGATCGAGCCCAAAACTTGTGGAACATCATAATAAGGTGGGAGGAGTCATTCGGTGAGTTTTGAGTGAAATCCAAGCGCTAGAACTATGCAATACACCAACCACTCCATTTAAGGCACAAACAGAGTACGAACTTGAATTGTCCAATTTCTTACAACTATGGATTTCGTATCGAGCCCAAAACTTGTGCAACATCATAATAAGGTGGGAGGAGTCATTCGGTGAGTTTTGAGTGAAATCCAAGCGCTAGGACTATGCAATACACCAACCACTCCATTTAAGGCACAAACAGAGTACGAACTTGAATTGTCCAATTTGTATGGCCTATGGATTTCGGATTCGAGTCCAAAACTTGTGCAACATCATAATAAGGTGGGAGGAGTCATTCGGTAAGTTTTGAGTGAAATCCAAGCGCTAGAACTATGCAATACACCAACCACTCCATTTAAGGCACAAACTGAGTACGAACTTGAATTGTCCAATTTCTTACACCTATGGATTTCGATTTCGAGCCCAAAACTTGTGTGTTAAGCTCATATTTTCGTACATATACATGCCCAATTTACTTACTCATTTTGCTTAGTTTCTTAGTATTTTGAGTTATTTGCCTCTCTTTGTGTGTTTTGTAGGCCAAGAGAGCAAAAGAGCACAATTCATGAGGTATTGGTTTCTGGTCATGCTGACATATTGATGAGCTAGGGCTGCTGGTGGAAGTTATTGGTGAAGTGCAACAACCATTTCTGATTATCTAATGCAAGTGTGTTAGGTGAAATTTGTGTGGTTGGTGAACTTAATTGTATAATCTGATTCACCTAACCCTTGTGCCTATAAATAGGGAGTCTCTAGAGAGCTTAGAGAGGCAGAATTTCATTCCATAATTTACACTTCCATTGTACACAAAGAGAGGGAAAGTTGAGAGTAACAAAGGGAGAGAAGGGAGAAGGCAGCAGCTGGGAGGCTTTGGCCTCCTGGCAGCCATGGAGATGATTCTTTTCCATCTCTAGCATGCTGTCCTTATCTTCTTCTCCTCCCTTTGTCTTTTATTTTCTTCTTGTATTTTCTTTTTGTATTTTATTTGTTTTTCTGTTATTAGTTTTAATAAACATCTTGCTAGTCTTGTATCATGGTTTGAGTTTATAAAGTTTGATTTCATTCATGAATTCTTCTTCACTATTTTAATGGAGCTGTTTTGCATCCTTTGATTGATCACCTAAGGTTTTATGCGTTATGCTCTTGTTGGGAAGGTTTGGGGATCATCTTCATTCCATCCATTAGCAACTCATGTGATTTGGTTTCTAGGTCTCCTAATGTAAACACCATGCTTGGGGTCCTTGTGATGTTCAATGCAATTTGATCCAAACACCATGGACTTATTGTGAGCATCTTCATGAGTGAATCAATTTGTTTACTTGCTGCCATAACATGATTAGAACAATTAGGGTGGATTCTAAACAACACCATCTTGTCCTAGTTATTTTCTTTGTTCTTGTTTTGTTTCTTTTGTTTTTATTTTTGTTTTGTGTAGGAAAACTGAGTTGGATCATTCAATCACCAATCCCTGTGGAATCGACCTCGCACTTACATACGCTAAACTACCAACGGTTCGTGCACTTGCGAGTATCACAAGTTGAGGATGCAGTTGAAGCCATTTTGGTGCAGCTGAATCTACGCAACAAGTTTTGGCGCCGTTGCCGGGGATTGGTAACATCGCTTGATTCTATTTGGTTTTCCTACTTTTATTTTATTTTTTTTATAACTGGACAGTTTCATGTTTTGAAGTTAATGAGGTTAATTGATAAGTTGTGTTTGTAGTCCAACGGACAAGGACAATTGCCTAACAAGCAAGAGAACTGGGTTTGAGTCCCAGCTTACACAACACAAAAAAAAGAGGTTCAAGTAGCATGTTGATTATTTCTAGTTTCTGGTTTCATTCACTTGTTCTTAATTAAATATATTGTTCAAGTTTACATAAACACCATATGACTCTTGGACTGATTAGTGAATGAACGGGTAGATATTGAAGACAAACACCATGTTTTAATTCTACTTGGTGTTGCGTAGATTCAGCTGCACCAAAATGGATTCAGCTGCATCCTCAACTTGTGATACTCGCAAGTGCACGAACCGTTGGGTAGTATAGCATGTGTAAGTGCGAGGTCGATTCCACAGGGATTGGTGATTGAATGATCCAATTTAGTTTCCTACACAAAACAGAAATAAAAACAAAAGAACAAAACAAGAAGAAAGAATGTACATTACAAGAAAAATAAATTACAACTAAGAAAACATTTAAGGAAACTAAGAGAACTTTGAGGAAGAAATGAGAAGTGTTTGGGAAAAGTGTTTGGAGAATTTGAGAAGGGAGAAGAAAGTATTTGAGAACTTGGAGAAGAGAAAGGTGTTTGGGAAACTTGAGGATTTTGGAAGAAAAGGGAATTGTGTTTGAGAGCTTTGATGATTTGGAAGGGAAGAGAGATTTGTTTGAGAAAGTGTTTGGAGAACATGGAGAATGTTTGTGAACTTGGAGAATTTGAGAACTTAGGGAGTGGAGAGAAAGGTGTTTGTGAAGTGTTTGAGACATGGAGACTTTTGGAAGAGAAGGGAAATGTGTTTGGGAAATTTGGAGAATTTGATGAAGGAATGGGAGAAGTGTTTGGGAAGTGTTTGGAGAAGAGAGTGTTTGAAGAATTTAGAAGAAGAGAAAGGAAAAGTGTTTGAGATTTAGTACAAAGAAAATTTACTAGAATGATCTTATTACAACAATTGAGAACTACAAAGGGAAACTAAGAGAATTTGAGGGAGAGAAGGGAAGGGAGCTCTAGAGAGGTGCTTGAGAGCTCCCCCCTTGGGGTGTGTTTACAAGCTTAGAGAACCTCCCTATTTATAGGCCTAGGGGAAGTGAAAATCTGAATTCAAAAAGACTAATGCATACAACACTTGAATTATAAAATCTGAAATGGTTGATGCACTTGAATTAGAAAATATGAATTGGATGATGCACTTGTATTAGAAAATCTTGAATGGCTACTCCACTAAATCCCACTAGCAGCCCTAGCTCATCCTCATGTCAGCATGACCAAGCTTCCAACCAGAAATGATAGCTCATGCCTAGCTCACCATGACCAAGCATCCAACCAGCACATGCTGAGGTCAGCATGACCAGAAACTTCAAGGGCTTACAACTTGGGCTTCCCTTAAGCAAATTAAGACTTTAAGCACTCCAATTTGAAGTTCAGAGTGTCTTCTTTCCATCCATATATCATTTGGGCCAATCCAAGGTCGGAGGAGGAAGTTAAGGCCAAAACAAATTGCTAACTCATTTTCCGCGCTGATAAGATCCATCCTGAGCATGGTTCTGTGTTTGCTAGGTAACGGACCCCAGATTTATCCAATGGGGCTGAATGTTGGATATGTTATAGTAAACACCCATTGGAACAACTTTCATGAAGAATGTGGCCTCATTCGAGCTATGTAGGTTGCTGAAACAAAGCTTGCAATATGACCTACGGAATTGGACTGGCAGGGGGCTGTAGCCATAATGAATTTGTCTTTAAGCTCTTCATCCATTCATCCAAATTAGGCCTTAACATGCTTGAATTGCATGAATTATTCTCTCTAAAGCCATCATTATTACCTAAAGCTCAATGAACTGAAAGATAAACACAAAAAGGATTAAAAGCACAAGTTTAACTCAAAAACATAACCAAATCATAAGCTAGAAGGGTACAAAATGATATACAATTATGAACCGATCAAATACCCCCAAACCTAGATTTTGCTAGTCCTCGAGCAAAACAACACAAAACAAAGTTAAAAATAAAACAAGAGGTTAACTAGACCACTTTCGTAGGTAACTCGATTGCATTGAGCATATGCAACAAGCCTTTAAACCTCTAAGCATCCCTAGTAGGAGGAGTTGTGTCTCCTGAGGGTTTAACAATACAAATACCCACAAACGTTTTCCTGACTCTGTAAAACAAAGTAATTAGAAAACTTAAAAGATTCTTAGTCCTTAAGCAAAACCAAAAACAAAAACAAACATAAATACAAAAACAAAACAAAAACAAAAATAAAAAGAACTCAAAACAATCTTTCCGAACATGTTCTGAAGAGAAATGACTCATGCACATGACTTAAACGTTTTAACAATAAAAACTCAATTTTTAGACATTATTAACAAAGCGGCAAAATTCTAAACACAATATGCTCAAAGTGTAGTAGTGTGAAAGCCAAATGCAACAAATTTCCCAATCTTAGTTTTCACACAATTTCGAAAATCATACAAAGCACAAGTTCAACTTCAAATCTCACCAAAGTTGTCCTCTCACAAATGAATCACTCAGAAGAGGGCTATAATGCATCACTCAGTTATAAACATGAGAATAGAGTTAAACCATAAGGACTTAACTCGAAATAGAAAGATGAAGAACTTTGCATTAATATGATCTCAAGAAGGATGCCAAACACTTAAAAGTAAGAAATGGATGCAATTCAACCACATGACATTTAAGATCAATTTAGGTCTTTAACATAGGTTGTAATGGGGCCAAGGGTGTAAGGTGAGTAAGAAATGAAGGGTATGGATAAAACAAAGTCCAAGGAACTCAAAATGTAAGAGCATAAAATTATTATTTACAAGACTTCGAATCATCACGACGAGAATTTTTCTTTTACATGATCAAAACTCCTTATACCTTCATTTACAATGATTTAAACTCCTTTCTAAACACCAATGAAACCCAAAAACGAAATTTCATTCAACTACCATTTACTCATAACATTTTTTTTTTCTTTTCATTTCACCAATTGTGTGAATTTCTTCTTCTTCTTTTTTTTTCTTTTTTTTTTCTTTAAAGTAATATCCATTCACAAACTTAGCATGAAAAACACATCCGAATTAAAGCTCATGAGTTCCTTAGAAAAGGTAAATATTTGTTTTTCGGGCTAAGGCGAGGAAATAAAATTGGTAAATGAAAGAAAAGGTTTACATGTAGGCTCAAAATGGTTAACAATGGAAAATCATGCTTAAGCATGCATAAGGTTAGCTTGAAAGGCACAAACGATCCAAAGAATGCCTTAATATCATTTCTTTAAATGTCATGAAGTCAAATTGCACAAGAATGAATGACTTTTAAGTGTTCAACCAAATCAATGAATAATGAGATCAAACAACAACTTAGATGACAAGAAAATAAGAGTATGTATATAACACTCATGAATTGAAGGACAAGGCTCAAATGCTCACTTTATATGGTTAGTTATATAAGTCTAATTTATGCTTCATACAATTCTTTAGATCATGCAAATCCTTTAATTGGAAAATTATGAAACAAATGGCAAGTGTAAAGAAGGTTTGAAACATATCATGCTAGAACAATGCAAAAAAATTTATTTTTTAATTTTAATTTTTTTAAAAAAAATTAAAAGAATTAAAAAAATTACAAGGAAAACGAATAAATAATAAATAAATAAAATTCAATTTTCATTTAAGTCATGCAAACATTTATCACAATCTCATCATAAGTGTTCGGAAAGTGACTCAAAACAAAAATAAGACTCAAATAGAAGAAAAACAAGCAATTTTTTATTTTTATTTTTTTTAATTTTAAAATTAAGAAAAAAAAAAAATAATACATGCTAAACTCCAATACCCCCAAACCTAGAAATGAACATTGTCCTCAATGTTTAAAAATTAGCCACAAACAATGTCATAACAACAAATAAAAGGTATTAAAGCAAATAAAAAATCACAAAACATACAAAAATAAAATAAAACAATTACAAAATAAAAATTACAAAACAAACAATCAAATAAAAAAAAAACACGAAACAGTAAAACACTCAAAACAGTAAGCCCTAACAGATAGTCTTACACAAACTGAAACCCAAACAATTGAAAGCCCAACCCAAAATGAAATTAACCCAACAACGGTAAAACCCGACCCAACATGAATTCCGAAGCTCACACATTTTAATTTTAATTTTTTTTTTCTTAAAAAGATAAAACGTGAATTATGAGCGCAAAACGGGATTTCTAAAAAGAGGGAATGTGGTCCCTGATGTCGTCTCATGGATAGTCATGGGCAGGAAGCAGGAGCCACGTGTCGACAGATTGAAGCACCGCAGATTTCACAAGCTGAAATTACGGGCTCATGGAAAGGCGCGAAGACTTTTCCTGAACGCGTCCGTTCAGAAAAGTCACGTCGTGATAAGTGAGTTGGGTATGGTTGGAAAGCGAGAAGGTTGTGGGACTGGAGGAATGCTGGAGATTCAGAAAATGCTGTGATGGCTAGGGTTTGTCAAAGACTACATCTATAAGAAAGAAAAAGAATGGGAAAAACACACAAAAGAGAAAACAAGTAAGAAAAAGAGAGAGAGAAAAAGTGAGAAATCAAATGGCTTCTTCCTACCCCTTTTCCTTAGATCTCAACCTAGCTCCGCCGACTAGACACGAGGCCAAGCAGTAGCACCAGCATGGATGCCCTACTTTGCCTCCGCACGGGGCCTGTGACCTGTCAATGACTCAATACTCCTGGACAACGATGTTGCCATTGGAGTTGGCAGAAATTTGGTGACTCCTAAAGATATACGTGTGTTCGGGACAAGGGATGACAACCGGGTCATGAGTGATGCCCTGGCACTGAGCATGCAGAGTACAGCATGTGTCGCAAGTTTGGTTCATCGCCTACTTGCGAAGTCCCATGAGGTAGAGGTCCTGAAGGTCAGTAGCGGCGGAGCACAGGATGGTTGAAGAGTGTCAAAGTGCTATAAAAAGCTTGAAAAGGGAGCGGTCAAGGATAGTGGAGGTGAATCGACACCAGCTAGACGTATTGCGGGACGAGAATAAAAACCTATCAAAGATGGTAGAGTTGTACTCTCGCGACATGCGAAAACAGCTGGAAGACCTAGACCGACCGGGTAAACGCAAGAAACCAGATCGCGAGAAAAGTTATCCTGAAGCTAAGATTGCGATCTTTGGGAGCTCAAGTGATGAGCCCCAAGAGGCTGTGCGTGAAGCCCCGGAAGAGGACAGCCAGATGGCCAAACTAAAAGCTCCTATGGTTGAGACACCGAAGGGCAAGGAGAAATGATTTCAGTTTTTATTTATTATTTACTTTAAAATGTATGTTTGTTTGTTTTTTTTTTAATTGGGAAATAAAAAGTTATGTTATCTCAAAAGACACGAATGATCCTAAATTTAAAGAACGACGATCAAACAAAAACATGAAAACCCAAAACATGCATTTTTATTTTTAGTTAAGTAAACACACAAGTAACTGCTTTTTCTTTTAAGAGAAAAACTTAAGGATGACCAGTTAAGGGCCTCAGAAAACACAGCCAGGGGATCCGGGAAGGTTGGAGGGGTCACAATGGTCCCTCTTAAAACCCAAACTTCTTAGACACCGAAGGTGCCGCCTAAAGAACTCCTAGACACTATAGACTGCGGTTGCTCACTGGAGTTACCAAAAGTTTAGCTTCTTCAAAGAATATCCTATGAGTTTTAAATTATACTAACTAATTAAATAAAAACAAAATAAATAAATAAATAAATAAAAACTAAAATAAACACGCAATTCAAACAAGAATTTAAAAGAAGAGATGAGATTCTTGCACCAGGTGTCCAAGACGCATCTTTAATTTTGTCTCTTCTTCCAACTAAATCCTTGAGAAACCTGACAAACAAGAAGAAAACAATTGAAAAAAAAAAAAATAAATAAAATAAAATAATAACTAAAAAAAGCAAAAACACAAACATCAGAAAAAACAGGGAGGCAAAAGTAAGTGAAAGTGTAGACATGCTCCCTTATAAAAAAAACGCGCTCGCAATTTGCGCCGGAAATGAAGGGATCCGAGAGAAGAAAGAGCACAGGATAGCACCCTCGAGATCCAAAGTGCTTTCGGCTCCCTCGTCTGTATAAGTCTATTTAAACTCCTCTCGGTGAAGTAGAAGAGCACCCCGCATTTCTTCCTGCAAATTCAAAGAAAAACATCAAAAAATCCAGAAACAAAACAATGGCATCTTCATGCACTCACCTTGATGATCTAAACCTTGAATTGTCACTTGCGCCACCGAATTCGCAGATAAGGGCTCGTCCAAACCTTGTCTTCCCAAACTCCACATATCATCACGGTACGGCCTCAAACTTTGCTGAGGTAATACCGAACTTTTCTGAGGCGGTGTCGAAAAGAGCAGTGCTCCTGGGAGGTATGATTGGCAGCAAGCTCACACAGGACGGATCATCTGCATGTGGCGCAGAGGTCTGACAAAGCAGCGGTGGAGGAGTCCCACAACTTAACTGTGCTCCACGCGGTCTCGGCTACCAACTTGGGCATGCGATTATTGGCGAGGACACGGGAGTGTGCCGCGCTGAGCGAGGAAGTAGCTTCCTTGAAGGCTATGGTGGCGGACTTGCAGAAGCGGCTTTATTGTGCCAATCAGCACGTAGAAGCACTGGAGAGAAAGAATGAGGACCATGTGGAGCTGCTGCAGATTCTGCAAGTAAGAGATAACAGAGGCATGCCATGAAGATGAAGATGAAGATGAAGAGGAAGAAGTTGTTTTTATTTTTACTTGAATGTTTGTTTTTTTTTTTTAATTTTTTTACTTTTTTTTTCTTTGTTTGTAATGTTTGAGTGAAATAAAAATGTGTTTTTAACACTCAGAAATAAACTAACTAACCACACCACGTAAATAAATACATAAACTAACTTAACAAAACAAAAAAAAGAAAACAAAGAAGTTCCAAACTTGATTTTTTATTTATTTAAATTTATTATTATTTACAACTGACCACACAAAGAAAAAAGAAAACAAAGAAGTTCCAAATTGCAATTTACAAGGAAAAATAAATAAAAACTCAAATTTCAATTTTTTTTTATTTAAAAAAAACAACACACAAATATACAAGCAACTCATGGATGACCAGTTAAGGGCCTCAGAAAAACACAGCCAGGGGGGATCGGGAAGGTTGGAGGGGTCACAAAGGTCCCACTTAAAACCCAAACTTCTTAGACACCGAAGGTGTCGCCTAAAGAACTCCTAGACACTGTATTGGCGGAAGTGCTTCCTGGAGTTACCATAAGTCAGCTCATATGAAAAATCTTTTTTAATTTTTTTAATTTTTAATTTTTTTTTTAATTTTTTATAAAAAAAGAAACAGAAGTTTAAAATAATAACAAGTAAAGAGAAAGGATTGAAATGCTCCCCCTTGAAGCGATTAGATCGAGCGTGATGCAATTGGAGGTCGCGACTTCTCCCACTACTCCACACTTCCCATTCTTATGATTGAGGTTGCCATCTCTCTCCATTTTTATTAAGCTGACATTACTTGCTTAAAACAAACACAGAAAACTTGAAACAGAATTAAAGGATTAGGAAATAAAAACTAAAATGGAAAGGAAAATCAACACACTTCTAATTTCATGCTTCAAAGTAATAAGCAGCAAAGTAATCAAACTAGCTTATGAAGTTCGTTCTTTCTCAAATATGATTATCCATATGGTGTGTGGTTTTAATCAAGTATTCAGAAAAAGCATTTAGCTATGGTGTTTAGTCTAAACACAAATTCCGAACCCATTAAGAACAAGAAGAACAATAAAGAACCAAGTAGAATTTAAACATGGTGTTTGTCTTCAATATCTACCCATTCATTCACTAATCAGTCCAAGAGTCATATGGTGTTTATGTAAACTTGAACAAGATATTTAATTAAGAGCAAGTGAATGAAACCATAAACTAGAAATAATCAACATGCTACTTGAACCTTTTTGTTTTTGGGTGTTGTGTAAGCTGGGACTCAAACCCAGTTCTCTTGCTTGTCAGGCAATTGTCCTTGTCAGTTGGACTACAAACACAACTTGTCAATTAACCTCATTAACTTTAAAACATGAAACTGTCTAGTTATGAAAAAGATAAAAATAAATAAAAAGTAGGAAAACCAAATAGAATCAAACAATGTTACCGATCCCGGCAACGGCGCCAAAAACTTGTTGCGTAGATTCAGCTGCACCAAAATGGATTCAGCTGCATCCTCAACTTGTGATACTCGCAAGTGCACGAACCGTTGGGTAGTATAGCATGTGTAAGTGCGAGGTCGATTCCACAGGGATTGGTGATTGAATGATCCAATTTAGTTTCCTACACAAAACAGAAATAAAAACAAAAGAACAAAACAAGAAGAAAGAATGTACATTACAAGAAAAATAAATTACAACTAAGAAAACATTTAAGGAAACTAAGAGAACTTTGAGGAAGAAATGAGAAGTGTTTGGGAAAAGTGTTTGGAGAATTTGAGAAGGGAGAAGAAAGTATTTGAGAACTTGGAGAAGAGAAAGGTGTTTGGGAAACTTGAGGATTTTGGAAGAAAAGGGAATTGTGTTTGAGAGCTTTGATGATTTGGAAGGGAAGAGAGATTTGTTTGAGAAAGTGTTTGGAGAACATGGAGAATGTTTGTGAACTTGGAGAATTTGAGAACTTAGGGAGTGGAGAGAAAGGTGTTTGTGAAGTGTTTGAGACATGGAGACTTTTGGAAGAGAAGGGAAATGTGTTTGGGAAATTTGGAGAATTTGATGAAGGAATGGGAGAAGTGTTTGGGAAGTGTTTGGAGAAGAGAGTGTTTGAAGAATTTAGAAGAAGAGAAAGGAAAAGTGTTTGAGATTTAGTACAAAGAAAATTTACTAGAATGATCTTATTACAACAATTGAGAACTACAAAGGGAAACTAAGAGAATTTGAGGGAGAGAAGGGAAGGGAGCTCTAGAGAGGTGCTTGAGAGCTCCCCCCTTGGGGTGTGTTTACAAGCTTAGAGAACCTCCCTATTTATAGGCCTAGGGGAAGTGAAAATCTGAATTCAAAAAGACTAATGCATACAACACTTGAATTATAAAATCTGAAATGGTTGATGCACTTGAATTAGAAAATATGAATTGGATGATGCACTTGTATTAGAAAATCTTGAATGGCTACTCCACTAAATCCCACTAGCAGCCCTAGCTCATCCTCATGTCAGCATGACCAAGCTTCCAACCAGAAATGATAGCTCATGCCTAGCTCACCATGACCAAGCATCCAACCAGCACATGCTGAGGTCAGCATGACCAGAAACTTCAAGGGCTTACAACTTGGGCTTCCCTTAAGCAAATTAAGACTTTAAGCACTCCAATTTGAAGTTCAGAGTGTCTTCTTTCCATCCATATATCATTTGGGCCAATCCAAGGTCGGAGGAGGAAGTTAAGGCCAAAACAAATTGCTAACTCATTTTCCGCGCTGATAAGATCCATCCTGAGCATGGTTCTGTGTTTGCTAGGTAACGGACCCCAGATTTATCCAATGGGGCTGAATGTTGGATATGTTATAGTAAACACCCATTGGAACAACTTTCATGAAGAATGTGGCCTCATTCGAGCTATGTAGGTTGCTGAAACAAAGCTTGCAATATGACCTACGGAATTGGACTGGCAGGGGGCTGTAGCCATAATGAATTTGTCTTTAAGCTCTTCATCCATTCATCCAAATTAGGCCTTAACATGCTTGAATTGCATGAATTATTCTCTCTAAAGCCATCATTATTACCTAAAGCTCAATGAACTGAAAGATAAACACAAAAAGGATTAAAAGCACAAGTTTAACTCAAAAACATAACCAAATCATAAGCTAGAAGGGTACAAAATGATATACAATTATGAACCGATCACTTGGTTCTTTATTGTTCTTCTTGTTCTTAATGGGTTTGGAATTTGTGTTTAGACTAAACACCATAGCTAAATACTTGTTCTGAATACTTGATTACAACCACACACCAAATGGATAATCATATTTGAGAAAGAACGAACTCCATAAGCTAGTTTGATTTACTTTGATGCTTGTTACTTTGAAGCATGGAATTAGATGTTTGTGGTGAAGTTGAATCCCTAATCTTGATGTTTTAGTTTAGTTTATCCTTTTCATTTAAGTTCTGGTTTCCTAATCAAATAATCTGAAATTCTGTTTCAAGTTCCGTTGTCTTTCTTTAAGCTTTTCTGAAGTAGCTCAATAAGAAAGAGGGAAAGAGAGGAGACAACCCAATTCATAGAAGCATGGAGTATGGAGTAGCGGAGAAGTCGACCTCCAGCTGCTATGGCCAACCACACTCCAGCTAATCACTTCAAAGGGGGCATTCCAATCATATCTCTTTCATTCGTATAATAACTTCTACTCATTCTTAGTTGTGTCTCATTTTATGTTTTGTGTTTGTTAGGGTTTTCTTTTCCTTGATGTGGGAGAACATTATGAGCAGCTGACCCAAATACTCAAAGAAGAACAAGTGCTGCCATACTTTGTGCATTTCCCTCTCATTGTCTTCAAGGGGAAGTTCTAAACTCTCTTTCTTTTATTTCTTTCATTTCATTCCTTTACCCTGGATTTCATGTGCATTGTATGCTTTACATGGATTCAAACATTGAGGACAATGTATCATTTAAGTTTGGGGGTGAGGAAAGTTTTTTTTTTTTAGTTTTTGTGTTTGTGTCTGAAAACGTAGGCTTCTTCATTGCTACAAAAACTTTATTTTCTGCTACTGTTTTGAAAGTTTGGTCCACGTTGTGTTCTTCATGTTTTCATGCTGAATCCAACGACATAAAGAACGTTAAATTTGACCAAGTGGTTTGAAAGTTACATGTCAAAACAGATTAGATGTTGAAATTGAGCAAAACAGCAATTTGAAACCTCACGTTTTTCTTTTTCTGTTTCTTTTCTTTGAGTCATTTTCAGTTTTCCTTCCCACACCAATGATAAACCTTGAGTTTAACTTCTAATATGGCTCTTAGGAATTTGATAAGCATTGAGTTAGGTCTGAATCTTATTCTTTTGCTAGCTAAGTCTCACATAATTATTTTTGAGCTTTCTATGCACTTTAGCCATGATTATACAACTCTTGCATGTCTTACCCAATTGTATGCATTTTTGCTTGTGTGATTCACTGGAATGTTAAGTTTATAACTAAGATATGATTTAGGCCATCTTTGTTAAGCCTCTTTCTTTTTCCTCCATCAACCCATACAATATATATTCCATTGTAAACCCTTTTGTGCTCAAACACTTAGCCATTTCTTTCTATCACCTTATTATCCATTAAACATCCTATCATCTAGGGGACATGTAGAGTATGATTGTATTTGAGATTGTAATGTATTCAAGGCAATAAATGAGCTATAAAAAAAAAAATCAAAAGAAAACGAGAAAAGAAGTGTGGCCAATGTAGTCACGACCCTAGGGTGATATAAGGAGAAATCAAGGTGATCTAGGGTGAAGAGCCGCAAAATTGGGCCAACTATTATACAAAGTGTGTAAATGTCAAATTCAAATTGTGAAGTGATTCAATTGCAAAATCTGGTGTTGTGAGCTCTTCAATTTATGTGCCTTACATTTCAAATGTCAATGATCTTGTTTACATGTCATGCTCTACTTTGTTCTTTAGACCTTGTGTTTCCATATCCATTCCTTTTCTAACCATTACATTACATCCATGAGTAAAGTCCTATTGATTTTGGTTTAGCTTGGCAAACTTGTGTTCATTCTTGGAGGAATTCATATCGTTGTTTCAGAAGCATGAGTTGTATCTTCATGGCTATTTCACACACACACCTTGAGCATGATTTTTGTGAGATTGTGGTAGCACTTGAATAATGTTTAGAACTTCCTTAGTGCTTGTTTTGTTCCTTGTTGAGCCATGTCTATGAAGTTTAAAATTTCTGTCGGTTGGAAGGTTAACGTTTTTGTTTTTGTTTTGTTTTGTTTTTGTTTTTTGTTTTGTTTAGACTAACAAATCTATTAAGTTTTTGACTACTTTGTTTTGTAGAGTCAGTAAAACGTTTGTGGGTATTAATATTCTGTTAAACCCTCAGGAGACACAACTCCTCCTACTAGGGATGCCTAGAGGTTTAAAGGAAGCATACGCTCAATGCAATCGAGTTACCTACGAAAGTGGTCTAGTTAACTTCTTATTTTGTTTTGTTTTTCCTTGTTTTTCTTTTGTTTTGCTCGAGGACTAGCAAAATCTAAGTTTGGGGGTGTGTTAAGCTCATATTTTCATACATATACATGCCCAATTTACTTACTCATTTTGCTTAGTTTCTTAGTATTTTGAGTTATTTGCCTCTCTTTGTGTGTTTTGTAGGCCAAGAGAGCAAAAGAGCACAATTCATGAAATCCATGCATATTAAGGGCTGATTGGCATGAGAGGAATACACTTGAGGCATTTGAAGCAAAATGGTGCAAACGTGCAAAAACTGGAGCCTGAGTTAGAAGTTCATTTCGGACTTATCTTCTTCATCCGAACTTGGATTGGGCCAATACTTGTGTGGTTGGATCAATGACATTTTGAACTTCAAAATCGACATCTTAATGTCATCATTTGATTCAGCCCAGCCCAATTCGTAAGCCCATAAAAATACACATCATGCTGACATAAGGATGAGCTGATGGATGCTTGGTCATGATGAGCTAGGCATGAGGTATTGGTTTCTGGATGGATGCTTGGTCATGCTGACATATTGATGAGCTAGGGCTGCTGGTGGAAGTTATTGGTGAAGTGCAACAACCATTTCTGATTATCTAATGCAAGTGTGTTAGGTGAAATTTGTGTGGTTGGTGAACTTAATTGTATAATCTGATTCACCTAACCCTTGTGCCTATAAATAGGGAGTCTCTAGAGAGCTTAGAGAGGCAGAATTTCATTCCATAATTTACACTTCCATTGTACACAAAGAGAGGGAAAGTTGAGAGTAACAAAGGGAGAGAAGGGAGAAGGCAGCAGCTGGGAGGCTTTGGCCTCCTGGCAGCCATGGAGATGATTCTTTTCCATCTCTAGCATGTTGTCCTTATCTTCTTCTCCTCCCTTTGTCTTTTATTTTCTTCTTGTATTTTCTTTTTGTATTTTATTTGTTTTTCTGTTATTAGTTTTAATAAACATCTTGCTAGTCTTGTATCATGGTTTGAGTTTATAAAGTTTGATTTCATTCATGAATTCTTCTTCACTATTTTAATGGAGCTGTTTTGCATCCTTTGATTGATCACCTAAGGTTTTATGCGTTATGCTCTTGTTGGGAAGGTTTGGGGATCATCTTCATTCCATCCATTAGCAACTCATGTGATTTGGTTTCTAGGTCTCCTAATGTAAACACCATGCTTGGGGTCCTTGTGATGTTCAATGCAATTTGATCCAAACACCATGGACTTATTGTGAGCATCTTCATGAGTGAATCAATTTGTTTACTTGCTGCCATAACATGATTAGAACAATTAGGGTGGATTCTAAACAACACCATCTTGTCCTAGTTATTTTCTTTGTTCTTGTTTTGTTTCTTTTGTTTTTATTTTTGTTTTGTGTAGGAAAACTGAGTTGGATCATTCAATCACCAATCCCTGTGGAATCGACCTCGCACTTACATACGCTAAACTACCAACGGTTCGTGCACTTGCGAGTATCACAAGTTGAGGATGCAACTGAATCCATTTTGGTGCAGGTGTATCTACGCAACAAGTTTTTGAATCTATTCTCAATAGGCTTGTTAAAGCAAGGGAGGCAGCCATTGAATCTATTCTCAATCCCTTAGAAGCCGAAACCTCCAATTCAGCAAGCTCAGAAGAGTACTCTCTGTTCAACATCTTTAACTCAGATCAAGAAGAAGAAGGAGAAGAAGAAAAGATGGCAGCTAATGACCAACTTGCTTTGGAGGATCTTGCTCAACCAATCATACCAAATTCACATTCATGCATCTTGCTATCCAGAGAAGCTAGAAACTATGAGCTTAAATCTTCTCACTTTCAAATGCTTCCTTCTTTTTATGGTTTACCTAACGAAGATCCTTTGGCTCACATTAAAGAATTTTATACTGTTGTTTGTACTTTGCCTTTGAAGGATGTGTCTGAAGCAAATCTGAAGATGAGGGTTTTCCCTTACACTTTGAAAGATAGAGCAAAGACTTGGTTTATGTCGTTAGCCCCTGGATCACTAACCACTTGGGATGCTGTTGCTAAGAAGTTCTTGGAGAAGTTTTTCTCTGCCCAAAAGACAGCCACCTTGAGGTCCAAGATTTTCAACTTCTCACAACATGATGGCGAACCATTCAACAAATGCTGGGAGCGTTTCAAAGGAACTCTAATGCAATGTCCACATCATGGGTTACCTCTATACTTACAAATGCAAATTTTTTATGATGGACTAACCGAAACTTGTCAATCTACTGTCAATAATGCTGCAGGTGGAGCTTTAAAGAAAAAGAATGCTCAAGAGTCATATTACATATTTGAGATGTTGGGATCCAATGCTCAACACAAAGATACAAGAGGTAAGGCTGGTATCTATGAGATTAGTCCTAACAATGAGCTTGCTTCACAGGTGGCTAGTTTACAAAGGAAGCTTGATGCTGTGCTCAATATGGTACCTAAAGCTCCTCAAGTTGAAGTTTGTGCTATTTGCAATTCTCAAGGACACTCAACTCACATGTGTTTAGCTAATAATGCTTATCCTGAGTTTGTCCAAGAACAAGCCCACATGATGAATTCTTACAACCAAAGGCCAAGAAATGATCCCTTCTCAAACACTTATAATCCTGGTTGGAGGAATCACCCAAAAACTTGTTGCGTAGATACACCTGCACCAAAATGGATTCAGTTGCATCCTCAACTTGTGATACTCGCAAGTGCACGAACCGTTGGTAGTTTAGCGTATGTAAGTGCGAGGTCGATTCCACAGGGATTGGTGATTGAATGATCCAACTCAGTTTTCCTACACAAAACAGAAATGAAAACAAGAGAAACAAAACAAGAAGAAAGAAAAGAACTAAGACAAGATGGTGAGGTTTTAGAATCCACCCTAATTGTTCTAATCATGTTATGGCAGCAAGTAAACAAATTTTATTCACTCATGAAGATGCTCACAAATAAGTCCATGGTGTTTGGATCAAATTGCATGAACATCACAAGGACCCCAAGCATGGTGTTTACATTAGGAGACCTAGAAACCAAATCACATAAGTTGCTAATGAATGGAATGAAGATGATCCCCAAACCTTCCCAACAAGAGCATAACGCATAAAACCTTAGGTGATCAATCAAAGGATGCAAAACAGCTCCATTAAAATAGTGAAGAAGAATTCATGAGTGACATCAAACTTTATAAACTCAAACCATGATACAAGACTAGCAAGATGTTTATTAAAACTAATAACAGAAAAACAAAGTAAAACAAAGGAAATACAAGAAGAAAATAAAAGACAAAGGGAGGAGAAGAAGATAAGGACAGCATGCTAGAGATGGAAAAGATTCATCTCCATGGCTGCCAGGAGGCCAAAGCCTCCCAGCTGCTGCCTTCTCCCTTCTCTCCCTTTGTGACTCTCAACTCTCCCTCTCTTTGTGTACAATGGAAGTGTAATTGATGGAACTCAGGATGTGTGTTGAATGTGGAATGGAAGTGGTATTTATAGGGAGAGGGGAGTGGGAAATCTGAATTGAATATGGCTAATGGACTCAACACTTGCATTAGAAAATCAGAAATGGTTGCTCCACTAAATTCCACTAGCAGCCCTAGCTCATCCTCATGTCAGCATGACCAAGCTTCCATTCAGAAACCAATAGCTCATGCCTAGCTCATCATGACCAAGCATGCAATGAGCTCATCTTCCTGTCAGCATGATGTGTATTTCCATGGGCTCACGAATTGGGTTGGGCTGAATCAAATGATGACTTTAAGATGTCCATTTTGAAGGTCAGAATGTCATTGATCCAACCACACAAGTATTGGCCCAATCCAAGTTCGGATGAAGAAGATAAGTCCGAAATGAACTTCTAACTCAGGCTCCAGTTTTTGCACGTTTACACCATTTTGCTTCAAATGCCTCAAGTGTATTCCTCTCATGCCAATCAGCCCTTAATATGCATGGATTGCATGAATTATGCTCTTTTGCTCTCTTGGCCTACAAAACACACAAAGAGAGGCAAATAACTTAGAAATCTAAGAAACTAAGCAAAATGAGTAAGTAAATTGGGCATGTATATGTATGAAAATATGAGCTTAACATTGTGCAACATCATAATAAGGTGGGAGGAGTCATTCGGTGAGTTTTGAGTGAAATCCAAGCGCTAGAACGATGCAATACACCAACCACTCCATTTAAGGCACAAACTGAGTACGAACTTGAATTGTCCAATTTGTATGGCCTATGGATTTCGGATCGAGCCCAAAACTTGTGCAACATCATAATAAGGTGGGAGGAGTCCTTCGGTGAGTTTTGAGTGAAATCTAAGCGCTAGATGTTGAGCCTATTCCTAACAACTAAAATGAGTTATTAAAAATAGCAACTTTAATTCTCGCAAGTGCACGAACCATTTATAGTATAGCTTATGTAAATACGAGGAGGTCGATCCCACGGAGAATGGTAACTTGGTTGCAAGTTAAATTACTTAGAATGATGGAAAAACAGAAAACAAAGAAACAAACAAACTTACAAATGGCAAGGTCTAGGACAGAATCCTAGCACCACACACGCACTCGAATGGGGGGTTTTTGTTGTTTAAATGAAAACAAGAGAATGAAATGGAAGTGCTGGAAAGTAAACAATGGCAAGAATGAACTAGTTGTGAAACAATGATTTAGAAGTGTTAGAGCCTTGGAATCCACCACTAGTTTTCCTATCCAAGTTATGAATGCATAGAAATTGACTCAAGCTTCATTAACAATAGATTATCGCATACAAGCCTATGGTATCTAGGTGCAGGATGCATGATTCTCCTAAGGCATGTAATTGTGCATGGTATCTACACAACACGTGATCCCTTATATGCAACCTAAGCATGGTATCTACTTAGAATAAAGCATACAAGAGTCATTAAGTTCCTTGAGAATATGATAATCACACAAGTCCTAGAACATGGTATCTGTCCTAGTCAACCTATGGTTATTAACCCCTTGAATGATTCTTAGGCCATTCATGTGTTGCTTGTGAAAGGAGAGTAGAATTGGTGAATCTAAACCCCTTCCCAACCTGTGCTAGATGCATAAAATCCTAGTTAGCTACTCCAAGAAACATACATCAAGCACATAATAAACTGGAGGTTAACAACTTGATAATGAAAGCAAGGAAATCAATTAACTATGAAATCATCCATAACATTGAATATTCATGACTAGGGCTTCATCCTAAGCCCTAACTAGATGGATTAGTTAAACATAATTATGAATACAGAAAATAAGAAATACATAGATAGAGTAAAGAGAATAGAAGAACTAGCTGGTGGCAGCAAGGTAGTTTCCAGGACAGCTCCTAGCTCTTCCTCCTTTGCAACTAGCTCTCTTCTCTCTTTGTGGTGAATGTGTGTATGGGAGTAATGGATGAGTGAATGTGTGTCTGAATCTGAATGTGGATGTGAATGAATTGAATGTGGAATGGAAGTGGTATTTATAGGGAGATGAGAGTGAGAAATCTGAATTGAATATGGCAATGACCTAACACACTTGCATTAGATAATCAGAAATGGTTACTCCACTAAATCCCACTAGCAGCCCACCAGCAGCCCTAGGTCATCAACATGTCAGCATGACCAAGCTTCCATCCAGAAACCAATAGCTCATGCTTAGCTCACCATGACCAAGCATCCATCAGCTCATCCTCATGTCAGCATGATGTGTATTTCCATGGGCTCACGAATTGGGTTGGGCTGAATCAAATGATGACTTTAAGATGTCCATTTTCAATTTCAGAATGTCATTGATCCAACCACACAAGTATTGGCCCAATCCAAGTTCGGATGAAGAAGATAGGTCCGAAATGAACTTCTAACTCAGGCTCCAGTTTTTGCACGTTTTTGCACCATTTTGCTTCAAATGCCTCAAGTGTATTCCTCTCATGCCAATTAGCCCTTAATATGCATGGATTGTATCAAATGTGATCTCTTGCTCACATAACCTACAGAACACACAAACATAAATAAGTGACTCGAAATAAAGAGAAACTAGACAAAATTACTAAGTAATGAAGGCAAACAAATGTGTGAAATTATGAACTTATCAAATACCCCCAAACTTAGACTTTGCTAGTCCTCGAGCAAACAAAATAAAACCACAACTTAGAAAACAGAAAATAAGCAGCTAGCCTTCCAAACAATATCCTCAAAGAATCACCAAAGTATATGGTTCCAAAGAAACACAACAATCACAATCTAAGTTCCACACATGATTCAAGAGTGTGCAAAGCTTACAATGACATCCTTACGTGTAGTGTGTGAATGCCAAATTAGAACAACACCTGCAACTCAAATAAGTACATGCGCACACACTTAGAGCACAATCAAGAATTTCGAACCCCATAAGCTCGTTATCAAATCAGCTCTCCACAATAATACCATACAGTACCAAGGATCAAAAGGACTTTACAAGGGTTGTAATGAGGCTTAGGGTAGTGGTTGAATGAAAGAGGAGACATGGAGATATAACAACATTTTGAGCACAACTAAAGCATAGGTAAAAGCATGAGAGATTACTGAACTTTGTAACAAGCAAGGAACACATACATGAGCAGATTTTCAACATAATTTCAGCACCTTCAAATGTGTTTATTTGGCCTAATTTTGTGGCTCTTTACCCTAGATCGCCATGATCTTCTTCTTATAACACCCTAGGGCCGTGACTACATTGGTCACACTTCATTACCTCTTTTGATTAGTTACCAATACCCCCAAACTTATTTCTTTTCAACACTTGGGTTATGGCACTAAATGAATCACTTTTGCTCCTAAAAACCTTGCATCTTTATGACTCTCTTTTGAAGATAGCTTTAATTGCTCAAAGAATAGGTAAAGATAAGAAACAGAGATTTATCATGGTAGGAATGGTTTACACAAAGAAAGGCTTAACGTAGGCTCAAATGGGTTGACTAGGGATGAATACATGTAGAGGGATGGTTAGAAAAGCTCAAACGGTTCAACATGGCCTAAATCACTTCCTAAGCATTGTATGGCAACAAGATGTCTCAAGAGATATTCAAATAAGTTCTAGAGTACGAAACCAGATCATGAGATAAGTAGAATTGCATAACATCTCCAAGTAGCAAGAAATTGGACTAACTTGGCAAAGTGCTCAATAAGTGCAAGAATGGCATGCAAGACAAAGTTAACTCAGAACCACATAAAGGCCTTAAACAATGACTATCAATTTCTGAAAAACCATATTAAAGTTAAATTCAAGTCTTATCATAGGTGTTTGGAAGGATAGCGAAGCAACTCACAAAATCCTGCGTTTTAGACACTAGACACACTTAAAAATTTAAAATTTTGACAATTTGAGACAACATAACTAAATCCTTCCCCCCAAACTTAAATGAAACATTGTCCTCAATGTTTAGAGTATAAGAACAAACAATGCCTCATAGATGAAAGGAAAGAGGATAAGGAAAAGACATAACCAAATGTTTAGAGTTTAGAAAACAACTCCCCTTTGAAGCGATTAGGACGCAAGCAGCTCCTTGCATGTTCTATCTTCTCCTCATCACCTTGGGTTGCCTCCCAAGAAGCGCTAAGTTTTATGTCTTCAGCCAGACATCCAAACTTGCTATAGTAAATGGGGGGGTTTGGGCTCAATTGACACCTCATGCATTGCAAGATTGTTCACCCAACTTGTTTTCTTTTTCCATCGTTTCCATGCTGCTTTCCTTTTCCTTATTTGATTATGAACAGAATCACAAAGAACTGGAGGGATGATTGGAGTATCTCCAAATTTGGGCAGCCCCTTCTTGTGTGTAGGAATTGTAACATTGAACATGTGGGCAGCCCCTTGCTCCTCCTTGTCTACTCCTTGCAGCAAGCATGCTTCTAGTGAATGTGGAAGACCATCAAATCTCTCCTTCCCTGGATTTTCCAATACTTCAATTTGAAAACAATCTTGAACATCATTTGGCAGATTCGTGGCATCAAACACTTTGAAAGCAACAGTTTCTCCATTAACGGTCATGGTGAGAGTGCCTTGCGCTACATCGATCGTGGTCTTAGCAGTAGCCATGAAGGGTCGACCAAAGATGAGGGGCAATTCATTGTCAGGAATTGGTGCTTCTTCCATCTCCAAGACTAAGAAATCAGCTCGCAAGATTAAGCCTTCTACTCTCACCAAAACATCTTCTAGAATGCCCTTAGGGTACCTGATAGTTTCTATCTGCCAATTGAATGCTCACAGATGTGGCTTGCAACTCACCAAGGTTAAGTTTCTCATAAACATGATATGGCATAAGGTTAATGGATGCACCGAGATCAAGCAAAGCTTTTGGAATCTTGAAATCACCAACAATGCAAGGTATAGAAAACGAACCTGGATCCTTTAGCTTTGGAGGTAGCTTTCTTTGTAAGACTGCACTCACCTCTTCACTTAATGCAACTTGTTCATGCTCTTTGAATCTCCTCTTGTTAGTGCATAGATCCTTCAAAAATTTTGCATACTTTGGAATCTGAGCAATGGCACTGAGCAATGGGATGTTGATTTGCACTTTCTTGAATATTTCCATTATCTCATCCAAGCCTTGATCTTTCTTTGACTTTGATAACCTGCTGGGAAAGGGTGCAATAGGCCTAGAAGCATTAGTTGAAATTGGAGATTGATTAGCATTAGATGATACCTTAGGGCCTGTGCTTTTTCCAGGAGGATTAAGGGACTGTTTGTGGGAAGTTGTGGGCTGCCCTTGTGGTGGCTGAATGATCTCCACGTTTTCTCCCTCTTCTTGCTCTTCATTGGCATCTCCAACCTTATTATCAACTTGTTTACCACTTCTCAAGATGTGCACCGCTTTAACTTGCTCATGATGCCTTGGATTCACCTCCGTTTGGCTCGGAAAAGTTCCAGATGCTCTATTGCTCATGGAGGATGCAATCTGCCCAACTTGCACTTCTAGTTTGTTCACAGCATTTTGAAGATTCTGATTGGTTTGCATCTGCTGCCCCATGAACTTTTTGAACATGTCTTGCAATTCCCCCATTTGATCACCCCTTTGCTCTTGAACTTGTTGGGGAGCTTGCTGGAATTTCCATTGTTGTATTTGGAATCCTGGGGGAGGTCCTTGAGATTGTTGCACATTTGAATTATTGCTCCACCTGAAATTAGGATGATTTCTCCACCCCGGATTGTATGTGTTTGAGTAAGGATCATTCTGAGGATTCCTTCCTTGAAGGGCATTTGCTTGTTCTAGCATGTGGTCCGCAAAAGATTGGCCTTGAACTTCCACTTTGTTTCCAAGAGGACCAGCCACTGCCTGTTGAAGCAAAGAACACATAACATCAAGTTTTGCATTAATCTCATTATTAGTACTTACCTCAGAGACCACAGCTTTCATAGGAACTCCTCTTCCTTTATTGTAGCACCATTGTTGAGAGTTAGCACTCAAAGATTCAAAGAGAGTAAAAGCCTCATCTGCTGTTTTGTTCATCAATCCTTCTCCACTTGTTGCATCTACCATCATCCTTTCAGAATCAAGCAAACCTTCATAGAAAGATTTCATTTGCATCCAACTCTCTATGTTGTGGTGTGGGCAGGAACTCATCATCTCCTTGTACCTCTCCAAGCATTCATGAAAAGCTTCTCCTTCTCTTTGTGTGAAACCAAGAATTTCCTTTCTAATCTTGTTAGTCTTTTGAGCTGGAAAAAATGTCTGCAAAAACTTATTAGAAAGCTCTTCCCAAGTACGAATTGAAGCATTAGGCAAAGAGTATAACCAAGACTTAGCCTTATCTTTTAAACTGAATGGGAATAGCCTCATCTTAATCTGCTCATCATCAAGTCCTTGAATTTTGATTGTTGCACATATTTCAAAGAATTGCTTAACATGCATGTAAGGATCCTCAGTGGTATTACCATAATAAGTTGGAAGAAGATGAATCATACCACTTTTAAGCTCAAACCTGTCAATTGTGAGTTGAGGATAGACGATGCACGAAGGTTGATCAGTGACTTTGGGAATGGAAAATTCACGCAGGGGTTTCCGACGAGGGACAACAAGCGCACCACCTCCTTCATCATTATTGTTGTTGTTGGGAATCTCTGCCATCTTGCTTGAACCTTCAGATTCGTAGCTCTTAGATTCAACGCTTGAAGAACTGTAATTCCTCCTCAAACCAGCACGTACAGCAGCAGCTCTTGGTGATAGTGGCTCAGTTTCAGATTCGGACATATATGCACACACAAGAACCAAATTAGCGTCTTTAATGGAGATAACAACTAAATATAAAAACTGAATACTAAAAGAAAAACCAACGACAAGAACAAATAAAACGAAAAAAAACAAAAACAATCAAAGTAATCTAACTATAGCACCATCGTTACCGGTTCCCGGCAACGGCGCCAAAAACTTGTTGAGCCTATTCCTAACAACTAAAATGAGTTATTAAAAATAGCAACTTTAATTCTCGCAAGTGCACGAACCATTTATAGTATAGCTTATGTAAATACGAGGTCGATCCCACGGAGAATGGTAACTTGGTTGCAAGTTAAATTACTTAGAATGATGGAAAAACAGAAAACAAAGAAACAAACAAACTTACAAATGGCAAGGTCTAGGACAGAATCCTAGCACCACACACGCACTCGAATGGGGGGTTTTTGTTGTTTAAATGAAAACAAGAGAATGAAATGGAAGTGCTGGAAAGTAAACAATGGCAAGAATGAACTAGTTGTGAAACAATGATTTAGAAGTGTTAGAGCCTTGGAATCCACCACTAGTTTTCCTATCCAAGTTATGAATGCATAGAAATTGACTCAAGCTTCATTAACAATAGATTATCGCATACAAGCCTATGGTATCTAGGTGCAGGATGCATGATTCTCCTAAGGCATGTAATTGTGCATGGTATCTACACAACACGTGATCCCTTATATGCAACCTAAGCATGGTATCTACTTAGAATAAAGCATACAAGAGTCATTAAGTTCCTTGAGAATATGATAATCACACAAGTCCTAGAACATGGTATCTGTCCTAGTCAACCTATGGTTATTAACCCCTTGAATGATTCTTAGGCCATTCATGTGTTGCTTGTGAAAGGAGAGTAGAATTGGTGAATCTAAACCCCTTCCCAACCTGTGCTAGATGCATAAAATCCTAGTTAGCTACTCCAAGAAACATACATCAAGCACATAATAAACTGGAGGTTAACAACTTGATAATGAAAGCAAGGAAATCAATTAACTATGAAATCATCCATAACATTGAATATTCATGACTAGGGCTTCATCCTAAGCCCTAACTAGATGGATTAGTTAAACATAATTATGAATACAGAAAATAAGAAATACATAGATAGAGTAAAGAGAATAGAAGAACTAGCTGGTGGCAGCAAGGTAGTTTCCAGGACAGCTCCTAGCTCTTCCTCCTTTGCAACTAGCTCTCTTCTCTCTTTGTGGTGAATGTGTGTATTGTTGAGCCTATTCCTAACAACTAAAATGAGTTATTAAAAACAGCAACTTTAATTCTCGCAAGTGCACGAACCGTTTATAGTATAGCTTATGTAAATACGAGGTCGATCCCACGGAGAATGGTAACTTGGTTGCAAGTTAAACTACTTAGAATGATGGAAAAACAGAAAACAAAGAAACAAACAAACTTACAAAAGGCAAGGTCTAGGACAGAATCCTAGCACCACACACGCACTCGAATGGGGGGTTTTTGTTGTTTAAATGAAAACAAGAGATTGAAATGAAGTTGCTGGAAAGTAAACAATGGCAGCAATCAACAAGTTGTGAAACAATGATTGAGAAGTGTTAGAGCCTTGGAATCCACCACTAGTTTTCCTATCCAAGTTATGAATGCATAGAAATTGACTCAAGCTTCATTAACAATAGATTATCGCATACAAGCCTATGGTATCTAGGTGCAGGATGCATGATTCTCCTAAGGCATGTAATTGTGCATGGTATCTACACAACACGTGATCCCTTATATGCAACCTAAGCATGGTATCTACTTAGAATAAAGCATACAAGAGTCATTAAGTTCCTTGAGAATATGATAATCACACAAGTCCTAGAACATGGTATCTGTCCTAGTCAACCTATGGTTATTAACCCCTTGAATGATTCTTAGGCCATTCATGTGTTGCTTGTGAAAGGAGAGTAGAATTGGTGAATCTAAACCCCTTCCCAACCTGTGCTAGATGCATAAAATCCTAGTTAGCTACTCCAAGAAAACATACATCAAGCACATAATAAACTGGAGGTTAACAACTTGATAATGAAAGCAAGGAAATCAATTAACTATGAAATCATCCATAACATTGAATATTCATGACTAGGGCTTCATCCTAAGCCCTAACTAGATGGATTAGTTAAACATAATTATGAATACAGAAAATAAGAAATACATAGATAGAGTAAAGAGAATAGAAGAACTAGCTGGTGGCAGCAAGGTAGTTTCCAGGACAGCTCCTAGCTCTTCCTCCTTTGCAACTAGCTCTCTTCTCTCTTTGTGGTGAATGTGTGTATGGGAGTAATGGATGAGTGAATGTGTGTCTGAATCTGAATGTGGATTGTTGATGAATTGAATATGGAATGGAAGTGGTATTTATAGGGAGTTGGGAGTGAGAAATCTGAATTGAATATAGCAAATGCATACAACACTTGCAATTGAAAATCAGAATGTGGTTGATGCACTTGCATTAGATAATCAGAAATGGTTACTCCACTAAATCCCACTAGCAGCCCACCAGCAGCCCTAGGTCATCAACATGTCAGCATGACCAAGCTTCCATCCAGAAACCAATAGCTCATGCCTAGCTCACCATGACCAAGCATGCAATGAGCTCATCTTCCTGTCAGCATGATGAACAACTTCTTGGGCTTACGAATTGGGCTTGGCTGAATCAAATGATGACTTTAAGATGTCCATTTTGAAGTTCAGAATGTCATTGATCCAACCACACAAACATTGGCCCAATCCAAGTTTGGATGAAGAAGATAAGTCCGAAATGAACTTCTAACTCAGGCTCCAGTTTTTGCACGTTTTTGCACCATTTTGCTTCAAATGCCTCAAGTGTATTCCTCTCATCCCAATCAGCCCTTAATATGCATGGATTGAATAAAATGTGATCTCTTGCTCCCATAACCTACAGAACACACAAACATAGATAAGTGACTTGAAATAAAGAGAAACTAAACAAAATTACTCAGCAATGAAGGCAAACAAATGTGTGAAATTATGAACTTATCATGTATGGGAGTAATGGATGAGTGAATGTGTGTCTGAATCTGAATGTGGATGTGAATGAATTGAATGTGGAATGGAAGTGGTATTTATAGGGAGATGAGAGTGAGAAATCTGAATTGAATATGGCAATGACCTAACACACTTGCATTAGATAATCAGAAATGGTTACTCCACTAAATCCCACTAGCAGCCCACCAGCAGCCCTAGGTCATCAACATGTCAGCATGACCAAGCTTCCATCCAGAAACCAATAGCTCATGCTTAGCTCACCATGACCAAGCATCCATCAGCTCATCCTCATGTCAGCATGATGTGTATTTCCATGGGCTCACGAATTGGGTTGGGCTGAATCAAATGATGACTTTAAGATGTCCATTTTCAATTTCAGAATGTCATTGATCCAACCACACAAGTATTGGCCCAATCCAAGTTCGGATGAAGAAGATAGGTCCGAAATGAACTTCTAACTCAGGCTCCAGTTTTTGCACGTTTTTGCACCATTTTGCTTCAAATGCCTCAAGTGTATTCCTCTCATGCCAATTAGCCCTTAATATGCATGGATTGTATCAAATGTGATCTCTTGCTCACATAACCTACAGAACACACAAACATAAATAAGTGACTCGAAATAAAAAGAAACTAGACAAAATTACTAAGTAATGAAGGCAAACAAATGTGTGAAATTATGAACTTATCAAATACCCCCAAACTTAGACTTTGCTAGTCCTCGAGCAAACAAAATAAAACCACAACTTAGAAAACAGAAAATAAGCAGCTAGCCTTCCAAACAATATCCTCAAAGAATCACCAAAGTATATGGTTCCAAAGAAACACAACAATCACAATCTAAGTTCCACACATGATTCAAGAGTGTGCAAAGCTTACAATGACATCCTTAAGTGTAGTGTGTGAATGCCAAATTAGAACAACACCTGCAACTCAAATAAGTACATGCGCACACACTTAGAGCACAATCAAGAATTTCGAACCCCATAAGCTCGTTATCAAATCAGCTCTCCACAATAATACCATACAGTACCAAGGATCAAAAGGACTTTACAAGGGTTGTAATGAGGCTTAGGGTAGTGGTTGAATGAAAGAGGAGACATGGAGATATAACAACATTTTGAGCACAACTAAAGCATAGGTAAAAGCATGAGAGATTACTGAACTTTGTAACAAGCAAGGAACACATACATGAGCAGATTTTCAACATAATTTCAGCACCTTCAAATGTGTTTATTTGGCCTAATTTTGTGGCTCTTTACCCTAGATCGCCATGATCTTCTTCTTATAACACCCTAGGGCCGTGACTACATTGGTCACACTTCATTACCTCTTTGGATTAGTTACCAATACCCCCAAACTTATTTCTTTTCAACACTTGGGTTATGGCACTAAATGAATCACTTTTGCTCCTAAAAACCTTGCATCTTAATAAGGTGGGAGGAGTCATTCGGTGAGTTTTGAGTGAAATCCAAGCGCTAGAACTATGCAATGATTCACTCATGAAGATGCTCACAAATAAGTCCATGGTGTTTGGATCAAATTGTATTGAACATCACAATGACCCCAAGCATGGTGTTTACATTAGGAGACCTAGAAACCAAATCACATGAGTTGCTAATGGATGGAATGAAGATGATCCCCAAACCTTCCCAACAAGAGCAAAATGCATAAAACCTCAGGTGATCAATCAAAGGATGCAAAAACAGCTCCATTAAATTAGTGAAGAAGAATTCATGAATGAAATCAAACTTTATAAACTCAAACCATGATACAAGACTAGCAAGATGTTTATTACAACTAATAACAGAAAACAAAGTAAAACAAAGAAAATACAAGAAGAAAATAAAAGACAAAGGGAGGAGAAGAAGATAAGGACAACATGCTAGAGATTGAAAAGAATCATCTCCATGGCTGCCAGGAGGCCAAAGCCTCCCAGCTGCTGCCTTCTCCCTTCTCTCCCTTTGTGACTCTCAACTTTCCCTCTCTTTGTGTACAATGGAAGTGTAAATTATGGAATGAAATTCTGAATTGAATGTGGAATGGAAGTGGTATTTATAGGGATATGGGAGTGGGAAATCTGAATTGAATATGGCTAATGGACTCAACACTTGCATTAGAAAATCAGAAATGGTTGCTCCACTAAATCCCACTAGCAGCCCTAGCTCATCCTCATTTCAGCATGACCAAGCTTCCATTCAGAAACCAATAGCTCATGCCTAGCTCACCATGACCAAGCATCCATCAGCTCATCCATATGTCAGCATGATGTGTATTTTCATGGGCTTACGAATTGGGCTTGGCTGAATCAAATGACAACTTTAAGATGTCCATTGTGAAGTTCAGAATGTCTCTGATCCAACCACACAAGTATTGGCCCAATCCAAGCTCGGATGAAGAAGATAACGCTGAAATGAACGTCTACCTCAGTCTCCAGCTTTTGCACGTTTTTGCACCATTTTGCTTCAAATGCCTCAAGTGTATTCCATGCATCCAAATGAGGCCTTAACATGCTTGAATTGCATGAATTATGCTCTTTTGCTCTCTTGGCCTACAAAACACACAAAGAGAGGCAAAAACTTAGAAATCTAAGAAACTAAGCAAAACAAGTAAGTAAATAGGGCATGTATATGTATGAAAATGTGAACTTAACAGAGGAGTAATTCGGTGAGTTTTGAGTGAAATCCAAGTGCTAGAACTATGCAATACACCAACCACTCCATTTAAGGCACAAACTGATTACGAACTTGAATTGTCCAATTTCTTACACCTATGGATTTTGGAACGATTCCAAAACTTGTGGAACATCATAATAAGGTGGGAGGAGTCATTCGGTGAGTTTTGAGTGAAATCCAAGCGCTAGAACTATGCAATACACCAACCACTCCATTTAAGGCACAAACTGAGTACGAACTTGAATTGTCCAGTTTGTATGGCCTATGGATTTCGGATGAATCCCAAAACTTGTGCAACATCATAATAAGGTGGGAGGAGTCATTCGGTGAGTTTTGAGTGAAATCCAAGCGCTAGAACTATGCAATGATTCACTCATGAAGATGCTCACAAATAAGTCCATGGTGTTTGGATCAAATTGTATTGAACATCACAATGACCCCAAGCATGGTGTTTACATTAGGAGACCTAGAAACCAAATCACATGAGTTGCTAATGGATGGAATGAAGATGATCCCCAAACCTTCCCAACAAGAGCAAAATGCATAAAACCTCAGGTGATCAATCAAAGGATGCAAAAACAGCTCCATTAAATTAGTGAAGAAGAATTCATGAATGAAATCAAACTTTATAAACTCAAACCATGATACAAGACTAGCAAGATGTTTATTACAACTAATAACAGAAAACAAAGTAAAACAAAGAAAATACAAGAAGAAAATAAAAGACAAAGGGAGGAGAAGAAGATAAGGACAACATGCTAGAGATTGAAAAGAATCATCTCCATGGCTGCCAGGAGGCCAAAGCCTCCCAGCTGCTGCCTTCTCCCTTCTCTCCCTTTGTGACTCTCAACTTTCCCTCTCTTTGTGTACAATGGAAGTGTAAATTATGGAATGAAATTCTGAATTGAATGTGGAATGGAAGTGGTATTTATAGGGATATGGGAGTGGGAAATCTGAATTGAATATGGCTAATGGACTCAACACTTGCATTAGAAAATCAGAAATGGTTGCTCCACTAAATCCCACTAGCAGCCCTAGCTCATCCTCATTTCAGCATGACCAAGCTTCCATTCAGAAACCAATAGCTCATGCCTAGCTCACCATGACCAAGCATCCATCAGCTCATCCATATGTCAGCATGATGTGTATTTTCATGGGCTTACGAATTGGGCTTGGCTGAATCAAATGACAACTTTAAGATGTCCATTGTGAAGTTCAGAATGTCTCTGATCCAACCACACAAGTATTGGCCCAATCCAAGCTCGGATGAAGAAGATAACGCTGAAATGAACGTCTACCTCAGTCTCCAGCTTTTGCACGTTTTTGCACCATTTTGCTTCAAATGCCTCAAGTGTATTCCATGCATCCAAATGAGGCCTTAACATGCTTGAATTGCATGAATTATGCTCTTTTGCTCTCTTGGCCTACAAAACACACAAAGAGAGGCAAAAACTTAGAAATCTAAGAAACTAAGCAAAACAAGTAAGTAAATAGGGCATGTATATGTATGAAAATGTGAACTTAACAGAGGAGTAATTCGGTGAGTTTTGAGTGAAATCCAAGTGCTAGAACTATGCAATACACCAACCACTCCATTTAAGGCACAAACTGATTACGAACTTGAATTGTCCAATTTCTTACACCTATGGATTTTGGAACGATTCCAAAACTTGTGGAACATCATAATAAGGTGGGAGGAGTCATTCGGTGAGTTTTGAGTGAAATCCAAGCGCTAGAACTATGCAATACACCAACCACTCCATTTAAGGCACAAACTGAGTACGAACTTGAATTGTCCAGTTTGTATGGCCTATGGATTTCGGATTGAATCCCAAAACTTGTGCAACATCATAATAAGGTGGGAGGAGTCATTCGGTGAGTTTTGAGTGAAATCCAAGCGTTAGAACGATGCAATACCCCAACCACTCCATTTAAGACACAAACAGAGTACGAACTTGAATTGTCCAATTTGTATGGCCTATGGATTTCGGATTCGAGCCCAAAACTTGTGCAACATCATTATAAGGTGGGAGGAGTCATTCGGTGAGTTTTGAGTGAAATCCAAGCGCTAGAACTATGCAATACACCAACCACTCCATTTAAGGCACAAACTTAGTACGAACTTGAATTGTCCAATTTGTATGGCCTATGGATTTCGATTCGAGCCCAAAACTTGTGCAACATCATAACAAGGTGGGAGGAGTCATTCGGTTTGTTTTGAGGGAAATCCAAGCGTTAGAACGATGCAATACACCAACCACTCCATTTAGGGCACAAACTGAGTACGAACTTGAATTGTCCAATTTCTTACATCTATGGATTTCGGATCGTGTCCAAAACTTGTGCAACATCATAATAAGGTGGGAGGAGTCATTTGGTGAGTTTTGAGTGAAATCCAAGCGCTAGAACTACGCAATACACCAACCACTCCATTTAAGGCTTAACTGAGTACGAACTAGAATTGTCCAATTTGTATGGCCTATGGATTTCGATTCGAGCCCAAAACTTGTGCAACATCATAATAAGGTGGAAGGAGTCATTCGGTGAGTTTTGAGTGAAATCCAAGCGCTAGAACTATGCAATACACCAACCACTCCATTTAAGGCACAAACTGAGTACGAATTTCAACTGTCCAATTTGTATGGCCTACGGATTTCGGATTCGAGCCCAAAACTTGTGCAACATCATAATAAGGTGGTAGGAGTCATTCGGTGAGTTTTGAGTGAAATCCAAGCGCTAAAACTATGCAATACACCAACCACTCCATTTAAGGCACAAACTGAGTACGAACTTGAATTGTCCAATTTGTATGGCCTATGGATTTCGGATCAACCCCAAAACTTATGCAACATCAAAAAAAGGTGGGAGTAGTCATTCGGTGAGTTTTGAGTGAAATCCAAGCCCTAGAACTACGCAATACACCAACCACTCCATTTAAGGCACAACTGAGTACGAACTTGAATTGTCCAATTTGTATGGCCTATGGATTTCGGATCGAGCCAAAAACTTGTGCAACATCATAATAAGGTGGGAGGAGTCATTCGGTGAGTTTTGAGTGAAATCCAAGTGCTAGAACTACGCAATACACCAACCACTCCATTTAAGGCACAAACTGAGTACGAACTTGAATTGTCCAATTTGTATGGCCTATGGATTTCGAATCGAGCCAAAAACTTGTGCAACATCATAATAAGGTGGGAGGAGTCATTCGGTGAGTTTTGAGTGAAATCCAAGCGCTAGAACTGCGCAATACATCAACCACTCCATTTAAGGCACAAACTGAGTACGAACTTGAATTGTCCATTTTGTATGGCCTATGGATTTCGGATCGAGCCCAAAAGTTGTGCAACATCATAATAAGGTGGGAGGAATCATTCGGTGAGTTTTGAGTGAAATCCAAGTGCTAGAACTATGCAATACACCAACCACTCCATTTAAGGCACAAACTGAGTACGAACTTGAATTGTCCAATTTGTATGGCCTATGGATTTCGGATCGAGCCCAAAACTTGTGCAACATCATAATAAGGTGGGAGGAGTCATTCGGTGAGTTTTGAGTGAAATCCAAGCGCTAGAACTAAGCAATACACCAACCACTCCATTTAAGGCACAAACTGAGTACCAACTTGAATTGTCCAATTTGTATGGCCTATGGATTTCGGATTCGAGCCCAAAACTTGTGCAACATCATAATAAGGTGGGAGGAGTCATTCGGTGAGTTTTGAGTGAAATCCAAGCGCTAGAACTACGCAATACACCAACCACTCCATTTAAGTCACAAACTGAGTACGAACTTGAATTGTCCAATTTGTATGGCCTATGGATTTCAGATCGAGCCCAAAACTTGTGGAACATCATAATAAGGTGGGAGGAGTCATTCGGTGAGTTTTGAGTGAAATCCAAGTGCTAGAACTATGCAATACACCAACCACTCCATTTAAGGCACAAACTGATTACGAACTTGAATTGTCCAATTTCTTACACCTATGAATTTTGGAACGATTCCAAAACTTGTGGAACATCATAATAAGGTGGGAGGAGTCATTCGGTGAGTTTTGAGTGAAATCCAAGCGCTAGAACTATGCAATACCCCAACCACTCCATTTAAGACACAAACAGAGTACGAACTTGAATTGTCCAATTTGTATGGTCTATGGATTTCGGATCGATCCCAAAACTTGTGCAACATCATAATAAGGTGGGAGGAGTCATTCGGTGAGTTTTGAGTGAAATCCAAGCGTTAGAACGATGCAATACCCCAACCACTCCATTTAAGACACAAACAGAGTACGAACTTGAATTGTCCAATTTGTATGGCCTATGGATTTCGGATCGAGCCCAAAACTTGTGCAACATCATTATAAGGTGGGAGGAGTCATTCGGTGAGTTTTGAGTGAAATCCAAGCGCTAGAACTATGCAATACACCAACCACTCCATTTAAGGCACAAACTGATCGGTTCATAATTGTATATCATTTTGTACCCTTCTAGCTTATGATTTGGTTATGTTTTTGAGTTAAACTTGTGCTTTTAATCCTTTTTGTGTGTATCTTTCAGTTAATTGAGATTTAGGTAATAATGATGGCTTTGGAAAGGAAATGATGCAATCCAAGCATGTGAAGGCCTGATTTGGATGAAGGGAAGAAGAGCTTAAAGACAAACTCATTTTTTTTGCTACAGCCCCCTGCCAGTCCAGTTTCGTAGGTCATATTGCAAGCTTTGTTTCAGCAACCTACATAGCTCGAATGAGGCCACATTCTTCATGAAAGTTGTTCCAATGGGTGTTTACTATAACATATCCAAAATTCAGCCCATTGGATAAATATGGAGTCCGTTACCTAGCAAACACCGAACCATGCTCAGGATGGATCTTATCAGCGCGGAAAATGAGTTAGCAATTTGTTTCGGCCTTAACTTCTTCCTCCGACCTTGGATTGGCCCAAATAATATATGGCTGGAAAGAAGACATTCTGAACTTCAATTTCGAGTGCTTAAAGTCCTAATTTGATTAAGAGAAGCCCAAGTTGTAAGCCCTTGAAGTTGCTGGTCATGCTGACCTCAGCATGTGCTGGTTGGATGCTTGGTCATGGTGAGCTAGGCATGAGCTATCATTTCTGGTTGGAAGCTTGGTCATGGTGACATGAAGATGACCTAGGGCTGCTGGTGGGATTTAGTGGGGAAGTGCATCAACCATTCAAGATTTTCTAATACAAGTGCATCACCCATTTCAGATTTTCTAATACAAGTACATCAACCATTTCAGATTTTATAATTCAAGTGTTGTATGCATTAGTCTTATTGAATTCAGATTTTCACTTCCCCTAGGCCTATAAATAGGAAAGTTCTCTAAGCTTGTAAACACACCCCAAGGGGGGGAGCTCTCAAACACTTCTCTAGAGCTCCATTCCCTTCTCTCCCTCAAATTTTCTTAGTTTCTCTTTCTAGTTTTCAATTCTTGTAATGAAATCTTTTGTGCTGAAATTTTCTTTAAGTCTTTCCAAGTTCTACTTTACTTTTCCTTATGTAAATTCTTTTCTTTAGTTTCAAGTTTGATTAGTTTCCAAGTTTCAATTATGGTTCATGTTCTTATTCATTATGCTTACAAGTTAATATGCTAGTTTGAATGATTGATCACCATTTAGGCTTGCATGTTAGCTATCTTGGTTTGAATTAAGAGTATACACCATGCTTTAATTCGAATTGAACTATGAATAGGAAGAGTATGTATGGACATTCGACAACAGGGATTAGATACATGCTTGGTTGTTTAAATTGTTCTTCTATGCTTAATGGGTTCCTAATGCTTAATTTTAGGTTAGACAACAAATGATCAAATTAGGGAATTAGGAACACAAGGTTATGACCAAACACCATGGCTTAATCATACATTAGCTAGAATCAATCCGTTAATCTAATTGAACTTGGGAACTTATCTGCTTGAGTTAGTTATTTCTTTCTTCCTTGTTTTATTTATTTCCTTTCTTTTTCATTTCTGTTTTGTGTAGGGAAAATGAATTGGATCATTCAATCACCAATCCTCGTGGGATCGACCTCGCACTTACATATGCTATACTACCAAACGGCTCGTGCACTTGCGAGTATCACAAGTTGAGGATGCAGTTGAATCAATTTTGGAGCAGCTGTATCTACGCAACAAGTTTTTGGCGCCGTTGCCGGGATCGGTAACATTGTTTGATTCTATTTGGTTTTCCTACTTTTTATTTTTATTTTTTGTATATAACTGGACAGTTTTATGTTTTAAAGTTAATGACGTTAATTGACAAGTTGTGTTTGTAGTCCAACGGACAAGGACAATTGCCTGACAAGCAAGAGAACTGGGTTTGAGTCCCAAGCTTACACAACACAAAAGAGGTTCAAGTAGCAAGTTGGTTATTTCTTGTTTATGGTTTCATTCACTTGTTCTTAATTAAATATCTTGTTCAAGTTTACATAAACACCATATGACTCTTGGACTGATTAGTGAATGAATAGGTAGATATTGAAGACAAACACCATGTTTAAATTCTACTTGGTTCTTTATTGTTCTTCTTGTTCTTAATGGGTTCGGAATTTGTGTTTAGACTAAACACCATAGCTAAATACTTTTTCTGAATACTTGATTAAAACCACACACCATATGGATAATCATATTTGAGAAAGAACGAACTCCATAAACTAGTTTAATTTACCTTGCTGCTTACTTTGAAGCATGGAATTGGATGTGTGTTTTTCCTTTTATTTCCTAACCCTTTTGATTCCATTTCAAGTTTGTGTGTTTGTTTTAGCAATTTATGACAGCTTAATAAAAATGGAGAGAGATGGCAACCTCAATCATACGAATGGGAAGTGTGGAGCAGTGGGAGAAGTCGCGACCCCCAAATGCATCCATACTCGACCTAATCGCTTCAAGGGGGAGCATTTCAATCCTTTCTCTTCTTTAAATTCTGTTTATTTCTTGGTTTGTTTCTTTTAGTACAACAATTTATGTCATTTGTTTGAGTTTGTTTAGAGTACTTAGTTCATTATCATTTATGGTTTGTTATCTTAATTTTTTTTTTCTCTTATCTTAAAAACTAAAAATTCAAAATTCAAAAATTCAAAAAGATTTTTCATATGAGCTGACTTATGGTAACTCCGGTAAGCACTTCCGTCAATACAGTGTCTAGGAGTTCTTTAGGCGACACCTTCGGTGTCTAAGAAGTTTGGGTTTTAAGCGGGACCATTGTGACCCCTCCAACCTTCCCGGATCCCCTGGCTGTGTTTTTCTGAGGCCCTAAACTGGTCATCCGTGAGTTGCTTGTATATTCGTGTGTTTTTAAACTAAGTTTTTTTTATTTTCTATTTAGTCTTTGTTTTTATTTTGTTTTTGTTTTTGTTTTGTTAAGTTAGTTTTTGTATTTATTTTGTTTAGTCGTGGTTTTTATTTTATTTTTTATTTTGTTTTTGTTTTTATGGTATGATTAGTTAGTTTATTTCTGAGTGTTAGAAACACATTTTTATTTTATTTCAAACACTGCATTAAAAACAAAAAAACAAAAAAAAACAAAAAAAAACATTCAAGTAAATTAAAAAAAAAAAAACAAAAAAAACAAACTTCTTCTTCTTCTTCTTCTTCTTCTTCTTCTTCTTCTTCTTCTTCTTCTTCTTCTTCGTCTTCATCATCATCATGGCTTACCTCTATTGTCTCGTACTTGTAGGATCTCCAAGGTTCTACATGGTCATCATTTTTCCTCTCCAAGTGCTTCCACATGCTGAGTGGCACAATAGAGCCGCTTCTGGAGGTCCGCCACCATAGCCTTCAAGGAAGCCACTTCCTCGCTCAGAGCGGCACACTCCCGTGTCCTCGCCAGGTAGTCACATGCCCAAATTGGTAGCCGAGACCGCTTTGGAGCACAGTTAAATCGTGGGACTCATCCACCGCCATCTTGTCAGACCTACGTGCCACATGCAGGTGATCTGCTGGAGTTAGCTTCCTGCCAATCAATGTTCCCAGGCAGCACTGACCTGTTCGGCATTGCCTCAGAAAGGTTCGGTATTGCCTAGAGCAAAGTTTGAGGCAGTGCCGTGATGATATGAAGAGTTTGGGAAGACAGAGGTTGGAGGAGCCCTTATCTGGGCATTTGGTGGTGCAAGGGATAGCTCAAGGTTGAGATCATCAAGGTGAGTGCATGAAGATGCCATTTGTTTTGCTTCTGAATTTTTTGATGTTTTTCCTTGAGTTTGCAGGAAGAAATGCTGGGTATCATCCGCTTGCAGAGGTGTGGTTTAAATAGGCATATGCTGATGAGAGAGAGCCAACACCATTTCGGATTTCCCGGGCATGCTCGACCTAATCGCTTCAAGGGGGAGCACATTAACTTTCACTTTGCTTTACTTTTTTTCCGTGTTTTTCTGGTGTTTTATGTTTTTGCCCGTTACTTTCGGCTATCTTTGTCTTATTTCAGTTTGGGAAGTGTGCTTTCTTTTCCCATTTGTCGTCTTTGTTTTATTTTAGTTAGGAAGTGTGTTTTCTTTTTCTTTTTCTTTTTCTTTCTGCAACCTTCCTCTTTTATTTCCGAAACAAAATAACGAAAATACAAAAACAACAACATAAAATAAAAAATGCAGTAGAAATCATTTCTTCATAGCACTAGGTGTCTCGACCATAGGAGCTTTGAGTTTGGCCCTCTGGCTGTCCTCTTCCTGGGCTTCTTGCACAGCCTCTTGGGGCTCACCACTTGAGCTCCCAAAGATCGCAATCTTAGCTTGAGCGTAACTACTCTCGCGATCTGGTTGCTTGCGTTTACCCGATCGGTCTAGGTCCTCCAGCTGCTTTCGCATGTCGCGAGAGTACAACTCTACCATTTTTGATAGGTTTTTATTCTCGTCCCGCAATACCTCTAGCTGGTGTCGATTCACCTCCACTATCCTTGACCTCTCCCTTTTCAAGCTTTTGTAGCAGCCTGACACTCTTCAACCATACTTCGCTCCGCCGCCAACTGACCTTTCAGCACCTCTACCTCATGGGACTTCGCAAGTAGGCGATGTCCCAAACTTGCGACACATGCTGTACTCTGCACGCTCAGTGCCATGGCATCACTCGCGACTCGATTGTCATCCCTTGTCCCGAACACACGTATATCTTTAGGAGTCACTAGATTTCTGCCCACTCCAATGGCAACATCGTTGTCCAGGAGTATTGAGTCAGCTCCTGTCACAGGCCCCCTTGCGGAGGCAAAGTATGGCATCCATACTGGTGCCGCTACTTGGCCTCGTGTCTGAGTCGGTGGAGCTAGGTTGAGATCCAACGAAAATGGGTAGTTAGAGGCCATTTGATTTCTCACTTGCTTTTCTTCTTTCCTTCTTTTCTCTTTTGTGTGTTTCTGAGTTTGTGTTTTGTTTTACCCTTTCTTTTTACGTTTTATAGATTTAGTTTGCTAAACCCTAGCCGTTGCGGTTCTGAGTTCTGTGTGGCCCTTACGGCTTATCTCTGTATGTCGCCGCACCCGTTTCCCAACTCCCCTTAATTGCATTTTCACCTTTCACCACCTTCAAAGTGAAAAAGTCGTCCCGCTTCACCCAAGAGGCCAATAATTCTGGCTTGGGAGATGTGAAAGCGGCCTCTGTGCGCCGACACGTCCCTCACTCTTTTGCCTGTCACTTCCTAGGAACCGAGGCAGCAGGGACCACACTCTTTCTTATCCCGCCTTTGCCCTCCCATTTCACGTTTCATTAAATTAAAAAAATAAAAATAATAATAACAAACTGTTGTGTCGGATTCACTGCACCAAAAATAGATTCAGCTTCATCCTCAACTTGTGATACTCGCAAGTGCACGAGCCGTTCGGTAGTATAGCATATGTAAGTGCGAGGTCGATCCCACGAGGATTGGTGATTGAATGATCCAATTCATTTCCCTACAAAAAACAGAAATGGAAAAGAAAATAAATAAAACAAGAAAAAGGAAATAACTCAAGCAAATAAGTTCCCAAGTTCAATTAGATTAATGGATTGATTCTAGCTAAAGTATGATTAAGCCATGGTGTGTGGTCATAACCTTGTGTTCCTAATTCCCTAATTTGATCATTTGTTGTCTAACCTAAAACTAAGCATTAGGAACCCATTAAGCATAGAAGAAAAATTTAAACAACCAAGCATGTATCTAATCCTTGTTGTCGAATGTCCATACATACTCTTCCTATTCATAGTTCAATTGGAATTAAAGCATGGTGTATACTCTTAATTCAAACCAAGATAGCTAACATGCAAACCTAAATGGTGATCAATCATTCAAACTAGCATATTAACTTATAAGCATAATGAATAAGAACAAAAACCATAATTGAAACTTGGAAACTAATTAAACTTGAATACTTAAGAAAGAATGTACATTACAAATGAAAGTAAAGTGAAACTAAGAAAACTTGAAGGAAAATTTAGTAAACCCATTTTATTACAACAATTGACAACTTGAAAGGAAACTAAGAGAATTTGAGGGAGAGAAGGGAAGGGAGCTCTAGAGAAGTGTTTGAGAGCTCCCCCCTTGGGGTGTGATTTATGAAGCTTGGAGACTTCTCTATTTATAGGGCTAAGAGGAAGGAACATCATGATGAAATTCAACACCACCATTCCTTCTTTAATACAACCCATAACTCCCACCTCATCTTGTCTATGTTAGTGTGGTTGGAATCAACTCCATCCCATACTTCTTTTGCTGCAACTCAAGCTTTCTTCACATGGGTTATCAAAGGTGTGCAATTTGTGGCTGCCTTTTGCTGCCAACCCATGTGGTTGCCTTTTACTTGCTGAAAAACGAGTTTGTCTGAACCAGTCTTGGTGTAGGAAGGCTAGAGGTTTCAACACTTATCCAATGGGGCTCAAATTTTGATATGTTATACTAGACACCCATTGGAACAACTGCTATGACGAAAGTATTCCCATTGAAGCAGTAGAAGTGTACGTTTTGGCCACTGCAAGTTGGCTGCCGAAACAGGGACTGGAATTGACTTCATTTCATTTCATTTCTTTGGCTTCACATGCATGCACATGCTTCTCTTTAGTAGCTCAAAAGCTGATATCCAGCTCTAAAGTGATCTACCAATTCAATTCCCATGTTCAAAGGCTGAAGCAAAATGCCTCTCATCATTCCTCCTTCTTCTCTCTCTCCTTTCCACCATGGCACTTTAACCTTTGTCTCTTCCTTGTCCCCTTTGCCATGATGAATTTTTGTCTTCACAAATATGCTCTTGCTTTCTCTTTAATAGCTGGAATGCCTCCCCACTTCACTCATTATGTTGAGTACAAAGTCAGTTATAGCTAGGGAGAGGCACATGGCTAAAAGGAGGCACATGGCAAAAGCTGGCAGCTGGAAATCCTGCTGAGCAAGGTTGGGTGTTGGACGGGCTGAGCACTCCACAAATGTCCAATTGGGCTGAAATTTGGATATGTTGTAGTAGACACCCATTGGAACAAGTTTCATGAAGATCTTCACTTCATTCGAGCCCCATAGCATGCTGATCCAAGTCCAAGAAGCTGACCTACGAAATTGGGCTGGAAATGGGTTGTATCCAAAATGTGTTTGTCTTTAAGCTCTTCTTCCATTCACCCAAATCAGGCCTTAACATGCATGAATTGCATCATTTCCTATCCAAATTCATCATTGTTACCTAAATCTCAATTAACTGAAACACAAACACAAAAAGAATTAAAAGCACAAGTTTAACTCAAAAACATAACCAAATCATAAGCTAGAAGGGTACAAAATGATATACAATTATGAACCGATCACAAACGTGTGGGCTTCGGATTTCATTGCGGGTCGGGTTTTCACCGTTGTTAGGTTTCAAAATGTGTTAACTTCTTTTGGGTTGGGTTTTAAATTGTTTGGGTTTTGGTTTGCGTAAGACTGTTTAGGGCTTGTTGTTTCAACTGTTTTACTGTTTCATTTCTTTTTATTTGTTTGTTTGTTTTGTAATTATTATTTTGTAATTATTTTCTTTTATTTTATTTTTGTTTTTTATTTTTTATTTGCTTTAATACCTTCATTTGTTGTTATGACATTGCTAGTGGCTAATTTTTAAACATTGAGGACAATGTTCATTTCTAGGTTTGGGGGTATTGGAGTTTAACAAGTAAACTTGGTTTTTCTTAAAATTTTAAAAATAATAATAACAATAAAAAATAATAAAAAATAATAAAAAAATTTCTTGCTTGTTTTTATTTTTATTTTGTTTAAGTCTTGCTTTTATTTTTATTATTATTATTATTTTTTTTTTGATTTTATTTACTTTCCGAACACATTTGATGAGATTGTGATAAATGTTTGCATGACTTAAATGAAAATTGAATTTTATTTATTTATTTTTTATTTTTATTTTATTTATTTATTTTTTCCTTGTAAATTTTTATTTCAAAAAAAAAAAATTTAAAAAAATAAAATAAAATTTGGCATCGTTCTAGCATGATATGTTTGAAACCATCTTTGCACTTGCCATTTGTTTCATAATTTTCCAATTAAAGGATTTGCATGACCCAAAGAATTGTATCAAGCATAAATTAGACTTATATAACCATATAATGTGAGCTTTTGAGCCTTGTGCTTCATTTCATGAGTGTTATACACATACTCTTATTTTCTTGTCATCAAAGTTGTTGTTTGATCTCATTATTCATTGATTTGGTTGAACACTTAAAAGTCATTCATTCTTTTGCAATTTGATTTCATGACATTTAAGAAATGATATTAAGGCCTTCTTTGGATCGTTTGTGCCTTTCAAGCTAACCTTATGCATGCTTATGCATGACTTTCCATTGTTAACCATTTTGAGCCTACATGTAAACCTTTTCTTTGATTTACCAACTATATTTCCTCGCCTTAGCCCGAAAAACAAATATTTACCTTTCTAAGGAACTCATGAGCTCTAAATCGGATGTGCTTTTCATGCTAAGTTTGGGAAGGGATATTTCAAAAAAAAAATAAAAATAAAAAAAGGGTTCATCAATTGGTGAAAGAAAAGAAAAAAGTGGTGGTTTATTGAAATTTATCTTTGGGCCTTCAAAATAAATAGGCGTTTGTTCAAATGAAGGTATAAGGAGTTTTGATCATTTAAAAGAAAAAAAAATCTAATCATGATGATTCGAAGTCTTGTAAACAATTGTTTTATGCTCTTATATTTTGAGTTCCTTGGACTTTGTTTTATCCATACCTTTCATTTCTCACTCACCTTACACCCTTGGCCCCATTACAACCTATAATAAAGACCTAAATTGATCTTAAATGTCATGTGGTTGAATTGCATTCATTTTTCTACTTTTAAGTGTTTGGCATCCTTCTTGAGATCATATTAATGCAAGTTCTTCATCTTCCTATTTTGAGTTAAGTCCCTTATGGTTTAACTCTAATCTCATGTTTATAACTGAGTGTTGCATTGTAGCCCTCTTCTGAGTGATTCATTTGTGAGAGGACAACTTTGGTGAGATTTGAAGTTGCTTTTGTGCTTGGTATGATTTTTGAAATTGTGTGAAAACTAAGATTGGGGAATTTGTTGCATTTGGCTATCACACTACTACACTTTGAGCATGTTGTGTTTTGAACTTTGCCGCCTTGTAAATAATGTCCAAAATTGTGCTTTTATTGTTAAAACGTTTAAGTCATGTGCATGAGTCATTTCTCTTCATAAAATGTTCGGAAAGATTGTTTTGAGTTCTTTTTATTTTTGTAATTGTTTTTTTTTTGTGTTTTGTTTTCGTTTTTGTTTTTGTTAATGTAATTATGTTTGTTTTTGTTTTTGGTTTTGGTTTTTCTTAAAGACTAACAATCTTTTAAGTTTTCTAACCATTTTGTTTTGTAGAGTTAGAAAAACGTTTGTGGGTATTGATATCTGTTAAACCCTCAGGAGACACAACTCCTCCTCCTAGGGATGCCTAGAGGTTTAAAGGCTTGTTGCATACGCTAAATGCAATCGAGTTACCTGCGGAAGTGGTTTAGTTAACTTCTTATTTTGTTTTTCACTTTGTTTTGTGTTGTTTTGCTCGAGGACTAGCAAAATCTAGGTTTGGGGGTATTTGATCGGTTCATAATTGTATATCATTTTGTACCCTTCTAGCTTATGATTTGGTTATGTTTTTGAGTTAAACTTGTGCTTTTAATCCTTTTTGTGTGTATCTTTCAGTTAATTGAGATTTAGGTAATAATGATGGCTTTGGATAGGAAATGATGCAATCCAAGCATGTGAAGGCCTGATTTGGATGAAGGGAAGAAGAGCTTAAAGACAAACTCATTTTTTTTGCTACAGCCCCCTGCCAGTTCCAGTTTCGTAGGTCATATTGCAAGCTTTGTTTCAGCAACCTACATAGCTCGAATGAGGCCACATTCTTCATGAAAGTTGTTCCAATGGATGTTTACTATAACATATCCAAAATTCAGCCCAATGGATAAATCTGGAGTCCGTTACCTAGCAAACACCGAACCATGCTCAGGATGGATCTTATCAGCGCGGAAAATGAGTTAGCAATTTGTTTCGGCCTTAACTTCTTCCTCCGACCTTGGATTGGCCCAAATAATATATGGCTGGAAAGAAGACATTCTGAACTTCAATTTCGAGTGCTTAAAGTCCTAATTTGATTAAGAGAAGCCCAAGTTGTAAGCCCTTGAAGTTGCTGGTCATGCTGACCTCAGCATGTGCTGGTTGGATGCTTGGTCATGGTGAGCTAGGCATGAACTATCATTTCTGGTTGGAAGCTTGGTCATGGTGACATGAAGATGACCTAGGGCTGCTGGTGGGATTTAGTGGGGAAGTGCATCAACCATTCAAGATTTTCTAATACAAGTGCATCACCCATTTCAGATTTTCTAATACAAGTACATCAACCATTTCAGATTTTATAATTCAAGTGTTGTATGCATTAGTCTTATTGAATTCAGATTTTCACTTCCCCTAGGCCTATAAATAGGAAAGTTCTCTAAGCTTGTAAACACACCCCAAGGGGGGGAGCTCTCAAACACTTCTCTAGAGCTCCATTCCCTTCTCTCCCTCAAATTTTCTTAGTTTCTCTTTCTAGTTTTCAATTGTTGTAATGAAATCTTTTGTGCTGAAATTTTCTTTAAGTCTTTCCAAGTTCTACTTTACTTTTCCTTATGTAAATTCTTTTCTTTAGTTTCAAGTTTGATTAGTTTCCAAGTTTCAATTATGGTTCATGTTCTTATTCATTATGCTTATAAGTTAATATGCTAGTTTGAATGATTGATCACCATTTAGGCTTGCATATTAGCTATCTTGGTTTGAATTAAGAGTATACACCATGCTTTAATTCGAATTGAACTATGAATAGGAAGAGTATGTATGGACATTCGACAACAGGGATTAGATACATGCTTGGTTGTTTAAATTGTTCTTCTATGCTTAATGGGTTCCTAATGCTTAATTTTAGGTTAGACAACAAATGATCAAATTAGGGAATTAGGAACACAAGGTTATGACCAAACACCATGGCTTAATCATACATTAGCTAGAATCAATCCGTTAATCTAATTGAACTTGGGAACTTATCGGCTCGTGCACTTGCGAGTATCACAAGTTGAGGATGCAACTGAATCCATTTTGGTGAAGCTGTATCTACGCAACAAGTTTTTGGCGCCGTTGCCGGGATCGGTAACATTGTTTGATTCTATTTGGTTTTCCTACTTTTTATTTTTATTTTTTGTATATAACTGGACAGTTTTATGTTTTAAAGTTAATGACGTTAATTGACAAGTTGTGTTTGTAGTCCAACGGACAAGGACAATTGCCTGACAAGCAAGAGAACTGGGTTTGAGTCCCAGCTTACACAACACAAAAGAGGTTCAAGTAGCAAGTTGGTTATTTCTTGTTTATGGTTTCATTCACTTGTTCTTAATTAAATATCTTGTTCAAGTTTACATAAACACCATATGACTCTTGGACTGATTAGTGAATGAATAGGTAGATATTGAAGACAAACACTATTTCTTTTATTAAAAAAAAATTAAAAAGATTTTTTTATATGAGCTGACTCGTGGTAACTACAGTGAGCGTCTCCGTCAATACAGTGTCTAGGAGTTCTTTAGGCGACACCTTCGGTGTCTAAGAAGTTTGGGTTTTAAGTGGGACCTTTGTGACCCCTCCAACCTTCCCGGATCCCCTGGCTGTGTTTTCTGAGGCCCTTAACTGGTCATCCATGAGTTGCTTGTATATTTGTGTGTTTAAAAAAAAAAGAACAAAATTTAAAAAAAAAAAAAATTGAAATTTGAGTTTTTATTTATTTTCCCTGTAAATTGCAATTTGGAACTTCTTTGTTTTTTTTTTCTTTGTGTGGTCAGTTAGTTGTAAATAATAATAAATTAAAAATTAAAAAAAAAATCATTTTGGAACTTCTTTGTTTTTTTTTTGTTTGTCTTGTTAAGTTAATTTATGTATTTATTTACGTTGTGTGGTTAGTTAGTTTATTTCTGAGTGTTAAAAACACATTTTTTTTTTCACTCAAACATTACAACAAAGAAAAAAAAAAGTAAAAAAATTAAAAAAAAAAAACAAAAAAAAAACATTCAAGTAAATTAAAAATAAAAACAACTTCTTCATCTTCATCTTCATCTTCATGGCATGCCTCTATTCTCTCTTACTTGCAGAATTTGCAGCAGCTCCACATGGTCCTCATTTTTTCTCTGCAATGCTTCCACGTGCTGATTGGCAAGGAGAGCCGCTTCTGGAGTCCGCCACCATAGCCTTCAAGGAAGCTATTTCCTCGCTCATCGCGGCACACTCTCGTGTTCTTGCCAGTAATCGCATGCCCAAGTTGGTAGCCGAGACCGCATGGAGCACCGTTAAATTGTGGGACTCCTCAACTCGCTGCCTTGTCAGACCTCCTTGCCACATGCAGGATGATCTGTCGATGTGAGCTTGCTGCCAATCATGCCTTCCAGGAGCATCTCTCTGTTCGACACTGCCTAGAAAAGTTCGGAATTACCTCAGCAAAATTTGAGGCCGTACCATGATGATATGTGGAGTTTGGGAAGACATGGTTTGGAGGAGCCCTTATCTGCGCATTCGGTGGCGCAAGGGACAATTCAAGGCTAAGATCATCAAGGTGAGTGCATGAAGATGCCATTGTTTTGTTTTTGGATTTTTTGATGTTTTTCTCTGAATTTGCAGGAAGAAATGCGGGGGTGCTCTTCTACTTCACCGAGAAGTGTTTAAATAGACTTATGCAAACGAGGTAGCCGAAAGCACTTGGGGTCTCGAAGGGTGCTATCCTGTGCTCTTTTCTCTCGAATCCCTTCATTTCCGGCGCAAATTGCGAGCGCATTTTCCTAAAAGGGAGCATGGCTACACTTTCACTTACTTTTGCCTCCCTGTTTTTTCTGATGTTTGTGTTTTTTTTTCTTTTTCAGTTGTTATTTTATTTTATTTATTATATATTTTTTTCAATTGTTTTCTTCTTGTTTGTCAGGTTTCTCAAGAATGTAATTGCAAGAATAGACAAAATTAAAGATGCGTCTTGGACACCTGGTGCAAGAATCCCATCTCTTCTTTTAAATTCTTGTTTGAATTGTGTGTTTATTTCAGTTTTTATTTTTATTTTGTTTTTATTTAATTAGGTAGTATAATTTAAAAACTCACAGGATATTCTTTGAAGGAGCTAAACTTTTGGTAACTCCAGTGAGCAACCGCAGTCTATACAGTGTCTAGGAGTTCTTTAGGCGGCACCTTCGGTGTCTAAGAAGTTTGGGTTTTAAGAGGGACCATTGTGACCCCTCCAACCTTCCGGAATCCCTGGCTGTGTTTTTCTGAGGCCCTTAACTGGTCATCCTTAAGTTTTTCTCTTAAAAGAAAAAAGCAGTTACTTGTGTATTTACTTAACTAAAAATAAAAATGCATGTTTAGGTTTTCATGTTTTTGTTTGATCGTCGTTCTTTAAATTTAGGATCATTCGTGTCTTTGAGATAACATAACTTTTTATTTCCCAATTTTAAAAAAAAAAAAAAAAAAAAAAACATACATTTTTAAGTAAATAATAAATAAAAACTGAAATCATTTCTCCTTGGCCTTCGGTGTCTCGACCATAGGAGCTTTGAGTTTGGCCCTCTGGCTGTCCTCTTCTGGGGCTTCACGCACAGCCTCTTGGGGCTCATCACTTGAGCTCCCAAAGATCGCAATCTTAGCTTCAGTATAACTTTTCTCGCGATCTGGTTTCTTGCGTTTACCCGGTCGGTCTAGGTCCTCCAGCTGTTTCCGCATGTCACGAGAATACAACTCTACCATCTTTGATAGGCTTTTATTCTCGTCCCGCAATACGTCTAGCTGGTGTCGATTCACCTCCACTATCCTTGACCGCTCCCTTTTCAAGCTTTTTATAGCACTTTGACACTCTTCAACCATATTGTGCTCCGCCGCTCACTGACCTTTCAGCACCTCTACCTCATGGGACTTCGCAGTAGGCGATGAACCAAACTTGCGACACATGCTGTACTCTGCATGCTCAGTGCCAGGGCATCACTCATGACCCGATTGTCATCCCTTGTCCCGAACACACGTATATCTTTAGGAGTCACCAAATTTCTGCCAACTCCAATGGCAACATCGTTGTCCAGGAGTATTGAGTCATTAACGGTCACAGGCCCCGTGCGGAGGCAAAATAGGGCATCCATACTGGTGCTCCTGCTTGGCCTCGTGTTTGAGTCGGTGGAGCTAGGTTGAGATCCAACGAAAAGGGGTAGGAAGAAGCCATTTGATTTCTCACTTTTCTTTTTCTTTTTCTTGCTTGTTTTCTCTTTTGTGTGTTTCTGAGTTGTGTTTTTTGTTTTTTTCCCCCTTCTTTTTCCTTCTTATAGACATAGTCTTTCACAAACCCTAGGCAGCGTTTGAGCATTTTCTGAATCCCCAAGCGTTCCTCGAGTCCCACAACCTTCTCACTTTCCAACCGTTTCCAACTCATTTGTCACGACTTGCTTTGTCTGAACGGACGCGTTCAGCAAAGTCGTCGCGCCTTTCCATGGCCCCGTAATTTTCGCTTGTGGATCTGCGGCGCCTCTATGCGTCGACACGCGGCTTCTGCTTCTGCCCGTGACTATCCATGAGACGACATCAGGGACCACATTCCCTCTTTTTAGAAATCCCGCTTTGCGCTCATAATTCACGTTTTATCTTTTTAAGAAAAAAAAAATTTAATTTAAACGTGTGGGCTTCAGATTTCATGTTGGGTCGGGTTTTACCGTTGTTGGGTTAATTTCATTGTGGGCTTTGGGCTTTCAATTGTTTGGGTTTCAGTTTGTGTAAGACTATCTGTTAGGGCTTACTGTTTTGAGTGTTTTACTGTTTCGTTTTATTTATTTATTTATTTATTTATTTTTTATTTTTTATTTTTTTTATTTTATATTTGTTTGATTGTTTTGTAATTTTTATTTTGTAATTGTTTTATTTTATTTTTGTATGTTTTGTGATTTTTATTTGCTTTAATACCTTTCATTTGTTGTTATGACATTGTTTGTGGCTAATTTTTAAACATTGAGGACAATGTTCATTTCTAGGTTTGGGGGTATTGGAGTTTAGCATGTATTATTTTTTTTCTTTATAAAAAAAAAAAATTAAAAATTTCTTGTTTTTCTTCTATTTGAGTCTTGTTTTGTTTTTGAGTCACTTTCCGAACACTTATGATGAGATAGTGATAAATGTTTGCATGACTTAAATAAAAATTGGATTTCATTTTATTTTAGTGTTTCTTTTCTTTATAAAAATTGAAAATTAAAAATTTCTAAAAAAAAAAAAAAAAAAATTTTGGCATTGTTCTATCATGATATGCTTGAAACCTTCTTTGCACTTGCCATTTGTTTCATAATTTTCCAATTAAAGGATTTGCATGATCTAAAGAATTGTATGAAGCATAAATTAGACTTATATAACCAACCATATAAAGTGAGCTTTTGAGCCTTGTACTTCAATTCATGAGTGTTATATACATACTCTTATTTTCTTGTCATCTAAGTTGTTGTTTGATCTCATTATTCATTGATTTGGTTGAACACTTAAAAGTCATTCATTCTTATGCAATTTGATTTCATGACATTTAAGAAGTGATATTAAGGCCCTCTCTGATCGTTTGTGCCTTTCAAGCTAACCTTATGCATGCTTAAGCATGATTTTCCATTCTTAACTATTTTGAGCCTACATGTAAACCTTTTCTTTCATTTACCAATTTTATTTCCTCGCCTTAGCCCGAAAAACAAATATTTACCTTTCTAAGGAACTTATGAGCTTTAATTTGGATGTGTTTTTCATGCTAAGTTTGGGAAGAGGTGTTACATTTCTAAAAAAAAGAAGAAGAAAGAAAAACAAAAAAATCACACAATTGGTGAAAGAAAAGAGAAAAGTGGTGGTTGATTGAAAATTCATTTTTGGGCCTTCAAAATAAATTGGTGTTTGTTGAATTAAAGGAAAGGAGTGAATCATTGTAAATGAAGGCATAAGGAGTTTTGATCATGTAAAAGAAAAAATCTAATCGTGATGATTCGAAGTCTTGTAAACAATTGTTTTATGCTCTTACATTGCGAGTTCCTTGGACTTTGTATTATCCATACCTTTCATTTCTTACTCACCTTACACCCTTGGCCCCATTACAACCTATGTTAAAGACCTAAATTGATCTTAAATGTCATGTGGTTGAATTGCATTCATTTTTCTACTTTTAAGTGTTTGGCGTCCTTCTTGAGATCATTTTAATGCAAGTTCTTCATCTTTTTATTTCGAGTTAAGTCCTTATGGTTTAACTCTATTCTCATGTTTATAACTGAGTGTTGCATTATAGCCCTCTTCTGAGTGATTCATTTGTGAGAGGACAACTTTGGTGAGATTTGAAGTTGAACTTGTGCTTTGTATGATTTTCGAAATTGTGTGAAAACTAAGATTGGGGAATTTGTTGTATTTGGCTATCACACTACTACACTTTGAGCATATTGTGTTTAGAACTTTGCCGCTTTGTAAATAATGTCTAAAAATTGAGCTTTTATTGTTAAAACGTTTAAGTCATGTGCATGAGTCATTTTTCTTCAGAAAATGTTCGAAAAAATTGTTTTGAGTTTGTTTTATTTTTGTAATTGTTTTCTTTATTTTTGTTTTTTTGTTTTGTTTTTGTTAATGTATTTGCGTTTGTGTTTGTTTTTGTTTTTGGTTTTGTTTAAGGACTAACAATCTTTTAAGTTTTCTAATTACTTTGTTTTCCAGAGTCAGTAAAACGTTTGTGGTGTGTGATATCTGTTAAACCCTCAGGAGACACAACTCCTCCTATTAGGGATGCCTAGAGGTTTAAAGGCTTGTTGCATATGCTAAATGCAATCGAGTTACCTACGAAAGTGGTCTAGTTAACTTCTTAATTTGTTTTTTTTTTATCTGTGTTTTCCTTTTTGTTTTGCTCGAGGACTAGCAAAATCTAGGTTTGGGGGTATTTGATCGGTTCATAATTGTATATTATTTCTTACCCTTCTCGCTTATGATTTGGTTATGTTTTTGAGTTAAACTTGTGCTTTTAATCCTTTTTGTGTTTATCTTTCAGTTAATTGAGCTTTAGGTTACAATGATGGCTTTGGAGAGCATAATTCATGCAATTCAAGCATGTTAAGGCCTAATTTGGATGAATTGAAGAAGAGCTTAAAGACAAGTTCATTATGGCTACAGCCCCCTGCCAGTCCAGTTCCGTAGGTCATATTGCAGGGTTTTTTTTAGCCACCTAAATACCTCGAATGAGGCCACATTCTTCATGAAAGTTGTTCCAATGGGTGTGTACTATAACATATCCAAAATGCAGCCCCATTGGATAAATCCGGAGTCCGTTACCTAGCAAACACTGAACCATGCTCAGGATGGATCTTATCAGCGCGGAAAATGAGTTAGCAATTTGTTTCGGCCTTAACTTCCTCCTCCGACCTTGGATTGGCCCAAATAACATATGGCTGGAAAGAAGACATTCTGAACTTCAATTTTGAGTGCTTAAAGTCCTAATTTGATTAAGAGAAGCCCAAGTTGTAAGCCCTTGAAGTTGCTGGTCATGCTGACCTCAGCATGTGTTGGTTGGATGCTTGGTCATGGTGAGCTAGGCATGAGCTATCATTTCTGGTTGGAAGCTTGGTCATGGTGACATGATGATGAGCTAGGGCTGCTGGTGGGATTTTATTGGGGAAGTGCATCAACCATTGAAGATTTTATAATACAAGTGCATCAACCATTAAAGATTTTCTAATACAAGTGCATCAACCATTTCATATTTTATAAAACAAGTGTTGTATGCATTAGTCTTATTGAATTCAGATTTTCACTTCCCCTAGGCCTATAAATAGGGAAGTTCTCTAAGCTTGTAAACACACCCCAAGGGGGGGAGCTCTCAAGCACTTCTCTAGAGCTCCCTTCCCTTTTCTCCCTTAAATTCTCTTAGTTTCCCTTTGTAGTTCTCAATTGTTGTAACAAGATCCTAGTACTATAAATCTCAAGCATTTGTCATTTCTCTTCTTCTATAAATTCTCAAACACTTTCCAAACACTTTCTTCTTCCTTCTCAAAGCTTTCAAACACATGCTCTTCCAAGATTCTCAAAGTTCCCAAACACTTCTCCCATTCCTTCATCAAATTCTCCAAATTTCCCAAACACATTTCCCTTCTCTTCCAAAAGTCTCCATGTCTCAAACACTTCACAAAACACATTTCTCTTCCTTCCCTAAGTTCTCAAATTCTCCAAGTTCTCAACCACTCTCTTCCAAATTCTCAAAGTTCCTAAACACTTTCTCTTCCAAAATCCACAAAGTTCCCAAACACCACTTTCCTTACTCTTCCAAAATTCTCCAAATCTCTCAAATACTTCTCCCCTCTTTAAAGTTCTCAAACACTTTCCTTCCTTCCTCAAATGCTCTCGTTAATGTTCTCTTAGTTGTAATTTATTTTTCTTGTAATGTACATTCTTTCTTCTTGTTTTGTTTCTTTTGTTTTCATTTTTGTTTTGTGTAGGAAAATTAAATTGGATCATTCAATCACCAATCCCTGTGGAATCGACCTCGCACTTACATACGCTAAACTACCAACGGCTCGTGCACTTGCGAGTATCACAAGTTGAGGATGCAGCTGAATCAATTTTGGTGCAGCTGAATCTACGCAACACTTTAGGCTTGCATGATTGATCACCATTTAGGCTTGCATGTTAGCTATCTTGGTTTGAATTAAGAGTATACACCATGCTTTAATTCGAATTGAACTATGAATAGGAAGAGTATGTATGGACATTCGACAACAGGGATTAGATACATGCTTGGTTGTTTAAATTGTTCTTCTATGCATAATGGGTTCCTAATGCTTAATTTTAGGTTAGACAACAAATGATCAAATTAGGGAATTAGGAACACAAGGTTATGACCAAACACCATGGCTTAATCATACATTAGCTAGAATCAATCCGTTAATCTAATTGAACTTGGGAACTTATTCGCTTGAGTTAGTTATTTCTTTCTTCCTTGTTTTATTTATTTCCTTTCTTTTTCATTTCTGTTTTGTGTAGGGAAAATGAATTGGATCATTCAATCACCAATCCTCGTGGGATCGACCTCGCACTTACATATGCTATACTACCAAACGGCTCGTGCACTTGCGAGTATCACAAGTTGAGGATGCAAGTTGAATCAATTTTGGAGCAGCTGTATCTACGCAACACAAACTTAGTACGAACTTGAATTGTCCAATTTGTATGGCCTATGGATTTCGGATCGAGCCCAAAACTTGTGCAACATCATAATAAGGTGGGAGGAGTCATTTGGTTTGTTTTGAGGGAAATCCAAGCGTTAGAACGATGCAATACGCCAACCACTCCATTTAAGGCACAAACTGAGTACGAACTTGAATTGTCCAATTTCTTACACCTATGGATTTCGGATTGAGCCCAAAACTTGTGCAACATCATAATAAGGTGGGATGAGTCATTCGGTGAGTTTTGAGTGAAATCCAAGCGCCAGAACTATGCAATACACCAACCACTCCTATTAAGGCACAAACTGAGTACGAACTTGAATTGTCCATTTTGTATGGCCTATGGATTTCGATCGAGCCCAAAAGTTGTACAACATCATAATAATGTGGGAGGAATCATTCGGTGAGTTTTGAGTGAAATCCAAGTGCTAGAACTATGCAATACACCAACCACTCCATTTAAGGCACAAACTGATTACGAACTTGAATTGTCCAATTTCTTACACCTATGGATTTTGGAACGATTCCAAAACTTGTGGAACATCATAATAAGGTGGGAGGAGTCATTCGGTTCGTTTTGAGTGAAATCCAAGCGCTAGAACTATGCAATACACCAACCACTCCCTTTAAGGCACAAACTGAGTACGAACTTGAATTTTCCAGTATGTATGGCCTATGGATTTCGATTCGAATCCCAAAACTTGTGCAACAACATAATAAGGTGGGAGGAGTCATTCGGTGAGTTTTGAGTGAAATCCATGCGTTAGAATCGATGCAATACGCCAACCACTCCATTTAAGGCACAAACTGAAGTACGAACTTGAATTGTCCAATTTGTATGGCCTATAGATTTTGGATTCGAGCCCAAAACTTGTGCAACATCATTATAAGGTGGGAGGAGTCATTCGGTGAGTTTTGAGTGAAATCCAAGCGCTAGAACTATGCAATACACCAACCACTCCATTTAAGGCACAAACTGAGTAAGAACTTGAATTGTCCAATTTGTATGGCCTATGGATTTCGGATCGAGCCCAAAACTTGTGCAACATCATAATAAGGTGGGAGGAGTCATTCGGTTTGTTTTGAGGGAAAACCAAGCGTTAGAACGATGCAATACGCCAACCACCTCATTTAAGGCACAAACTGAGTACGAACTTGAATTGTCCAATTTCTTACACTTATGGATTTCGAATCGAGCCCAAAACTTGTACAACATCATAATAAGGTGGGATGAGTCATTCGGTGAGTTTTGAGTGAAATCCAAGCGCCAGAACTATGCAATACACCAACCACTCCATTTAAGGCACAAACTGAGTACGAACTTGAATTGTCCAATTTGTATGGCCTATGGATTTCGATTCGAGCCCAAAACTTGTTCAACATCATAATAAGGTGGGAGTAGTCATTCGGTGAGTTTTGAGTGAAATCCAAGCGCTACAACTACGCAATACACCAACCACTCCATTTAAGGCACAAACTGAGTACGAACTTGAATTGTCCAATTTGTATGGCCTATGGATTTCGAATCGCGCCCAAAACTTGTGGAACATCATAATAAGGTGAGAGGAGTCATTTGGTGAGTTTTGAGTGAAATCCAAGAGCTAGAACTATGCAATACACCAGCCACTCCATTTAAGGAACAAAACTGAGTACGAACTTGAATTGTCCAATTTCTTACACCTATGGATTTCGATATCGAGCCCAAAACTTGTGGAACATCATAATAAGGTGGGAGGAGTCATTCGGTGAGTTTTGAGTGAAATCCAAGTGCTAGAACTATGCAATACACCAACCACTCCATTTAAGGCACAAACTGATTACGAACTTGAATTGTCCAATTTGTTGCGTAGATACAGCTGCTCCAAAATTGATTCAACTGCATCCTCAACTTGTGATACTCGCAAGTGCACGAGCCGTTTGGTAGTATAGCATATGTAATTGCGAGGTCGATTCCACAGGGATTGGTGATTGAAGGATCCAACTTAGTTTTCCTACACAAAACATAAATGAAAACAAAAGGAAATAAATAAAACAAGAAAGAAAGAAAATAACTAACTCAAGTAGATAAGTTCCCAAGTTCAATTAGATTAATGGATTGATTCTAGCTAATGTATGATTAGGCCATGGTGTTTGGTCCTAACCTTGTGTTCCTAATTCCCTAATTTGATCATTTGTTGTCTAACCTAAAATTAAGCACTAGGAACCCATTAAGCATAGAAGAACAATTTAAACAACCAAGCATGTATCTAATCCCTGTTGTCGAATGTCCATACATACTCTTCCTATTCATAGTTCAATTTGAATTAAAGCATGGTGTATACTCTTAATTCAAACCAAGATAGCTAACATGCAAACCTAAATGGTGATCAATCATTCAAACAAGCATGTTAACTTATAAGCATAATGAATAAGAACATGAACCATAATTGAAACTTGGAAACTAATCAAACTTGAAACTAAAGAAAAGAATTTACATAATGAAAAGTAAAGTGGAACAAAGAAAAACTTAAGGAGAATTTCAGCACAAATATTTCATTACAACAATTGAAAACTAGAAAATGAAACTAAGAGAATTTGAGGGAGAGAAGGGAAGGGAGCTCTAGAGAAGTGTTTGAGAGCTCCCCCCTTGGGGTGTGTTTACAAGCATAGAGAACTTCCCTATTTATAGGCCTAGGGGAAGTGAAAAATCTGAATTCAATATGGCTAATGCATACAACACTTGAATTATAAAATCTGAAATGGTTGATGCACTTGTAATAGAAAATCTTGAATGGGTGATGCACTTGTATTAGAAAATCTTGAATGGTTGATGCACTTCACCAATTAATCCCACTAGCAGCCCTAGGTCATCTTCATGTCACCATGACCAAGCTTCCAACCAGAAATGATAGCTCATGCCTAGCTCACCATGACCAAGCATCCAACCAGCACATGCTGAGGTCAGCATGACCAGCAACTTCAAGGGCTTACAACTAGGGCTTATCTTAATCAAATTAGGACTTTAAGCACTCGAAATTGAAGTTCAGAATGTCTTCTTTCCAGCCATATGTTATTTGGGCCAATCCAAGGTCGGAGGAAAAAGTTAAGGCCGAAACAAATTACTAACTCATTTTCCGCGCTGATAAGATCCATCCTGAGCATGGTTCTGTGTTTGCTAGGTAACGGACTCCATATTTATCCAATGGGGCTGAATGTTGGATATGTTATAGTAAACACCCATTGGAACAACTTTCATGAAGAATGTGGCCTCATTCGAGCTATGTAGGTTGCTGAAACAAAGCTTGCAATATGACCTACGAAACTGGACGGGCAGGGGGCTGTAGCAAAAATGAGTTTGTCTTTAAGCTCTTCTTCCCTTCATCCAAATCAGGCCTTCACATGCTTGGATTGCATCATTTCCTATTCAAAGCCATCATTATTACCTAAATCTCAATTAACTGAAAGATACACACAAAAAGGATTAAAAGCACAAGTTTAACTCAAAAACATAACCAAATCATAAGCTAGAAGGGTACAAAATGATATACAATTATGAACCGATCAAATACCCTCAAACCTAGATTTTGCTAGTCCTCGAGCAAAACAACACAAAACAAAGTTAAAAACAAAATAAGAAGTTAACTAAACCACTTCCGCAGGTAACTCGATTGCATTTAGCATATGCAACAAGCCTTTAAACCTCTAGGCATCCCTAGGAGGAGGAGTTGTGTCTCCTGAGGGTTTTAACAATACGAAACCCACAAACGTTTTTCTAACTCTACAAAACAAAGTGGTTACAAAACTTTACTAATTTTGTTAGTCCTTAAGCAAAATAAAACAAAAACAAAAACAAAAATAATTACAAAAATAAAAATAAAAATAAAAATAAAACTCAAAACAATTTTTCCGAACATTTTCTGAAGAGAAATGACTTATGCACATGACTCAAAAGTTTTAACAATAAAAACTCAATTTAGACATTATTTTTAAGGCGGCAAAGTTCAAAACATAATATGCTCAAAGTGTAGTAGTGTGATTACCAAATGCAACAAATTCTCCAATCTTAGTTTTCACACAATTTCAAAAATCATACCAAGCACAAATGCAACTTCAAATCTCACCAAAGTTGTCCTCTCACAAATGAATCACTCTGTTATAAACATGAGATTAGAGTTAAACCATAAGTGACTTAACTCAAAATAGGAAGATGAAAAACTTGCATTAATATGATCTCAAGAAGGATGTCAAACACTTAAAAGTAGAAAAATGAATGCAATTCAACCATATGACATTTAAGATCAATTTAGGTCTTTAACATAGGTTGTAATGGGGCCAAGGGTGTAAGGTGAGTAAGAAATGAAAGGTATGGATAATACAAAGTCCAAGGAACTCAAAAATGGAAGAGCATAAAATAATTATTTACAAGACTTCGAAATCATCACGATTAGATATTTTCTTTACATGATCAAAACTCCTTATACCTTCATTTACAATGATTTAAACTCCTTTCCAAACACCAATGAAACCCAAAAATGAAATTTCAATCAACTACCATTTAATCAGAACTTTTCTCTTTTCTTTCACCAATTGTGTGAAGTTCTATAATATTTTTTTTTAATGTAATATCTCTTCCCAAACTTAGCATGAAAAACACATCCGAATTAGAGCTCATGAGTTCCTTAGAAAGGTAAATTCTTGTTTTTCGGGCTAAAGCTAGGAATTGCAATTGGTAAAATGAAAGAAAAAGTTTACATGTAGGCTCAAAATGGTTAACAATGGAAAATCATGCTTAAGCATGCATAAGGTTAGCTTGAAAGGCACAAACGATCCAAAGGTGGCCTTAATATCATTTCTTAAATGTCATGAAATCAAATTACAAAAGAATGAATGACTTTTAAGTGTTCAACCAAATCAATGAATAATGAGATCAAACAACAACTTTGATGACAAGAAAATAAGAGTATGTGTATAACACTCATGAAATGAAGCACAAGGCTCAAAAGCTCACATTATATGGTTATATAAGTCTAATTTATGCTTCATACGATTCTTTAGATCATGCAAATCCTTTAATTGGAAAATTGTGAAACAAATGGCAAGTGCAAAGAATGTTTCAATCATATCATGCTAGAACAATGCCAAATTATTATTATTATTTTTTTTAATTTTTTTTTTAAAATAATAAAAAGTTACAAAAAAAAAAATAAATAAATAAATAATAAAAAATAAATAAAATTCAATTTTCATTTAAGTCATGCAACATTTATCACAATCTCATCATATGTGTTCGGAAAGTGACTCAAAAACAAAACAAAACAAAACAAGACTCAGAATTTTAAAAAGATAAGAAAAAAAAAAAAAAAATTATTACATGCTAAACTCCAATGCCCCCAAACCTAGAAATGACATTGTCCTCAATGTTTAAAAATTAGGAACAAGCAATATCATAACAAGAAATGAAAGTATTAAAGTAAATAAAAATAATAGAATACAAAAATAAAATAATTACAAAATAAAAATTACAAAACAAACAAACAAATAAAAAGAATTGAAAACACTCAAAACAGTAAGCCCTAAATAGACAGTCTTACGCAAACCAAAACCCAAACGATTGAAAACCCAACCCAAAAGAAAGTTAACCCACTTTGAAACCTAAACAATGCTGAAAACCCGAAGCCCACAATGAAGTCCAAAGCCCACATGTTCAATTTTATTTTTATTTTTTAAATGAAACGTGAATTGGGAGCGCGAAGGCGGGATTTCTAAAAAGAAAGAGTGTGGTCCCTGATGCCTTGGTTCCTGGGAAGTCACGGGTAAAAGGGGTGAGGGACGTGTCGGCGCAGAGCACGCAACTGTCACATCCCCCAAGCCAGAATTATTGGCGTCGTAGGAAGGCGCGACGACTTTTTCATGTGAAGGTGGTGGAAGATGAACATGCAATTAAGGGATGTTGGGAAACGGGTGCGGCGACATATAGAGATAAGCCGTAAGGGCCGCACAAAACTCAGAACCGCATCGGCTAGGGTTTAGCAGACTAAGTCTATAAAAAGCCAAAAAGAAATGGTGAAAAACACAAACTCAGAAACACACAAAAGAGAAACGAAAGAAAGAAGAAAAGCGAGTGAGAAATCAAATGGCCTCTAACTACCCATTTTCGTTGGATCTCAACCTAGCTCCATGTTGCGTCGATTCAGCTGCACCAAAATAGATTCAACTGCATCCTCAACTTGTGATACTCGCAAGTGCACGAGCCGTTCGGTACTATAGCATATGTAAGTGCGAGGTCGATTCCACAGGGATTGGTGATTGAATGATCCAATTCAATTTTCCTGCACAAAACAAAAGAAACAAAACAAGAAGAAAGAATGTACATTACAAGACAAATAAATTACAACTAAGAAAACATTAAGTAAACTAAGAGAACTTTGAGGAAGAAAGGAATTGTTTGAGAACTTTGAGGAGGGAGAAGAAAGTATTTGAGGACTTGGAGAAGAGAAAGGTGTTTGGGAGCTGTTTCAAGAACATGGAGACGTTTGGAAGAGAAGGGAAATGTGTTTGGGAAATTTGGAGAAGGGAGGAGAAATGTGTTTGAGAAAGAGAAGGGAGGAGTGTTTGGGAAGTGTTTGCGAATATGGAAACTTTTGGAGAAGAAAGGAAAGTGGTGTTTGAGAACTTTGTGGATTTTGGAAGAGAATGTGTTTGAGAGCTTTGAAAAGGGAGAAGAAAGTGTTTGGAAAGTGTTTGAGAATTTGATGAAGGAATGGGAGAAGTGTTTGGGAACTTTGAGAATCTTGGAAGAGAAAGTGTTTGGAGAACATGGGGAATTTGGAAGGGAAGAGACATGTGTTTAGGTTTGGAGAGTGTTTGGAAGAGAATAGAGAAATGTTTGGAGATTTAATAAAAAAGAAAATTTAGTAGAAGGATCTTATTACAACAATTGAGAACTACAAAAGGGAAACTAAGAGAATTTGAGGGAGAGAAGGGAAGGGAGCTCTAGAGAAGTGTTTGAGAGCTCCCCCCTTGGGGTGTTATTACAAGCTTAGAGAACTTCCCTATTTATAGGCCTAGGGGAAGTGAAAATCTGAATTCAATAAGACTAATGCATACAACACTTGAATTATAAAATCTGAAATGGTTGATGCACTTGTATTAGAAAATCTTCAATGGTTGATGCACTTCCCCACTAAATCCCACCAGCACCCCTAGCTCATCTTCATGTCACCATGACCAAGCTTCCAACCAGAAATGATAGCTCATGCCTAGCTCACCATGACCAAGCATCCAACCAGCACATGCTGAGGTCAGCATGACCAGCAACTTCAAGGGCTTGCAACTTGGGCTTCTCTTAATCAAATTAGGACTTTAAGCACTTGAAATTGAAGTTCAGAATGTCTTCTTTCTAGCCATATGTTATTTGGGCCAATCCAAGGTCGGAGGAAGAAGTTAAGGCCGAAAAAAATTGCTAACTCATTTTCGGCGCTGATAAGATCCATCCTGAGCATGGTTCAGTGTTTGCTAGGTAACAGACTCCAGATTTATCCAATGGGGCTGAATTTTGGATATGTTATAGTACACACCCATTGAAACAACGTTCATGAAGAATGTGGCCTCATTCGAGCTATGTAGGTTGCTGAAACAATGCTTGCAATATGACCTGCGGAACTGGACTGGCAGGGGGCTGTAGCCATAATGAATTTGTCTTTAAGCTCTTCTTCCCTTCATCCAAATCAGGCCTTAACATGCTTGAATTGCATGAATTATGTTCTCCAAAGCCATCATTGTTACCTAAAGCTCAATTAACTGAAAGATAAACACAAAAAGGATTAAAAGCACAAGTTTAACTCAAAAACATAACCAAACCATAAGCTAGAAGGGTAAGAAATAATATACATTATGAACCGATCAAATACCCCCAAACCTAGATTTTGCTAGTCCTCGAGCAAAACAAAAAGGAAAACACAGATAAAAAAAACAAAACAAGAAGTTAACTAGACCACTTTCGTAGGTAACTCGATTGCATTTAGCATATGCAACAAGCCTTTAAACCTCTAGGCATCCCTAGTAGGAGGAGTTGTGTCTCCTGAGGGTTTAACAATACAATACCCACAAACGTTTTACTGACTCTATAAAACAAAGTAATTAGAAAACTTAAAAGATTGTTAGTCCTTAAGCAAAACCAAAAACAAAAACAAACATAAATACATTAACAAAAATAAAAACAAAAATAAAAAAAAATAAAAAAAAACAATTACAAAAATAAAAAGAACTCAAAACAATCTTTCCGAACATTTTCTGAAGAGAAATGACTCATGCACATGACTTAAACGTTTTGACAATAAAAGCTCAATTTTTAGACATTATTTACAAAGCGGCAAAGTTCAAAACATAATATGCTCAAAGTGTAGTAGTGTGATAGCCAAATGCAACAAATTCCCCAATCTTAGTTTTCACACAATTTCAAAAATTATACAAAGCACAAGTTCAACTTCAAATCTCAGCAAAGTTGTCCTCTCACAAATGAATCACTCAGAAGAGGGCTATAATGCAACACTCAGTTATAAACATGGGATTAGAGTTAAACCATAAAGACTTAACTCGAGATAGAAAGATGAAGAACTTGCATTAATATGATCTCAAGAAGGATGCCAAACACTTAAAAGTAGAAAATGAATGCAATTCAACCACATGACATTTAAGATCAATTTAGGTCTTTAGTATAGGTTGTAATGGGGCCAAGGGTGTAAGGTGAGTAAGAAATGAAAGGTATGGATAATACAAAGTCCAAGGAACTCGCAATGTAAGAGCATAAAACAAATGTTTACAAGACTTCGAATCATCACGATTAGATTTTTTTTCTTTTACATGATCAAAACTCCTTATACCTTCATTTACAATGATTCATACTCCTTTAATTTAATTGAACAAACACCAATTTATTTTGAAGGCCCAAAAATGAAATTTCATTCAACCACCACTTTTCTCTTTTCTTTCACCAATTGTGTGAATTTTTTTTTCTTTTTTTTCGAAATGTAACACCTCTTCCCAAACTTAGCATGAAAAACACATCCAAATTAAAGCTCATGAGTTCCTTAGAAAGGTAAATATTTGTTTTTCGGGCTAAGGCGAGGAAATAAAATTGGTAAATGAAAGAAAAGGTTTACATGTAGGCTCAAAATGGTTAACAATGGAAAATCATGCTTAAGCATGCATAAGGTTAGCTTGAAAGGCACAAACGATCCAAAGAAGGCCTTAATATCATTTCTTTAAATGTCATGAAATCAAATTGCACAAGAATGAATGAATTTTAAGTGTTCAACCAAATCAATGAATAATGAGATCAAACAACAACTTAGATGACAAGAAAATAAGAGTATGTATAACACTCATGAATTGAAGTACAAGGCTCAAAAGCTCACTTTATATGGTTGGTTATATAAGTCTAATTTATGCTTCATACAATTCTTTAGATCATGCAAATCCTTTAATTGGAAAATTATGAAACAAATGGCAAGTGTAAAGAATGTTTCAAACATATCATGTTAGAACAGTGCCAATTTTAATTTTTTTTTTTAATAAAGAAAAAATAACACTAAAATAAAATGAAATCCAATTTTTATTTTAAGTCATGCAAACATTTATCACAATCTCATCATATGTGTTCGGAAGTGAATAAAATCAAAATAAAAATAAAAGCAAGACTCAAACAAAATAAAATAAAAATAAAAACAAGCAAATAAAAAAAAATTAAATTAAGGAAAAACCAAATTTACATGCTAAACTCCAATACCCCCAAACCTAGAAATGAACATTGTCCTCAATGTTTAAAAATTAGCCACAAACAATGTCATAACAACAGATGAAAGGTATTAAAGCAAATAAAAATCACAAAACATACAAAAATAAAATAAAACAATTACAAAATAAAAATTACAAAACAAACAATCAAATAAAAAAAAAACACGAAACAGTAAAACACTCAAAACAGTAAGCCCTAACAGATAGTCTTACACAAACTGAAACCCAAACAATTGAAAGCCCAACCCAAAATGAAATTAACCCAACAACGGTAAAACCCGACCCAACATGAAATATGAAGCCCACACGTTTAAATTTAATTTTTGTTTTTTTTTTCTTAAAAAGATAAAACGTGAATTATGAGCGCAAAGCGGGATTTCTAAAAAGAGGGAATGTGGTCCCTGATGTCGTCTCATGGTTAGTCACGGGCAGACTGAGCGAGACACGTGTCGAGATAGAAGCGCGGGATTTCACAAGCGGAAATTACGGGCTCATGGAAAGGCGCGAAACTTTCCTGAACGCGTCCATTCAGAAAAGACATGTCGAGATAAATGAGTTGGGTGTGGTTGGAAAGTGAGAAGGTTTGTGGGACTGGAGGAATGCTGGAGATTCAGAAAATGCTTACGCTGCACTGGCTAGGGTTTTGTGAAAGACTCTATCTATAAGAAAGAAAAAGAAGGGGAAAAACACAAACGCAAAAACACACAAAAGAGAAAACAAGCAAGAAAAAGAGAGAAAAAAAAAGTGAGAAATCAAATGGCTTCTTCCTACCCCTTTTCCTTAGATCTCAACCTAGCTCCACCGACTCAAACACGAGGCCAAGCAGTAGCACCAGGTATGGATGCCCTACTTTGCCTCCGCACGGGGCCTGTGACTGTCAATGACTCAATACTCCTGGACAACGATGTTGCCATTGGAGTTGGCAGAAATTTGGTGACTCCTAAAGATATACGTGTGTTCGGGACAAGGGATGACAATCGGGTCATGAGTGATGCCCTGGCATTGAGCATGCAGAGTACATCATGTGTCGCAAGTTTGGTTCATCGCCTACTGCGAAGTCCCATGAGGTAGAGGTGCTGAAAGGTCAGTTAACGGCGGAGCACAGGATGGTTGAAGAGTGTCAAAGTGCTATAAAAAGCTTGAAAAGGGAGCGGTCAAGGATAGTGGAGGTGAATCGACACCAGCTAGAAGTGTTGCGGGACGAGAATAAAAACCTAACAAAGATTGTAGAGTTGTACTCTCGCGACATGCGAAAACAGCTGGAGGACCTAGACCGACCGGGTAAACGCAAGAAACCAGATCGCGAGAAAAGTTATACTGAAGCTAAGATTGCGATCTTTGGGAGCTCAAGTGATGAGCCCCAAGAGGACTGTGCGTGAAGCCCCGGAAGAGGATAGCCAGAGGGCCAAACTAAAAGCTCCTATGGTCGAGACACCAGAAGTCCAAGGAGAAATGATTTCAGTTTTTATTTATTTAATTTTAAAGTGTATGCGTTTTTTTTTTTAATTGGGAAATAAAAACGTTATGTTATCTCAAAGAGACGAATGACTCTAATTTTAAAGAACAACAATCAAAAAAAAAAAAAAAAAAAAATGAAAACCCAAACATGCATTTTATTTTTAGTTAAGTAAACACACAAGTAACTGCTTATTTTAAGAGAAAAACTTAAGGATGACCAGTTAAGGGCCTCAGAAAAAACACAGCCAGGGGATCCGGGAAGGTTGGAGGGGTCACAATGGTCCCTCTTAAAACCCAAACTTCTTAGACACCAGGAAGGTGCCGCCTAAAGAACTCCTAGACACTGTATAGACCGTGGTTGCTCACTGGAGTTACCAAAAGTTTAACTCCTTCAAAGAATATCCTATGAGTTTTAAATTATACTACCTAATTAAATAAAAACAAAATAAAAATAAAAATAAAAACTGAAATAAACACACAATTCAAACAAGAATTTAAAAGAAGAGATGGGATTCTTGCACCAGGTGTCCAAGACGCATCTTTAATTTTGTCTCTTCTTCCAACTAAATTCTTGAGAAACCTGACCAAAAAAAAAAAAGAAGAAAACAATTGAAAAAAAAAACAAAATAAAATAATAACTAAAAAAGAAAAAACACAAACATCAGAAAAAAACAGGGAGGCAAAAGTAAGTGAAAGTGTAGACATGCTCCCTTTTTTAAAATAACGCGCTCGCAATTTGCGGCAGAAATGAAGGGATCCGAGAGAAAGAGCACAGGATATCACCCTCGAGATCCGAAGTGCTTTCGGCTACCTCGTCTGCATAAGTCTATTTAAACACTTCTCGGTGAAGTGGAAGAGCACCCCGCATTTCTTCCTGCAAATTTAGAGAAAACATCAAAAAATCCAGAAACAAAACAATGGCATCTTCATGCACTCACCTTGATGATCTCAACCTTGAATTGACCCTTGCGCCACCGAATGCGCAGATAAGGGCTCGTCCAAACCATGTCTTCCCAAACTCCACATATCATCATGGTACGGCCTCAAACTTTGCTGAGGTAATACCGAACTTTTCTGAGGCAGGTATCGAACAGGGCAGTCCTCCTGGAAGGCATGATTGGCAGCAAGCTCACACCGACAGATCATCTCCATGTGGCAAAGAGGTCTGATAAAGCAGCGGTGGAGGAGTCCCACAACTTAACTGTGCTCCACGCGGTCTCGGCTACCAACTTGGGCATGCGATTATTGGCGAGGACACGGGAGTGTGCCGCGCTGAGCGAGGAAGTAGCTTCCTTGAAGGCTATGGTGGCGGACTTCCAGAAGCGGCTTTCCTTGCCAATCAGCACGTGGAAGCATTGCAGAGAAAGAATGAGGACCATGTGGAGCTGCTGCAAATTTTGCAAGTAAGAGAGAATAGAGGCATGCCATGAAGATGAAGATGAAGATGATGAAGATGTTGTTTTTATTTTTAATTTACTTGAATGTTTTGTTTTTGTTTTCTTTTTCTTTTTCTTTTTTAATTTTTTTACTTTTTTTTTCTTTGTTTGTAATGTTTGAGTGAAATAAAAATGCGTTTTTAACACTCAGAAATAAACTAACTAACCACACCACGTAAATAAATACATAAACTAACTTAACGAAACAAAAAAGTTCCAAATTGATTTTTTTTTTTTTTAAAAAAATTTATTATTATTTACAACTAACTGACCACACAAAGAAAAAAAAACAAAGAAGTTCCAAATTGCAATTTACAAGGAAAAATAAATAAAAGCTAAAATTTCAATATTTTTTTATTTAAATTTTTTGTTTTGTTTTGTTTTGTTTTGTTTTTTTTTTAAAAACACACAAATATACAAGCAACTCATGGATGACCAGTTAAGGGCCTCAGAAAACACAGCCAGGGGATCCGGGAAGGTTGGAGGGGTCACAAAGGTCCCACTTAAAACCCAAACTTCTTAGACACCGAAGGTGTCGCCTAAAGAACTCCTAGACACTCTATTGACGGAAGTGCTTCCTGGAGTTACCATAAGTCAGCTCATATGAAAAATCTTTTTGAATTTTTTTTTAATAAAAGAAATAGAAAATTAAAATGACTGAAATAATAACAAAACAACTAAAGAGAAAGGATTGGAATACTCCCCCTTGAAGCGATTAGGTCGAGTGTGATGCATTTGGAGGTCGCGACTTCTCCCACTACTCCACACTCCCTATTCTTATGATTGAGGTTACCATCTCTCTCCATTTTTATTAAGCTGACATTACTTGCTAAAACAAACACAGAAAACTTGAAACAAAATTAAAGGATGATGAAATAAAAACTAAAATTGAAAGGAAAATCAACACACGTCCAATTTCCTGCTTCAAAGTAACAAGCAACAAAGTAATCAAACTAGCTTATGAAGTTTGTTCTTTCTCAAATATGATTATCCATATGGTGTGTGGTTTTAATCAAGTATTCAGAAAAAGCATTTAGCTATGGTGTTTAGTCTAAACACAAATTCCGAACCCATTAAGAACAAGAAGAACAATAGAGAACCAAGTAGAATTTAAACATGGTGTTTGTCTTCAATATCTACCCATTAGTTCACTAATCAGTCCAAGAGTCATATGGTGTTTATGTAAACTTGAACAAGATATTTAATTAAGAGCAAGTGAATGAAACCATAAACTAGAAATAATCAACATGCTACTTGAACCTTTTTTTTTGGTGTTGTGTAAGCTGGGACTCAAACCCAGTTCTCTTGCTTGTCAGGCAATTGTCCTTGTCCGTTGGACTACAAACACAACTTGTCAATTAACGTCATTAACTTTAAAACATGAAATTGTCCAATTATGAAAAAGATAAAAATAAATAAAAAGTAGGAAAACCAAATAGAATCAAACAATGTTACCGATCCCCGGCAACGGCGCCAAAAACTTGTTGCGTCGATTCAGCTGCACCAAAATAGATTCAACTGCATCCTCAACTTGTGATACTCGCAAGTGCACGAGCCGTTCGGTAGTATAGCATATGTAAGTGCGATGTCGATTCCACAGGGATTGGTGATTGAATGATCCAATTCAATTTTCCTGCACAAAACAAAAGAAACAAAACAAGAAGAAAGAATGTACATTACAAGACAAATAAATTACAACTAAGAAAACATTAAGTAAACTAAGAGAACTTTGAGGAAGAAAGGAATTGTTTGAGAACTTTGAGGAGGGAGAAGAAAGTATTTGAGGACTTGGAGAAGAGAAAGGTGTTTGGGAGCTGTTTCAAGAACATGGAGACGTTTGGAAGAGAAGGGAAATGTGTTTGGGAAATTTGGAGAAGGGAGGAGAAATGTGTTTGAGAAAGAGAAGGGAGGAGTGTTTGGGAAGTGTTTGCGAATATGGAAACTTTTGGAGAAGAAAGGAAAGTGGTGTTTGAGAACTTTGTGGATTTTGGAAGAGAATGTGTTTGAGAGCTTTGAAAAGGGAGAAGAAAGTGTTTGGAAAGTGTTTGAGAATTTGATGAAGGAATGGGAGAAGTGTTTGGGAACTTTGAGAATCTTGGAAGAGAAAGTGTTTGGAGAACATGGGGAATTTGGAAGGGAAGAGACATGTGTTTAGGTTTGGAGAGTGTTTGGAAGAGAATAGAGAAATGTTTGGAGATTTAATAAAAAAGAAAATTTAGTAGAAGGATCTTATTACAACAATTGAGAACTACAAAAGGGAAACTAAGAGAATTTGAGGGAGAGAAGGGAAGGGAGCTCTAGAGAAGTGTTTGAGAGCTCCCCCCCTTGGGGTGTTATTACAAGCTTAGAGAACTTCCCTATTTATAGGCCTAGGGGAAGTGAAAATCTGAATTCAATAAGACTAATGCATACAACACTTGAATTATAAAATCTGAAATGGTTGATGCACTTGTATTAGAAAATCTTCAATGGTTGATGCACTTCCCCACTAAATCCCACCAGCACCCCTAGCTCATCTTCATGTCACCATGACCAAGCTTCCAACCAGAAATGATAGCTCATGCCTAGCTCACCATGACCAAGCATCCAACCAGCACATGCTGAGGTCAGCATGACCAGCAACTTCAAGGGCTTGCAACTTGGGCTTCTCTTAATCAAATTAGGACTTTAAGCACTTGAAATTGAAGTTCAGAATGTCTTCTTTCCAGCCATATGTTATTTGGGCCAATCCAAGGTCGGAGGAAGAAGTTAAGGCCGAAAAAAATTGCTAACTCATTTTCGGCGCTGATAAGATCCATCCTGAGCATGGTTCAGTGTTTGCTAGGTAACAGACTCCAGATTTATCCAATGGGGCTGAATTTTGGATATGTTATAGTACACACCCATTGAAACAACGTTCATGAAGAATGTGGCCTCATTCGAGCTATGTAGGTTGCTGAAACAATGCTTGCAATATGACCTGCGGAACTGGACTGGCAGGGGGCTGTAGCCATAATGAATTTGTCTTTAAGCTCTTCTTCCCTTCATCCAAATCAGGCCTTAACATGCTTGAATTGCATGAATTATGTTCTCCAAAGCCATCATTGTTACCTAAAGCTCAATTAACTGAAAGATAAACACAAAAAGGATTAAAAGCACAAGTTTAACTCAAAAACATAACCAAACCATAAGCTAGAAGGGTAAGAAATAATATACATTATGAACCGATCACTCCACTGACTCAAACATGGGGCCAAGCAACGGCACCAGTATGGGTGCCATACTTTGCCTCTGCACGGGGACCTGTGATAGTCAATGACTCAATACTCCTAGACAACGATGTTGCCATTGGAGTGGGCAGAAATCTAGTAACTCCTAAAGATATACGTGTGTTTGGGACAAGGGATGACAACCGGGTCACGAGTGATGCCCTGGCACTGAGCGTGCAGAGTACAGCATGTGTTGCAAGCTTGGGGCATCGCCTACTGCGAAATCCCATGAGGTAGAGATTCTGAAAGGTCAGTTAGCGGCGGAGCGAAGTATGGTTGAAGAGTGTCAGACTGCTATAAAAAGCTTGAAAAGGGAGAGGGCAAGGATAGTGGAGGTGAATCGACACAGCTAGAAGTATTGCGGGATGAGAATAAAAGCCTAACAAAGATGGTAGAGTTGTATTCTCGTGACATGAGAAGCAGCTGGAGGACCTAGACCGACCGGGTAAACGCAAGCAAGCAGATCGCGAGAGTAGTTACGCTCAAGCTAAGATTGCGATCTTTGGGAGCTCAAGTGATGAGCCCCAAGAGGCTGTGCGTGAAGCCCCGGAAGAGGATAGCCAGAGGGCCAAACTCAAAGCTCCAATGGTCGAGACACCAAGCACTGAGAAGAAATGACTTCTACTGTATTATTGATGTTTTTATTTTATGTTGTTGTTTTTGTATTTTCTTTATTTTGTTTCGAAAATAAAAGAGGAATGTTGCAGAAAGAAAAATAACAAGAAAAGGAAAAGGAAAAGACACTTCCCAACCAAAATAAACCAAAGACGACAAACGGAAAGAAAACACAGTTCCCTAACTAAAATAAAACAAAGATAGCCGAAAGGAAAAGGCAGAAACACAAAGCACTAGAAAATGAAAGTAACGGGCAAAAACATAAAACACCAGAAAAACACGGAAAAAAAGTAAAGTAAAGTGAAAGTTAATGTGCTCCCCCTTGAAGTGATTAGGTTCGAGCCTCCCGGGAAATCCGAAATGGTGTTGGCTCTCTCTCATCAGCATATGCCCTATTTAAACCACACCTCTCCAAGCGGATGATACCCAGCATTTCTTCCTGCAAACTCAAGGAAAAACATCAAAAAATTCAGAAGCAAAACAAATGGCATCCTCATGCACTCACCTTGATGATCTCAACCTTGAGCTATCCCTTGCACCACCAAATGCCCAGATAAGGGCTCCTCCAACCTTTGTCTTCCCAAACTCTTCATATCATCACGGCACTGCCTCAAACTTTGCTGAGGCAATACCGAACCTTTCTGAGGCAATGCCGAACAGGGTCAGTGCTGCCTGGGAACATTGATTGGCAGGTAGCTAACTCCAGGTCACCTGCATGTGGCACGTAGGTCTGACAAGATGGCGGTGGATGAGTCCCACGATTTAACTGTGCTCCAAGCGGTCTCGGCTACCAATTTGGGCATGCGACTCCTGGCGAGGACTCGGGAGTGTGCCGCTCTGAGCGAGGAAGTGGCTTCCTTGAAGGCTATGGTGGCGGACCTCCAGAAGCGGCTCTATTGTGCCACTCAGCATGTGGAAGCACTGGAGAGGAAAAATGATGACCATGTAGAACCTGCAGATCCTACAAGTACGAGACAATAGAGGTAAGCCATGATGATGATGAAGATGAAGAAGAAGAAGAAGAAGAAGAAGAAGAAGAAGTTTGTTTTTTTTTGTTTTTTTGTTTTAATTTACTTGAATGTTTTTTTTTTTTTTTTTTTTTTTTTTTTTTTTTTTTTTGTTTTTTTTTTGTTTTTTTGTTTTTTTGTTTTTAATGCAGTGTTTGAAATAAAATAAAAATGTGTTTCTAACACTCAAAAATAAACTAACTAATCATACGATAAAAAACAAAAACAAAATAAAAACCACGACTAAACAAAATAAATACAAAAACTAACTTAACAAAACAAAAACAAAAACAAAATAAAAACAAAGACTAAACAGAAAATAAAAAAAAACTTAGTTTAAAAACACACGAATATACAAGCAACTCACGGATGACCAGTTTAGGGCCTCAGAAAACACAACCAGGGGATCCGGGAAGGTTGGAGGGGTCACAATGGTCCCGCTTAAAACCCAAACTTCTTAGACACCGAAGGTGTCGCCTAAAGAACTCCTAGACATCTATTGACGGAAGTGCTTCCTGGAGTTACCATAAGTCAGCTCATATGAAAAATCTTTTTGAATTTTTGAAATTTGAATTTTTAGTTTTTAAGATAAGAGAAAAAAAAAATTAAGATAACAAACCATAAATGAAAATGAACTAAGTACTCTAACCAAAGTCAAACAAACGACATAAATTGTTGTACTAAAAGAAACAAACCAAGAAATAAACAGAATTTAAAAAAGAGAAAGGATTGAAATGCTCCCCTTGAAGCGATTAGGTCGAGACATGGATGCACTTGGAGGCCGCGACTTCTCCCACTGCTCCACACTTCCCATTCTTATGATTGAGGTTGCCATCTCTCTCCATTTTTATTAAGCTGTCATAAATTGCTAAAACAAACACACAAACTTGAAATGGAATTAAAAGGATTAGGAAATAAAAGGAAAAACACACATCCAATTCCATGCTTCAAAGTAAGCAGCAAGGTAAATTAAACTAGTTTATGGAGTTCGTTCTTTCTCAAATATGATTATCCATATGGTGTGTGGTTTTAATCAAGTATTCAGAAAAAGTATTTAGCTATGGTGTTTAGTCTAAACACAAATTCCGAACCCATTAAGAACAAGAAGAACAATAAAGAACCAAGTAGAATTTAAACATGGTGTTTGTCTTCAATATCTACCTATTCATTCACTAATCAGTCCAAGAGTCATATGGTGTTTATGTAAACTCGAACAAGATATTTAATTAAGAACAAGTGAATGAAACCATAAACAAGAAATAACCAACATGCTACTTGAACCTCTTTTGTGTTGTGTAAGCTGGGACTCAAACCCAGTTCTCTTGCTTGTCAGGCAATTGTCCTTGTCCGTTGGACTACAAACACAACTTGTCAATTAACGCCATTAACTTTAAAACATAAAACTGTCCAGTTATATACAAAAAATAAAAATAAAAAGTAGGAAAACCAAATAGAATCAAACAATGTTACCGATCCCGGCAACGGCGCAAAAACTTGTTGCGTAGATACAGCTGCTCCAAAATTGATTCAACTGCATCCTCAACTTGTGATACTCGCAAGTGCACGAGCCGTTTGGTAGTATAGCATATGTAATTGCGAGGTCGATTCCACAGGAATTGGTGATTGAAGGATCCAACTTAGTTTTCCCTACACAAAACATAAATGAAAACAAAAGGAAATAAATAAAACAAGAAAGAAAGAAAATAACTAACTCAAGTAGATAAGTTCCCAAGTTCAATTAGATTAATGGATTGATTCTAGCTAATGTATGATTAGGCCATGGTGTTTGGTCCTAACCTTGTGTTCCTAATTCCCTAATTTGATCATTTGTTGTCTAACCTAAAATTAAGCATTAGGAACCCATTAAGCATAGAAGAACAAGTTAAACAACCAAGCATGTATCTAATCCCTGTTGTCGAATGTCCATACATACTCTTCCTATTCATAGTTCAATTTGAATTAAAGCATGGTGTATACTCTTAATTCAAACCAAGATAGCTAACATGCAAACCTAAATGGTGATCAATCATTCAAACAAGCATGTTAACTTATAAGCATAATGAATAAGAACATGAACCATAATTGAAACTTGGAAACTAATCAAACTTGAAACTAAAGAAAAGAATTTACATAATGAAAAGTAAAGTGGAACAAAGAAAAACTTAAGGAGAATTTCAGCACAAATATTTCATTACAACAATTGAAAACTAGAAAATGAAACTAAGAGAATTTGAGGGAGAGAAGGGAAGGGAGCTCTAGAGAAGTGTTTGAGAGCTCCCCCCTTGGGGTGTGTTTACAAGCATAGAGAACTTCCCTATTTATAGGCCTAGGGGAAGTGAAAAATCTGAATTCAATATGGCTAATGCATACAACACTTGAATTATAAAATCTGAAATGGTTGATGCACTTGTAATAGAAAATCTTGAATGGGTGATGCACTTGTATTAGAAAATCTTGAATGGTTGATGCACTTCACCAATTAATCCCACTAGCAGCCCTAGGTCATCTTCATGTCACCATGACCAAGCTTCCAACCAGAAATGATAGCTCATGCCTAGCTCACCATGACCAAGCATCCAACCAGCACATGCTGAGGTCAGCATGACCAGCAACTTCAAGGGCTTACAACTTGGGCTTCTCTTAATCAAATTAGGACTTTAAGCACTCGAAATTGAAGTTCAGAATGTCTTCTTTCCATCCATATGTTATTTGGGCCAATCCAAGGTCGGAGGAAAAAGTTAAGGCCGAAACAAATTGCTAACTCATTTTCTGCGCTGATAAGATCCATCCTGAGCATGATTCTGTGTTTGCTAGGTAACGGACTCCAGATTTATCCAATGGGGCTGAATTTTGGATATGTTATAGTAAACACCCATTGGAACAACTTTCATGAAGAATGTGGCCTCATTCGAGCTATTTAGGTTGCTGAAACAAAGCTTGCAATATGACCTACGAAACTGGACGGGCAGGGGGCTGTAGCAAAAATGAGTTTGTCTTTAAGCTCTTCTTCCCTTCATCCAAATCAGGCCTTCACATGCTTGGATTGCATCATTTCCTATCCAAAGCCATCATTATTACCTAAATCTCAATTAACTGAAAGATACACACAAAAAGGATTAAAAGCACAAGTTTAACTCAAAAACATAACCAAATCATAAGCTAGAAGGGTACAAAATGATATACAATTATGAACCGATCACAATTTCTTACACCTATGGATTTTGGAACGATTCCAAAACTTGTGGAACATCATAATAACGTGGGATGAGTCATTCGGTGAGTTTTGAGTGAAATCCAAGCGCTAGAACTATGCAATACACCAGCCACTCCATTTAAGGAACAAACTAAGTACGAACTTGAATTGTCCAATTTCTTACACCTATGTATTTCGATTCGAGCCCAAAACTTGTGGAACCTCATAATAAGGTGGGAGGAGTCATTCGGTTCGTTTTGAGTGAAATCCAAGTGCTAGATGTTAAGCTCATATTTTCATACATATACATGCCCAATTTACTTACTCATTTTGCTTAGTTTCTTAGATTTCTAAGTTATTTGCCTCTCTTTGTGTGTTTTGTAGGCCAAGGGAGCAAAAGAGCATAATTCATGCAATCCATGCATATTAAGGGCTGATTGGCATGAGAGGAATACACTTGAGGCATTTGAAGCAATATGGTGCAAAAACGTGCAAAAGCTGGAGACTGAGGTAGAAGTTCATTTCGGCCTTATCTTCTTCATCCGAGCTTGGATTGGGCCAATACTTGTGTGGTTGGATCAGAGACATTCTGAACTTCACAATGGACATCTTAAAGTCACCGTTTGATTCAGCCAAGCCCAATTCGTAGGCCCATGAAAATACACATCATGCTGACATAAGGATGAGCTGATGGATGCTTGGTCATGGTGAGCTAGGCATGAGGTATTGGTTTCTGGATGGATGCTTGGTCATGATGGCATAAGCATGATGTGTTATTGATAGTGGGGAAGTTAGGTGAAGCAGATGCATTTCTTATATTTGGGTGGAATGTTGCAGCAGCCAAAGGGAATAAAACAAGATGAAGTGGGAGCTGCAATACTAAGCCTAAAGAGAAGATTAATTGTTTTTAAATGTAATTGTGTGTTAGGTGAAATTTGTGTGGTTGGTGAACCTAATTGTATAATCTGATTCACCTAACCCTTGTGCCTATAAATAGGGAGTCTCTAGAGAGCTTGAAGAGTCAGAAATAGAGTTCCATCATTTACACTTCCATTGTACACAAAGAGAGGGAAAGTTGAGAGTCACAAAGGGAGAGAAGGGAGAAGGCGCAGCTGGGAGGCTTTGGCCTCCTAGCAGCCATGGAGATGAATCTTTTCCATCTCTAGCATGCTGTCCTTATCTTCTTCTCCTCCCTTTGTCTTTTATTTTCTTCTTGTATTTCCTTCTTTTTACTTTCTTTTTCTGTTATTAGTTTTAATAAACATCTTGCTAGTCTTGTATTATGGTTTGAGTTTATAAAGTTTGATTTCATTCATGAATTCTTCTTCACTGTTTTAATGGAGCTGTTTTTGCATCCTTTGATTGATCACCTAAGGTTTTATGCATTGTGCTCTTGTTGGGAAGGTTTGGGGATCATCTTCATTCCATCCATTAGCAACTTATGTGATTTGGTTTCTAGGTCTCCTAATGCAAACACCATGCTTGGGGTCCTTGTGATGTTCATGCAATTTGATCCAAACACCATGGACTTATTTGTGAGCATCTTCATGAGTGAATCAATTTGTTTACTTGCTGCCATAACATGATTAGAACAATTAGGGTGGATTCTAAAACAACACCATCTTGTCCAAGTTACTTTCTTTCTTCTTTTTTTGTTTCTTTTGTTTTCATTTTTGTTTTGTGTAGGAAAATTGAGTTGGATCATTCAATCACCAATCCCTGTGGAATTGACCTCGCACTTACATACGCTAAACTACCAACGGCTCGTGCACTTGCGAGTATCACAAGTTGAGGATGCGGTTGAACCCATTTTGGTGCAGCTGTATCTACGCAACAAGTTTTTGGCGCCGTTGCCGGGGACAGTTTCATGTTTTAAAGTTTGTGAGGATAATTGATAAGTTGTGTTTGTAGTCCAACCGACAAGGACAATTGCCTGACAAGCAAGAGAACTGGGTTTGAGTCCCAGCTTACACAACACCAAAGAAAGGGTTCAAGTAGCATGTTGATTATTGCTAGTTTCTGGTTTCATTCACTTGCTCTTAATTAAATATCTTGTTCAAGTTTACATAAACACCATATGACTCTTGGACTGATTAGTGAATGAATGGGTAGATATTGAAGACAAACACCATGTTTAAATTCTACTTGGTTCTTTATTGTTCTTCTTGTTCTTAATGGGTTTGGAATTTGTGTTTAGACTAAACACCATAGCTAAATACTTGTTCTGAATACTTGATTACAACCACACACCAAATGGATAATCATATTTGAGAAAGAACGAACTCCATAAGCTAGTTTGATTTACTTTGATGCTTGTTACTTTGAAGCATGGAATTAGATGTTTGTGGTGAAGTTGAATCCCTATTCTTGATGTTTTAGTTTAGTTTATCCTTTTCATTTAACTTCTGGTTTCCTAATCAAACAAATCTGAAAATCTGTTTTAAGTTTCCTTGTCTTTGTTTAAGCATTTCTGAAGTAGCTCAATAAGAAAGAGGGAGAGAGAGGAGACAACCCAATTCATAGAAGCATGGAGTATGGAGTAGCGGAGAAGTCGACCTCCAGCTGCTATGGCCAACCACGCTCCAGCTAATCACTTCAAAGGGAGCATTCCAATCATATCTCTTTCATTTGTATAATAACTGCTACTCATTCTTAGTTGTGTCTCATTTTCTGTTTTGTTTTTGTTAGGGTTTTCTTTTCCTTGATGTGGGAGAAACATGATGAGCAGCTGACCCAAATACTCAAAGAAGAACATGTGCTGCCATACTATGTGCATTACCCCTCTCATTGTCTTCAAGGGGAAGTTCTAAACTCTATTTATTTTTATTTCTTTCATTTCATTTCTGTACCCTGGATTTCATGTGCATTGTATGCTTTACATGGATTCAAATATTGAGGACAATGCTTCATTTAAGTTTGGGGGTGCTGGAAAGTTTTGTTAGTTGCTGGAAAGTTTTTAGTTTTTGTGTTTGTGAAAACGTAGGCTTCTTCATTGCTACAAATTTTTAATTTTATGCTTCTGTTTTGAAAGTTTGGTCCACGGTGTGTTCTTCATTTTTTCATTCTGAATCCAACGACATAAAGAGCGTTAAATTTGACCAAGTGGTTTGAAAGTTACATGTCAAAACAGATTATATGTTGAAATTGAGCAGAACAGCAATTTGAAACCTCACGTTTTTCTTTTCTGTTTCTTTTCTTTGAGTCATTTTCAGTTTTCCTTCCCACACCAATGATAAATCTTGAGTCTAACTTCTAATATGGCTCTTAGGAATTTGATAAGCATTGTGTTAGGTCTGAATCTTATTCTTTTGCTAGCTAAGTCTCACATAATTATGTTTGAGCTTTCTATGCACTTTAGCCATGATTATACAACTCTTGCATGTCTTACCCAATTGTATGCATTTTTGCTTGTGTGATTCACTGGAATGTTAAGTTTATAACTAAGATATGATTTAGGCCATCTTTGTTAAGCCTCTTTCTTTTTCCTCCATCAACCCATACAATATATATTCCATTGTAAACCCTTTTGTGCTCAAACACTTAGCCATTTCTTTCTATCACCATATCATCCATTAAACATCCTATCATCTAGGGGACATGTAGAGTATGATTGTATTTGAGATTGTAATGTATTCAAGGCAATAAATGAGCTATAAAAAAAAAATCAAAAGAAAAAGAGAAAAGAAGTGTGGCCAATGTAGTCACGACCCTAGGGTGATACAAGGAGAAATCAAGGTGATCTAGGGTAAAGAGCCGCAAAATTGGGCCAAATATTATACAAAGTGTGTAAATGTCAAATTCAAATTGTGAAGTGATTCTATTGTAAAATCTGGTGTTGTGAGCTTTTCAATTTCTGTGCCTTACATTTCAAACGTCCATGATCTTGTTTACATGATATGCTCTACTTTGTTCCTTAGACTTTGTGTTCCAATATCCATTCGTTTTCTAACTATTACATTTCATCCATGAGTAAAGTCCTATTGATTTTGGTTTAGCTTGCCAAACTTGTGTTCATTCTTGCAGGAATTCATATCGTTGTTTGAGAAGCATGAGTTGTATCTTCATGGCTACTTCACACACACACCTTGAGCATGATTTTTGTGAGATTGTGGTAGCACTTGAATAATGTTTAGAACTTCCTTAGTGCTTGTTTTGTTCCTTGTTGAGCCATGTCTATGAAGTTTAAAATTTCTGTTCGGTTGGAAGGTTAACGGTTTTGGTTTTGTTTTGTTTTTGTTTTTTGTTTTGCTTAAGGACTAACAAATCTATTAAGTTTTCTAACCATTTTGTTTTGTAGAGTCAGTAAAACGTTTGTGGGTATCGTGATCTGTTAAACCCTCAGGAGACACAACTCCTCCTACTAGGGATGCCTAGAGGTTTAAAGGCTTGTTGCATACGCTCAATGCAATCGAGTTACCTACGAAAGTGGTCTAGTTAACTTCTTATTTTGTTTTGTTTTTCTTTGTTTTTCTTTTGTTTTGCTCGAGGACTAGCAAAATCTAAGTTTGGGGGTGTGTTAAGCTCATATTTTCATACATATACATGCCCAATTTACTTACTCATTTTGCTTAGTTTCTTAGATTTCTAAGTTATTTGCCTCTCTTTGTGTGTTTTGTAGGCCAAGGGAGCAAAAGAGCATAATTCATGCAATCCATGCATATTAAGGGCTGATTGGCATGAGAGGAATACACTTGAGGCATTTGAAGCAATATGGTGCAAAAACGTGCAAAAGCTGGAGACTGAGGTAGAAGTTCATTTCGGCCTTATCTTCTTCATCCGAGCTTGGATTGGGCCAATACTTGTGTGGTTGGATCAGAGACATTCTGAACTTCACAATGGACATCTTAAAGTCACCGTTTGATTCAGCCAAGCCCAATTCGTAGGCCCATGAAAATACACATCATGCTGACATAAGGATGAGCTGATGGATGCTTGGTCATGGTGAGCTAGGCATGAGGTATTGGTTTCTGGATGGATGCTTGGTCATGATGGCATAAGCATGATGTGTTATTGATAGTGGGGAAGTTAGGTGAAGCAGATGCATTTCTTATATTTGGGTGGAATGTTGCAGCAGCCAAAGGGAATAAAACAAGATGAAGTGGGAGCTGCAATACTAAGCCTAAAGAGAAGATTAATTGTTTTTAAATGTAATTGTGTGTTAGGTGAAATTTGTGTGGTTGGTGAACCTAATTGTATAATCTGATTCACCTAACCCTTGTGCCTATAAATAGGGAGTCTCTAGAGAGCTTGAAGAGTCAGAAATAGAGTTCCATCATTTACACTTCCATTGTACACAAAGAGAGGGAAAGTTGAGAGTCACAAAGGGAGAGAAGGGAGAAGGCAGCAGCTGGGAGGCTTTGGCCTCCTAGCAGCCATGGAGATGAATCTTTTCCATCTCTAGCATGCTGTCCTTATCTTCTTCTCCTCCCTTTGTCTTTTATTTTCTTCTTGTATTTCCTTCTTTTTACTTTCTTTTTCTGTTATTAGTTTTAATAAACATCTTGCTAGTCTTGTATTATGGTTTGAGTTTATAAAGTTTGATTTCATTCATGAATTCTTCTTCACTGTTTTAATGGAGCTGTTATTGCATCCTTTGATTGATCACCTAAGGTTTTATGCATTGTGCTCTTGTTGGGAAGGTTTGGGGATCATCTTCATTTCATCCATTAGCAACTTATGTGATTTGGTTTCTAGGTCTCCTAATGCAAACACCATGCTTGGGGTCCTTGTGATGTTCATGCAATTTGATCCAAACACCATGGACTTATTTGTGAGCATCTTCATGAGTGAATCAATTTGTTTACTTGCTGCCATAACATGATTAGAACAATTAGGGTGGATTCTAAAACAACACCATCTTGTCCAAGTTACTTTCTTTCTTCTTTTTTTGTTTCTTTTGTTTTCATTTTTGTTTTGTGTAGGAAAATTGAGTTGGATCATTCAATCACCAATCCTTGTGGAATTGACCTCGCACTTACATACGCTAAACTACCAACGGCTCGTGCACTTGCGAGTATCACAAGTTGAGGATGCGGTTGAACCCATTTTGGTGCAGCTGTATCTACGCAACACTAGAACTATGCAATACACCAACCACTCCATTTAAGGCACAAACTGATTACGAACTTGAATTGTCCAATTTCTTACACCTATGGATTTTGGAACGATTCCAAAACTTATGGAACATCATAATAAGGTGGGAGGAGTCATTCGGTGAGTTTTGAGTGAAATCCAAGCGCTAGAACTATGCAATACACCAACCACTCCATTTAAGGCACAAACTGAGTACGAACTTGAATTGTCCAGTATGTATGGCCTATGGATTTCGGATGGATCCCAAAACTTGTGCAACATCATAATAAGGTGGGAGGAGTCATTCAGTGAGTTTTGAGTGAAATCCAAGCGTTAGAACGATGCAATACGCCAACCACTCCATTTAAGGCACAAACTGAGTACGAACTTGAATTGTCCAATTTGTATGGCCTATGGATTTCGGATTCGAGCCCAAAACTTGTGCAACATCATAATAAGGTGGGAGTAGTCATTCTGTTTGTTTTCAGGGAAATCCAAGCGTTAGAACGATGCAATACGCTAACCACTCCATTTAAGGCACAAACTGAGTACGAACTTGAATTGTCCAATTTGTATGGCCTATGGATTTCGGATTCGAGCCCAAAACTTGTTCAACATCATAATAAGGTGGAAGGAGTCATTCGGTGAGTTTTGAGTGAAATCCAAGTGCTAGAAATATGCAATACACCAACCACTCCATTTAAGGCACAAACTGATTACGAACTTGAATTGTCCAATTTCTTACACCTATGGATTTTGGAACGATTCCAAAACTTGTGGAACATCATAATAAGGTGGGAGGACTCATTCGGTGATTTTGAGTGAAATCCAATCGCTAGAACTATGCAATACACCAACCACTCCATTTAAGGCACAAACAGAGTACGAACTTGAATTCCAGTTTGTATGGCCTATGGATTTCGATTCGAATCCCAAAACTTGTGCAGCATCATAATAAGGTGGGAGGAGTCATTCGGTGAGTTTTGAGTGAAATTCAAGCGTTAGAACGATGCAATACGCCAACCACTCCATTTAAGGCACAAACTGAGTACGAACTTGAATTGTCCAATTTGTATGGCCTATGGATTTCGGATTCGAGCCCAAAACTTGTGCAACATCATTATGAGGTGGGAGGAGTCATTCGGTGAGTTTTGAGTGAAATCCAAGCGCTAGAACTATGCAATACACCAACCACTCCATTTAAGGCACAAACTGAGTACGAACTTGAATTGTCCAATTTCTTACACCTTTGGATTTCGGATCGAGCCCAAAACTTGTGGAACATCATAATAAGGTGGGAGGAGTCATTCGGTGAGTTTTGAGTGAAATCCAAGCGCTAGAACTATGCAATACGCCAACCACTCCATTTAAGGCACAAACTGAGTACGAACTTGAATTGTGCAATTTGTATGGCCTATGGATTTCAGATTCGAGCCCAAAACTTGTGCAACATCATTATGAGGTGGGAGGAGTCATTCGGTGAGTTTTGAGTGAAATCCAAGCGCTAGAACTATGCAATACACCAACCACTCCATTTAAGGCACAAACTGAGTACGAACTTGAATTGTCCAATTTCTTACACCTTTGGATTTCGGATCGAGCCCAAAACTTGTGGAACATCATAATAAGGTGGGAGGAGTCATTCGGTGAGTTTTGAGTGAAATCCAAGCGCTAGAACTATGCAATACACCAACCACTCCATTTAAGGCACAAACTGAGTACGAACTTGAATTGTCCAGTTTGTATGGCCTATGGATTTCGGATGAATCCCAAAACTTGTGCAACATCATAATAAGGTGGGAGGAGTCATTCAGTGAGTTTTGAGTGAAATCCAAGCGTTAGAACGATGCAATACGCCAACCATTCCATTTAAGGCACAAACTGAGTACGAACTTGAATTGTCCAATTTGTATGGCCTATGGATTTCGGATCGAGCCCAAAACTTGTGCAACATCATAATAAGGTGGGAGGAGTCATTCAGTGAGTTTTGAGTGAAATCCAAGCGTTAGAACGATGCAATACGCCAACCATTCCATTTAAGGCACAAACTGAGTACGAACTTGAATTGTCCAATTTGTATGGCCTATGGATTTCGGATTCGAGCCCAAAACTTGTGCAACATCATTATGAGGTGGGAGGAGTCATTCGGTGAGTTTTGAGTGAAATCCAAGCGCTAGAACTATGCAATACACCAACCACTCCATTTAAGGCACAAACTGAGTACGAACTTGAATTGTCCAATTTCTTACACCTTTGGATTTCGATTCGAGCCCAAAACTTGTGGAACATCATAATAAGGTGGGAGGAGTCATTCGGTGAGTTTTGAGTGAAATCCAAGCGCTAGAACTATGCAATACGCCAACCACTCCATTTAAAGCACAAACTGAGTACGAACTTGAATTGTCCAATTTATTACACCTACGGATTATGGAACGAGCCCAAAACTTGTGGAACATCATAATAAGGTGGGAGGAGTCATTCGGTGAGTTTTGAGTGAAATCCAAGCGCTAGAACTATGCAATACACCAACCACTCCATTTAAGGCACAAACTGAGTACGAACTTGAATTGTCCAGTTTGTATGGCCTATGGATTTCGGATCGAGCCCAAAACTTGTGCAACATCATAATAAGGTGGGAGGAGTCATTCGGTTTGTTTTGAGGGAAATCCAAGCGTTAGAACGATGCAATACGCCAACCACTCCATTTAAGGCACAAACTGAGTACGAACTTGAATTGTCCAATTTGTATGGCCTATGGATTTCGGATTCGAGCCCAAAACTTGTTCAACATCATAATAAGGTGGGAGGAGTCATTCAGTGAGTTTTGAGTGAAATCCAAGCGTTAGAACGATGCAATACGCCAACCATTCCATTTAAGGCACAAACTGAAGTACGAACTTGAATTGTCCAATTTGTATGGCCTATGGATTTCGGATTCGAGCCCAAAACTTGTGCAACATCATAATAAGGTGGGAGGAGTCATTCGGTTTGTTTTGAGGGAAATCCAAGCGTTAGAACGATGCAATACGCCAACCACTCCATTTAAGGCACAAACTGAGTACGAACTTGAATTGTCCAATTTGTATGGCCTATGGATTTCGGATCGAGCCCAAAATTTGTTCAACATCATAATAAGGTGGGAGGAGTCATTCAGTGAGTTTTGAGTGAAATCCAAGCGTTAGAACGATGCAATACGCCAACCATTCCATTTAAGGCACAAACTGAGTACGAACTTGAATTGTCCAATTTGTATGGCCTATGCCCAAAACTTGTGCAACATCATAATAAGGTGGGAGGAGTCATTCAGTGAGTTTTGAGTGAAATCCAAGCGTTAGAACGATGCAATACGCCAACCATTCCATTTAAGGCACAAACTGAGTACGAACTTGAATTGTCCAATTTGTATGGCCTATGGATTTCGGATTCGAGCCCAAAACTTGTGCAACATCATTATGAGGTGGGAGGAGTCATTCGGTGAGTTTTGAGTGAAATCCAAGCGCTAGAACTATGCAATACACCAACCACTCCATTTAAGGCACAAACTGAGTACGAACTTGAATTGTCCAATTTCTTACACCTTTGGATTTCGATTCGAGCCCAAAACTTGTGGAACATCATAATAAGGTGGGAGGAGTCATTCGGTGAGTTTTGAGTGAAATCCAAGCGCTAGAACTATGCAATACGCCAACCACTCCATTTAAAGCACAAACTGAGTACGAACTTGAATTGTCCAATTTATTACACCTACGGATTATGGAACGAGCCCAAAACTTGTGGAACATCATAATAAGGTGGGAGGAGTCATTCGGTGAGTTTTGAGTGAAATCCAAGCGCTAGAACTATGCAATACACCAACCACTCCATTTAAGGCACAAACTGAGTACGAACTTGAATTGTCCAGTTTGTATGGCCTATGGATTTCGGATCGAGCCCAAAACTTGTGCAACATCATAATAAGGTGGGAGGAGTCATTCGGTTTGTTTTGAGGGAAATCCAAGCGTTAGAACGATGCAATACGCCAACCACTCCATTTAAGGCACAAACTGAGTACGAACTTGAATTGTCCAATTTGTATGGCCTATGGATTTCGGATCGAGCCCAAAACTTGTTCAACATCATAATAAGGTGGGAGGAGTCATTCAGTGAGTTTTGAGTGAAATCCAAGCGTTAGAACGATGCAATACGCCAACCATTCCATTTAAGGCACAAACTGAGTACGAACTTGAATTGTCCAATTTGTATGGCCTATGGATTTCGATTCGAGCCCAAAACTTGTGCAACATCATAATAAGGTGGGAGGAGTCATTCGGTTTGTTTTGAGGGAAATCCAAGCGTTAGAACGATGCAATACGCCAACCACTCCATTTAAGGCACAAACTGAGTACGAACTTGAATTGTCCAATTTGTATGGCCTATGGATTTCGGATTCGAGCCCAAAATTTGTTCAACATCATAATAAGGTGGGAGGAGTCATTCAGTGAGTTTTGAGTGAAATCCAAGCGTTAGAACGATGCAATACGCCAACCATTCCATTTAAGGCACAAACTGAGTACGAACTTGAATTGTCCATTTTGTGTGGCCGATGGATTTCGGATCGAGCCCAAAAGTTGTGCAACATCATAATAAGGTGGGAGGAATCATTCGGTGAGTTTTGAGTGAAATCCAAGCGCCAGAACTATGCAATACACCAACCACTCCATTTAAGGCACAAACTGAGTACGAACTTGAATTGTCCAATTTGTATGGCCTATGGATTTCGATTCGAGCCCAAAACTTGTTCAACATCATAATAAGGTGGGAGGAGTCATTCGGTGAGTTTTGAGTGAAATCCAAGTGCTAGAAATATGCAATACACCAACCACTCCATTTAAGGCACAAACTGAGTACGAACTTGAATTGTCGAATTTGTATGGCCTATGGATTTCGGATCGAGCCCAAAACTTGTGCAACATCATAATAAGGTGGGAGGAGTCATTCAGTGAGTTTTGAGTGAAATCCAAGCGTTAGAACGATGCAATACGCCAACCATTCCATTTAAGGCACAAACTGAGTACGAACTTGAATTGTCCAATTTGTATGGCCTATGGATTTCGGATTCGAGCCCAAAACTTGTGCAACATCATTATGAGGTGGGAGGAGTCATTCGGTGAGTTTTGAGTGAAATCCAAGCGCTAAAACTATGCAATACACCAACCACTCCATTTAAGGCACAACTGAGTACGAACTTGAATTGTCCAATTTCTTACACCTTTGGATTTCGGATTCAGCCCAAAACTTGTGGAACATCATAATAAGGTGGGAGGAGTCATTCGGTGAGTTTTGAGTGAAATCCAAGCGCTAGAACTATGCAATACGCCAACCACTCCATTTAAAGCACAAACTGAGTACGAACTTGAATTGTCCAATTTCTTACACCTACGGATTTTGGAACGAGCCCAAAACTTGTGGAACATCATAATAAGGTGGGAGGAGTCATTCGGTGAGTTTTGAGTGAAATCCAAGCGCTAGAACTATGCAATACACCAACCACTCCATTTAAGGCACAAACTGAGTACGAACTTGAATTGTCCAGTTTGTATGGCCTATGGATTTAGGATCGAGCCCAAAACTTGTGCAACATCATAATAAGGTGGGAGGAGTCATTCGGTTTGTTTTGAGGGAAATCCAAGCGTTAGAACGATGCAATACGCCAACCACTCCATTTAAGGCACAAACTGAGTACGAACTTGAATTGTCCAATTTGTATGGCCTATGGATTTCGATTCGAGCCCAAAACTTGTTCAACATCATAATAAGGTGGGAGGAGTCATTCAGTGAGTTTTGAGTGAAATCCAAGCGTTAGAACGATGCAATACGCCAACCATTCCATTTAAGGCACAAACTGAAGTACGAACTTGAATTGTCCAATTTGTATGGCCTATGGATTTCGGATTCGAGCCCAAAACTTGTGCAACATCATAATAAGGTGGGAGGAGTCATTCGGTTTGTTTTGAGGGAAATTCAAGCGTTAGAACGATGCAATACGCCAACCACTCCATTTAAGGCACAAACTGAGTACGAACTTGAATTGTCCAATTTGTATGGCCTATGGATTTCGGATTCGAGCCCAAAACTTGTTCAACATCATAATAAGGTGGGAGGAGTCATTCAGTGAGTTTTGAGTGAAATCCAAGCGTTAGAACGATGCAATACGCCAACCATTCCATTTAAGGCACAAACTGAGTACGAACTTGAATTGTCCATTTTGTGTGGCCGATGGATTTCGGATTCGAGCCCAAAAGTTGTGCAACATCATAATAAGGTGGGAGGAATCATTCGGTGAGTTTTGAGTGAAATCCTAGTGCTAGAACTATGCAATACACCAACCACTCCATTTAAGGCACAAACTGAGTACGAACTTGAATTGTCCAATTTCTTACACCTATGGATTTTGGAACGAGCCCAAAACTTGTGGAACATCATAATAAGGTGGGAGGAGTCATTCGGTGAGTTTTGAGTGAAATCCAAGCGCTAGAACTATGCAATACACCAACCACTACATTTAAGGCACAAACTGAGTACGAACTTGAATTGTCCAGTTTGTATGGCCTATGGATTTCGGATCGAGCCCAAAAGTTGTGCAACATCATAATAAGGTGGGAGGAATCATTCGGTGAGTTTTGAGTGAAATCCAAGTGCTAGAACTATGCAATACACCAACCACTCCATTTAAGACACAAACTGAGTACGAACTTGAATTGTCCAATTTGTATGGCCTATGGATATCGGATCGAGCCCAAAACTTGTGCAACGTCATAATAAGGTGGGAGGAGTCATTCGGTGAGTTTTGAGTGAAATCCAAGCGCTAGAACTATGCAATACACCAACCACTCCATTTAAGGCACAAACTGAGTACGAACTTGAATTGTCCAATTTCTTACACCTTTGGATTTCGGTTAGCCCAAAACTTGTGGAACATCATAATAAGGTGGGAGGAGTCATTCGGTGAGTTTTGAGTGAAATCCAAGCGCTAGAACTATGCAATACGCCAACCACTCCATTTAAAGCACAAACTGAGTACGAACTTGAATTGTCCAATTTCTTACACTTATGGATTTCTGATCGACCCCAAAACTTGTGGAACATAATAATAAGGTGGGAGGAGTCATTCGGTTAGTTTTCAGTGAAATCCAAGCGCTAGAACTGTGCAATACACCAACCACTCCATTTAAGGCACAAACTGAGTACGAACTTGAATTGTCCAATTTCTTACACCTATGGATTTTGGAACGAGCCCAAAACTTGTGGAACATCATAATAAGGTGGGAGGAGTCATTCGGTGAGTTTTGAGTGAAATCTAAGCGCTAGAACTATGCAATACACCAACCACTCCATTTAAGGCACAAACTGAGTACGAACTTGAATTGTCCAATTTCTTACATCTATGGATTTCGGATTCGAGCCCAAAACTTGTGCAACATCATAATAAGGTGGGAGGAGTCATTCGGTGAGTTTTGAGTGAAATCCAAGCGCTAGAACTATGCAATACACCAACCAGCCCATTTAAAGCACAAACTGAGTACGAACTTGAATTGTCCATGTTGTATGGCCTATGGATTTCGGATTCGAGCCCAAAACTTGTGGAACATCATAATAAGGTGGGAGGAGTCATTCGGTGAGTTTTGAGTGAAATCCAAGTGCTAGAACTATGCAATACACCAACCACTCCATTTAAGGCACAAACTGAGTACGAACTTGAATTGTCCAATTTCTTACACCTATGGATTTTGGAACGAGCCCAAAACTTGTGGAACATCATAATAAGGTGGGAGGAGTCTGTTGCGTAGATTCAGCTGCACCAAAATGCGTTCAACTGCATCCTCAACTTGTGATACTCGCAAGTGCACGAACCGTTCGTAGTATAGCATATGTAAGTGCGAGGTCGATTCCACAGGGATTGGTGATTGAATGATCCAACTCAGTTTTCCTACAAAACATAAATGAAAACAAAAGAAACAAAACAAGAAGAAAGAATGCACATTACAAGAAAAATAAATTACAACTAAGAAAACATTAAGTGAACTAGAAGAACTTTGAGGAAGAAAGGAAGTGTTTGGGAAAAGTGTTTGAGGACATGGAGGCTTTTTGGAGAAGAAAGTAGAAGTAGAGAATTGTTTGAGAAAGTGTTTGGAGAATTTGATGAAGAAAGTGTTTGGAAACTTGGAGGATTTTGGAAGAGAAGGTTTGAGAACATTGGGAATTTGGAAGAGAGGAGAGATGTGTTTGAGAAAGAGAAGGGAGGAGTGTTTGGGAAGTGTTTGAGAATATGGAAACTTTTGGAGAAGAAAGGAAAGTGGTGTTTGAGAACTTTGTGGATTTTGGAAGAGCATGTGTTTGAGAGCTTTGAGAAGGGAGAAGAAAGTGTTTGGAAAGTGTTTGAGAATTTGATGAAGGAATGGGAGAAGTGTTTGGGAACTTTGAGAATCTTGGAAGAGAAAGTGTTTGGAGAATTTGATGAAGAAAGTGTTTGGAAACTTGGAGGATTTTGGAAGAGAAGGTTTGAGAACATTGGGAATTTGGAAGAGAGGAGAGATGTGTTTGAGAAAGAGAAGGGAGGAGTGTTTGGGAAGTGTTTGAGAATATGGAAACTTTTGGAGAAGAAAGGAAAGTGGTGTTTGAGAACTTTGTGGATTTTGGAAGAGCATGTGTTTGAGAGCTTTGAGAAGGGAGAAGAAAGTGTTTGGAAAGTGTTTGAGAATTTGATGAAGGAATGGGAGAAGTGTTTGGGAACTTTGAGAATCTTGGAAGAGAAAGTGTTTGGAGAACATGGGGAATTTGGAAGGGAAGAGACATGTGTTTGAGGAATTGGAGCATGTTTGGAAGAGAATGTGTTTAAGAAGTGTTTGGAGAACATGTAGACTTTTGAAGAGAATAGAGAAATTTGGAGAAGGGAGGAGAAAGTGTTTGAGAACTAGTACAAAGAACATTTAGTGGAATGATCTTATTACAATAATTGAGAACTACAAAGAAACTAAGAGAATTTGAGGGAGAAAAGGGAAGGGAGCTCTAGAGAAGTGTTTGAGAGCTCCCCCCTTGGGGTGTTATTACAAGCTTAGAGAACTTCCCTATTTATAGGCCTAGAGGTAGTGAAAATCTGAATTCAATATGGCTAATGCATACAACACTTGAATTATAAAATCTGAAATGGTTGATGCACTAGTATTAGAAAATCTTCAATGGTTGATGCACTTGTATTAGAAAATCTTCAATGGTTGATGCACTTCCCCACTAAATCCCACCAGCAGCCCTAGCTCATCTTCATGTCACCATGACCAAGCTTCCAACCAGAAATGATAGCTCATGCCTAGCTCACCATGACCAAGCATCCAACCAGCACATGCTGAGGTCAGCATGACCAGCAACTTCAAGGGCTTACAACTTGGGCTTCTCTTAATCAAATTAGGACTTTAAGCACTTGAAATTGAAGTTCAGAATGTCTTCTTTCCAGCCATATGTTATTTGGGCCAATCCAAGGTCGGAGGAAGAAGTTAAGGCCGAAACAAATTGCTAACTCATTTTTCGCGCTGATAAGATCCATCCTGAGCATGGTTCTGTGTTTGCTAGGTAACGGACTCCAGATTTATCCAATTGGACTGAATTTCGGATATGTTATAGTAAACACCCATTGGAACAACTTTCATGAAGAATGTGGCCTCATTAGAGCTATGTAGGTTGCTGAAACAAAGTTTTCAATATGACCTACGGAACTGGACTGGCAGGGGGCTGTAGCCATAATGAATTTGTCTTTTAGTTCTTCATCAATTCATCCAAATTAGGCCTTAACATGCTTGAATTGCACGAATTATGCTCTCCAAAGCCATCATTATTACCTAAAGCTCAATTAACTGAAAGATAAACACAAAAAGGATTAAAAGCACAAGTTTAACTCAAAAACATAACCAAATCATAAGCTAGAAGGGTAAGAAATAATATACAATTATGAACCGATCAAATACCCCCAAACCTGGATTTTGCTAGTCCTCGAGCAAAACAAAAAGGAAAACACAGATAAAAAAAACAAAATAAGAAGTTAACTAGACCACTTTCGTAGGTAACTCGATTGCATTTAGCATATGCAACAAGCCTTTAAACCTCTAGGCATCCCTAGTAGGAGGAGTTGTGTCTCCTGAGGGTTTTAACAGAATACAATACCCACAAACGTTTTTCTAACTCTACAAAACAAAGTGGTTAGAAAACTTAAAAGATTGTTAGTCTTTAAGCAAAACCAAAACCAAAAATAAAAACAAACATAATTACATTAACAAAAACAAAAACGAAAACAAAACACAAAAAAAACAAATACAAAAATAAAAAGAACTCAAAATAATCTTTCCGAACATTTTCTGAAGAGAAATGACTCATGCACATGACTTAAACGTTTTTAACAATAAAAACTCAATTTTAGACATTATTTACAAAGCGGCAAAGTTCAAAACATAATATGCTCAAAGTGTAGTAGTGTGATAGCCAAATGCAACAAATTTCCCAATCTTAGTTTTCACACAATTTCGAAAATCATACAAAGCACAAGTTCAACTTCAAATCTCACCAAAGTTGTCCTCTCACAAATGAATCACTCAGAAGAAGGCTATAATGCAACACTCAGTTATAAACATGAGATTAGAGTTAAACCATAAAGGACTTAACTCGAAATAGAAAGATGACGAACTTGCATTAATATGATCTCAAGAAGGATGCCAAACACTTAAAAGTATGAAATTGGATGCAATTCAACCACATGACATTTAAGATCAATTTAGGTCTTTAACATAGGTTGTAATGGGGCCAAGGGTGTAAGGTGAGTAAGAAATGAAAGGTATGGATAATACAAAGTCCAAGGAACTCGCAATGTAAGAGCATAAAACAATTGTTTACAAGACTTCGAATCATCACGATTAGATTTTTTTTCTTTTACATGATCAAAACTCCTTATACCTTCATTTACATTGATTCATACTCCTTTCCTTTATTTGAACAAACACCAACATATTTTGAAGGCCCAAAAAATGAAACCCAAAAATGAAATTTCAATCAACCACCACTTAACTTTTCTCTTTTCTTTCACCAATTGTGTGATTTTTTTTTTCGAAATGTAACACCCGTTCCCAAACTTAGTATGAAAAACACATCCCAATTAAAGCTCATGAGTTCCTTAGAAAGGTAAATATTTGTTTTTCGGGCTAAGGCGAGGAAATAAAATTGGTAAATGAAAGAAAAGGTTTACATGTAGGCTCAAAATGGTTAACAATGGAAAATCATGCTTAAGCATGCATAAGGTTAGCTTGAAAGGCACAAACGATCCAAAGAAGGCCTTAATATCATTTCTTTAAATGTCATGAAATCAAATTGCACAAGAATGAATGAATTTTAAGTGTTCAACCAAATCAATGAATAATGAGATCAAACAACAACTTAGATGACAAGAAAATAAGAGTATGTATAACACTCATGAATTGAAGTACAAGGCTCAAAAGCTCACTTTATATGGTTGGTTATATAAGTCTAATTTATGCTTCATACAATTCTTTAGATCATGCAAATTCTTTAATTGGAAAATTATGAAACAAATGGCAAGTGTAAAGAATGTTTCAAACATATCATGCTAGAACAGTGCCAATTTAAAATTTTTATTTTTATTTATTAAAGAAAAAAAAAACACTAAAATAAAATGAAATCCAATTTTTATTTAAGTCATGCAAACATTTATCACTATCTCATCAAATGTGTTTCAGAAAGTGACTCAAAAACAAAACAAGACTCAAAATAGAAGAAAAACAAGCAATTTTTATTATTATTTTATTTTTTTTTAATTAAGAAAAAAAATTATACATGCTAAACTCCAATAACATGAAAACCAAAACACATGAATTTTTTTTTTAAAAAAAAAAATTATACATGCTAAACTCCAATACCCCCAAACCTAGAAATGAACATTGTCCTCAATGTTTAAAAATTAGCCACAAACAATGTCATAACAAGAAATGAAAGGTATTAAAGCAAATAAAAATTAAAACACACAAAAATAAAATAAAACAATTACAAAATAAAAATTACAAAACAATCAAACAAATATAAAATATAATAATATATTAAAAAAAAACGAAACAGTAAAACACTCAAAACAGTAAGCCCTAAACAGACAGTCTTACGCAAACTTAAACCCAAACAATTGAAAGCCCAAAGCCCACAATGAAATTAACCCAACAACGGTAAAACCCGACCCAACATGAAATCTGAAGCCCACACATGTTTTAATTTTAATTATATATATTTTTTATTTAAAATCAAACGTGAATTGGATTCTGAAACATGGGTCCTAATTGTGTCTCGGTTCAGTGTAAGGGACCAACAGACAGGGCGAGACACGTGTCGACAAATTGAAGCACCGCAGATTTCACAAGCTGAAATTACGGGCTCATGGAAAGGCGCGAAGACTTTTACTGAACGCGTCCGTTCAGAAAAGACATGTCGAGATAAATGAGTTGGGTGTGGTTGGAAAGTGAGAAGGTTGTGGGACTCGAGGAACGCTTGGGGATTCAGAAAATGCTTAGACGCTGCAATGGTTAGGGTTTGTCAAAGACTATCTATAAGAAGGAAAAAAGAAGGGGAAAAAACAAAAACACAAACTCAGAAACCCAAAAGAGAAAAGAAGAAAAAAAAAAAACTGAGAAATCAAATGGCTTCTTCCTACCCCTTTTCCTTGGATCTCAACCTAGCTCCACCGACTCAAACACGAGGCCAAGCAGTAGCACCAGTATGGATGCCCTACTTTGCTTCCGCACGGGGGCCTGTGACTGTCAATGACTCATACTCCTGGACAACGATGTTGCCATTGGAGTTGGCAGAAATTTGGTGACTCCTAAAGATATACGTGTGTTCGGGACAAGGGATGACAATCGGGTCATGAGTGATGCCCTGGCACTGAGCATGAGAGTCCAGCATGTGTCGCAAGTTTGGTTCATCGCCTACTTGCGAAGTCCCATGAGGTAGAGGTGCTGAAAGGTCAGTGAGCGGCGGAGCACAGTATGGTTGAAGAGTGTCAAAGTGCTATAAAAAGCTTGAAAAGGGAGCGGGCCAGGATAGTGGAGGTGAATCGACACCAGCTAGACGTATTGCGGGACGAGAATAAAAACCTATCAAAGATGGTAGAGTTGTACTCTCGCGACATGCGGAAACAACTGGAGGACCTAGACCGACCGGGTAAATGCAAGAAACCAGATCGCGAGAAAAGTTATACTGAAGCTAAGATTGCGATCTTTGGGAGCTCAAGTGATGAGCCCCAAGAGGCTGTGCGTGAAGCCCCGGAAGAGGACAGCCAGAAGGGCCAAACTAAAAGCTCCTATGGTCGAGACACCGAGCGCCAAGAAGAAATGATTTCTGTTTTTATTTATTTAATTTTAAAGTGTATGTGCGTTTTTTTTTTTTAAATTTGGGAAATAAAAAACGTTAAGCTATCTCAAAGAGACGAATGACCCTAAATTTAAAGAACGACGATCAAACAAAAACATGAAAACCCAAACATGCATTTTTATTTTTAGTTAAGTAAACACACAAGTAACTGCTTTTTCTTTTAAGAGAAAAACTTAAGGATGACCAGTTAAGGGCCTCAGAAAACACAGCCAGGGGATCCGGGAAGGTTGGAGGGGTCACAATGGTCCCTCTTAAAACCCAAACTTCTTAGACACCGAAGGTGCCGCCTAAAGAACTCCTAGACACTGTATAGACTGCGGTTGCTTCCTGGAGTTACCAAAAATTTAACTCCTTCAAAGAATATCCTATGAGTTTTAAATTATACTACCTAATTAAATAAAAACAAAATAAAAATAAAAACTGAAATAAACACACAATTCAAACAAGAATTTAAAAGAAGAGTTGGGATTCTTGCACCAGGTGTCCAAGACGCATCTTTAATTTTGTCTCTTCTTCAACTTAAATTCTTGAGAAACCTGACAAACAAGAAGAAAACAATTGAAAAAAAACAAAATAAATAAAATAACAATTGAAAAAGCAAAAACACAAACATAAGAAAACAGGGAGGCAAAAGTAAGTTAAAGTGTCGACATGCTCCCTTTTAAAAAAAACGTGCTCGCAATTTGCGGAAGAAATGAAGGGATCCGAGAGAAAAGAGCATAGGATAGCACCCTCGAGATCCGAAGTTCTTTCGGCTCCCTCGTCTGTATAAGTCTATTTAAACTCATCTCGGTGAAGTAGAAGAGCACCTCGCATTTCTTCCTCCAAATTAGAAGGAAAACATCAAAAAATCCAGAAACAAAACAATGGCATCTTCATGCACTCACCTTGATGATCTCAACCTTGAATTGACCCTTGCGCCACCGAATGCGCGGATAAGGGCTCCTACAAACCATGTCTTCCCAAACTCCACATATCATCATGGTACAGCCTCAAACTCCTGAAGCAATACCGAACTTTTCTGAGGCGGTGTCGAACAGAGAGCAGTGCTGCTAGGAGGCATGGTTGGCAGCAAGCTCACACCGACGGATCATCTGCATGTGGCACAGAGGTCTGACAAGGCAGCGGTGGAGGAGTCCAACAATTTAACTGTGCTCCACGCGGTCTCGGCTACCAACTTGGGCATGCGTTTCCTGGCGAGAACACGGGAGTGTGCCGCGCTAAGCGAGGAAGTAGCTTCCTTGAAGGCTATGGTGGCGGACTCCAGAAGCGGCTTTCCTGGGCCAATCAGCACGTGGAAGCACCTGGAGAGAAAAATGATGACCATGTGGAGCTGCTGAGATTCTGCAAGTAAGAGAAAATAGAGGCATGCCATGAAGATGAAGATGAAAATGTAGAAGTTGTTTTTATTTTTAATTTACTTGAATGTTTTTGTTTTTGTTTTTTTTTTGTTTTACTTTTCTTTTTCTTTGTTTGTAATGCTTGAAATGAAATAAAAATGTGTTTTTAACACTCAGAAATAAACTAACTAACCACACCACGTAAATAAATACATAAACTAACGTAACAAAAACAAAAAAGTTCCAAATTGATTTTTTTTAATTTATTAATATTTACAACTAACAAAAAAAACAAAAACAAGAAGTTCCAAATTGCAATTTACAAGGAAAAATAAAAACTCAAATTTCAAATTTATTTTATTTTTTTTTAAAATTTTTTTTATTTTATTTTTTTTAATTTATAAAAAAAAAAAAAAAAACAAACAAATATACAAGCAACTCATGGATGACCAGTTAAGGGCCTCAAAAACACAGCCAGGGGATCCGGGAAGGTTGGAGGGGTCACAAAGGTCCCACTTAAAACCCAAACTTCTTAGACACCGAAGGTGTCGCCTAAAGAACTCCTAGACATCTATTGACCGAGACGCTCAGCTGGAGTTACCACGAGTCAGCTCATATAAAAAAATCTTTTTAATTTTTTTTTAAAAATAAAAGAAATAGAAAATTAAAATTGCTGAAATAATAACAAAACAACTAAAGAGAAAGGATTGGAATACTCCCCCTTGAAGCGATTAGGTCGAGCGTGATGCATTTGGAGGTCGCGACTTCTCCCACTACTCCACACTCCCCATTCTTATGATTGAAGTTGCCATCTCTCTCCATTTTTATTAAGCTGACATTACTTGCTAAAACGAACACAGAAAACTTGAAACAGAATTAAAGGATTAGAAAATAAAAACTAAAATGGAAAGGAAAATCAACACAAGTCCAATTTCATGCTTCAAAGTAACAAGCAACAAAGTAATCAAACTAGCTTATGAAGTTCGTTCTTTCTCAAATATGATTATCCATATGGTGTGTGGTTTTAATCAAGTATTCAGAAAAAGCATTTAGCTATGGTGTTTAGTCTAAACACAAATTCCGAACCCATTAAGAACAAGAAGAACAATAAAGAACCAAGTAGAATTTAAACATGGTGTTTGTCTTCAATATCTACCCATTCATTCACTAATCAGTCCAAGAGTCATATGGTGTTTATGTAAACTTGAACAAGATATTTAATTAAGAGCAAGTGAATGAAACCATAAACTAGAAATAATCAACATGCTACTTGAACCTTTTTGTTTTTGGGTGTTGTGTAAGCTGGGACTCAAACCCAGTTCTCTTGCTTGTCAGGCAATTGTCCTTGTCCGTTGGACTACAAACACAACTTGTCAATTAACGTCATTAACTTTAAAACATGAAACTGTCCAGTTATGAAAAAGATAAAAATAAATAAAAAGTAGGAAAACCAAATAGAATCAAACAATGTTACCGATCCCCGGCAACGGCGCCAAAACTTGTTGCGTAGATTCAGCTGCACCAAAATGCGTTCAACTGCATCCTCAACTTGTGATACTCGCAAGTGCACGAACCGTTCGTAGTATAGCATATGTAAGTGCGAGGTCGATTCCACAGGGATTGGTGATTGAATGATCCAACTCAGTTTTCCTACAAAACATAAATGAAAACAAAAGAAACAAAACAAGAAGAAAGAATGCACATTACAAGAAAAATAAATTACAACTAAGAAAACATTAAGTGAACTAGAAGAACTTTGAGGAAGAAAGGAAGTGTTTGGGAAAAGTGTTTGAGGACATGGAGGCTTTTTGGAGAAGAAAGTAGAAGTAGAGAATTGTTTGAGAAAGTGTTTGGAGAATTTGATGAAGAAAGTGTTTGGAAACTTGGAGGATTTTGGAAGAGAAGGTTTGAGAACATTGGGAATTTGGAAGAGAGGAGAGATGTGTTTGAGAAAGAGAAGGGAGGAGTGTTTGGGAAGTGTTTGAGAATATGGAAACTTTTGGAGAAGAAAGGAAAGTGGTGTTTGAGAACTTTGTGGATTTTGGAAGAGCATGTGTTTGAGAGCTTTGAGAAGGGAGAAGAAAGTGTTTGGAAAGTGTTTGAGAATTTGATGAAGGAATGGGAGAAGTGTTTGGGAACTTTGAGAATCTTGGAAGAGAAAGTGTTTGGAGAATTTGATGAAGAAAGTGTTTGGAAACTTGGAGGATTTTGGAAGAGAAGGTTTGAGAACATTGGGAATTTGGAAGAGAGGAGAGATGTGTTTGAGAAAGAGAAGGGAGGAGTGTTTGGGAAGTGTTTGAGAATATGGAAACTTTTGGAGAAGAAAGGAAAGTGGTGTTTGAGAACTTTGTGGATTTTGGAAGAGCATGTGTTTGAGAGCTTTGAGAAGGGAGAAGAAAGTGTTTGGAAAGTGTTTGAGAATTTGATGAAGGAATGGGAGAAGTGTTTGGGAACTTTGAGAATCTTGGAAGAGAAAGTGTTTGGAGAACATGGGGAATTTGGAAGGGAAGAGACATGTGTTTGAGGAATTGGAGCATGTTTGGAAGAGAATGTGTTTAAGAAGTGTTTGGAGAACATGTAGACTTTTGAAGAGAATAGAGAAATTTGGAGAAGGGAGGAGAAAGTGTTTGAGAACTAGTACAAAGAACATTTAGTGGAATGATCTTATTACAATAATTGAGAACTACAAAGAAACTAAGAGAATTTGAGGGAGAAAAGGGAAGGGAGCTCTAGAGAAGTGTTTGAGAGCTCCCCCCCTTGGGGTGTTATTACAAGCTTAGAGAACTTCCCTATTTATAGGCCTAGAGGTAGTGAAAATCTGAATTCAATATGGCTAATGCATACAACACTTGAATTATAAAATCTGAAATGGTTGATGCACTAGTATTAGAAAATCTTCAATGGTTGATGCACTTGTATTAGAAAATCTTCAATGGTTGATGCACTTCCCCACTAAATCCCACCAGCAGCCCTAGCTCATCTTCATGTCACCATGACCAAGCTTCCAACCAGAAATGATAGCTCATGCCTAGCTCACCATGACCAAGCATCCAACCAGTACATGCTGAGGTCAGCATGACCAGCAACTTCAAGGGCTTACAACTTGGGCTTCTCTTAATCAAATTAGGACTTTAAGCACTTGAAATTGAAGTTCAGAATGTCTTCTTTCCAGCCATATGTTATTTGGGCCAATCCAAGGTCGGAGGAAGAAGTTAAGGCCGAAACAAATTGCTAACTCATTTTCCGCGCTGATAAGATCCATCCTGAGCATGGTTCTGTGTTTGCTAGGTAACGGACTCCAGATTTATCCAATTGGACTGAATTTCGGATATGTTATAGTAAACACCCATTGGAACAACTTTCATGAAGAATGTGGCCTCATTAGAGCTATGTAGGTTGCTGAAACAAAGCTTTCAATATGACCTACGGAACTGGACTGGCAGGGGGCTGTAGCCATAATGAATTTGTCTTTTAGTTCTTCATCAATTCATCCAAATTAGGCCTTAACATGCTTGAATTGCACGAATTATGCTCTCCAAAGCCATCATTATTACCTAAAGCTCAATTAACTGAAAGATAAACACAAAAAGGATTAAAAGCACAAGTTTAACTCAAAAACATAACCAAATCATAAGCTAGAAGGGTAAGAAATAATATACAATTATGAACCGATCAGAGTCATTCGGTGAGTTTTGAGTGAAATCCAAGCGCTAGAACTATGCAATACGCCAACCACTCCATTTAAAGCACAAACTGAGTACGAACTTGAATTGTCCAATTTCTTACACCTATGGATTTTGGATCGACCCCAAAACTTGTGGAACATCATAATAAGGTGGGAGGAGTCATTCGGTGAGTTTTCAGTGAAATCCAAGCGCTGGAACTATGCAATACACCAACCACTCCATTTAAGGCACAAACTGAGTACGAACTTGAATTGTCCAATTTCTTACACCTACGGATTTTGGAACGAGCCCAAAACTTGTGGAACATCATAATAAGGTGGGAGGAGTAATTCGGTGAGTTTTGAGTGAAATCCAAGCGCTAGAACTATGCAATACACCAACCACTCCATTTAAGGCACAAACTGAGTACGAACTTGAATTGTCCAGTTTGTATGGCCTATGGATTTCGATTCAATCCCAAAACTTGTGCAACATCATAATAAGGTGGGAGGAGTCATTCGGTGAGTTTTGAGTGAAATCCAAGCGCTAGAACTATGCAATACACCAACCACTCCATTTAAGGCACAAACTGAGTACGAACTTGAATTGTCCATTTTGTATGGCCTATGGATTTCCGATTCGAGCCCAAAAGTTGTGCAACATCATAATAAGGTGGGAGGAATCATTCGGTGAGTTTTGAGTGAAATCCAAGTCCTAGAACTATGCAATACACCAACCACTCCATTTAAGGCACAAACTGAGTACGAACTTGAATTGTCCATTTTGTGTGGCCGATGGATTTCGGATCGAGCCCAAAAGTTGTGCAACATCATAATAAGGTGGGAGGACTCATTCGGTGAGTTTTGAGTGAAATCCAAGTGCTAGAACTATGCAATACACCAACCACTCCATTTAAGGCACAAACTGAGTACGAACTTGAATTGTCCAATTTCTTACACCTATGGATTTTGGAACGAGCCCAAAACTTGGGGAACATCATAATAAGGTGGGAGGAGTCATTTTGTGAGTTTTGAGTGAAATCCAAGTGCTAGAACTATGCAATACACCAACCACTCCATTTAAGGCACAAACTGAGTACGAACTTGAATTGTCCAATTTGTATGGCCTATGGATTTCGAATCGAGCCCAAAACTTGTGCAACGTCATAATAAGGTGGGAGGAGTCATTCGGTGAATTTTGAGTGAAATCCCAGCGCTAGAACTATGCAATACACCAACCACTCCATTTAAGGCACAAACTGAGTACGAACTTGAATTGTCCATTTTGTATGGCCTATGGATTTCGGATTCGAGCCCAAAAGTTGTGCAACATCATAATAAGGTGGGAGGAATCATTCGGTGAGTTTTGAGTGAAATCCAAGTGCTAGAACTATGCAATACACCAACCACTCCATTTAAGGCACAAACTGAGTACGAACTTGAATTGTCCAGTTTGTATGGCCTATGGATTTCGGATCGAATCCCAAAACTTGTGCAACATCATAATAAGGTGGGAGGAGTCATTCGGTGAGTTTTGAGTGAAATCCAAGCGCTAGAACTATGCAATACACCAACCACTCCATTTAAGGCACAAACTGAGTACGAACTTGAATTGTCCAATTTGTATGGCCTATGGATTTCGGATTCGAGCCCAAAACTTGTGCAACGTCATAATAAGGTGGGAGGAGTCATTCGGTGAATTTTGAGTGAAATCCCAGCGCTAGAACTATGCAATACACCAACCACTCCATTTAAGGCACAAACTGAGTACGAACTTGAATTGTCCATTTTGTATGGCCTATGGATTTCGGATTCAGCCCAAAAGTTGTGCAACATCACAATAAGGTGGGAGGAATCATTCGGTGAGTTTTGAGTGAAATCCAAGTGCTAGAACTTTGCAATACACCAACCACTCCATTTAAGGCACAAACCGAGTACGAAATTGAATTGTCCAATTTGTATGGCCTATGGATTTCGAATCGAGCCCAAAACTTGTGCAACATCATAATAAGGTGGGAGGAGTCATTCGGTTTGTTTTGAGTGAAATCCAAGCGTTAGAACGATGCAATACGCCAACCACTCCATTTAAGGCACAAACTGAGTACGAACTTGATTTGTCCAATTTCTTACACCTATGGATTTCGGATCGACCCCAAAACTTGTGGAACATCATAATAAGGTGGGAGGAGTCATTCGGTGAGTTTTCAGTGAAATCCAAGCGCTAGAACTATGCAATACACCAACCACTCCATTTAAGGCACAAACTGAGTACGAACTTGAATTGTCCAATTTCTTACACCTACGGATTTTGGAACGAGCCCAAAACTTGTGGAACATCATAATAAGGTGGGAGGAGTAATTCGGTGAGTTTTGAGTGAAATCCAAGCGCTAGAACTATGCAATACACCAACCACTCCATTTAAGGCACAAACTGAGTACGAACTTGAATTGTCCAGTTTGTATGGCCTATGGATTTCGATGAATCCCAAAACTTGTGCAACATCATAATAAGGTGGGAGGAGTCATTCGGTGAGTTTTGAGTGAAATCCAAGCGCTAGAACTATGCAATACACCAACCACTCCATTTAAGGCACAAACTGAGTACGAACTTGAATTGTCCATTTTGTATGGCCTATGGATTTCGGATCGAGCCCAAAAGTTGTGCAACATCATAATAAGGTGGGAGGAATCGTTCGGTGAGTTTTGAGTGAAATCCAAGTCCTAGAACTATGCAATACACCAACCACTCCATTTAAGGCACAAACTGAGTACGAACTTGAATTGTCCATTTTGTGTGGCCGATGGATTTCGGATTCGAGCCCAAAAGTTGTGCAACATCATAATAAGGTGGGAGGACTCATTCGGTGAGTTTTGAGTGAAATCCAAGTGCTAGAACTATGCAATACACCAACCACTCCATTTAAGGCACAAACTTGGGGAACATCATAATAAGGTGGGAGGAGTCATTCGGTGAGTTTTGAGTGAAATCCAAGCGCTAGAACTATGCAATACACCAACCACTCCATTTAAGGCACAAACTGAGTACGAACTTGAATTGTCCAGTTTGTATGGCCTATGGATTTCGGATTCGAGCCCAAAAGTTGTGCAACATCATAATAAGGTGGGAGGAATCATTCGGTGAGTTTTGAGTGAAATCCAAGTGCTAGAACTATGCAATACACCAACCACTCCATTTAAGGCACAAACTGAGTACGAACTTGAATTGTCCAATTTGTATGGCCTATGGATTTCGGATCCAGCCCAAAACTTGTGCAACGTCATAATAAGGTGGGAGGAGTCATTCGGTGAGTTTTGAGTGAAATCCAAGCGCTAGAACTATGCAATACACCAACCACTCCATTTAAGGCACAAACTGAGTACGAACTAGAATTGTCCATTTTGTATGGCCTATGGATTTCGAATCGAGCCCAAAAGTTGTGCAACATCATAATAAGGTGGGAGGAATCATTCGGTGAGTTTTGAGTGAAATCCAAGTGCTAGAACTATGCAATACACCAACCACTCCATTTAAGGCACAAACCGAGTACGAACTTGAATTGTCCAATTTGTATGGCCTATGGATTTCGGATCGAGCCCAAAACTTGTGCAACATCATAATAAGGTGGGAGGAGTCATTCGGTTTGTTTTGAGTGAAATCCAAGCGTTAGAATCGATGCAATACGCCAACCACTCCATTTAAGGCACAAACTGAGTACGAACTTGAATTGTCCAATTTCTTACACCTATGGATTTCGGATTCGAGCCCAAAACTTGTGCAACATCATAATAAGGTGGGACGAGTCATTCGGTGAGTTTTGAGTGAAATCCAAGCGCTAGAACTACGCAATACACCAACCACTACATTTAAGGCACAAACTGAGTACGAACTTGAATTGTCCAATTTCTTACACCTATGGATTTTGGAACGAGCCCAAAACTTGTGGAACATCATAATAAGGTGGGAGGAGTCATTCGGTGAGTTTTGAGTGAAATCCAAGCGCTAGAACTATGCAATACGCCAACCACTCCATTTAAAGCACAAACTGAGTACGAACTTGAATTGTCCAATTTCTTACACCTATGGATTTCGGATCGACCCCAAAACTTGTGGAACATCATAATAAGGTGGGAGGAGTCATTCGGTGAGTTTTCAGTGAAATCCAAGCGCTAGAACTATGCAATACACCAACCACTCCATTTAAGGCACAAACTGAGTACGAACTTGAATTGTCCAATTTCTTACACCTACGGATTTTGGAACGAGCCCAAAACTTGTGGAACATCATAATAAGGTGGGAGGAGTCATTCGGTGAGTTTTGAGTGAAGTCCAAGCGCTAGAACTATGCAATACACCAACCACTCCATTTAAGGCACAAACTGAGTACGAACTTGAATTGTCCAGTTTGTATGGCCTATGGATTTCGGATCGCAATCCCAAAACTTGTGCAACATCATAATAAGGTGGGACGAGTCATTCGGTGAGTTTTGAGTGAAATCCAAGCGCTAGAACTACGCAATACACCAACCACTCCATTTAAGGCACAAACTGAGTACGAACTTGAATTGTCCAATTTCTTACACCTATGGATTTTGGAACGAGCCCAAAACTTGTGGAACATCATAATAAGGTGGGAGGAGTCATTCGGTGAGTTTTGAGTGAAATCCAAGCGCTAGAACTATGCAATACGCCAACCACTCCATTTAAAGCACAAACTGAGTACGAACTTGAATTGTCCAATTTCTTACACCTATGGATTTCGGATCGAACCCCAAAACTTGTGGAACATCATAATAAGGTGGGAGGAGTCATTCGGTGAGTTTTCAGTGACATCCAAGCGCTAGAACTATGCAATACACCAACCACTCCATCGAAGGCACAAACTGAGTACGAACTTGAATTGTCCAATTTCTTACACCTACGGATTTTGGAACGAGCCCAAAACTTGTGGAACATCATAATAAGGTGGGAGGAGTCATTCGGTGAGTTTTGAGTGAAGTCCAAGCGCTAGAACTATGCAATACACCAACCACTCCATTTAAGGCACAAACTGAGTACGAACTTGAATTGTCCAGTTTGTATGGCCTATGGATTTCGGATGGATCCCAAAACTTGTGCAACATCATAATAAGGTGGGACGAGTCATTCGGTGAGTTTTGAGTGAAATCCAAGCGCTAGAACTACGCAATACACCAACCACTCCATTTAAGGCACAAACTGAGTACGAACTTGAATTGTCCAATTTCTTACACCTATGGATTTTGGAACGAGCCCAAAACTTGTGGAACATCATAATAAGGTGGGAGGAGTCATTCGGTGAGTTTTGAGTGAAGTCCAAGCGCTAGAACTATGCAATACACCAACCACTCCATTTAAGGCACAAACTGAGTACGAACTTGAATTGTCCATTTTGTATGGCCTATGGATTTCGGATTCAGCCCAAAAGTTGTGCAACATCATAATAAGGTGGGAGGAATCATTCGGTGAGTTTTGAGTGAAATCCAAGTCCTAGAACTATGCAATACACCAACCACTCCATTTAAGGCACAAACTGAGTACGAACTTGAATTGTCCATTTTGTGTGGCCGATGGATTTCGGATCGAGCCCAAAAGTTGTGCAACATCATAATAAGGTGGGAGGAATCATTCGGTGAGTTTTGAGTGAAATCCAAGTGCTAGAACTATGCAATACACCAACCACTCCATTTAAGGCACAAACTGAGTACGAACTTGAATTGTCCAATTTCTTACACCTATGGATTTTGGAACGAGCCCAAAACTTGTGGAACATCATAATAAGGTGGGAGGAGTCATTCGGTGAGTTTTGAGTGAAATCCAAGCGCTAGAACTATGCAATACACTGATCGGTTCATAATTGTATATTATTTCTTACCCTTCTAGCTTATGATTTGGTTATGTTTTTGAGTTAAACTTGTGCTTTTAATCCTTTTTGTGTTTATCTTTCAGTTAATTGAGCTTTAGGTAACAATGATGGCTTTGGAGAGCATAATTCATGCAATTCAAGCATGTTAAGGCCTAATTTGGATGAATTGATGAAGAGCTTAAAAAGACAAATTCATTATGGCTACAGCCCCTTGCCAGTCCAGTTCCGTAGGTCATATTGCAAGCTTTGTTTCAGCAACCTACATAGCTCGAATGAGGCCACATTCTTCATAAAAGTCAGCCTCATTGGATAAATCTGGAGTCCGTTAGCTAGCAAACACTGAACCATACTCAGGATGGATCTTATCAGCGCGGAAAATGAGTTAGCAATTTGTTTCGGCCTTAACTTCTTCCTCCGACCTTGGATTGGCCCAAATAACATATGGCTGGAAAGAAGACATTCTGAACTTCAGTTTAGAGTGCTTAAAGTCCTAATTTGATTAAGAGAAGCCCAAGTTGTAAGCCCTTGAAGTTGCTGGTCATGCTGACCTCAGCATGTGCTGGTTGGATGCTTGGTCATGGTGAGCTAGGCATGAGCTATCATTTCTGGTTGGAAGCTTGGTCATGGTGACATGAAGATGAGCTAGGGCTGCTGGTGGGATTTAGTGGGGGAAGTGCATCAACCATTGAAGATTTTCTAATACAAGTGCATCAACCATTGAAGATTTTCTAATACAAGTGCATCAACCATTTCAGATTTTATAATTCAAGTGTTGTATGCATTAGTCTTATTGAATTCAGATTTTCACTTCCCCTAGGCCTATAAATAGGGAAGTTCTCTAAGCTTGTAATAACACCCCAAGGGGGGGAGCTCTCAAGCACTTCTTTAGAGCTCCCTTCCATTCTCTCCCTCAAATTCTCTTAGTTTCCCTTTGTAGTTCTCAATTGTTGTAACAAGATTCTAGTACTATAAATCTCAAGCATTTTTCATTTCTCTTCTTCAATAAATTCTCCAAACACTTCTCTATTCTCTTTCAAAGTTCTCCATGCTCTAAAACATTTCCCAAACACAATTCCCATTCCCTTCCAAATTCTCAAAGTCCTCAAACACTCTCTTCCAAGATTCTCAAAGTTCCCAAACACTTCTCCCATTCCTTCATCAAATTCTCAAACACTTTCCAAACACTTTCTTCTCCCTTCTCAAAGCTCTCAAACACATGCTCTTCCAAAATCCACAAAGTTCCCAAACACCACTTTCCTTACTCTTCCAAATTCTCCAAATCACTCAAACACTTTCTCCTCCCTTCTCCAAATTTCCCAAACACATTTCCCTTCTCTTCCAAACGTCTTCATGTCTCAAACACTTCACAAACACCTTTCTCTCATTTCCCTAAGTTCTCAAATTCTCCAAGTTCACAAAATCCTCAAGCTTCCCAAACACCTTCCTTTCCCTTCCAAAATCCTCAAGCTTCCCAAACACCTTCCTCCAAATTCTCAAGCTCTCAAACACTTTCCTTCCTTCCTCAAATTCTCTACTTAATGTTTTCTTAGTTGTAATTCATTTTTCTTGTAATGTACATTCTTTCTTCTTGTTTTGTTTCTTTTGTTTTCATTATTGTTTTGTGTAGGAAAATTGAATTGGATCATTCAATCACCAATCCCTGTGGAATCGACCTCGCACTTACATACGCTAAACTACCAACGGTTCGTGCACTTGCGAGTATCACAAGTTGAGGATGCAATTGAACCCATTTTGGTGCAGCTGAATCTACGCAACAAGTTTTTGGCGCCGTTGCCGGGGATCGGTAACATTGTTTGATTCTATTTGGTTTTCCTACTTTTTATTTTTATTTTTTGTATATAACTGGACAGTTTCATGTTTTAAAGTTAATGATGTTAATTGACAAGTTGTGTTTGTAGTCCAACTGACAAGGACAATTGCCTGACAAGCAAGAGAACTGGGTTTGAGTCCCAGCTTACACAACACCCAAAAACAAAAAGGTTCAAGTAGCATGTTGATTATTTCTAGTTTATGGTTTCATTCACTTGCTCTTAATTAAATATCTTGTTCAAGTTTACATAAACACCATATGACTCTTGGACTGATTAGTGAATGAATGGGTAGATATTGAAGACAAACACCATGTTTAAATTCTACTTGGTTCTCTATTGTTCTTCTTGTTCTTAATGGGTTCAGAATTTGTGTTTAGACTAAACACCATAGCTAAATGCTTTTTCTGAATACTTGATTAAAACCACACACCATATGGATAATCATATTTGAGAAAGAACGAACTTCATAAGCTAGTTTGATTACTTTGCTGCTTATTACTTTGAAGCATGAAATTAGAAGTGTGTTGATTTTCCTTTCCATTTTAGTTTTTATTTCCTAATCCTTTAATTATGTTTCAAGTTTTCTGTGTTTGTTTTAAGCAAGTAATGTCAGCTTAATAAAAATGGAGAGAGATGGTAACCTCAATCATAAGAATGGGGAGTGTGGAGTAGTGGGAGAAGTCGCGACCTCCAAATGCATCACGCTAGACCTAATCGCTTCAAGGGGGAGTATTCCAATCCTTTCTCTTTAGTTGTTTTGTTATTTCAGTAATTTTAATTTTCTATTTCTTTTATTTAAAAAAAATTAAAAAGATTTTTTATATGAGCTGACTCGTGGTAACTCCAGTGAGCGTCTCCGTCAAATCAGTGTCTAGGAGTTCTTTAGGCGACACCTTCGGTGTCTAAGAAGTTTGGGTTTTAAGTGGGACCTTTGTGACCCCTCCAACCTTCCCGGATCCCCTGGCTGTGTTTTTTTGAGACCCTTAACTGGTCATCCATGAGTTGCTTGTATATTTGTTTATTTTTTAAAAAAAAAAATTTTAAAATAAAATAAAATAAAATTTTGAAATTTGAGTTTTTATTTTTCCTTGTAAATTGCAATTTGGAACTTCTTTGTTTTTCTTTCTTTGTGTGGTCAGTTAGTTGTAAATAATAATAAAAAAAAATAAAAAATAAAAAATCAATTTGGAACTTCTTTGTTTTCTTTGTTTTGTTTTGTTAAGTTAGTTTATGTATTTATTTACGTGGTGTGGTTAGTTAGTTTATTTCTGAGTGTTAAAAACACATTTTTATTTCATTCAAACACTGCAAACAAAAAAAAAAAAAAGTTAAAAAGTTAAAAAACAAAAAAAAAACATTCAAATAAATTAAAAATAAAAACAACATCTTCATCATCTTCATCTTCATCTTCGTGGCATGCCTCTATTCTCTCTTACTTGCAGAATCTGCAGCAGCTCCACATGGTCCTCATTCTTTCTCTGCGATGCTTCCACGTGCTGATTGGCACAGGACAGCCGCTTCTGGAGTCCGCCACCATAGCCTTCAAGGAAGCGACTTCCTCGCTCAGCGCGGCACACTCCCGTGTCCTCGCCAGCAATCGCATGCCCAAGTTGGTAGCCGAGACCGCGTGGAGCACCGTTAAATTGTGGGACTCTTCCACTACTGCCTTGTCAGATCTCTTTGCCACATGCAGGATGATCTGTCGATGTGAGCTTGCTGCCAATCATGCCTTCCAGGAGCGCTGCTCTCGTTCGGCACCGCCTCAGAAAAGTTCGGTATTACCTCAGCAAAGTTTGAGGCCGTACCGTGATGATATGTGGAGTTTGGGAAGAAATGGTTTGGACGAGCCCTTATCTGCGCATTCGGTGGCGCAAGGGATAATTCAAGGTTAAGATCATCAAGGTGAGTGCATGAGGATGCCATTGTTTTGTTTTTGAATTTTTTGATGTTTTTCTTTGAGTTTGCAGGAAGAAATGCTGGGTATCATCCGCTTGAAGAGGTGTGGTTTAAATAGACATATGCTGATGAGGGTGCCAACACCATTTCGGATTTTCCCGGGCATGTCTGAACCTAATTGCTTCAAGGGGGAGCACCTTTACTTTACTTTTCTTTTTTTATTTTCTCCGTGTTTTTCTGGTGTTTAATATTTTTGCCCGTTACTTTCATTTTCTAGAGCTTTGTGTTTTTGCTTTTCCCTTTCGGCTATCATCTTTAGTTTATTTTAGTTAGGGAACTGTGCTTTTTTTTCCGTTTGTCGTCTTTGTTTGATTTAAGTTTGGGGAAGTGTGTTTTCCTTTTTCTTTTTATTTTATTTTATTTTTCTTTATTCATTGTTTTTCCTTTTAATTTAAAATTAACTTGTTTTTTTTTGTTTGACAGGTTTCTTAAGAATTTGGTTGGAAGAAGAGACAAAATTAAAGATGCGTCTTGGACACCTGGTGCAAGAATCCCAACTCTTCTTTTAAATTCTTGTTTGAATTGTGTGTTTATTTTAGTTTTTTTAAATTTTGTTTTTATTATGTAGTATAATTTAAAACTCATAGGATATTCTTTGAAGGAGCTAAACTTTTGGTAACTCCAGTGAGCAACCGCAGTCTATACAGTGTCTAGGAGTTCTTTAGGCGGCACCTTCGGTGTCTAAGAAGTTTGGGTTTTAAGAGGGACCATTGTGACCCCTCCAACCTTCCCGGAATCCCCTGGCTGTGTTTTCTGAGGCCCTTAACTGGTCATCCTTAAGTTTTTCTCTTAAAAGAAGAAGCAGTTACTTGTGTGTTTACTTAACTAAAAATAAAAATGCATGTTTGGGTTTTCATGTTTTTTGTTTGATCGTCGTTCTTAAAATTTAGGGTCAATTGTCTCTTTGAAATAACATAACGTTTTTATTTCCCAATTAAAATTTTAAAAAAAAAAAAAAACACATACATTTTAAAATTAAATAAATAAAAACTGAAATCATTTCTTCTTGGCGCTCGGTGTCTCAACCATAGGAGCTTTTAGTTTGGCCCTCTGGCTGTCCTCTTCCGGGGCTTCACGCACAGCCTCTTGGGGCTCATCACTTGAGCTCCCAAAGATCGCAATCTTAGCTTCAGTATAACTTTTCTCGCGATCTGGTTTCTTGCGTTTACCCGGTCGGTCTAGGTCCTCCAGCTGTTTTCGCATGTCGCGAGAGTACAACTCTACCATCTTTGATAGGTTTTTATTCTCGTCCCGCAATACGTCTAGCTGGTGTCGATTCACCTCCACTATCCTTGACCGCTCCCTTTTCAAGCTTTTTATAGCACTTTGACACTCTTCAACCATACCTGTGCTCCGCCGCTAACTGACCTTTCAACACCTCTACCTCATGGGACTTCGCAAGTAGGCGATGAACCAAACTTGCGACACATGCTGGACTCTGCATGCTCAGTGCCAGGGCATCACTCATGACCCGATTGTCGTCCCTTGTTCCGAACACACGTATATCTTTAGGAGTCACCAAATTTCTGCCAACTCCAATGGCAACATCGTTGTCCAGGAGAATTGAGTCATTGACAGTCACAGGCCCCGTGCGGAGGCAAAGTAGGGCATCCATACCTGGTGCTACTCCTGCTTCACCTCGTGTTTGAGTCGGTGGAGCTAGGTTAAGATCCAACGAAAAGGGGTAGGAAGAAGCCATAGATTTCTCACTCAGTTTATCTTGCTTCTTTTCTCTTTTGTGTTTCTGAGTTTGTGTTTTTTGTTTTTTCCCCCTTCTTTTTCCTTCTTATAGAGTCTTTCACAAAACCCTAGCCAGTGCAGCGTAGCATTTTCTGAATCTCCAGCATTCCTCAAGTCCCACAACCTTCTCGCTTTCCAACCACACCCAACTCACTTATCACGACGTGACCTTTCTGAACGGACGCGTTCAGGAAAGTCGTCACGACTTTCCATGGCCCGTAATTTTCGCTTGTGGATCTGCGGCGCCTCTATGCGTCGACACGTGGCTCCTGCTTCTGCCCGTGACTATCCATGAGACGACATCAGGGACCACATTCCCTCTTTTTAAAAATTCTGCATTGCGCTCATAATTCACGTTTTATCTTTTTAAGAAAAAATTAAATTTAAACATGTGGGTTTCAGATTTCATTCTTGGGTCGGGTTTCACCTTAGTTTGGGTTTCAAAGTGGGTTAACTTTCTTTTGGGTTGAGCTTTAAATCGTTTGGGTTTCAGTTTGTGTAAGACTATCTGTTAGGGCTTACTGTTTTGAGTGTTTTACTGTTTCGTTTTTATTTTTTTTATTTTATATTTGTTTGATTATTTTGTAATTGTTTTATTTTATTTTTGTGTGTTTTAATTTTTATTTGCTTTAATACCTTTCATTTCTTATTATGACATTGTTTGTGGCTAATTTTTAAACATTGAGGACAATGTTCATTTCTAGGTTTGGGGGTATTGGAGTTTAGCATGTATTATTTTTTTTTCTTAATTAAAAAAAAAAAAATTGCTTGTTTTTCTTCTATTTGAGTCCTGTTTTGTTTTTGAGTCACTTTCCGAACAACATTTGATGAGATTGTGATAAATGTTTGCATGACTTAAATGAAAATTGGTTTTCATTTTATTTTATTAAATGTAAAATTTTAAATTTAAAAAAAAAATTATTAAAAATTAAAAATTGGCATTGTTCTATCATGATATGCTTGAAACCTTCTTTACACTTGCCATTTGTTTCATAATTTTCCAATTAAAGGATTTGCATAATCTAAAGAATTGTATGAAGCATAAATTAGACTTATATAACCAACCATATAAAGTGAGCTTTTGAGCCTTGTCCTTCAATTCATGAGTGTTATACATGTACTCTTATTTTTTTTGTCATCAAAGTTGTTGTTTGATCTCATTATTCATTGATTTGGTTGAACACTTAAAAGTCATTCATTCTTGTGCAATTTGACTTCATGACATTTAAAGAAATGATATTAAGGCCTTCTTTGGATCGTTTGTGCCTTTCAAGCTAACCTTATGCATGCTTAAGCATGATTTTCCATTGTTAACCATTTTGAGCCTACATGTAAACCTTTTCTTTCATTTACCAATTTTATTTCCTCGCCTTAGCCTGAAAAACAAATATTTACCTTTCTAAGGAACTCATGAGCTTTAATTTGGATGTGTTTTTCATGCTAAGTTTGGGAAGAGGTGTTACATTTCTGAAAAAAAAAAAAGAAAAAAAAAATCACACAATTGGTGAAAGAAAAGAGAAAAGTTAAGTGGTGGTTGATTGAAAATTCATTTTTGGGCCTTCAAAATAAATTGGTGTTTGTTCAATTTAAGGGAAGGAGTATGAACCATTGTAAATGAAGGTATAAGGAGTTTTGATCTTGTAAAAGAAAAAAATCTAATTGTGATGATTCGAAGTCTTGTAAACCTTTGTTTTATGCTCTTATATTTTGAGTTCCTTGGACTTTGTATTATCCATACCTTTCATTTCTTACTCACCTTACACCCTTGGCCCCATTACAACCTATACTAAAGACCTAAATTGATCTTAAATGTCATGTAGTTGAATTGCATCCATTTTCTACTTTTAAGTGTTTGGCATCCTTCTTGAGATCATATTAATGCAAGTTCTTCATCTTTCTATTGCGAGTTAAGTCCCTTATGGTTTAACTCTATTCTCATGTTTATAACTGAGTGATGCATTATAGCCCTCTTCTGAGTGATTCATTTGTGAGAGGACAACTTTGGTGAGATTTGAAGTTAAACTTATGCTTTGTATGATTTTTGAAATTGTGTGAAAACTAAGATTGGGGAATTTGTTGTATTTGGCTATCACACTACTACACTTTGAGCATATTGTGTTTAGAACTTTGCCGCTTTGTAAATAATGTCTAAAAATTGAGCTTTTATTGTTAAAACGTTTAAGTCATGTGCATGAGTCATTTTTCTTCAGAAAATGTTCGGAAAAATTGTTTTGAGTTCGTTTTATTTTTGTAATTGTTTTCTTTATTTTTGTTTTTTCTTTATTTTTGTTAATGTATTTGCGTTTATGTTTGTTTTTGTTTTTGGTTTTGCTTAAGGACTAACAAATCTAATAAGTTTTCTAACCATTTTGTTTTGTAGAGTTAGAAAAACGTTTGTGGGTATCGTAATCTGTTAAACCCTCAGGAGACACAACTCCTCCTACTAGGGATGCCTAGAGGTTTAAAGGCTTGTTGCATATGCTAAATGCAATCGAGTTACCTACGAAAGTGGTCTAGTTAACTTCTTGTTTTGATTTTTTTATCTATGTTTTCCTTTTTGTTTTGCTCGAGGACTAGCAAAATCTAGGTCTGGGGGTATTTGATCGGTTCATAATTGTATATTATTTCTTACCCTTCTAGCTTATGATTTGGTTATGTTTTTGAGTTAAACTTGTGCTTTTAATCCTTTTTGTGTTTATCTTTCAGTTAATTGAGCTTTAGGTAACAATGATGGCTTTGGAGAGCATAATTCATGCAATTCAAGCATGTTAAGGCCTAATTTGGATGAATTGATGAAGAGCTTAAAAAGACAAATTCATTATGGCTACAGCCCCTTGCCAGTCCAGTTCCGTAGGTCATATTGCAAGCTTTGTTTCAGCAACCTACATAGCTCGAATGAGGCCACATTCTTCATAAAAGTTGTTCCAATGGGTGTGTACTACAACATATCCAAAAGTCAGCCTCATTGGATAAATCTGGAGTCCGTTAGCTAGCAAACACTGAACCATACTCAGGATGGATCTTATCAGCGCGGAAAATGAGTTAGCAATTTGTTTCGGCCTTAACTTCTTCCTCCGACCTTGGATTGGCCCAAATAACATATGGCTGGAAAGAAGACATTCTGAACTTCAGTTTAGAGTGCTTAAAGTCCTAATTTGATTAAGAGAAGTCCAAGTTGTAAGCCCTTGAAGTTGCTGGTCATGCTGACCTCAGCATGTGCTGGTTGGATGCTTGGTCATGGTGAGCTAGGCATGAGCTATCATTTCTGGTTGGAAGCTTGGTCATGGTGACATGAAGATGAGCTAGGGCTGCTGGTGGGATTTAGTGGGGGAAGTGCATCAACCATTGAAGATTTTCTAATACAAGTGCATCAACCATTTCAGATTTTATAATTCAAGTGTTGTATGCATTAGTCTTATTGAATTCAGATTTTCACTTCCCCTAGGCCTATAAATAGGGAAGTTCTCTAAGCTTGTAATAACACCCCAAGGGGGGGAGCTCTCAAGCACTTCTTTAGAGCTCCCTTCCATTCTCTCCCTCAAATTCTCTTAGTTTCCCTTTGTAGTTCTCAATTGTTGTAACAAGATTCTAGTACTATAAATCTCAAGCATTTTTCATTTCTCTTCTTCAATAAATTCTCCAAACACTTCTCTATTCTCTTTCAAAGTTCTCCATGCTCTAAAACATTTCCCAAACACAATTCCCATTCCCTTCCAAATTCTCAAAGTCCTCAAACACTCTCTTCCAAGATTCTCAAAGTTCCCAAACACTTCTCCCATTCCTTCATCAAATTCTCAAACACTTTCCAAACACTTTCTTCTCCCTTCTCAAAGCTCTCAAACACATGCTCTTCCAAAATCCACAAAGTTCCCAAACACCACTTTCCTTACTCTTCCAAATTCTCCAAATCACTCAAACACTTTCTCCTCCCTTCTCCAAATTTCCCAAACACATTTCCCTTCTCTTCCAAACGTCTTCATGTCTCAAACACTTCACAAACACCTTTCTCTCATTTCCCTAAGTTCTCAAATTCTCCAAGTTCACAAAATCCTCAAGCTTCCCAAACACCTTCCTTTCCCTTCCAAAATCCTCAAGCTTCCCAAACACCTTCCTCCAAATTCTCAAGCTCTCAAACACTTTCCTTCCTTCCTCAAATTCTCTACTTAATGTTTTCTTAGTTGTAATTCATTTTTCTTGTAATGTACATTCTTTCTTCTTGTTTTGTTTCTTTTGTTTTCATTATTGTTTTGTGTAGGAAAATTGAATTGGATCATTCAATCACCAATCCCTGTGGAATCGACCTCGCACTTACATACGCTAAACTACCAACGGTTCGTGCACTTGCGAGTATCACAAGTTGAGGATGCAATTGAACCCATTTTGGTGCAGCTGAATCTACGCAACATACACCAACCACTCCATTTAAGGCACAAACTGAGTACGAACTTGAATTGTCCAGTTTGTATGGCCTATGGATTTCGAATCGAGCCCAAAAGTTGTGCAACATCATAATAAGGTGGGAGGAATCATTCGGTGAGTTTTGAGTGAAATCCAAGTGCTAGAACTATGCAATACACCAACCACTCCATTTAAGGCACAAACTGAGTACGAACTTGAATTGTCCAATTTGTATGGCCTATGGATTTCGGATCGAGCCCAAAACTTGTGCAACGTCATAATAAGGTGGGAGGAGTCATTCGGTGAGTTTTGAGTGAAATCCAAGCGCTAGAACTATGCAATACACCAACCACTCCATTTAAGGCACAAACTGAGTACGAACTTGAATTGTCCATTTTGTATGGCCTATGGATTTCGGATTCGAGCCCAAAAGTTGTGCAACATCATAATAAGGTGGGAGGAATCATTCGCGAGTTTTGAGTGAAATCCAAGTGCTAGAACTATGCAATACACCAACCACTCCATTTAAGGCACAAACCGAGTACGAACTTGAATTGTCCAATTTGTATGGCCTATGGATTTCGATTCGAGCCCAAACCTTGTGCAACATCATAATAAGGTGGGAGGAGTCATTCGGTTTGTTTTGAGTGAAATCCAAGCGTTAGAACGATGCAATACGCCAACCACTCCATTTAAGGCACAAACTGAGTACGAACTTGAATTGTCCAATTTCTTACACCTATGGATTTCGATTATCGAGCCCAAAACTTGTGCAACATCATAATAAGGTGGGACGAGTCATTCGGTGAGTTTTGAGTGAAGTCCAAGCGCTAGAACTACGCAATACACCAACCACTCCATTTAAGGCACAAACTGAGTACGAACTTGAATTGTCCAATTTCTTACACCTATGGATTTTGGAACGAGCCCAAAACTTGTGGAACATCATAATAAGGTGGGAGGAGTCATTCGGTGAGTTTTGAGTGAAATCCAAGCGCTAGAACTATGCAATACGCCAACCACTCCATTTAAAGCACAAACTGAGTACGAACTTGAATTGTCCAATTTCTTACAGCTATGGATTTCGGATCGACCCCAAAACTTGTGGAACATCATAATAAGGTGGGAGGAGTCATTCGGTGAGTTTTCAGTGAAATCCAAGCGCTAGAACTATGCAATACACCAACCACTCCATTTAAGGCACAAACTGAGTACGAACTTGAATTGTCCAATTTCTTACACCTACGGATTTTGGAACGAGCCCAAAACTTGTGGAACATCATAATAAGGTGGGAGGAGTCATTCGGTGAGTTTTGAGTGAAGTCCAAGCGCTAGAACTATGCAATACACCAACCACTCCATTTAAGGCACAAACTGAGTACGAACTTGAATTGTCCAGTTTGTATGGCCTATGGATTTCGGATCGAATCCCAAAACTTGTGCAACATCATAATAAGGTGGGAGGAGTCATTCGGTGAGTTTTGAGTGAAATCCAAGCGCTAGAACTATGCAATACGCCAACCACTCTATTTAAAGCACAAACTGAGTACGAACTTGAATTGTCCAATTTCTTACACCTATGGATTTCGGATCGAACCCCAAAACTTGTGGAACATCATAATAAGGTGGGAGGAGTCATTCGGTGAGTTTTCAGTGACATCCAAGCGCTAGAACTATGCAATACACCAACCACTCCATCGAAGGCACAAACTGAGTACGAACTTGAATTGTCCAATTTCTTACACCTACGGATTTTGGAACGAGCCCAAAACTTGTGGAACATCATAATAAGGTGGGAGGAGTCATTCGGTGAGTTTTGAGTGAAATCCAAGCGCTAGAACTATGCAATACACCAACCACTCCATTTAAGGCACAAACTGAGTACGAACTTGAATTGTCCAGTTTGTATGGCCTATGGATTTCGGATCGAATCCCAAAACTTGTGCAACATCATAATAAGGTGGGAGGAGTCATTCGGTGAGTTTTGAGTGAAATCCAAGCGCTAGAACTATGCAATACACCAACCACTTCATTTAAGGCACAAACTGAGTACGAACTTGAATTGTCCAGTTTGTATGGCCTATGGATTTCGATTCGAATCCCAAAACTTGTGCAACATCATAATAAGGTGGGAGGAGTCATTCGGTGAGTTTTGAGTGAAATCCAAGCGCTAGAACTATGCAATACACCAACCACTCCATTTAAGGCACAAACTGAGTACGAACTTGAATTGTCCATTTTGTATGGCCTATGGATTTCGGATTCGAGCCCAAAAGTTGTGCAACATCATAATAAGGTGGGAGGAATCATTCGGTGAGTTTTGAGTGAAATCCAAGTGCTAGAACTATGCAATACACCAACCACTCCATTTAAGGCACAAACTGAGTACGAACTTGAATTGTCCAATTTCTTACACCTATGGATTTTGGAACGAGCCCAAAACTTGTGGAACATCATAATAAGGTGGGAGGAGTCATTCGGTGAGTTTTGAGTGAAATCCAAGCGCTAGAACTATGCAATACACCAACCACTCCATTTAAGGCACAAACTGAGTACGAACTTGAATTGTCCAGTTTGTATGGCCTATGGATTTCGGATCGAGCCCAAAAGTTGTGCAACATCATAATAAGGTGGGAGGAATCATTCGGTGAGTTTTGAGTGAAATCCAAGTGCTAGAACTATGCAATACACCAACCACTCCATTTAAGGCACAAACTGAGTACGAACTTGAATTGTCCAATTTGTATGGCCTATGGATTTCGGATTCGAGCCCAAAACTTGTGCAACGTCATAATAAGGTGGGAGGAGTCATTCGGTGAGTTTTGAGTGAAATCCAAGCGCTAGAACTATGCAATACACCAACCACTCCATTTAAGGCACAAACTGAGTACGAACTTGAATTGTCCATTTTGTATGGCCTATGGATTTCGGATTCGAGCCCAAAAGTTGTGCAACATCATAATAAGGTGGGAGGAATCATTCGGCGAGTTTTGAGTGAAATCCAAGTGCTAGAACTATGCAATACACCAACCACTCCATTTAAGGCACAAACCGAGTACGAACTTGAATTGTCCAATTTGTATGGCCTATGGATTTCGATTCGAGCCCAAACCTTGTGCAACATCATAATAAGGTGGGAGGAGTCATTCGGTTTGTTTTGAGTGAAATCCAAGCGTTAGAATCGATGCAATACGCCAACCACTCCATTTAAGGCACAAACTGAGTACGAACTTGAATTGTCCAATTTCTTACACCTATGGATTTCGGATTCGAGCCCAAAACTTGTGCAACATCATAATAAGGTGGGACGAGTCATTCGGTGAGTTTTGAGTGAAGTCCAAGCGCTAGAACTACGCAATACACCAACCACTCCATTTAAGGCACAAACTGAGTACGAACTTGAATTGTCCAATTTCTTACACCTATGGATTTTGGAACGAGCCCAAAACTTGTGGAACATCATAATAAGGTGGGAGGAGTCATTCGGTGAGTTTTGAGTGAAATCCAAGCGCTAGAACTATGCAATACACCAACCACTCCATTTAAGGCACAAACTGAGTACGAACTTGAATTGTCCAGTTTGTATGGCCTATGGATTTCGATATCGAGCCCAAAAGTTGTGCAACATCATAATAAGGTGGGAGGAATCATTCGGTGAGTTTTGAGTGAAATCCAAGTGCTAGAACTATGCAATACACCAACCACTCCATTTAAGGCACAAACTGAGTACGAACTTGAATTGTCCAATTTGTATGGCCTATGGATTTCGAATTCGAGCCCAAAACTTGTGCAACGTCATAATAAGGTGGGAGGAGTCATTCGGTGAGTTTTGAGTGAAATCCAAGCGCTAGAACTATGCAATACACCAACCACTCCATTTAAGGCACAAACTGAGTACGAACTTGAATTGTCCATTTTGTATGGCCTATGGATTTCGTATTCGAGCCCAAAAGTTGTGCAACATCATAATAAGGTGGGAGGAATCATTCGGTGAGTTTTGAGTGAAATCCAAGTGCTAGAACTATGCAATACACCAACCACTCCATTTAAGGCACAAACTGAGTACGAACTTGAATTGTCCAATTTGTATGGCCTATGGATTTCGATTCGAGCCCAAAACTTGTGCAACGTCATAATAAGGTGGGAGGAGTCATTCGGTGAGTTTTGAGTGAAATCCAAGCGCTAGAACTATGCAATACACCAACCACTCCATTTAAGGCACAAACTGAGTACGAACTTGAATTGTCCATTTTGTATGGCCTATGGATTTCGGATCGAGCCCAAAAGTTGTGCAAAATCATAATAAGGTGGGAGGAATCATTCGGCGAGTTTTGAGTGAAATCCAAGTGCTAGAACTATGCAATACACCAACCACTCCATTTAAGGCACAAACCGAGTACGAACTTGAATTGTCCAATTTGTATGGCCTATGGATTTCGGATCGAGCCCAAACCTTGTGCAACATCATAATAAGGTGGGAGGAGTCATTCGGTTTGTTTTGAGTGAAATCCAAGCGTTAGAACGATGCAATACGCCAACCACTCCATTTAAGGCACAAACTGAGTACGAACTTGAATTGTCCAATTTCTTACACCTATGGATTTCGGATTCGAGCCCAAAACTTGTGCAACATCATAATAAGGTGGGACGAGTCATTCGGTGAGTTTTGAGTGAAGTCCAAGCGCTAGAACTACGCAATACACCAACCACTCCATTTAAGGCACAAACTGAGTACGAACTTGAATTGTCCAATTTCTTACACCTATGGATTTTGGAACGAGCCCAAAACTTGTGGAACATCATAATAAGGTGGGAGGAGTCATTCGGTGAGTTTTGAGTGAAATCCAAGCGCTAGAACTATGCAATACACCAACCACTCCATTTAAGGCACAAACTGAGTACGAACTTGAATTGTCCAGTTTGTATGGCCTATGGATTTCGGATCGAGCCCAAAAGTTGTGCAACATCATAATAAGGTGGGAGGAATCATTCGGTGAGTTTTGAGTGAAATCCAAGTGCTAGAACTATGCAATACACCAACCACTCCATTTAAGGCACAAACTGAGTACGAACTTGAATTGTCCAATTTGTATGGCCTATGGATTTCGATTCGAGCCCAAAACTTGTGCAACGTCATAATAAGGTGGGAGGAGTCATTCGGTGAGTTTTGAGTGAAATCCAAGCGCTAGAACTATGCAATACACCAACCACTCCATTTAAGGCACAAACTGAGTACGAACTTGAATTGTCCATTTTGTATGGCCTATGGATTTCGTATTCGAGCCCAAAAGTTGTGCAACATCATAATAAGGTGGGAGGAATCATTCGGCGAGTTTTGAGTGAAATCCAAGTGCTAGAACTATGCAATACACCAACCACTCCATTTAAGGCACAAACCGAGTACGAACTTGAATTGTCCAATTTGTATGGCCTATGGATTTCGGATTCGAGCCCAAACCTTGTGCAACATCATAATAAGGTGGGAGGAGTCATTCGGTTTGTTTTGAGTGAAATCCAAGCGTTAGAACGATGCAATACGCCAACCACTCCATTTAAGGCACAAACTGAGTACGAACTTGAATTGTCCAATTTCTTACACCTATGGATTTCGATTCGAGCCCAAAACTTGTGCAACATCATAATAAGGTGGGACGAGTCATTCGGTGAGTTTTGAGTGAAGTCCAAGCGCTAGAACTACGCAATACACCAACCACTCCATTTAAGGCACAAACTGAGTACGAACTTGAATTGTCCAATTTCTTACACCTATGGATTTTGGAACGAGCCCAAAACTTGTGGAACATCATAATAAGGTGGGAGGAGTCATTCGGTGAGTTTTGAGTGAAATCCAAGCGCTAGAACTATGCAATACACCAACCACTCCATTTAAGGCACAAACTGAGTACGAACTTGAATTGTCCAGTTTGTATGGCCTATGGATTTCGGATCGAGCCCAAAAGTTGTGCAACATCATAATAAGGTGGGAGGAATCATTCGGTGAGTTTTGAGTGAAATCCAAGTGCTAGAACTATGCAATACACCAACCACTCCATTTAAGGCACAAACTGAGTACGAACTTGAATTGTCCAATTTGTATGGCCTATGGATTTCGATTTCGAGCCCAAAACTTGTGCAACGTCATAATAAGGTGGGAGGAGTCATTCGGTGAGTTTTGAGTGAAATCCAAGCGCTAGAACTATGCAATACACCAACCACTCCATTTAAGGCACAAACTGAGTACGAACTTGAATTGTCCATTTTGTATGGCCTATGGATTTCGGATTCGAGCCCAAAAGTTGTGCAACATCATAATAAGGTGGGAGGAATCATTCGGCGAGTTTTGAGTGAAATCCAAGTGCTAGAACTATGCAATACACCAACCACTCCATTTAAGGCACAAACCGAGTACGAACTTGAATTGTCCAATTTGTATGGCCTATGGATTTCGGATCGAGCCCAAACCTTGTGCAACATCATAATAAGGTGGGAGGAGTCATTCGGTTTGTTTTGAGTGAAATCCAAGCGTTAGAACGATGCAATACGCCAACCACTCCATTTAAGGCACAAACTGAGTACGAACTTGAATTGTCCAATTTCTTACACCTATGGATTTCGTATTCGAGCCCAAAACTTGTGCAACATCATAATAAGGTGGGACGAGTCATTCGGTGAGTTTTGAGTGAAGTCCAAGCGCTAGAACTACGCAATACACCAACCACTCCATTTAAGGCACAAACTGAGTACGAACTTGAATTGTCCAATTTCTTACACCTATGGATTTTGGAACGAGCCCAAAACTTGTGGAACATCATAATAAGGTGGGAGGAGTCATTCGGTGAGTTTTGAGTGAAATCCAAGCGCTAGAACTATGCAATACGCCAACCACTCCATTTAAAGCACAAACTGAGTACGAACTTGAATTGTCCAATTTCTTACACCTATGGATTTCGGATCGACCCCAAAACTTGTGGAACATCATAATAAGGTGGGAGGAGTCATTCGGTGAGTTTTCAGTGAAATCCAAGCGCTAGAACTATGCAATACACCAACCACTCCATTTAAGGCACAAACTGAGTACGAACTTGAATTGTCCAATTTCTTACACCTACGGATTTTGGAACGAGCCCAAAACTTATGGAACATCATAATAAGGTGGGAGGAGTCATTCGGTGAGTTTTGAGTGAAGTCCAAGCGCTAGAACTATGCAATACACCAACCACTCCATTTAAGGCACAAACTGAGTACGAACTTGAATTGTCCATTTTGTATGGCCTATGGATTTCGGATCGAGCCCAAAAGTTGTGCAAAATCATAATAAGGTGGGAGGAATCATTCGGCGAGTTTTGAGTGAAATCCAAGTGCTAGAACTATGCAATACACCAACCACTCCATTTAAGGCACAAACCGAGTACGAACTTGAATTGTCCAATTTGTATGGCCTATGGATTTCGGATCGAGCCCAAACCTTGTGCAACATCATAATAAGGTGGGAGGAGTCATTCGGTTTGTTTTGAGTGAAATCCAAGCGTTAGAACGATGCAATACGCCAACCACTCCATTTAAGGCACAAACTGAGTACGAACTTGAATTGTCCAATTTCTTACACCTATGGATTTCGATTCGAGCCCAAAACTTGTGCAACATCATAATAAGGTGGGACGAGTCATTCGGTGAGTTTTGAGTGAAGTCCAAGCGCTAGAACTACGCAATACACCAACCACTCCATTTAAGGCACAAACTGAGTACGAACTTGAATTGTCCAATTTCTTACACCTATGGATTTTGGAACGAGCCCAAAACTTGTGGAACATCATAATAAGGTGGGAGGAGTCATTCGGTGAGTTTTGAGTGAAATCCAAGCGCTAGAACTATGCAATACACCAACCACTCCATTTAAGGCACAAACTGAGTACGAACTTGAATTGTCCAGTTTGTATGGCCTATGGATTTCGTATCGAGCCCAAAAGTTGTGCAACATCATAATAAGGTGGGAGGAATCATTCGGTGAGTTTTGAGTGAAATCCAAGTGCTAGAACTATGCAATACACCAACCACTCCATTTAAGGCACAAACTGAGTACGAACTTGAATTGTCCAATTTGTATGGCCTATGGATTTCGATTCGAGCCCAAAACTTGTGCAACGTCATAATAAGGTGGGAGGAGTCATTCGGTGAGTTTTGAGTGAAATCCAAGCGCTAGAACTATGCAATACACCAACCACTCCATTTAAGGCACAAACTGAGTACGAACTTGAATTGTCCATTTTGTATGGCCTATGGATTTCGGATCGAGCCCAAAAGTTGTGCAACATCATAATAAGGTGGGAGGAATCATTCGCGAGTTTTGAGTGAAATCCAAGTGCTAGAACTATGCAATACACCAACCACTCCATTTAAGGCACAAACCGAGTACGAACTTGAATTGTCCAATTTGTATGGCCTATGGATTTCGGATTCGAGCCCAAACCTTGTGCAACATCATAATAAGGTGGGAGGAGTCATTCGGTTTGTTTTGAGTGAAATCCAAGCGTTAGAACGATGCAATACGCCAACCACTCCATTTAAGGCACAAACTGAGTACGAACTTGAATTGTCCAATTTCTTACACCTATGGATTTCGGATTCGAGCCCAAAACTTGTGCAACATCATAATAAGGTGGGACGAGTCATTCGGTGAGTTTTGAGTGAAGTCCAAGCGCTAGAACTACGCAATACACCAACCACTCCATTTAAGGCACAAACTGAGTACGAACTTGAATTGTCCAATTTCTTACACCTATGGATTTTGGAACGAGCCCAAAACTTGTGGAACATCATAATAAGGTGGGAGGAGTCATTCGGTGAGTTTTGAGTGAAATCCAAGCGCTAGAACTATGCAATACGCCAACCACTCCATTTAAAGCACAAACTGAGTACGAACTTGAATTGTCCAATTTCTTACACCTATGGATTTCGGATCGACCCCAAAACTTGTGGAACATCATAATAAGGTGGGAGGAGTCATTCGGTGAGTTTTCAGTGAAATCCAAGCGCTAGAACTATGCAATACACCAACCACTCCATTTAAGGCACAAACTGAGTACGAACTTGAATTGTCCAATTTCTTACACCTACGGATTTTGGAACGAGCCCAAAACTTATGGAACATCATAATAAGGTGGGAGGAGTCATTCGGTGAGTTTTGAGTGAAGTCCAAGCGCTAGAACTATGCAATACACCAACCACTCCATTTAAGGCACAAACTGAGTACGAACTTGAATTGTCCAGTTTGTATGGCCTATGGATTTCGATCGATCCCAAAACTTGTGCAACATCATAATAAGGTGGGAGGAGTCATTCGGTGAGTTTTGAGTGAAATCCAAGCGCTAGAACTATGCAATACGCCAACCACTCTATTTAAAGCACAAACTCAGTACGAACTTGAATTGTCCAATTTCTTACACCTATGGATTTCGGATCGAACCCCAAAACTTGTGGAACATCATAATAAGGTGGGAGGAGTCATTCGGTGAGTTTTGAGTGAAATCCAAGCGCTAGAACTATGCAATACACCAACCACTCCATTTAAAGCACAAACTGAGTACGAACTTGAATTGTCCAATTTCTTACACCTATGGATTTCGGATCGACCCCAAAACTTGTGGAACATCATAATAAGGTGGGAGGAGTCATTCGGTGAGTTTTCAGTGACATCCAAGCGCTAGAACTATGCAATACACCAACCACTCCATCGAAGGCACAAACTGAGTACGAACTTGAATTGTCCAATTTCTTACACCTACGGATTTTGGAACGAGCCCAAAACTTGTGGAACATCATAATAAGGTGGGAGGAGTCATTCGGTGAGTTTTGAGTGAAATCCAAGCGCTAGAACTATGCAATACACCAACCACTCCATTTAAGGCACAAACTGAGTACGAACTTGAATTGTCCAGTTTGTATGGCCTATGGATTTCGGATCGAATCCCAAAACTTGTGCAACATCATAATAAGGTGGGAGGAGTCATTCGGTGAGTTTTGAGTGAAATCCAAGCGCTAGAACTATGCAATACACCAACCACTCCATTTAAGGCACAAACTGAGTACGAACTTGAATTGTCCAGTTTGTATGGCCTATGGATTTCGGATCGATCCCAAAACTTGTGCAACATCATAATAAGGTGGGAGGAGTCATTCGGTGAGTTTTGAGTGAAATCCAAGCGCTAGAACTATGCAATACACCAACCACTCCATTTAAGGCACAAACTGAGTACGAACTTGAATTGTCCATTTTGTATGGCCTATGGATTTCGAATCGAGCCCAAAAGTTGTGCAACATCATAATAAGGTGGGAGGAATCATTCGGTGAGTTTTGAGTGAAATCCAAGTCCTAGAACTATGCAATACACCAACCACTCCATTTAAGGCACAAACTGAGTACGAACTTGAATTGTCCATTTTGTGTGGCCGAAGGATTTCGGATTCGAGCCCAAAAGTTGTGCAACATCATAATAAGGTGGGAGGAATCATTCGGTGAGTTTTGAGTGAAATCCAAGTGCTAGAACTATGCAATACACCAACCACTCCATTTAAGGCACAAACTGAGTACGAACTTGAATTGTCCAATTTCTTACACCTATGGATTTTGGAACGAGCCCAAAACTTGTGGAACATCATAATAAGGTGGGAGGAGTCATTCGGTGAGTTTTGAGTGAAATCCAAGCGCTAGAACTATGCAATACACCAACCACTCCATTTAAGGCACAAACTGAGTACGAACTTGAATTGTCCAGTTTGTATGGCCTATGGATTTCGATCGAGCCCAAAAGTTGTGCAACATCATAATAAGGTGGGAGGAATCATTCGGTGAGTTTTGAGTGAAATCCAAGTGCTAGAACTATGCAATACACCAACCACTCCATTTAAGGCACAAACTGAGTACGAACTTGAATTGTCCAATTTGTATGGCCTATGGATTTCGTAATTCGAGCCCAAAACTTGTGCAACGTCATAATAAGGTGGGAGGAGTCATTCGGTGAGTTTTGAGTGAAATCCAAGCGCTAGAACTATGCAATACACCAACCACTCCATTTAAGGCACAAACTGAGTACGAACTTGAATTGTCCATTTTGTATGGCCTATGGATTTCGAATTCGAGCCCAAAAGTTGTGCAACATCATAATAAGGTGGGAGGAATCATTCGGCGAGTTTTGAGTGAAATCCAAGTGCTAGAACTATGCAATACACCAACCACTCCATTTAAGGCACAAACCGAGTACGAACTTGAATTGTCCAATTTGTATGGCCTATGGATTTCGGATTCGAGCCCAAACCTTGTGCAACATCATAATAAGGTGGGAGGAGTCATTCGGTTTGTTTTGAGTGAAATCCAAGCGTTAGAACGATGCAATACGCCAACCACTCCATTTAAGGCACAAACTGAGTACGAACTTGAATTGTCCAATTTCTTACACCTATGGATTTCGGATCGAGCCCAAAACTTGTGCAACATCATAATAAGGTGGGACGAGTCATTCGGTGAGTTTTGAGTGAAGTCCAAGCGCTAGAACTACGCAATACACCAACCACTCCATTTAAGGCACAAACTGAGTACGAACTTGAATTGTCCAATTTCTTACACCTATGGATTTTGGAACGAGCCCAAAACTTGTGGAACATCATAATAAGGTGGGAGGAGTCATTCGGTGAGTTTTGAGTGAAATCCAAGCGCTAGAACTATGCAATACGCCAACCACTCCATTTAAAGCACAAACTGTGTACGAACTTGAATTGTCCAATTTCTTACACCTATGGATTTCGGATCGAACCCCAAAACTTGTGGAACATCATAATAAGGTGGGAGGAGTCATTCGGTGAGTTTTCAGTGAAATCCAAGCGCTAGAACTATGCAATACACCAACCACTCCATTTAAGGCACAAACTGTTCGGTTCACAATTGTATATCATTTTGTACCCTTATTGCTTATGATTTAGTTATGTTTTTGAGTTAACCTTGTGCTTTTAACCTCTTTTGTGTTTGTTATTCAGTTGATTGAGCTCTAGGTATCACTTGAGGCATTTGAAGTAAAATGGTGAAAATAATGTGTAAAAACTGGTGACTGAGTTACAAGTTCATTTCGGACTTATCTTCTTCATCCGAGCTTGGATTGGGCCAATACTTGTGTGGTTGGATCGATGACATTCTGAACTTGAAGATTGATAGCTCAAAGTCGACATTTGATTGATCCAAGCCCAATCCGTGAGCCCATCAAATTACACATCATGCTGACTTGCAGATGAGCTCATTGCATGCTTGGTCATGGTGAGCTAGGCATGAGCTATTGGTTTCTGAATGGAAGCTTGGTCATGCTGACATGAGGATGAGCTAGGGCTGCTAGTGGGATTTAGTGGAGCAACCATTTCTGATTATCTAATGCAAGTGTTGAGTCCATTAGCCCATTTCTGATTATCTAATGCAAGTGTTGAGTCCATTAGCCATATTCAATTCTGATTTCTCACCTACCTTCCCCTATAAATACCAATTCATTTCCAGATTCAAGGTGTGCAAGCCTGGGATTCACAACCCCACAAAACCCTCTCCATCCATCCTTAAACACTCCCATACACTCTAGGTGCAAGTCTGGGATTCACAACCCCACAATTCAGCCATCCTTCACTCCATCCCCCCTCAAACACTTCCATCATTTTCCCAAACACATTCAGAAATTATCCTCAAACACTCTCACAATCCCAAACACTCCAGAAATCAACCCAACACTCCAAACTGCCTCAAATCACCAAAACAGCTCCAGAAAACCTTCCTTCCATTTCCCTACAAATTTCCTCTTTTTCTACAATCACAACTCACCCAAATTCATCCCCAATCATCTCCTTGGCTGTCATACATCCTTCTAGATATGGGAAAGCATTTGGAGAAGCATTAGACGTGGAGAAGCACTTGGAGAAGCCTTGGACACCACAAGAACTTCAGAAAATGGGTTTTTCTACTCTTATTGCATTCATTATGTTTTCTCATTTCTGTCTTAATTTCTTTCTCATTATGAGCAGCTAAATCCATAGCTAGGGTTTCAATGTAACCTGACAAGACAATTTCATGTTTCAAGTTAATTTTATCCTTTGTTGATTACTCCTAATTTTCTGGTCTCATTCACTTGTTCTTAATTGAATCTTTATGCATGTTTAAATAACTGGCCACTATGAACACATGCATGTTGGTTATCTAGTTCAAGTTTACATAAACACCATATGACTCTTGAACCGATTAGTGAATGAGTGGGTAATGCATTTAGGACAAACACCATGTTTAAATGTTTACTTGGTTCCTTTGTGTTCTTCTTAAGCTTAATGGATTCAAATTCATAGCTTAGACTAAACACCATAGCTAAGTTGTGTTTTCTGAGTACTTGATTAAAACCAAACACCATATGGATAATCATACATAAGAAAGAACGAACTCCAGAAATTGTAATCAACTTATGTGATTGTTAACTTGTTGCTTGAAATTGGATTGTCATGGTGAAGTTGAAACCCTAGTGCTTGTCTCCTTTGTCTCTACATTTTCTAAACATCTACTTGCTGGTTACTTGCTATTTTGCATTCCCTTTAGAACTTTTCAATCACTTGCTATATGCTTTTCCTTTTTGTAGTTGTTACTCAAAACAAACTCAACACAACCTCATTTAAATTCGGTTTAGTCTTAGGATTACTTGTGAGTCTAAGTAGTAGTAATAAGTGTCTTTCATCCAAGTCTCAGTGGAACGACCTCGTGCTTGCATTCCTATACTATAATTGGTTCGTGCACTTGCGAGAAATAGATAGAGTAAAATCTGTCCAACACAAACTGAGTACGAACTTGAATTGTCCAATTTCTTACACCTACGGATTTTGGAACGAGCCCAAAACTTGTGGAACATCATAATAAGGTGGGAGGAGTCATTCGGTGAGTTTTGAGTGAAGTCCAAGCGCTAGAACTATGCAATACACCAACCACTCCATTTAAGGCACAAACTGAGTACGAACTTGAATTGTCCAGTTTGTATGGCCTATGGATTTCGATCGAATCCCAAAACTTGTGCAACATCATAATAAGGTGGGAGGAGTCATTCGGTGAGTTTTGAGTGAAATCCAAGCGCTAGAACTATGCAATACGCCAACCACTCTATTTAAAGCACAAACTGAGTACGAACTTGAATTGTCCAATTTCTTACACCTATGGATTTCGGATCGACCCCAAAACTTGTGGAACATCATAATAAGGTGGGAGGAGTCATTCGGTGAGTTTTGAGTGAAATCCAAGCGCTAGAACTATGCAATACACCAACCACTCCATTTAAGGCACAAACTGAGTACGAACTTGAATTGTCCAATTTCTTACATCTATGGATTTCGATTCGAGCCCAAAACTTGTGCAACATCATAATAAGGTGGGAGGAGTCATTCGGTGAGTTTTGAGTGAAATCCAAGAGCTAGAACTATGCAATACACCAACCACTCCATTTAAGGCACAAATTGAGTACGAACTTGAATTGTCCATTTTGTATGGCCTATGGATTTCGTATCGAGCCCAAAAGTTGTGCAACATCATAATAAGGTGGGAGGAATCATTCGGTGAGTTTTGAGTGAAATCCAAGTGCTAGAACTATGCAATACACCAACCACTCCATTTAAGGCACAAACTGAGTACGAACTTGAATTGTCCATTTTGTATGGCCTATGGATTTCGGATCGAGCCCAAAAGTTGTGCAACATCATAATAAGGTGGGAGGAATCATTCGGTGAGTTTTGAGTGAAATCCAAGTGCTAGAACTATGCAATACACCAACCACTCCATTTAAGGCACAAACTGAGTACGAACTTGAATTGTCCAATTTCTTACACCTATGGATTTTGGAACGAGCCCAAAACTTGTGGAACATCATAATAAGGTGGGAGGAGTCATTCGGTGAGTTTTGAGTGAAATCCAAGTGCTAGAACTATGCAATACAACCACTCCATTTAAGGCACAAACTGAGTACGAACTTGAATTGTCCATTTTGTATGGCCTATGGATTTCGATTCGAGCCCAAAAGTTGTGCAACATCATAATAAGGTGGGAGGAATCATTCGGTGAGTTTTGAGTGAAATCCAAGTGCTAGAACTATGCAATACACCAACCACTCCATTTAAGGCACAAACTGAGTACGAACTTGAATTGTCCAATTTGTATGGCTTATGGATTTCGTATCGAGCCTAAAACTTGTGCAACGTCATAATAAGGTGGGAGGAGTCATTCGGTGAGTTTTGAGTGAAATCCAAGCGCTAGAACTATGTGTTGGATAGAATTAACTCTATCTATTTCTCGCAAGTGCACGAACCAATTATAGTATAGGAATGCAAGCACGAGGTCGTTCCACAGAGACTTGGATGAAAGACACTTATTACTACTACTTAGACTCACAAGTAATCCTAAGACTAAACAGAATTTAAATGAGGTTGTGTTGAGTTTGTTTTGAGTAACAACTACAAAAAGGAAAAGCATATAGCAAGTGATTGAAAACTTCTAAAGGGAATGCAAAATAGCAAGTAACCAGCAAGTAGATGTTTAGAAAATGTAGAGACAAAGGAGACAAGCACTAGGGTTTCAACTTCACCACGACAATCCAATTTCAAGCAACAAGTTAACAATCACCTAAGTTGATTACAATTTCTGGAGTTCGTTCTTTCTTATGTATGATTATCCATATGGTGTTTGGTTTTAATCAAGTACTCAGAAACACAACTTAGCTATGGTGTTTAGTCTAGGCTATGAATCTGAATCCATTAAGCTTAAGAAGAACACAAAAGAACCAAGTAAACATTTAAACATGGTGTTTGTCCTAAATGCATTACCCACTCATTCACTAATCGGTTCAAGAGTCATATGGTGTTTATGTAAACTTGAACTAGATAACCAACATGCATGTGTTCATAGTGGCCAGTTATTTAAACATGCATAAAGATTCAACTAAGAACAAGTGAATGAAACCAGAAAATTAGGAGTAATCAACAAAGGATAAAGTTAACTTGAAACATGAAATTTTCTTGTTAGGTTACATTGAAACCCTAGCTATGGAAATTAGCTGCTCATAATGGGAAATAAACTAAGACAGAAATGAGAAAACATAATGAATGCAATAAGAGTAGAAAAACCCTTTTCTGAAGTTCTTCTCCAAGTGCTTCTCCACGTCTAATGCTTCTCCAAATGCTTCCCCATATCTAGAAGGATGTATGACAGCCAAGGAGATGATTTGGGATGAGTTTGGGTGAGTTGTGATGGTAGAGAAAGAGGAAATTCGTAGGGAAATGGAAGGAAGGTTTGCTGGAGCTGTTTTGGTGATTTGAGGCAGTTTGGAGTGTTGGGTTGATTTCTGGAGTGTTTAGGTTTGTGGGAGTGTTTGAGGATGGCTGGAGTGAATTGTGGGGTTGTGAATCCCAGGAATTGTTGTGATGAAAATGTTTGGAATGGAAGTGGTATTTATAGGGAGAGGGAAGGGAGAAATCTGAATTGAATATGGCTAATGGACTCAACACTTGCATTAGATAATCAGAAATGGTTGCTCCACTTCTCCACTAACTCCCACTAGCAGCCCTAGCTCATCCTCATGTCAGCATGACCAAGCTTCCATTCAGCAGCCCTAGCTCATGCCTAGCTCACCATGACCAAGCTTCCATTCAGCAGCCCTAGCTCATGCCTAGCTCACCATGACCAAGCATGCAATGAGCTCATCTTCCTGTCAGCATGATGAACAACTTCTTGGGCTTACGAATTGGGCTTGGCTGAATCAAATGTCGACTTTAAGATGTCCATTTTGAAGTTCAGAATGTCATTGATCCAACCACACAGATATTGGCCCAATCCAAGTTCAGATGAAGAAGATAGGTCCGAAATGAATTTCTAACTCAGTCTCCAGTTTTTGCACGTTTTTGCACCATTTTGCTTCATTTTGCTTCAAATGCCTCAAGTGGTACCTAGAGCTCAATGAACTGAATAACAAACACAAAATGGATTAAAAGCACAAGTTTTATTTAAAAACATAACCAAACAATAGGGTAGAGTGTTACAAAATGATACATAAATATGCATTGATCAATACCCCAAACCTATATTTTGCTGGTCCTCAAGCAAAACTTAAACTTAAACTCCACAACAAAACACACAAAACAAAACTTATTACACCATTTTCGTAGATGACACGATTGCATTGAGCATATGCAATAAGCCTTTAAACCTCTAGGTGTCCCTAGTAGGAGGAGTTGTGTCTCCTGAGGGTTTACAGTGATGACTCCCACAAACATCTACAAATTCTGCAAGACAACTAATAGTTAAAGAATCACTTTTAAACAAACTAAGGAAAACCAATGAATGCACAATCACACTTTCAAAACTAATGGTATGCCACTTCAGATCTTCACACCAGGGTGTATAGTGTATTGCCACTGCAAAAAGAATTTCAGCATTGAAGTCACCATACTCAAATACTTAGATAGAAATCGCCTCAACTCTAGGTCTCACGGGTATCGCTCAAATCTTCACAAAGAAAAGAACCTAGGGTTTAGTTTCTCAACAAGCATATGTGAGTGACGTTATGTAAAGGGAAACAAGATTTCACATATGAACTAATCATAAAACAAAAGCACGATTTCTGGAAATAAGATCTCAAGAAAGGAAATCAAATGCTAAGAACCAAGAAAGCATACATTGCATACCAGCACCCATGAACCGGACTTCCCCAAAGATCAGTTAGGTCTTAATCAAGCTTGTAATTTCAGGCTGAGGGTAGGGGTTATGAAAAGAAGGGAAATGAAAACTAAGAACTCAAGAACATGCCAAGAGTGCTTCTTCTTGCTGCAAGGTAAATGGCTACACTTGTGAATCTTGAAGGCAATGACTTGTGGTTCTTTGAACTGAATTTGAACTAAGAACATGTTTTGTTTTGTTTTTTTTTGTTTTTTTTTTTTGTTTTTTTGTTTTTTTTTGTTTCTTTTTTCTAAACGAATTTGGCCCTCTTTTGCTTTTCTCCTTGAATTGCACTAGCACACTGATTCTCTCCATTTGTTTGGTATAATGCCCATCCTTGCTTCTTCATTTTGTTGAGATCTTGACATGTTCTCCAGTTATAGGGTATGGCTTAAACAAGGGATGGTATCTTAGGTTAAGATACAAGGGTAGGAGTAATGTGGGTGATGAAAGAAAGGCTTAAGTGTTTGGATGCAAAATTGGGTAAAGGAAGCACACAACAGGGAGGGATATCAAAGCCTTAAACACACATAGCCTACATCATATCAATGGGTACATCCTTTCCACAAATGTCAGCAAGCAACATAGCATCTGCAAAAGATCAAATAGTTCTTAGTATTCGATGAATATAATGAGATCAACATAAAAGGAATCTGGGAAGTTGTAAGAGTAGAAACAAATAAAACCCTCTCAAGGAATGGAATAGGCTCAAATTAGCTCACTAGGGTAGTCTCCACAATTCTTCTAAAGATATCTGAGTATGGCACCTCTTAGACCGAAATTCCAATTGCATGACAGTGTGTATGGTAGAAATTCTGATGCAAATACTTCCATGGCAACACACTAGCAAAGAATTAGTGACAATGACATTGCATATACATCTTCATTAGTAAGCAAAAAGAAATCTTTCACTAAGACTCAGAAATTCAACAACACACTCAAAAATTCAAGAAGTTTCATCCCACACCCCAAACCTGAATGAAACATTGTCCTCAATGTTTAAAAGAAAGGAAACAAAATGCAAAAACCAAACGAAACATAAAACGCAAGAAAGGAATCAACTCTAAACTAAAACAAAAAGAAAAAAACCTGGTTGGGTTGCCAATAGTTAGGGTGTGGTGAACTCAAGAGAGTCCACAGCTCGTGTTTCCATTTCATCATCCAAGTATTGTTTCAATCGCTGCCCATTCACCTTGAAAGTTGTCATGTCCCTTAGGTTCTCAATCTCAACAGCTCCATGAGGAAAAACTTGAAGCACTTTGAATGGCCCCAGCCATCTAGATCTCAATTTACCTGGAAAGAGACGCAAACGTGAGTCATACAACAAAACTTTCATACCTGGCTTGAATTCTTTTCCTGAGGATGGCCTTGTCATGATAGCGTTTGGTCCTCTCTTTGTAAATTTTTGCATTCTCATAAGCTTCGTTCCTTAGCTCCTCCAATTCATTGAGCTGCAATTTTCTGACATTCCCAGCTTCTTTGAGATCAAAATTGAACTTTTTAATTGCCCAATATGCTCGGTGCTCAAGCTCCATTGGTAGGTGACAAGCCTTCCCAAACACAAGTCTATAAGGGCTCATCCCAATGGGAGTCTTATAAGCTGTCCTATATGCCCAAAGTGCATCATTGAGTCGCAATGCCTGATCAGTACATATTTACATATCATTTTGTACCCTTCTAGCTTATGATTTGGTTATGTTTTTGAGTTAAACTTGTGCTTTTAATTCTTTTTGTGTTTATCTTTCAGTTAATTGAGATTTAGGTAATAATGATGGCTTTGGATAGGAAATGATGCAATCCAAGCATGTGAAGGCCTGATTTGGATGAAGGGAAGAAGAGCTTAAAGACAAACTCATTTTTTGCTACAGTCCATTTCCAGCCCAGTTTCGTAGGTCAACTTCTTGGCCTTGGATCAGCATGCTATGGGGCTCGAATGAAGTGAAGATCTTCATGAAACTTGTTCCAATGGGTGTCTATTATAACATATCCAAAATTCAGCTCCATTGGATAAATCCGGAGTCCGTTACCTAGCAAACACAGAACCATGCTCAGGATGGATCTTATCAGCGCGGAAAATGAGTTAGCAATTTGTTTCGGCCTTAACTGTTTCCTCCGACCTTGGATTGGCCCAAATAACATATGGCTGGAAAGAAGACATTCTGAACTTCAATTTCAAGTGCTTAAAGGCCTAATTTGATTAAGAGAAGCCCAAGTTGTAAGCCCTTGAAGTTGCTGGTCATGCTGACCTCAGCATGTGCTGGTTGGATGCTTGGTCATGGTGAGCTAGGCATGAGCTATCATTTCTGGTTGGAAGCTTGGTCATGGTGACATGAAGATGACCTAGGGCTGCTAGTGGGATTAATTGGTGAAGTGCATCAACCATTCAAGATTTTCTAATACAAGTGCATCACCCATTTCAGATTTTCTATTACAAGTGCATCAACCATTTTAGATTTTATAATTCAAGTGTTGTATGCATTAGCCATATTGAATTCAGATTTTTCACTTCCCCTAGGCCTATAAATAGGGAAGTTCTCTATGCTTGTAAACACACCCCAAGGGGGGGGAGCTCTCAAACACTTCTCTAGAGCTCCCTTCCCTTCTCTCCCTCAAATTCTCTTAGTTTCTCTTTCTAGTTTTCAATTGTTGTAATGAAATCTTTTGTGCTGAAATTTTCTTTAAGTCTTTCCAAGTTCTACTTTACTTTTCCTTATGTAAATTCTTTTCTTTAGTTTCAAGTTTGATTAGTTTCCAAGTTTCAATTATGGTTCATGTTCTTATTCATTATGCTTATAAGTTAATATGCTAGTTTGAATGATTGATCACCATTTAGGCTTGCATGTTAGCTATCTTGGTTTGAATTAAGAGTATACACCATGCTTTAATTCGAATTGAACTATGAATAGGAAGAGTATGTAAGGACATTCGACAACAGGGATTAGATACATGCTTGGTTGTTTAAATTGTTCTTCTATGCTTAATGGGTTCCTAATGCTTAATTTTAGGTTAGACAACAAATGATCAAATTAGGGAATTAGGAACACAAGGTTATGACCAAACACCATGGCTTAATCATACATTAGCTAGAATCAATCCGTTAATCTAATTGAACTTGGGAACTTATCTGCTTGAGTTAGTTATTTCTTTCTTCCTTGTTTTATTTATTTCCTTTCTTTTTCATTTCTGTTTTGTGTAGGGAAAATGAATTGGATCATTCAATCACCAATCCTCGTGGGATCGACCTCGCACTTACATATGCTATACTACCAAACGGCTCGTGCACTTGCGAGTATCACAAGTTGAGGATGCAGTTGAATCCATTTTGGTGCAGCTGTATCTACGCAACAAGTTTTTGGCGCCGTTGCCGGGGATCGGTAACATTGTTTGATTCTATTTGGTTTTCCTACTTTTTATTTTTATTTTTTGTATATAACTGGACAGTTTTATGTTTTAAAGTTAATGACGTTAATTGACAAGTTGTGTTTGTAGTCCAACGGACAAGGACAATTGCCTGACAAGCAAGAGAACTGGGTTTGAGTCCCAGCTTACACAACACAAAAGAGGTTCAAGTAGCATGTTGGTTATTTCTTGTTTATGGTTTCATTCACTTGTTCTTAATTAAATATCTTGTTCAAGTTTACATAAACACCATATGACTCTTGGACTGATTAGTGAATGAATAGGTAGATATTGAAGACAAACACCATGTTTAAATTCTACTTGGTTCTTTATTGTTCTTCTTGTTCTTAATGGGTTCGGAATTTGTGTTTAGACTAAACACCATAGCTAAATACTTTTTCTGAATACTTGATTAAAACCACACACCATATGGATAATCATATTTGAGAAAGAACGAACTCCATAAACTAGTTTAATTTACCTTGCTGCTTACTTTGAAGCATGGAATTGGATGTGTGTTTTTCCTTTTATTTCCTAACCCTTTTGATTCTATTTCAAGTTTGTGTGTTTGTTTTAGCAATTTATGACAGCTTAATAAAAATGGAGAGAGATGGCAACCTCAATCATACGAATGGGAAGTGTGGAGCAGTGGGAGAAGTCGCGACCTCCAAATGCATCCATACTCGACCTAATCGCTTCAAGGGGGAGCATTTCAATCCTTTCTCTTCTTTAAATTCTGTTTATTTCTTGGTTTGTTTCTTCTAGTACAACAATTTATGTCATTTGTTTGAGTTTGTTTAGAGTACTTAGTTCATTTTCATTTATGGTTTGTTGTCTCATTTTATCTTAATTTGTTTTTGTTTCGTATCTTAAAAAATTCAAAATTCAAAATTCAAAAAATTCAAAAAGATTTTTCATATGAGCTAACTTATGGTAACTCCAGGTAAGCACTTCCGTCAATACAGTGTCTAGGAGTTCTTTAGGCGACACCTTCGGTGTCTAAGAAGTTTGGGTTTTAAGCGGGACCATTGTGACCCCTCCAACCTTCCCGGATCCCCTGGCTGTGTTTTTCTGAGGCACTTAACTGGTCATCCGTGAGTTGCTTGTATATTCGTGTGTTTTTAAACTAAGTTTTTTTTATTTTCTTTGTTTTATTTTCTGTTTAGTCTTTGTTTTTATTTTGTTTTTGTTTTGTTTTGTTAAGTTAGTTTTTGTATTTATTTTGTTTAGTCGTTGTTTTTATTTTGTTTTTGTGGTATGATTAGTTAGTTTATTTCTAAGTGTTAGAAACACATTTTTATTTTATTTCAAACACTGCATTAAAAAAAAAAACATTCAAGTAAATTAAAAAAAACAAACTTCTTCTTCTTCTTCTTCTTCTTCTTCTTCTTCTTCTTCTTCATGGCTTACCTCTATTGTCTCGTACTTGTAGGATCTGCAGCAGTTCTACATGGTCATCATTTTTCCTCTGCAGTGCTTCCACATGCTGAGTGGCAAGGAGAGCCGCTTCTGGAGGTCCGCCACCATAGCCTTCAAGGAAGCCACTTCCTCGCTCAGAGCGGCACACTCCCGTGTCCTCGCCAGGAGTCGCATGCCCAAATTGGTAGCCGAGACCGCTTGGAGCACAGTTAAATCGTGGGACTCATCCACCGCCATCTTGTTAGACCTACGTGCCACATGCAGATGATCTGCTGGAGTTAGTTTACTGCCAATCAATGTTCCCAGGAGCACTGACCTATTCGGCATTACCTCAGAAAGGTTCGGTATTGCCTCAGCAAAGTTTGAGGCAGTGCCGTGATGATATGAAGAGTTTGGGAAGACAGAGGTTGGAGGAGCCCTTATCTGGGCATTTGGTGGTGCAAGGGATAGCTCAAGGTTGAGATCATCAAGGTGAGTGCATGAGGATGCCATTTGTTTTGCTTCTGAATTTTTTGATGTTTTTCCTTGAGTTTGCAGGAAGAAATGCTGGGTATCATCCGCTTGCAGAGGTGTGGTTTAAATAGGCATATGCTGATGAGAGAGAGCCAACACCATTTCGGATTTCCCGGGCAGGCTCAACCTAATCGCTTCAAGGGGGAGCACATTAACTTTCACTTTACTTTACTTTTTTTTCCGTGTTTTTCTGGTGTTTTATGTTTTTGCCCGTTACTTTCATTTTCTAGTGCTTTGTGTTTCTGCCTTTTCCTTTCGGCTATCTTTGTTTTATTTTAGTTAGGGAACTGTGTTTTTCTTTCCATTTGTCGTCTTTGGTTTATTTTAGTTGGGAAGTGTCTTTTCCTTTTCCTTTTCTTTTTATTTTTTCTTTCTGCAACCTTCCTCTTTTATTTCCGAAACAAAATAACGAAAATACAAAAACAACAACATAAAATAAAAACATCAATAATACAGTAGAAGTCATTTCTTCACAGTGCTCGGTGTCTCGACCATTGGAGCTTTGAGTTTGGCCCTCTGGCTGTCCTCTTCCTGGGCTTCTTGCACAGCCTCTTGGGGCTCACCACTTGAGCTCCCAAAGATCGCAATCTTAGCTTGAGCGTAACTACTCTCGCGATCTGGTTGCTTGCGTTTACCCGGTCGGTCTAGGTCCTCCAGCTGTTTTCGCATGTCGCGAGAGTACAACTCTACCATTTTTGATAGGTTTTTATTCTCGTCCCGCAATACCTCTAGCTGGTGTCGATTCACCTCCACTATCCTTGACCTCTCCCTTTTCAAGCTTTTTATAGCAGTCTGGCACTCTTCAACCATACTTCGCTCCGCCGCCAACTGACCTTTCAACACCTCTACCTCATGGGACTTCGCAAGTAGGCGATGTCCCAAACTTGCGACACATGCTGACTCTGCACGCTCAATGCCATGGCATCACTCGCAACCCGATTATCATCCTTTGTGCCAAACACACGTATATCTTTAGGAGTCACTAGATTTCTGCCCACTCCAATGGCAACATCGTTGTCCAGGAGTATGAGTCAGCTGACCTCACAGGCCCCCTTGCGGAGGCAAAGTAGGGCATCCATACTGGTGCCGCTGCTTGGCCTCGTGTCTGAGTCGGTGGAGCTAGGTTGAGATCCAACGAAAATGGGTAGGAAGAGGCCATTTGATTTCTCACTCGTTTTTCTTCTTTCCTTCTTTTTCTGAGTTTGTGTGTTTTTTTTACCCTTTCTTTTTACCTTTTATAGACTTAATCTGCTAAACCCTAGCCGTCGGTTCTGAGTTCTGTGTGGCCCTTACGGCTTATCTCTATATGTCGCCGCACCCGTTTCCCAACTCCCCTTAATTGCATTTTCACCTTTCACCACCTTCAAAGTGAAAAAGTCGTCCCGCTTCACCCAAGAGGCCAATAATTCTGGCTTGGGGGATGTGAAAGCGTCCTCTGTGCGCCGACACGTCCCTCACTCCTTTTGCCTGTCACTTTCTAGGAACCGAGGCAGCAGGGACCGCACTCTTTCTTTCCATAAATCCCGCCTTTGCACTCCCACTTCACGTTTCATTAAATTAAAAAAAAATAAAAATAAAAATAATAACAAACGTGTGGGCTTCGGATTTCATTACGGGTCGGGTTTTCACCGTTGTTAGGTTTCAAAATGTGTTAACTTCTTTTGGGTTGGGTTTTCAATTGTTTAGGTTTTGGTTTGCGTAAGATTGTTTAGGGCTTTCTGTTTTAGAGTGTTTTACTGTTTCGTTTCTTTTTATTTGTTTGTTTGTTTTGTAATTTTTATTTTTGTAATTATTTTATTTTATTTGTGATTTTTATTTACTTTAGTACTTTTCATTTCTTGTTATGACATTGCTTGTGACTAATTTTTAAAACATTGAGGACAATGTTGTTAAGCTCATAATTTCATACATATACATGCCCAATTAACTTACTCATTTTGCTTAGTTTCTTAGAATTTTGAGTTATTTGCCTCTCTTTGTGTGTTTTGTAGGCCAATAGAGCAAGAGAGCATTTGAAGCAATATGGTGCAAAAACGTGCAAAAACTGGAGACTGAGGTAGAAGTTCATTTCGGCGTTATCTTCTTCATCCGAGGTTGGATTGGGTCAATACTTGTGTGGTTGGATCAGAGACATTCTGAACTTTACAATGGACATCTTAAAGTTGTTATTTGATTCAGCCAAGCCCAATTCGTAAGCCCATGAAAATACACATCATGCTGACATAAGGATGAGCTGATGGATGCTTGGTCATGGTGAGCTAGGCATGAGGTATTGGTTTCTGGATGGATGCTTGGTCATGCTGACATATTGATGAGCTAGGGCTGCTGGTGGGATTTGTTGGTGAAGTGCAACAACCATTTCTGATTATCTAATGCAAGTGTGTTAGGTGAAATAGGTGTGGTTGGTGAACTTAATTGTATAATCTGATTCACCTAACCCTTGTGCCTATAAATAGGGAGTCTCTAGAGAGACAGAATTTCATTCCATAATTTACACTTCCATTGTACACAAAGAGAGGGAAAGTCGTCACAAAGGGAGAGAAGGGAGAAGGCAGCAGCTGGGAGGCTTTGGCCTCCTGGCAGCCATGGAGATGATTCTTTTCCATCTCTAGCATGTTGTCCTTATCTTCTTCTCCTCCCTTTGTCTTTTATTTTCTTCTTGTATTTCTTTTGTTTTACTTTGTTTTTCTGTTATTAGTTTTAATAAACATCTTGCTAGTCTTGTATCATGGTTTGAGTTTATAAAGTTTGATTTCATTCATGAATTCTTCTTCACTATTTTAATGGAGCTGTTTTGCATCCTTTGATTGATCACCTAAGGTTTTATGCGTTATGCTCTTGTTGGGAAGGTTTGGGGATCATCTTCATTCCATCCATTAGCAACTTATGTGATTTGGTTTCTAGGTCTCCTAATGTAAACACCATGCTTGGGGTCCTTGTGATGTTCAATCCAATTTGATCCAAACACCATGGACTTATTTGTGAGCATCTTCATGAGTGAATCAATTTGTTTACTTTCTGCCATAACATGATTAGAACAATTAGGGTGGATTCTAAAACCTCACCATCTTGTCTTAGTTCTTTTCTTTCTTCTTGTTTTGTTTCTCTTGTTTCCATTTCTATTTTGTGTAGGAAAACCGAGTTGGATCATTCAATCACCAATCCCTGTGGAATCGACCTCGCACTTACATATGCTAAACTACCAACGGCTCGTGCACTTGCGAGTATCACAAGTTGAGGATGCAGCTGAATCCATTTTGGTGCAGCTAAATCTACGCAACAAGTTTTTGGCGCCGTTGCCGGGGATTGGTAACATTGCTTGATTCTATTTTTGGTTTTCCTACTTTTTATTTATTTTTATCTTTTTTTTTATAACTAGACAGTTTCATGTTTTAAAGTTAATGAGGTTAATTGATAAGTTGTGTTTGTAGTCCAACGGATAAGGACAATTGCCTGACAAGCAAGAGAACTGGGTTTGAGTCCCAGCTTACACAACACAAAAAGGTTCAAGTAGCATGTTGATTATTGCTGGTTTCTGGTTTCATTCACTTGTTTTTAATTAAATAACTTGTTCAAGTTTACATAAACACCATATGACTCTTGGACCGATTAGTGAATGAATGGGTAGATATTGAAGACAAACACCATGTTTAAATTCTACTTGGTTCTTTATTGTTCTTCTTGTTCTTAATGGGTTTGGAATTTGTGTTTAGACTAAACACCATAGCTAAATACTTGTTCTGAATACTTGATTACAACCACACACCAAATGGATAATCATATTTGAGAAAGAACGAACTCCGTAAGCTAGTTTGATTTTCTTTGATGCTTGTTACTTTGAAGCATGGAATTAGATGTTTGTGGTGAAGTTGAATCCCTAATCTTGATGTTTTAGTTTAGTTTATCATTTTCATTTAAGTTATGGTTTCCTAATCCAACAAATCTGAAATTCTGTTTCAAGTTCCCTTGTCTTTCTTTAAGCATTTCTGAAGTAGCTCAATAAGAAAGAGGGAGAGAGAGAGGAGACAACCCAATCCATAGAAACATGGAGTATGGAGCAGCGGAGAAGTTGACCTCCAGCTGCTATGGCCAACCACTCTCCAGCTAATCACTTCAAAGGGAGCATTCCGATCATATCTCTTTCATTTGTATAATAACTGCTACTCATGCTTAGTTTTTTCTCATTTTCTGTTTTGTTTTTGTTAAGGTTTTCTTTTCCTTGATGTGGGAGAACATGATGAGCCGCTGATCCAAATACTCAAAGAAGAACATGTGCTGCCATACTATGTGCATTACCCTCTCATTGTCTTCAAGGGGAAGTTCTAAACTCTCTTTCTTTTATTTCTTTCATTTCATTCCTTTACCCTGGATTTTATGTGCATTGCATGGTTTACATGGATTCAAACATTAAGGACAATGCTCCATTTAAGTTTGGGGGTGCAGGAAGTTTTCCTTTAGTTTTCTTTAGTTCTTGTGTTTGTGTCTGAAAACGTAGGCTTCTTCATTGCTACAAAATTTTATTTTCTGCTTCGGTTTTGAAAGTTTGGTCCGCGTTGTATTCTTCATTTTTTCATGTTGAATCCAACGACATAAAGAACGTTAAATTTGACCAAGTGGTTTGAAAGTTACATGTCAAAACAGATTAGATGTTGAAATTGAGCAAAACAGCAATTTGAAACCTCACGTTTTTCTTTTCTGTTTCTTTTTCTTTGAGTCATTTTCAGTTTTCCTTCCCACACCAATGATAAATCTTGAGTCTAACTTCTAATATGGCTCTTAGGAATTTGATAAGCATTGTGTTAGGTCTGAATCTTATTCTTTTGCTAGCTAAGTCTTACATAATTATGCTTGAGCTTTCTATGCACTTTAGCCATGATTATACAACTCTTGCATGTCTTACCCAATTGTATGCATTTTTGCTTGTGTGATTCACTGGAATGTTAAGTTATAACTAAGACATGATTTAGGCCATCTTTGTTAAACCTCTTTCTTTTTCCTCCATCAACCCATACAATACATATTCCATTGTAAACCCTTTTGTGCCCAAACACTTAGCCATTTCTTTCTATCACCTTATCATCCACTAAACATCCTACCATCTAGGGGACTTGTAGAGCATGATTGTATTTGAGATTGTAATGCATTCAAGGCAACAAATGAGTTAAAAAAAAAATTATGAAAAAGAGAAAAGAAGTGTGGCCAATGTAGTCACGACCCTAGGGTGATATAAGGAGAAATCAAGGTGATCTAGGGTGAAGAGCCGCAAAATTGGGCCAAATTTTATACAAAGTGTGTAAATGTCAAAATCAAATTGTGAAGTGATTCAATTGCAAAATTTGGTGTTGTGAGCTTTTCAATTTCTGTGCCTTACATTTCAAACGTCCATGATCTTGTTTACATGATATGCTCTACTTTGTTCCTTAGACTTTGTGTTTTCATATCCATTCTTTGTCTAACCATTACCATAACCCCATTACATCCATAAGTAAAGTCCTATTGATCTTGGTTTAGCTTGGCAAACTTGTGTTCATTCTTGCAGGAATTCATATCGTTGTTTGAGAAGCATGGGTTGTATCTTCATGGCTACTTCACACACACACCTTGAGCATGATTTGTGTGAGATTGTGGTAGTATTTGAATAATGTTTAGAACTTCCTTAGTGCTTGTTTTGTTCCTTGTTGAGCCATGTCTATGAAGTTTAACATTTTTGTCCGGTTGGAAGGTTAACGTCTTTGTTTTTGTTTTTGTTTTTGTTTTGCTTAAGGACTAACAAATCTATTAAGTTTTCTAAGCATTTTGTTTTGTAGAGTCAGTAAAACGTTTGTGGGTATTGATAATCTGTTAAACCCTCAGGAGACACAACTCCTCCTACTAGGGATGCCTAGAGGTTTAAAGGCTTGTTGCATATGCTCAATGCAATCGAGTTACCTACGAAAGTGGTCTAGTTAACTTCTTGTTTTGTTTTTATCTTTGTTTTTCTTTTGTTTTGCTCGAGGACTAGCAAAATCTAAGTTTGGGGGTGTGTTAAGCTCATAATTTCATACATATACATGCCCAATTAACTTACTCATTTTGCTTAGTTTCTTAGAATTTTGAGTTATTTGCCTCTCTTTGTGTGTTTTGTAGGCCAATAGAGCAAGAGAGCATTTGAAGCAATATGGTGCAAAAACGTGCAAAAACTGGAGACTGAGGTAGAAGTTCATTTCGGCGTTATCTTCTTCATCCGAGGTTGGATTGGGCCAATACTTGTGTGGTTGGATCAGAGACATTCTGAACTTTACAATGGACATCTTAAAGTTGTTATTTGATTCAGCCAAGCCCAATTCGTAAGCCCATGAAAATACACATCATGCTGACATAAGGATGAGCTGATGGATGCTTGGTCATGGTGAGCTAGGCATGAGGTATTGGTTTCTGGATGGATGCTTGGTCATGCTGACATATTGATGAGCTAGGGCTGCTGGTGGGATTTGTTGGTGAAGTGCAACAACCATTTCTGATTATCTAATGCAAGTGTGTTAGGTGAAATAGGTGTGGTTGGTGAACTTAATTGTATAATCTGATTCACCTAACCCTTGTGCCTATAAATAGGGAGTCTCTAGAGAGACAGAATTTCATTCCATAATTTACACTTCCATTGTACACAAAGAGAGGGAAAGTCGTCACAAAGGGAGAGAAGGGAGAAGGCAGCAGCTGGGAGGCTTTGGCCTCCTGGCAGCCATGGAGATGATTCTTTTCCATCTCTAGCATGTTGTCCTTATCTTCTTCTCCTCCCTTTGTCTTTTATTTTCTTCTTGTATTTCTTTTGTTTTACTTTGTTTTTCTGTTATTAGTTTTAATAAACATCTTGCTAGTCTTGTATCATGGTTTGAGTTTATAAAGTTTGATTTCATTCATGAATTCTTCTTCACTATTTTAATGGAGCTGTTTTGCATCCTTTGATTGATCACCTAAGGTTTTATGCGTTATGCTCTTGTTGGGAAGGTTTGGGGATCATCTTCATTCCATCCATTAGCAACTTATGTGATTTGGTTTCTAGGTCTCCTAATGTAAACACCATGCTTGGGGTCCTTGTGATGTTCAATCCAATTTGATCCAAACACCATGGACTTATTTGTGAGCATCTTCATGAGTGAATCAATTTGTTTACTTTCTGCCATAACATGATTAGAACAATTAGGGTGGATTCTAAAACCTCACCATCTTGTCTTAGTTCTTTTCTTTCTTCTTGTTTTGTTTCTCTTGTTTCCATTTCTATTTTGTGTAGGAAAACCGAGTTGGATCATTCAATCACCAATCCCTGTGGAATCGACCTCGCACTTACATATGCTAAACTACCAACGGCTCGTGCACTTGCGAGTATCACAAGTTGAGGATGCAGCTGAATCCATTTTGGTGCAGCTAAATCTACGCAACAAATGTTCATTTCTAGGTTTGGGGGTATTGGAGTTTAGCAAGTAAATTTGGTTTGTCTTAAAAAAAAAAAAAAAAAAATTATTGCTTTCTTTTCTTTTATTTTGATTCTTGTTTTGTTTTGTTTTGTTTTTGAGTCACTTTCCGAACACATATGATGAGATTGAGATAAATGTTGCATGACTTAAATAAAAATTGAATTTTATTTATTTATTATTTATTATTTTTCTTTTTGTAACTTTTTATTGTAAAAAAAAAAACTTAAAAAAATAAAATAAAATAAATAAATTTGGCATTGTTCTAGCATGATATGTTCGAAACCTTCTTTGCACTTGCCATTTGTTTCACAATTTTCCAATTAAAAGGATTTGCATGATCTAAAGAATTGTATCAAGCATAAATTAGACTTATATAACCATATAATGTGAGCTTTTGAGCCTTGTGCTTCATTTCATGAGTGTTATACACATACTCTTATTTTCTTGTCATCAAAGTTGTTGTTTGATCTCATTATTCATTGATTTGGTTGAACACTTAAAAGTCATTCATTCTTTTGCAATTTGATTTCATGACATTTAAGAAATGATATTAAGGCCACCTTTGGATCGTTTGTGCCTTTCAAGCTAACCTTATGCATGCTTAAGCATGATTTTCCATTGTTAACCATTTTGAGCCTACATGTAAACTTTTTTTTTCATTTTACCAATTGCAATTCCTAGCTTTAGCCCGAAAAACAAGAATTTACCTTTCTAAGGAACTCATGAGCTCTAATTCGGATGTGTTTTTCATGCTAAGTTTGGGAAGGGATATTACATTTATAAAAAAAAATTATAGAACTTCACACAATTGGTGAAAGAAAAGAGAAAAGTTCTGATTAAATGGTAGTTGATTGAAATTTCATTTTTGGGTTTCATTGGTGTTTGGAAAGGAGTTTAAATCATTGTAAATGAAGGTATAAGGAGTTTTGATCATGTAAAGAAAATATCTAATCGTGATGATTCGAAGTGTTGTAAATAATTATTTTATGCTCTTACATTTTTGAGTTTCTTGGACTTTGTATTATCCATACCTTTCATTTCTTACTCACCTTACACCCTTGGCCCCATTACAACCTATGTTAAAGACCTAAATTGATCTTAAATGTCATATGGTTGAATTGCATGCATTTTCTTACTTTTAAGTGTTTGGCATCCTTCTTGAGATCATATTAATGCAAGTTCTCCATCTTCCTATTTTTGAGTTAAGTTCCTTATGATTTAACTCTAATCTCATGTTTATAACTGAGTGTTGCATTGTAGCCCTCTTCTGAGTGATTCATTTGTGAGAGGACAACTTTGGTGAGATTTGAAGTTGCATTTGTGCTTGGTATGATTTTTGAAATTGTGTGAAAACTAAGATTGGAGAATTTGTTGCATTTGGCAATCACACTACTACACTTTGAGCATATTATGTTTTGAACTTTTCCGCCTTGTAAATAATGTCTAAATTGAGTTTTTATTGTTAAAACTTTTGAGTCATGTGCATAAGTCATTTCTCTTTCAGAAAATGTTCGGAAAGATTGTTTTGAGTTTTATTTTTATTCTTTTTTTTATTTTTGTAATTATTTTTGTTTTTGTTTTTGTTTTATTTTGCTTAAGGACTAACAAAGTTAGTAAAGTTTTCTAACCACTTTGTTTTGTAGAGTTAGAAAAACGTTTGTGGGTATTGATATCTGTTAAACCCTCAGGAGACACAACTCCTCCTCCTAGGGATGCCTAGAGGTTTAAAGGCTTGTTGCATACGCTAAATGCAATCGAGTTACCTGCGGAAGTGGTTTAGTTAACTTCTTATTTTGTTTTTAACTTTGTTTTGTGTTGTTTTGCTCGAGGACTAGCAAAATCTAGGTTTGGGGGTATTTGATCAGTACATATTTACATATCATTTTGTACCCTTCTAGCTTATGATTTGGTTATGTTTTTGAGTTAAACTTGTGCTTTTAATTCTTTTTGTGTTTATCTTTCAGTTAATTGAGATTTAGGTAATAATGATGGCTTTGGATAGGAAATGATGCAATCCAAGCATGTGAAGGCCTGATTTGGATGAAGGGAAGAAGAGCTTAAAGACAAACTCATTTTTTGCTACAGTCCATTTCCAGCCCAGTTTCGTAGGTCAACTTCTTGGCCTTGGATCAGCATGCTATGGGGCTCGAATGAAGTGAAGATCTTCATGAAACTTGTTCCAATGGGTGTCTATTATAACATATCCAAAATTCAGCTCCATTGGATAAATCCGGAGTCCGTTACCTAGCAAACACAGAACCATGCTCAGGATGGATCTTATCAGCGCGGAAAATGAGTTAGCAATTTGTTTCGGCCTTAACTGTTTCCTCCGACCTTGGATTGGCCCAAATAACATATGGCTGGAAAGAAGACATTCTGAACTTCAATTTCAAGTGCTTAAAGTCCTAATTTGATTAAGAGAAGCCCAAGTTGTAAGCCCTTGAAGTTGCTAGTCATGCTGACCTCAGCATGTGCTGGTTGGATGCTTGGTCATGGTGAGCTAGGCATGAGCTATCATTTCTGGTTGGAAGCTTGGTCATGGTGACATGAAGATGACCTAGGGCTGCTAGTGGGATTAATTGGTGAAGTGCATCAACCATTCAAGATTTTCTAATACAAGTGCATCACCCATTTCAGATTTTCTATTACAAGTGCATCAACCATTTTAGATTTTATAATTCAAGTGTTGTATGCATTAGCCATATTGAATTCAGATTTTTCACTTCCCCTAGGCCTATAAATAGGGAAGTTCTCTATGCTTGTAAACACACCCCAAGGGGGGGGGAGCTCTCAAACACTTCTCTAGAGCTCCCTTCCCTTCTCTCCCTCAAATTCTCTTAGTTTCTCTTTCTAGTTTTCAATTGTTGTATGAAATCTTTTGTGCTGAAATTTTCTTTAAGTCTTTCCAAGTTCTACTTTACTTTTCCTTATGTAAATTCTTTTCTTTAGTTTCAAGTTTGATTAGTTTCCAAGTTTCAATTATGGTTCATGTTCTTATTCATTATGCTTATAAGTTAATATGCTAGTTTGAATGATTGATCACCATTTAGGCTTGCATGTTAGCTATCTTGGTTTGAATTAAGAGTATACACCATGCTTTAATTCGAATTGAACTATGAATAGGAAGAGTATGTAAGGACATTCGACAACAGGGATTAGATACATGCTTGGTTGTTTAAATTGTTCTTCTATGCTTAATGGGTTCCTAATGCTTAATTTTAGGTTAGACAACAAATGATCAAATTAGGGAATTAGGAACACAAGGTTATGACCAAACACCATGGCTTAATCATACATTAGCTAGAATCAATCCGTTAATCTAATTGAACTTGGGAACTTATCTGCTTGAGTTAGTTATTTCTTTCTTCCTTGTTTTATTTATTTCCTTTCTTTTTCATTTCTGTTTTGTGTAGGGAAAATGAATTGGATCATTCAATCACCAATCCTCGTGGGATCGACCTCGCACTTACATATGCTATACTACCAAACGGCTCGTGCACTTGCGAGTATCACAAGTTGAGGATGCAGTTGAATCAATTTTGGAGCAGCTGTATCTACGCAACAATGCCCAATCTTTTCGAGTAGGATTGACAGTTTTCTCCAAAATATTCTTGATCTCTCTATTGCTGATCTCGACTTGTCCGGAAGTTTGAGGATGATATGGAGTTGACACTCTATGTGTGATATTGTACTTTCTCATTAAGGCCTCAAATGGTTTGTTACAGAAGTGGCTGCCACCATCACTAATGACAGCCCTAGGAGTTCCAAACCTAGTGAAAATCACATCTTTCAGGAATTTCAGAACAACTCTATGATCATTAGTCCTTGTAGCTAACCCCTCCACCCATTTGGATACATAATCTACAGCAACAAGAATGTAAGTATAACCCAAAGAGGAAGGAAAAGGTCCCATGAAATCTATACCCCATATGTCAAACAGCTCCACCACCAAAATGTTGTTCAATGGCATCATATTCCTCCGGCTTATGTTTCCCATTCTTTGACACCTATCACATTTAGAACAGAAATAAAATGCATCTTTAAAAAGAGAGGGCCAAAAGAAACCAGATTGAAGAACCTTAGCTGCTGTTTTCTTGGCACCAAAATGACCTCCACATGCAAATTCATGACTAAACTTGAGTATGCTTTGCTGCTCATTCTCTGGGATACACCTCCTTATGATTTGGTCGGGGCCATGTTTGAACAGATATGGATCATCCCAGAAGTAATGTTTGGCTATGGCAAGGAATTTCTTTCTTTCCTGAAAAGTTAGATCATCTCTCAAAACACCACTAGCAAGATAATTGACAAGATCAGCATACCATGGTTCTTGGTCATCAATGGCAAATAGTTGTTCATCTGGAAAAGATTCATTGAGGGGCAAGACATCCTCAAACTTGTGGTTACCATCGATGAGACGAGATAGATGATCAGCAACAACATTCTCACACCCTTTCTTTTCTCGGATTTCTAAATCAAATTCTTGCAACAACAATACCCATCGAAGCAAGCGTGGCTTAGCATCCTTCTTGGTTAACAAGTACCTAAGTGCTGCATGGTCAGAATATACAATCACTTTAGAACCAACAAGATATGAACGAAACTTCTCTAAAGCAAAAATTACAGCAAGTAACTCCTTCTCAGTTGTTGAGTAATTGAGCTGAGCATCATTTAATGTCCGGCTCACATAATAGATTACATGAGGGAGCTTATTCACTCTTTGACCTAGAACTGCACCAAGAGCATAATCAGAAGCATCACACATTAATTCAAAAGGTAATGACCAATCTGGTGCCTTGATAATTGGAGTTGATGTTAGTTCAAGTTTCAGAGTGTTAAATGCATTCAAACAATCTTTATCAAAGTTAAAAACAGAATCTTTAGCCAAAAGATTGCATAGAGGACGAGTGATTTTGGAGAAATCTTTAATAAAACGACGATAAAAACCAGCATGTCCTAGAAAACTCCTCACACCCTTCACTGAAGTAGGGGTTGGCAAATTAGAAATCAAATCAATCTTTGCTTTGTCTACCTCAATACCTTTGCTGGAAATAGCATGGCCTAACACAATACCTTGCTTCACCATGAAGTGACACTTCTCCCAATTCAGAATTAGATTAGTTTCCTGGCATCTTTTAAGCACTAATGACAAATGGTTAAGACAATCATCGAAAGAGGATCCAAAAACTGAAAAGTCATCCATAAATACCTCAATGAACCTCTCTATCATGTCTGAAAAGATAGCCATCATGCATCGTTGGAAGGTAGCTGGGGCATTGCATAACCCAAATGGCATTCGTCTATACGCAAAGGTTCCAAAGGGGCATGTGAATGTTGTCTTCTCTTGATCCTCCGGGGCTATTGCAATTTGATTGTAACCTGAAAAACCATCAAGGAAACAATAATGTGAGTGACCAGCTAGCCTTTCAAGCATTTGATCGATAAAAGGCAAAGGAAAGTGATCCTTTCTCGTGGCTGTGTTTAGCTTCCGATAATCAATGCAAACTCTCCATCCCGTGATGGGTCTTGTTGGCACCAGCTCATTGTCCTCATTCTTGACCACTGTGATGCCTGACTTCTTTGGGACAACTTGGATAGGACTCATCCATTTGCTATCTGAAATAGGATAAATGATTCCTACATCAAGTAATTTGGTGAGTTTTGAGTGAAATCCAAGTGCTAGAACTATGCAATACACCAACCACTCCATTTAAGGCACAAACTGAGTACGAACTTGAATTGTCCATTTTGTATGGCCTATGGATTTCGAATCGAGCCCAAAAGTTGTGCAACATCATAATAAGGTGGGAGGAATCATTCGGTGAGTTTTGAGTGAAATCCAATGTTAAGCTCATAATGTCATACATATACATGCTCTATTTACTTAGTTCTTTTGCTTAGTTTCCTATAATTCTGAGTTATTTACCTCTCTTTGTGTGTTTTGTAGGCCAAGAGAGCAAAAGAGCATAATTCATGCAATTCAAGCATGTTAAGGCCTCATTTGGATGCATGGAATACACTTGAGGCATTTGAAGCAAAATGGTGCAAAAACGTGCAAAAACTGGAGCCTGAGTTAGAAGTTCATTTTGGACTTATCTTCTTCATCCGAACTTGGATTGGGCCAATACTTGTGTGGTTGGATCAATGACATTCTGAACTTCAAAATGGACATCTTAAGGTCATCATTTGATTCAGCCCAACCCAATTCGTGAGCCCATGGAAATACACATCATGCTGACAGGAAGATGAGCTCATTGCATGCTTGGTCATGATGAGCTAGGCATGAGCTATTGGTTTCTGAATGGAAGCTTGGTCATGCTGACATGAGGATGAGCTAGGGCTGCTAGTGGGATTTAGTGGAGCAACCATTTCTGATTTTCTAATGCAAGTGTTGAGTCCATTAGCCATATTCAATTCAGATTTCCCACTCCCCTCTCCCTATAAATACCACTTCCATTCCACATTCAACACACATCCTGAGATCCATCATTTACACTTCCATTGTACACAAAGAGAGGAAAAGTTGAGAGTCACAAAGGGAGAGAAGGGAGAAGGCAGCAGCTGGGAGGCTTTGGCCTCCTAGCAGCCATGGAGATGAATCTTTTCCATCTCTAGCATGCTGTCCTTATCTTCTTCTCCTCCCTTTGTCTTTTATTTTCTTCTTGTATTTTCTTTGTTTTACTTTGTTTTTCTGTAATTAGTTGTAATAAACATCTTGCTAGTTTTGTATCATGGTTTGAGTTTATAAAATTTGATTTCATTCATGAATTCTTCTTCACTATTTTAATGGAGCTGTTTTGCATCCTTTGACTGATCACCTAAGGTTTTATGCATTTTGCTCTTGTTGGGAAGGTTTGGGGATCATCTTCATTCCATCCATTAGCAACTCATGTGATTTGGTTTCTAGGTCTCCTAATGTAAACACCATGCTTGGGGTCCTTGTGATGTTCAATACAATTTGATCCAAACACCATGGACTTATTTGTGAGCATCTTCATGAGTGAATCAATTTGTTTACTTGCTGCCATAACATGATTAGAACAATTAGGGTGGATTCTAAAACCTCACCATCTTGTCTTAGTTCTTTTCTTTCTTCTTGTTTTGTTTCTCTTGTTCCATTTCTGTTTTGTGTAGGAAAACTCAATTGGATCATTCAATCACCAATCCCTGTGGAATCGACCTCGCACTTACATATGCTAAACTACCAACGGCTCGTGCACTTGCGAGTATCACAAGTTGAGGATGCAGTTGAACCCATTTTGGTGCAGCTGAATCCGACGCAACAAGTTTTTGGCACAAACTGAGTACGAACTTGAATTGTCCATTTTGTATGGCCTATGGATTTCGGATTCGAGCCCAAAAGTTGTGCAACATCATAATAAGGTGGGAGTAATCATTCGGTGAGTTTTGAGTGAAATCCAAGTGCTAGAACTATGCAATACACCAACCACTCCATTTAAGGCACAAACTGAGTACGAACTTGAATTGTCCATTTTGTATGGCCTATGGATTTCGGATTCGAGCCCAAAACTTGTGCAACATCATAATAAGGTGGGAGGAGTCATTCGGTTTGTTTTGAGTGAAATCCAAGCGTTAGAACGATGCAATACGCCAACCACTCCATTTAAGGCACAAACTGAGTACGAACTTGAATTGTCCAATTTCTTACACCTATGGATTTCGGATTCGAGCCCAAAACTTGTGCAACATCATAATAAGGTGGGACGAGTCATTCGGTGAGTTTTGAGTGAAATCCAAGCGCTAGAACTACGCAATACACCAACCACTCCATTTAAGGCACAAACTGAGTACGAACTTGAATTGTCCAATTTCTTACACCTATGGATTTTGGAACGAGCCCAAAACTTGTGGAACATCATAATAAGGTGGGAGGAGTCATTCGGTGAGTTTTGAGTGAAATCCAAGCGCTAGAACTATGCAATACACCAACCACTCCATTTAAGGCACAAACTGAGTACGAACTTGAATTGTCCATTTTGTATGGCCTATGGATTTCGGATTCGAGCCCAAAAGTTGTGCAACATCATAATAAGGTGGGAGGAATCATTCGGTCAGTTTTGAGTGAAATCCAAGTGCTAGAACTATGCAATACACCAACCACTCCATTTAAGGCACAAACTGAGTACGAACTTGAATTGTCCAATTTGTATGGCCTATGGATTTCGATCGAGCCCAAAACTTGTGCAACATCATGATAAGGTGGGAGGAGTCATTCGGTTTGTTTTGAGTGAAATCCAAGCGTTAGAACGATGCAATACGCCAACCACTCCATTTAAAGCACAAACTGAATACGAACTTGAATTGTCCATTTTGTATGGCCTATGGATTTCGGATCGAGCCCAAAAGTTGTGCAACATCATAATAAGGTGGGAGGAATCATTCGGTCAGTTTTGAGTGAAATCCAAGTGCTAGAACTATGCAATACACCAACCACTCCATTTAAGGCACAAACTGAGTACGAAATTGAATTGTCCAATTTGTATGGCCTATGGATTTCGGATTCGAGCCCAAAACTTGTGCAACATCATAATAAGGTGGGAGGAGTCATTCGGTTTGTTTTGAGTGAAATCCAAGCGTTAGAACGATGCAATACGCCAACCACTCCATTTAAGGCACAAACTGAGTACGAACTTGAATTGTCCAATTTCTTACACCTATGGATTTCGATATCGAGCCCAAAAGTTGTGCAACATCATAATAAGGTGGGAGGAGTCATTCGGTGAGTTTTGAGTGAAATCCAAGCGCTAGAACTATGCAATACACCAACCACTCCATTTAAGGCACAAACTGAGTACGAACTTGAATTGTCCATTTTGTATGGCCTATGGATTTCGGATCGAGCCCAAAAGTTGTGCAACATCATAATAAGGTGGGAGGAATCATTCGGTCAGTTTTGAGTGAAATCCAAGTGCTAGAACTATGCAATACACCAACCACTCCATTTAAGGCACAAACTGAGTACGAAATTGAATTGTCCAATTTGTATGGCCTATGGATTTCGGATTCGAGCCCAAAACTTGTGCAACATCATAATAAGGTGGGAGGAGTCATTCGGTTTGTTTTGAGTGAAATCCAAGCGTTAGAATCGATGCAATACGCCAACCACTCCATTTAAGGCACAAACTGAGTACGAACTTGAATTGTCCAATTTCTTACACCTATGGATTTCGGATTCGAGCCCAAAACTTGTGCAACATCATAATAAGGTGGGACGAGTCATTCGGTGAGTTTTGAGTGAAATCCAAGCGCTAGAACTACGCAATACACCAACCATTCCATTTAAAGCACAAACTGAGTACGAACTTGAATTGTCCAATTTCTTACACCTATGGATTTCGGATTCGAGCCCAAAACTTGTGCAACATCATAATAAGGTGGGAGTAGTCATTCGGTGAGTTTTGAGTGAAATCCAAGCGCTAGAACTATGCAATACACCAACCACTCCATTTAAAGCACAAACTGAGTACGAACTTGAATTGTCCAATTTCTTACACCTATGGATTTCGGATCGACCCCAAAACTTGTGGAACATCATCATAAGGTGGGAGGAGTCATTCGGTGAGTTTTCAGTGAAATCCAAGCGCTAGAACTATGCAATACACCAACCACTCCATTTAAGGCACAAACTGAGTACGAACTTGAATTGTCCATTTTGTATGGCCTATGGATTTTCGGATCAAGCCCAAACGTTGTGCAACATCATAATAAGGTGGGAGGAATCATTCGGTCAGTTTTGAGTGAAATCCAAGTGCTAGAACTATGCAATACACCAACCACTCCATTTAAGGCACAAACTGAGTACGAACTTGAATTGTCCAATTTGTATGGCCTATGGATTTCGATTCGAGCCCAAAACTTGTGCAACATCATGATAAGGTGGGAGGAGTCATTCGGTTTGTTTTGAGTGAAATCCAAGCGTTAGAACGATGCAATACGCCAACCACTCCATTTAAAGCACAAACTGAGTACGAACTTGAATTGTCCAACGTCTTACACATATGGATTTCGGATATCGAGCCCAAAACTTGTGCAACATCATAATAAGGTGGGACGAGTCATTCGGTGAGTTTTGAGTGAAATCCAAGCGCTAGAACTACGCAATACACCAACCACTCCATTTAAGGCACAAACTGAGTACGAACTTGAATTGTCCAATTTCTTACACCTTTGGATTTCGTATTCGAGCCCAAAACTTGTGCAACATCATAATAAGGTGGGAGGAGTCATTCGGTGAGTTTTGAGTGAAATCCAAGCGCTAGAACTATGCAATACACCAACCACTCCATTTAAGGCACAAACTGAGTACGAACTTGAATTGTCCAATTTCTTACACCTTTGGATTTCGTATCGAGCCCAAAACTTGTGGAACATCATAATAAGGTGGGAGGAGTCATTCGGTGAGTTTTGAGTGAAATCCAAGCGCTAGAACTATGCAATACACCAACAACTCCATTTAAGGCACAAACTGAGTACGAACTTGAATTGTCCAGTTTGTATGGCCTATGGATTTTGGATCGAATCCCAAAACTTGTGCAACATCATAATAAGGTGGGAGAAGTCATTCGGTGAGTTTTGAGTGAAATCCAAGCGCTAGAACTATGCAATACGCCAACCACTCCATTTAAAGCACAAACTGAGTACGAACTTGAATTGTCCAATTTCTTACACCTATGGATTTCGGATCGACCCCAAAACTTGTGGAACATCATAATAAGGTGGGAGGAGTCATTCGGTGAGTTTTGAGTGAAATCCAAGCGCTAGAACTACGCAATACACCAACCACTCCATTTAAGGCACAAACTGAGTACGAACTTGAATTGTCCAATTTCTTACACCTTTGGATTTCGATTCGAGCCCAAAACTTGTGCAACATCATAATAAGGTGGGAGGAGTCATTCGGTGAGTTTTGAGTGAAATCCAAGCGCTAGAACTATGCAATACACCAACCACTCCATTTAAGGCACAAACTGAGTACGAACTTGAATTGTCCAATTTCTTACACCTTTGGATTTCGGATCGAGCCCAAAACTTGTGGAACATCATAATAAGGTGGGAGGAGTCATTCGGTGAGTTTTGAGTGAAATCCAAGCGCTAGAACTATGCAATACACCAACAACTCCATTTAAGGCACAAACTGAGTACGAACTTGAATTGTCCAGTGTGTATGGCCTATGGATTTTGGATTGATCCCAAAACTTGTGCAACATCATAATAAGGTGGGAGAAGTCATTCGGTGAGTTTTGAGTGAAATCCAAGCGCTAGAACTATGCAATACGCCAACCACTCCATTTAAAGCACAAACTGAGTACGAACTTGAATTGTCCAATTTCTTACACCTATGGATTTCGGATCGACCCCAAAACTTGTGGAACATCATAATAAGGTGGGAGGAGTCATTCGGTGAGTTTTCAGTGAAATCCAAGCGCTAGAACTATGCAATACACCAACCACTCCATTTAAGGCACAAACTGAGTACGAACTTGAATTGTCCAATTTCTTACACCTATGGATTTCGATTCGAGCCCAAAACTTGTGCAACATCATAATAAGGTGGGAGGAGTCATTCGGTGAGTTTTCAGTGAAATCCAAGCGCTAGAACTATGCAATACACCAACCACTCCATTTAAGGCACAAACTGAGTACGAACTTGAATTGTCCAATTTCTTACACCTTTGGATTTCGTATCGAGCCCAAAACTTGTGGAACATCATAATAAGGTGGGAGGAGTCATTCGGTGAGTTTTGAGTGAAATCCAAGCGCTAGAACTATGCAATACGCCAACCACTCCATTTAAAGCACAAACTGAGTACGAACTTGAATTGTCCAATTTCTTACACCTATGGATTTTGGACCGAGCCCAAAATTTGTGCAACAACATAATAAGGTGGGAGGAGTCATTCGCTGAGTTTTGAGTGAAATCCAAGCACTAGAACTATGCAATACGCCAACCACTCCATTTAAAGCACAAACTGAGTACGAACTTGAATTTTCCAATTTCTTACACCTATGGATTTCGGATCGACCCCAAAACTTGTGGAACATCATAATAAGGTGGGAGGAGTCATTCGGTGAGTTTTCAGTGAAATCCAAGCGCTAGAACTATGCAATACACCAACCACTCCATTTAAGGCACAAACTGAGTACGAACTTGAATTGTCCATTTTGTATGGCCTATGGATTTCGGATCGAGCCCAAAAGTTGTGCAACATCATAATAAGGTGGGAGGAATCATTCGGTGAGTTTTGAGTGAAATCCAAGTGCTAGAACTATGCAATACACCAACCACTCCATTTAAGGCACAAACTGAGTACGAACTTGAATTGTCCAATTTGTATGGCCTATGGATTTCGTATCGAGCCCAAAACTTGTGCAACATCATAATAAGGTGGGAGGAGTCATTCGGTTTCTTTTGAGTGAAATCCAAGCGTTAGAACGATGCAATACGCCAACCAGTCCATTTAAGGCACAAACTGAGTACGAACTTGAATTGTCCAACTTCTTACACCTATGGATTTCGATCGAGCCCAAAACTTGTGCAACATCATAATAAGGTGGGACGAGTCATTCGGTGAGTTTTGAGTGAAATCCAAGCGCTAGAACTGTTGCGTAGATTCAGCTGCACCAAAACGGATTCAGCTGCATCCTCAACTTGTGATACTCGCAAGTGCACGAACCGTTGGTAGTTTAGCGTATGTAAGTGCGAGGTCGATTCCACAGGGATTGGTGATTGAATGATCCAACTCAGTTTTCCTACACAAAACAAAAATGGAAACAAAAGAAACGAAACAAGAAGAAAGAAAGTAACTAGGACAAGATGGTGTTGTTTTAGAATCCACCCTAATTGTTCTAATCATGTTATGGCAGCAAGTAAACAAATTGATTCACTCATGAAGATTCTCACAAATAAGTCCATGGTGTTTGGATCAAATTGTATTGAACATCACAAGGACCCCAAGCATGATGTTTACATTAGGAGACCTAGAAACCCAATCACATAAGTTGCTAATGGATGGAATGAAGATGATCCCCAAACCTTCCCAACAAGAGCATAATGCATAAAACCTTAGGTGATCAGTCAAAGGATGCAAAACAGCTCCATTAAAACAGTGAAGAAGAATTCATGAATGAAATCAAACTTTATAAACTCAAACCATAATACAAGACTAGCAAGATGTTTATTACAACTAATAACAGAAAACAAAGTAAAACAAAGAAAATACAAGAAGAAAATAAAAGACAAAGGGAAGAGAAGAAGATAAGGACAGCATGCTAGAGATGGAAAAGAATCATCTCTATGGCTGCCAGGAGGCCAAAGCCTCCCAGCTGCTGCCTTCTCCCTTCTCTCCCTTTGTGACTCTCAACTTTCCCTCTCTTTGTGTACAATGGAAGTGTAAATGATGGATCTCAGGATATGTGAATTGAATGTGGAATGGAAGTGGTATTTATAGGGAGATGGGAGTGGGAAATCTGAATTGAATATGGCTAATGGACTCAACACTTGCATTAGAAAATCAGAAATGGTTGCTCCACTAAATCCCACTAGCAGCCCTAGCTCATCCTCATGTCAGCATGACCAAGCTTCCATTCAGAAACCAATAGCTCATGCCTAGCTCATCATGACCAAGCATGCAATGAGCTCATCTTCCTGTCAGCATGATGTGTATTTCCATGGGCTCACGAATTGGGTTGGGCTGAATCAAATGATGACTTTAAGATGTCCATTTTGAAGTTCAGAATGTCAGTGATCCAACCACACAAGTATTGGCCCAATCCAAGTTCGGATGAAGAAGATAAGTCCGAAATGAACTTCTAACTCAGGCTCCAGTTTTTGCACATTTTTGCACCATATTGCTTCAAATGCCTTAAGTTGTATTCCTCTCATGCTCTCATGCTCTATTGGCCTACAAAACACACAAAGAGAGGCAAATAACTTAGAAATTGAAGAAACTAAGCAAAAGAAGTAAGTAAATAGGGTACGTATATGTATGAAATTATGAACTTAACACACCCCCAAACTTAGATTTTGCTAGTCCTCGAGCAAAAGAAAACAAAATTAAAAACAAAAATAAAAACAAAACAAGAAGTTAGATAGACCACTTTCGTAGGTAACTCGATTGCATTGAGCGTATGCAACAAGCCTTTAAACCTCTAGGCATCCCTAGTAGGAGGAGTTGTGTCTCCTGAGGGTTTAACAGATACGATACCCACAAACGTTTTACTGACTCTACAAAACAAAGTGGTTAGAAAACTTAATAGATTTGTTAGTCTAAACAAAACAAAAAACAAAAACGTTAACCTTCCAACCGAACAGAAATTTTAAACTTCATAGACATGGCTCAACAAGGAACAAAACAAGCACTAAGGAAGTTCTAAACATTATTCAAGTGCTACCACATCTCACAAAAATCATGCTCAAGGTGTGTGTGTGAAATAGCCATGAAGATACAACTCATGCTTCTCAAACAACGATATGAATTCCTGCAAGAATGAACACAAGTTTGCCAAGCTAAACCAAAATCAATAGGACTTTACTCATGGATGTAATGTAATGGTTAGAAAAGGAATGGATAATGAAACACAAAGTCTAAGGAACAAAGTAGAGCATGTCATGTAAACAAGATCATTGACATTTGAAATGTAAGGCACATAAATTGAAGAGCTCACAACACCAGATTTTGCAATTGAATCACTTCACAATTTGAATTTGACATTTACACACTTTGTATAATAGTTGGCCCAATTTTGCGGCTCTTCACCCTAGATCACCTTGATTTCTCCTTATATCACCCTAGGGTCGTGACTACATTGGCCACACTTCTTTTCTCTTTTTCTTTTGATTTTTTTTTATAGCTCATTTATTGCCTTGAATACATTACAATCTCAAATACAATCATACTCTACATGTTCCCTAGATGATAGGATGTTTAATGGATGATAAGGTGATAGAAAGAAATGGCTAAGTGTTTGGGCACAAAAGAGTTTACAATGGAATATGTATTGTATGGGTTGATGGAGGAAAAAGAAAGAGGCTTAACAAAGATGGCCTAAATCATATCTTAGTTATAACTTAACATTCCAGTGAATCACACAAGCAAAAATGCATACAATTGGGTAAGACATGCAAGAGTTGTATAATCATGGCTAAAGTGCATAGAAAGCTCAAACATAATTATGTGAGACTTAGCTAGCAAAAGAATAAGATTCAGACCTAACACAATGCTTATCAAATTCCTAAGAGCCATATTAGAAGTTAGACACAAGATTTATCATTGGTGTGGGAAGGAAAACTGAAAATGACTCAAAGAAAATAAACATAAAAGAAAAACGTGAGGTTTCAAATTGCTGTTTTGCTCAATTTCAACATATAATCTGTTTTGACATGTAACTTTCAAACCACTTGGTCAAATTTAACGTTCTTTATGTCGTTGGATTCAGCATGAAAAAATGAAGAACACAACGCGGACCAAACTTTCAAAACAGAAGCAGAAAATAAAATTTGTAGCAATGAAGAAGCCTACGTTTTCAAACACAAACACAAAAACTAAAAAAACTTTCCTGCACCCCCAAACTTAAATGAAGCATTGTCCTCATTGTTTGAATCCATGTAAAGCATACAATAATGCATATGAAATCCAGGGTAAAGAAATGAAAGAAATAAAAGAAAGAGAGTTTAGAACTTCCCCTTGAAGACAATGAGAGGGAAATGCACATAGTATGGCAGCACATGTTCTTCTTTGAGTATTTGGGTCAGCTGCTCATCATGTTCTCCCACATCAAGGAAAAGAAAACCTAACAAAAACAAAACAGAAAATGAGACACAACTAAGAATGAGTAGCACTTATTATACAAATGAAAGAGATATGATTGGAATGCTTCCCCTTGAAGTGATAGCTGGAGCGTGGTTGGCCATAGCAGCTGGAGGTCGACTTCTCCGCTACTCCATACTCCATGTTTCTATGGATTGGGTTGTCTCCTCTCTTTCCCTCTTTCTTATTGAGCTACTTCAGAAATGCTTAAAGAAAGACAAGGAAACTTGAAATAGATTTTCAGATTTGTTGGATTAGGAAACCATAACTTAAATGAAAATGATAAACTAAACTAAAACATCAAGATTAGGGATTCAACTTCACCACAAACATCAAATTCCATGCTTCAAAGTAACAAGCATCAAAGTAAATCAAACTAGCTTATGGAGTTCGTTCTTTCTCAAATATGATTATCCATATGGTGTGTGGTTTTAATCAAGTATTCAGAAAAGTATTTAGCTATGGTGTTTAGTCTAAACACAAATTCCAAACCCATTAAGAACAAGAAGAACAATAAAGAACCAAGTAGAATTTAAACATGGTGTTTGTCTTCAATATCTACCCATCCATTCACTAATCAGTCCAAGAGTCATATGGTGTTTATGTAAACTTGAACAAGATATTTAATTAAGAGCAAGTGAATGAAACCAGAAACTAGAAATAATCAACATGCTACTTGAACCTCTTTTTTGTGTGTTGTGTAAGCTGGGACTCAAACCCAGTTCTCTTGCTTGTCAGGCAATTGTCCTTGTCCGTTGGACTACAAACACAACTTATCAATTAACCTCATTAACTTTAAAACATGAAACTGTCCAGCTATAAAAAAGATAAATATAAATAAAAAGTAGGAAAACCAAATAGAATCAAGCAATGTTACCGATCCCCGGCAACGGCGCCAAAAACTTGTTGCGTAGATTCAGCTGCACCAAAACGGATTCAGCTGCATCCTCAACTTGTGATACTCGCAAGTGCACGAACCGTTGGTAGTTTAGCGTATGTAAGTGCGAGGTCGATTCCACAGGGATTGGTGATTGAATGATCCAACTCAGTTTTCCTACACAAAACAAAAATGGAAACAAAAGAAACGAAACAAGAAGAAAGAAAGTAACTAGGACAAGATGGTGTTGTTTTAGAATCCACCCTAATTGTTCTAATCATGTTATGGCAGCAAGTAAACAAATTGATTCACTCATGAAGATTCTCACAAATAAGTCCATGGTGTTTGGATCAAATTGTATTGAACATCACAAGGACCCCAAGCATGATGTTTACATTAGGAGACCTAGAAACCCAATCACATAAGTTGCTAATGGATGGAATGAAGATGATCCCCAAACCTTCCCAACAAGAGCATAATGCATAAAACCTTAGGTGATCAGTCAAAGGATGCAAAACAGCTCCATTAAAACAGTGAAGAAGAATTCATGAATGAAATCAAACTTTATAAACTCAAACCATAATACAAGACTAGCAAGATGTTTATTACAACTAATAACAGAAAACAAAGTAAAACAAAGAAAATACAAGAAGAAAATAAAAGACAAAGGGAAGAGAAGAAGATAAGGACAGCATGCTAGAGATGGAAAAGAATCATCTCTATGGCTGCCAGGAGGCCAAAGCCTCCCAGCTGCTGCCTTCTCCCTTCTCTCCCTTTGTGACTCTCAACTTTCCCTCTCTTTGTGTACAATGGAAGTGTAAATGATGGATCTCAGGATATGTGAATTGAATGTGGAATGGAAGTGGTATTTATAGGGAGATGGGAGTGGGAAATCTGAATTGAATATGGCTAATGGACTCAACACTTGCATTAGAAAATCAGAAATGGTTGCTCCACTAAATCCCACTAGCAGCCCTAGCTCATCCTCATGTCAGCATGACCAAGCTTCCATTCAGAAACCAATAGCTCATGCCTAGCTCATCATGACCAAGCATGCAATGAGCTCATCTTCCTGTCAGCATGATGTGTATTTCCATGGGCTCACGAATTGGGTTGGGCTGAATCAAATGATGACTTTAAGATGTCCATTTTGAAGTTCAGAATGTCAGTGATCCAACCACACAAGTATTGGCCCAATCCAAGTTCGGATGAAGAAGATAAGTCCGAAATGAACTTCTAACTCAGGCTCCAGTTTTGGCACATTTTTGCACCATATTGCTTCAAATGCCTTAAGTTGTATTCCTCTCATGCTCTCATGCTCTATTGGCCTACAAAACACACAAAGAGAGGCAAATAACTTAGAAATTGAAGAAACTAAGCAAAAGAAGTAAGTAAATAGGGTACGTATATGTATGAAATTATGAACTTAACAAGAACTACGCAATACACCAACCACTCCATTTAAGGCACAAACTGAGTACGAACTTGAATTGTCCAATTTCTTACACCTATGGATTTTGGAACGAGCCCAAAACTTGTGGAACATCATAATAAGGTGGGAGGAGTCATTCGGTGAGTTTTGAGTGAAATCCAAGCGCTAGAACTATGCAATACACCAACCACTCCATTTAAGGCACAAACTGAGTACGAACTTGAATTGTCCATTTTGTATGGCCTATGGATTTCGAATCGAGCCCAAAAGTTGTGCAACATCATAATAAGGTGGGAGGAGTCATTCGGTTTCTTTTGAGTGAAATCCAAGTGTTAGAACGATGCAATACGCCAACCACTCCATTTAAGGCACAAACTGAGTACGAACATGAATTGTCCAATTTGTATGGCCTATGGATTTCGAATTCGAGCCCAAAACTTGTGCAACATCATAATAAGGTGGGAGGAGTCATTCGGTGAGTTTTGAGTGAAATCCAAGCGCTAGAACTATGCAATACACCAACCACTCCATTTAAGGAACAAACTGAGTACGAACTTGAATTGTCCAATTTCTTACACATATGGATTTCGGATTCGAGCCCAAAACTTGTGCAACATCATAATAAGGTGGGAGGAGTCATTCGGTGAATTTTCAGTGAAATCCAAGCGCTAGAACTATGCAATACACCAACCACTCCATTTAAGGCACAAACTGAGTACGAACTTGAATTGTCCAATTTCTTACACCTATGGATTTCGGATTCGAGCCCAAAACTTGTGCAACATCATAATAAGGTGGGAGGAGTCATTCGGTGAGTTTTGAGTGAAATCCAAGCGCTAGAACTATGCAATACACCAACCACTCCATTTAAGGCACAAACTGAGTACGAACTTGAATTGTCCAATTTCTTACACCTATGGATTTCGGATCGACCCCAAAACTTGTGGAACATCATAATAAGGTGGGAGGAGTCATTCGGTGAGTTTTCAGTGAAATCCAAGCGCTAGAACTATGCAATACGCCAACCACTCCATTTAAAGCACAAACTGAGTACGAACTTGAATTGTCCAATTTCTTACACCTATGGATTTCGGATCGACCCCAAAACTTGTGGAACATCATAATAAGGTGGGAGGAGTCATTCGGTGAGTTTTCAGTGAAATCCAAGCGCTAGAACTATGCAATACGCCAACCACTCCATTTAAAGCACAAACTGAGTACGAACTTGAATTGTCCAATTTCTTACACCTATGGATTTCGGATCGACCCCAAAACTTGTGGAACATCATAATAAGGTGGGAGGAGTCATTCGGTGAGTTTTCAGTGAAATCCAAGCGCTAGAACTATGCAATACACCAACCACTCCATTTAAGGCACAAACTGAGTACGAACTTGAATTGTCCAATTTCTTACACCTACGGATTTTGGAACTAGCCCAAAACTTGTGCAACATCATAATAAGGTGGGAGGAGTCATTCGGTGAGTGTTGAGAGAAATCCAAGCGCTAGAACTATGCAATACACCAACCACTCCATTTAAGGCACAAACTGAGTACGAACTTGAATTGTCCAATTTCTTACACCTATGGATTTCGGATTGAGCCCAAAACTTGTGCAACATCATATTAAGGTGGGAGGTGTCATTCGGTGAGTTTTGAGTGAAATCCAAGCTCTAGAACTGTGCAATACACCAACCACTCCATTTAAGGCACAAACTGAGTACGAACTTGAATTGTCCAATTTCTTACACCTATGGATTTCGGATCGACCCCAAAACTTGTGGAACATCATAATAAGGTGGGAGAAGTCATTCGGTGAGTTTTGAGTGAAATCCAAGCGCTAGAACTATGCAATACGCCAACCACTCCATTTAAAGCACAAACTGAGTACGAACTTGAATTGTCCAATTTCTTACACCTATGGATTTCGGATCGACCCCAAAACTTGTGGAACATCATAATAAGGTGGGAGGAGTCATTCGGTGAGTTTTCAGTGAAATCCAAGCGCTAGAACTATGCAATACACCAACCACTCCATTTAAGGCACAAACTGAGTACGAACTTGAATTGTCCATTTTGTATGGCCTATGGATTTCGGATCGAGCCCAAAAGTTGTGCAACATCATAATAAGGTGGGAGGAATCATTCGGTGAGTTTTGAGTGAAATCCAAGTGCTAGAACTATGCAATACACCAACCACTCCATTTAAGGCACAAACTGAGTACGAACTTGAATTGTCCAATTTGTATGGCCTATGGATTTCGGATCGAGCCCAAAACTTGTGCAACATCATAATAAGGTGGGAGGAGTCATTCGGTTTGTTTTGAGTGAAATCCAAGCGTTAGAACGATGCAATACGCCAACCACTCCATTTAAGGCACAAACTGAGTACGAACTTGAATTGTCCAACGTCTTACACCTATGGATTTCGGATTCGAGCCCAAAACTTGTGCAATATCATAATAAGGTGGGACGAGTCATTCGGTGAGTTTTGAGTGAAATCCAAGCGCTAGAACTACGCAATACACCAACCACTCCATTTAAGGCACAAACTGAGTACGAACTTGAATTGTCCAATTTCTTACACCTATGGATTTGGGAACGAGCCCAAAACTTGTGGAACATCATAATAAGGTGGGAGGAGTCATTCGGTGAGTTTTGAGTGAAATCCAAGTGCTAGAACTATGCAATACACCAACCACTCCATTTAAGGCACAAACTGAGTACGAAATTGAATTGTCCAATTTGTATGGCCTATGGATTTCGTATCGAGCCCAAAACTTGTGCAACATCATAATAAGGTGGGAGGAGTCATTCGGTTTGTTTGGAGTGAAATCCAAGCGTTAGAACAATGCAATACGCCAACCACTCCATTTAAGGCACAAACTGAGTACGAACTTGAATTGTCCAATTTCTTACACCTATGGATTTCGGATTCGAGCCCAAAACTTGTGCAACATCATAATAAGGTGGGACGAGTCATTCGGTGAGTTTTGAGTGAAATCCAAGCGCTAGAACTACGCAATACACCAACCACTCCATTTAAGGCACAAACTGAGTACGAACTTGAATTGTCCAATTTCTTACACCTATGGATTTCGGATCGAGCCCAAAACTTGTGCAACATCATAATAAGGTGGGAGGAGTCATTCGGTGAGTTTTGAGTGAAATCCAAGCACTAGAACTATGCAATACACCAACCACTCCATTTAAGGCACAAACTGAGTACGAACTTGAATTGTCCAATTTCTTACACCTACGGATTTTGGAACTAGCCCAAAACCTGTGCAACATCATAATAAGGTGGGAGGAGTCATTCGGTGAGTGTTGAGAGAAATCCAAGCGCTAGAACTATGCAATACACCAACCACTCCATTTAAGGCACAAACTGAGTACGAACTTGAATTGTCCAATTTCTTACACCTATGGATTTCGGATCGAGCCCAAAACTTGTGCAACATCATATTAAGGTGGGAGGAGTCATTCGGTGAGTTTTGAGTGAAATCCAAGCTCTAGAACTGTGCAATACACCAACCACTCCATTTAAGGCACAAACTGAGTACGAACTTGAATTGTCCAATTTCTTACACCTATGGATTTCGGATCGAACCCCAAAACTTGTGGAACATCATAATAAGGTGGGAGGAGTCATTCGGTGAGTTTTCAGTGAAATCCAAGCGCTAGAACTATGCAATACGCCAACCACTCCATTTAAAGCACAAACTGAGTACGAACTTGAATTGTCCAATTTCTTACACCTATGGATTTCGGATCGACCCCAAAACTTGTGGAACATCATAATAAGGTGGGAGGAGTCATTCGGTGAGTTTTCAGTGAAATCCAAGCGCTAGAACTATGCAATACGCCAACCACTCCATTTAAAGCACAAACTGAGTACGAACTTGAATTGTCCAATTTCTTACACCTATGGATTTCGGATCGAACCCCAAAACTTGTGGAACATCATAATAAGGTGGGAGGAGTCATTCGGTGAGTTTTCAGTGAAATCCAAGCGCTAGAACTATGCAATACACCAACCACTCCATTTAAGGCACAAACTGAGTACGAACTTGAATTGTCCAATTTCTTACACCTACGGATTTTGGAACTAGCCCAAAACCTGTGCAACATCATAATAAGGTGGGAGGAGTCATTCGGTGAGTGTTGAGAGAAATCCAAGCGCTAGAACTATGCAATACACCAACCACTCCATTTAAGGCACAAACTGAGTACGAACTTGAATTGTCCAATTTCTTACACCTATGGATTTCGGATTCGAGCCCAAAACTTGTGCAACATCATATTAAGGTGGGAGGAGTCATTCGGTGAGTTTTGAGTGAAATCCAAGCTCTAGAACTGTGCAATACACCAACCACTCCATTTAAGGCACAAACTGAGTACGAACTTGAATTGTCCAATTTCTTACACCTATGGATTTCGGATCGACCCCAAAACTTGTGGAACATCATAATAAGGTGGGAGAAGTCATTCGGTGAGTTTTGAGTGAAATCCAAGCGCTAGAACTATGCAATACGCCAACCACTCCATTTAAAGCACAAACTGAGTACGAACTTGAATTGTCCAATTTCTTACACCTATGGATTTCGGATCGACCCCAAAACTTGTGGAACATCATAATAAGGTGGGAGGAGTCATTCGGTGAGTTTTCAGTGAAATCCAAGCGCTAGAACTATGCAATACACCAACCACTCCATTTAAGGCACAAACTGAGTACGAACTTGAATTGTCCATTTTGTATGGCCTATGGATTTCGAATCGAGCCCAAAAGTTGTGCAACATCATAATAAGGTGGGAGGAATCATTCGGTGAGTTTTGAGTGAAATCCAAGTGCTAGAACTATGCAATACACCAACCACTCCATTTAAGGCACAAACTGAGTACGAACTTGAATTGTCCAATTTGTATGGCCTATGGATTTCGGATTCGAGCCCAAAACTTGTGCAACATCATAATAAGGTGGGAGGAGTCATTCGGTTTGTTTTGAGTGAAATCCAAGCGTTAGAACGATGCAATACGCCAACCACTCCATTTAAGGCACAAACTGAGTACGAACTTGAATTGTCCAACGTCTTACACCTATGGATTTCGGATTCGAGCCCAAAACTTGTGCAATATCATAATAAGGTGGGACGAGTCATTCGGTGAGTTTTGAGTGAAATCCAAGCGCTAGAACTACGCAATACACCAACCACTCCATTTAAGGCACAAACTGAGTACGAACTTGAATTGTCCAATTTCTTACACCTATGGATTTTGGAACGAGCCCAAAACTTGTGGAACATCATAATAAGGTGGGAGGAGTCATTCGGTGAGTTTTGAGTGAAATCCAAGCGCTAGAACTATGCAATACACCAACCACTCCATTTAAGGCACAAACTGAGTACGAACTTGAATTGTCCATTTTGTATGGCCTATGGATTTCGGATCGAGCCCAAAAGTTGTGCAACATCATAATAAGGTGGGAGGAATCATTCGGTCAGTTTTGAGTGAAATCCAAGTGCTAGAACTATGCAATACACCAACCACTCCATTTAAGGCACAAACTGAGTACGAAATTGAATTGTCCAATTTGTATGGCCTATGGATTTCGATTCGAGCCCAAAACTTGTGCAACATCATAATAAGGTGGGAGGAGTCATTCGGTTTGTTTGGAGTGAAATCCAAGCGTTAGAACAATGCAATACGCCAACCACTCCATTTAAGGCACAAACTGAGTACGAACTTGAATTGTCCAATTTCTTACACCTATGGATTTTCGATTCGAGCCCAAAACTTGTGCAACATCATAATAAGGTGGGACGAGTCATTCGGTGAGTTTTGAGTGAAATCCAAGCGCTAGAACTACGCAATACACCAACCACTCCATTTAAGGCACAAACTGAGTACGAACTTGAATTGTCCAATTTCTTACACCTATGGATTTCGATATCGAGCCCAAAACTTGTGCAACATCATAATAAGGTGGGAGGAGTCATTCGGTGAGTTTTGAGTGAAATCCAAGCACTAGAACTATGCAATACACCAACCACTCCATTTAAGGCACAAACTGAGTACGAACTTGAATTGTCCAATTTCTTACACCTACGGATTTTGGAACTAGCCCAAAACCTGTGCAACATCATAATAAGGTGGGAGAAGTCATTCGGTGAGTGTTGAGAGAAATCCAAGCGCTAGAACTATGCAATACACCAACCACTCCATTTAAGGCACAAACTGAGTACGAACTTGAATTGTCCAATTTCTTACACCTATGGATTTCGATCGAGCCCAAAACTTGTGCAACATCATATTAAGGTGGGAGGAGTCATTCGGTGAGTTTTGAGTGAAATCCAAGCTCTAGAACTGTGCAATACACCAACCACTCCATTTAAGGCACAAACTGAGTACGAACTTGAATTGTCCAATTTCTTACACCTATGGATTTCGGATCGACCCCAAAACTTGTGGAACATCATAATAAGGTGGGAGGAGTCATTCGGTGAGTTTTGAGTGAAATCCAAGCGCTAGAACTATGCAATACGCCAACCACTCCATTTAAAGCACAAACTGAGTACGAACTTGAATTGTCCAATTTCTTACACCTATGGATTTCGGATCGAACCCCAAAACTTGTGGAACATCATAATAAGGTGGGAGGAGTCATTCGGTGAGTTTTCAGTGAAATCCAAGCGCTAGAACTATGCAATACGCCAACCACTCCATTTAAAGCACAAACTGAGTACGAACTTGAATTGTCCAATTTCTTACACCTATGGATTTCGGATCGAACCCCAAAACTTGTGGAACATCATAATAAGGTGGGAGGAGTCATTCGGTGAGTTTTCAGTGAAATCCAAGCGCTAGAACTATGCAATACACCAACCACTCCATTTAAGGCACAAACTGAGTACGAACTTGAATTGTCCAATTTCTTACACCTACGGATTTTGGAACTAGCCCAAAACCTGTGCAACATCATAATAAGGTGGGAGGAGTCATTCGGTGAGTGTTGAGAGAAATCCAAGCGCTAGAACTATGCAATACACCAACCACTCCATTTAAGGCACAAACTGAGTACGAACTTGAATTGTCCAATTTCTTACACCTATGGATTTCGGATTCGAGCCCAAAACTTGTGCAACATCATATTAAGGTGGGAGGAGTCATTCGGTGAGTTTTGAGTGAAATCCAAGCTCTAGAACTGTGCAATACACCAACCACTCCATTTAAGGCACAAACTGAGTACGAACTTGAATTGTCCAATTTCTTACACCTATGGATTTCGGATCGACCCCAAAACTTGTGGAACATCATAATAAGGTGGGAGAAGTCATTCGGTGAGTTTTGAGTGAAATCCAAGCGCTAGAACTATGCAATACGCCAACCACTCCATTTAAAGCACAAACTGAGTACGAACTTGAATTGTCCAATTTCTTACACCTATGGATTTCGGATCGACCCCAAAACTTGTGGAACATCATAATAAGGTGGGAGGAGTCATTCGGTGAGTTTTCAGTGAAATCCAAGCGCTAGAACTATGCAATACACCAACCACTCCATTTAAGGCACAAACTGAGTACGAACTTGAATTGTCCATTTTGTATGGCCTATGGATTTCGAATCGAGCCCAAAAGTTGTGCAACATCATAATAAGGTGGGAGGAATCATTCGGTGAGTTTTGAGTGAAATCCAAGTGCTAGAACTATGCAATACACCAACCACTCCATTTAAGGCACAAACTGAGTACGAACTTGAATTGTCCAATTTGTATGGCCTATGGATTTCGAATCGAGCCCAAAACTTGTGCAACATCATAATAAGGTGGGAGGAGTCATTCGGTTTGTTTTGAGTGAAATCCAAGCGTTAGAACGATGCAATACGCCAACCACTCCATTTAAGGCACAAACTGAGTACGAACTTGAATTGTCCAACGTCTTACACCTATGGATTTCGATTCGAGCCCAAAACTTGTGCAATATCATAATAAGGTGGGACGAGTCATTCGGTGAGTTTTGAGTGAAATCCAAGCGCTAGAACTACGCAATACACCAACCACTCCATTTAAGGCACAAACTGAGTACGAACTTGAATTGTCCAATTTCTTACACCTATGGATTTTGGAACGAGCCCAAAACTTGTGGAACATCATAATAAGGTGGGAGGAGTCATTCGGTGAGTTTTGAGTGAAATCCAAGCGCTAGAACTATGCAATACACCAACCACTCCATTTAAGGCACAAACTGAGTACGAACTTGAATTGTCCATTTTGTATGGCCTATGGATTTCGAATTCGAGCCCAAAAGTTGTGCAACATCATAATAAGGTGGGAGGAATCATTCGGTCAGTTTTGAGTGAAATCCAAGTGCTAGAACTATGCAATACACCAACCACTCCATTTAAGGCACAAACTGAGTACGAAATTGAATTGTCCAATTTGTATGGCCTATGGATTTCGGATCGAGCCCAAAACTTGTGCAACATCATAATAAGGTGGGAGGAGTCATTCGGTTTGTTTGGAGTGAAATCCAAGCGTTAGAACAATGCAATACGCCAACCACTCCATTTAAGGCACAAACTGAGTACGAACTTGAATTGTCCAATTTCTTACACCTATGGATTTCGGATCGAGCCCAAAACTTGTGCAACATCATAATAAGGTGGGACGAGTCATTCGGTGAGTTTTGAGTGAAATCCAAGCGCTAGAACTACGCAATACACCAACCACTCCATTTAAGGCACAAACTGAGTACGAACTTGAATTGTCCAATTTCTTACACCTATGGATTTCGATTCGAGCCCAAAACTTGTGCAACATCATAATAAGGTGGGAGGAGTCATTCGGTGAGTTTTGAGTGAAATCCAAGCACTAGAACTATGCAATACACCAACCACTCCATTTAAGGCACAAACTGAGTACGAACTTGAATTGTCCAATTTCTTACACCTACGGATTTTGGAACTAGCCCAAAACCTGTGCAACATCATAATAAGGTGGGAGAAGTCATTCGGTGAGTGTTGAGAGAAATCCAAGCGCTAGAACTATGCAATACACCAACCACTCCATTTAAGGCACAAACTGAGTACGAACTTGAATTGTCCAATTTCTTACACCTATGGATTTCGGATTCGAGCCCAAAACTTGTGCAACATCATATTAAGGTGGGAGGAGTCATTCGGTGAGTTTTGAGTGAAATCCAAGCTCTAGAACTGTGCAATACACCAACCACTCCATTTAAGGCACAAACTGAGTACGAACTTGAATTGTCCAATTTCTTACACCTATGGATTTCGGATCGACCCCAAAACTTGTGGAACATCATAATAAGGTGGGAGGAGTCATTCGGTGAGTTTTCAGTGAAATCCAAGCGCTAGAACTATGCAATACGCCAACCACTCCATTTAAAGCACAAACTGAGTACGAACTTGAATTGTCCAATTTCTTACACCTATGGATTTCGGATCGAACCCAAAACTTGTGGAACATCATAATAAGGTGGGAGGAGTCATTCGGTGAGTTTTCAGTGAAATCCAAGCGCTAGAACTATGCAATACGCCAACCACTCCATTTAAAGCACAAACTGAGTACGAACTTGAATTGTCCAATTTCTTACACCTATGGATTTCGGATCGACCCCAAAACTTGTGGAACATCATAATAAGGTGGGAGGAGTCATTCGGTGAGTTTTCAGTGAAATCCAAGCGCTAGAACTATGCAATACACCAACCACTCCATTTAAGGCACAAACTGAGTACGAACTTGAATTGTCCAATTTCTTACACCTACGGATTTTGGAACTAGCCCAAAACCTGTGCAACATCATAATAAGGTGGGAGGAGTCATTCGGTGAGTGTTGAGAGAAATCCAAGCGCTAGAACTATGCAATACACCAACCACTCCATTTAAGGCACAAACTGAGTACGAACTTGAATTGTCCAATTTCTTACACCTATGGATTTCGATTCGAGCCCAAAACTTGTGCAACATCATATTAAGGTGGGAGGAGTCATTCGGTGAGTTTTGAGTGAAATCCAAGCTCTAGAACTGTGCAATACACCAACCACTCCATTTAAGGCACAAACTGAGTACGAACTTGAATTGTCCAATTTCTTACACCTATGGATTTCGGATCGACCCCAAAACTTGTGGAACATCATAATAAGGTGGGAGAAGTCATTCGGTGAGTTTTGAGTGAAATCCAAGCGCTAGAACTATGCAATACGCCAACCACTCCATTTAAAGCACAAACTGAGTACGAACTTGAATTGTCCAATTTCTTACACCTATGGATTTCGGATCGAACCCAAAACTTGTGGAACATCATAATAAGGTGGGAGGAGTCATTCGGTGAGTTTTCAGTGAAATCCAAGCGCTAGAACTATGCAATACACCAACCACTCCATTTAAGGCACAAACTGAGTACGAACTTGAATTGTCCATTTTGTATGGCCTATGGATTTCGAATCGAGCCCAAAAGTTGTGCAACATCATAATAAGGTGGGAGGAATCATTCGGTGAGTTTTGAGTGAAATCCAAGTGCTAGAACTATGCAATACACCAACCACTCCATTTAAGGCACAAACTGAGTACGAACTTGAATTGTCCAATTTGTATGGCCTATGGATTTCGGATCGAGCCCAAAACTTGTGCAACATCATAATAAGGTGGGAGGAGTCATTCGGTTTGTTTTGAGTGAAATCCAAGCGTTAGAACGATGCAATACGCCAACCACTCCATTTAAGGCACAAACTGAGTACGAACTTGAATTGTCCAACGTCTTACACCTATGGATTTCGGATCGAGCCCAAAACTTGTGCAATATCATAATAAGGTGGGACGAGTCATTCGGTGAGTTTTGAGTGAAATCCAAGCGCTAGAACTACGCAATACACCAACCACTCCATTTAAGGCACAAACTGAGTACGAACTTGAATTGTCCAATTTCTTACACCTATGGATTTTGGAACGAGCCCAAAACTTGTGGAACATCATAATAAGGTGGGAGGAGTCATTCGGTGAGTTTTGAGTGAAATCCAAGCGCTAGAACTATGCAATACACCAACCACTCCATTTAAGGCACAAACTGAGTACGAACTTGAATTGTCCATTTTGTATGGCCTATGGATTTCGAATCGAGCCCAAAAGTTGTGCAACATCATAATAAGGTGGGAGGAATCATTCGGTCAGTTTTGAGTGAAATCCAAGTGCTAGAACTATGCAATACACCAACCACTCCATTTAAGGCACAAACTGAGTACGAAATTGAATTGTCCAATTTGTATGGCCTATGGATTTCGGATTCGAGCCCAAAACTTGTGCAACATCATAATAAGGTGGGAGGAGTCATTCGGTTTGTTTGGAGTGAAATCCAAGCGTTAGAACAATGCAATACGCCAACCACTCCATTTAAGGCACAAACTGAGTACGAACTTGAATTGTCCAATTTCTTACACCTATGGATTTCGGATCGAGCCCAAAACTTGTGCAACATCATAATAAGGTGGGACGAGTCATTCGGTGAGTTTTGAGTGAAATCCAAGCGCTAGAACAACGCAATACACCAACCACTCCATTTAAGGCACAAACTGAGTACGAACTTGAATTGTCCAATTTCTTACACCTATGGATTTCGGATTCGAGCCCAAAACTTGTGCAACATCATAATAAGGTGGGAGGAGTCATTCGGTGAGTTTTGAGTGAAATCCAAGCACTAGAACTATGCAATACACCAACCACTCCATTTAAGGCACAAACTGAGTACGAACTTGAATTGTCCAATTTCTTACACCTTTGGATTTCGTATCGAGCCCAAAACTTGTGGAACATCATAATAAGGTGGGAGGAGTCATTCGGTGAGTTTTGAGTGAAATCCAAGCGCTAGAACTATGCAATACACCAACCACTCCATTTAAAGCACAAACTGAGTACGAACTTGAATTGTCCAATTTCTTACACCTATGGATTTCGGATCGACCCCAAAACTTGTGGAACATCATAATAAGGTGGGAGGAGTCATTCGGTGAGTTTTCAGTGAAATCCAAGCGCTAGAACTATGCAATACACCAACCACTCCATTTAAGGCACAAACTGAGTACGAACTTGAATTGTCCATTTTGTATGGCCTATGGATTTCGAATATCGAGCCCAAAAGTTGTGCAACATCATAATAAGGTGGGAGGAATCATTCGGTGAGTTTTGAGTGAAATCCAAGTGCTAGAACTATGCAATACACCAACCACTCCATTTAAGGCACAAACTGAGTACGAACTTGAATTGTCCAATTTGTATGGCCTATGGATTTCGATTCGAGCCCAAAACTTGTGCAACATCATAATAAGGTGGGAGGAGTCATTCGGTTTGTTTTGAGTGAAATCCAAGCGTTAGAACGATGCAATACGCCAACCACTCCATTTAAGGCACAAACTGAGTACGAACTTGAATTGTCCAACGTCTTACACCTATGGATTTCGGATTCGAGCCCAAAACTTGTGCAACATCATAATAAGGTGGGACGAGTCATTCGGTGAGTTTTGAGTGAAATCCAAGCGCTAGAACTACGCAATACACCAACCACTCCATTTAAGGCACAAACTGGGTACGAACTTGAATTGTCCAATTTCTTACACCTATGGATTTTGGAACGAGCCCAAAACTTGTGGAACATCATAATAAGGTGGGAGGAGTCATTCGGTGAGTTTTGAGTGAAATCCAAGCGCTAGAACTATGCAATACACCAACCACTCCATTTAAGGCACAAACTGAGTACGAACTTGAATTGTCCAATTTCTTACACCTATGGATTTCAGATCGAGCCCAAAACTTATGCAACATCATAATAAGGTGGGACGAGTCATTCGGTGAGTTTTGAGTGAAATCCAAGCGCTAGAACTACGCAATACACCAACCACTCCATTTAAGGCACAAACTGAGTACGAACTTGAATTGTCCATTTTGTATGGCCTATGGATTTCGGATCGAGCCCAAAAGTTGTGCAACATCATAATAAGGTGGGAGGAATCATTCGGTCAGTTTTGAGTGAAATCCAAGTGCTAGAACTATGCAATACACCAACCACCCCATTTAAGGCACAAACTGAGTACGAACTTGAATTGTCCAATTTGTATGGCCTATGGATTTCGGATCGAGCCCAAAACTTGTGCAACATCATAATAAGGTGGGAGGAGTCATTCGGTTTGTTTTGAGTGAAATCCAAGCGTTAGAACGATGCAATACGCCAACCACTCCATTTAAGGCACAAACTGAGTACGAACTTGAATTGTCCAATTTCTTACACCTATGGATTTCAGATCGAGCCCAAAACTTGTGCAACATCATAATAAGGTGGGACGAGTCATTCGGCGAGTTTTGAGTGAAATCCAAGCGCTAGAACTACGCAATACACCAACCACTCCATTTAAGGCACAAACTGAGTACGAACTTGAATTGTCCAATTTCTTACACCTATGGATTTTGGAACGAGCCCAAAACTTGTGGAACATCATAATAAGGTGGGAGGAGTCATTCGGTGAGTTTTGAGTGAAATCCAAGCGCTAGAACTATGCAATACGCCAACCACTCCATTTAAGGCACAAACTGAGTACGAACTTGAATTGTCCATTTTGTATGGCCTATGGATTTCGGATCAAGCCGAAAAGTTGTGCAACATCATAATAAGGTGGGAGGAATCATTCGGTCAGTTTTGAGTGAAATCCAAGTGCTAGAACTATGCAATACACCAACCACTCCATTTAAGGCACAAACTGAGTACGAACTTGAATTGTCCAATTTGTATGGCCTATGGATTTCGGATTCGAGCCCAAAACTTGTGCAACATCATAATAAGGTGGGAGGAGTCATTCGGTTTGTTTTGAGTGAAATCCAAGCGTTAGAACGATGCAATACGCGAACCACTCCATTTAAGGCACAAACTGAGTACGAACTTGAATTGTCCAATTTCTTACACCTATGGATTTCGATCGAGCCCAAAACTTGTGCAACATCATAATAAGGTGGGACGAGTCATTCGGTGAGTTTTGAGTGAAATCCAAGCGCTAGAACTACGCAATACACCAACCACTCCATTTAAGGCACAAACTGAGTACGAACTTGAATTGTCCAATTTCTTACACCTATGGATTTCGAATCGAGCCCAAAACTTGTGCAACATCATAATAAGGTGGGAGGAGTCATTCGGTTTGTTTTGAGTGAAATCCAAGCGTTAGAACGATGCAATACGCCAACCACTCCATTTAAGGCACAAACTGAGTACGAACTTGAATTGTCCAATTTCTTACACCTATGGATTTCGGATCGAGCCCAAAACTTGTGCAACATCATAATAAGGTGGGACGAGTCATTCGGTGAGTTTTGAGTGAAATCCAAGCGCTAGAACTACGCAATACACCAACCACTCCATTTAAGGCACAAACTGAGTACGAACTTGAATTGTCCAATTTCTTACACCTATGGATTTCGTATCGAGCCCAAAACTTGTGCAACATCATAATAAGGTGGGAGGAGTCATTCGGTGAGTTTTGAGTGAAATCCAAGCACTAGAACTATGCAATACACCAACCACTCCATTTAAGGCACAAACTGAGTACGAACTTGAATTGTCCAATTTCTTACACCTTTGGATTTCGTATCGAGCCCAAAACTTGTGGAACATCATAATAAGGTGGGAGGAGTCATTCGGTGAGTTTTGAGTGAAATCCAAGCGCTAGAACTATGCAATACACCAACCACTCCATTTAAAGCACAAACTGAGTACGAACTTGAATTGTCCAATTTCTTACACCTATGGATTTCGGATCGAACCCCAAAACTTGTGGAACATCATAATAAGGTGGGAGGAGTCATTCGGTGAGTTTTCAGTGAAATCCAAGCGCTAGAACTATGCAATACACCAACCACTCCATTTAAGGCACAAACTGAGTACGAACTTGAATTGTCCATTTTGTATGGCCTATGGATTTCGAATCGAGCCCAAAAGTTGTGCAACATCATAATAAGGTGGGAGGAATCATTCGGTGAGTTTTGAGTGAAATCCAAGTGCTAGAACTATGCAATACACCAACCACTCCATTTAAGGCACAAACTGAGTACGAACTTGAATTGTCCAATTTGTATGGCCTATGGATTTCGGATCGAGCCCAAAACTTGTGCAACATCATAATAAGGTGGGAGGAGTCATTCGGTTTGTTTTGAGTGAAATCCAAGCGTTAGAACGATGCAATACGCCAACCACTCCATTTAAGGCACAAACTGAGTACGAACTTGAATTGTCCAACGTCTTACACCTATGGATTTCGGATCGAGCCCAAAACTTGTGCAACATCATAATAAGGTGGGACGAGTCATTCGGTGAGTTTTGAGTGAAATCCAAGCGCTAGAACTACGCAATACACCAACCACTCCATTTAAGGCACAAACTGGGTACGAACTTGAATTGTCCAATTTCTTACACCTATGGATTTTGGAACGAGCCCAAAACTTGTGGAACATCATAATAAGGTGGGAGGAGTCATTCGGTGAGTTTTGAGTGAAATCCAAGCGCTAGAACTATGCAATACACCAACCACTCCATTTAAGGCACAAACTGAGTACGAACTTGAATTGTCCAATTTCTTACACCTATGGATTTCAGATCGAGCCCAAAACTTGTGCAACATCATAATAAGGTGGGACGAGTCATTCGGTGAGTTTTGAGTGAAATCCAAGCGCTAGAACTACGCAATACACCAACCACTCCATTTAAGGCACAAACTGAGTACGAACTTGAATTGTCCATTTTGTATGGCCTATGGATTTCGAATGAAGCCGAAAAGTTGTGCAACATCATAATAAGGTGGGAGGAATCATTTCGGTCAGTTTTGAGTGAAATCCAAGTGCTAGAACTATGCAATACACCAACCACTCCATTTAAGGCACAAACTGAGTACGAACTTGAATTGTCCAATTTGTATGGCCTATGGATTTCGGATCGAGCCGAAAAGTTGTGCAACATCATAATAAGGTGGGAGGAATCATTCGGTCAGTTTTGAGTGAAATCCAAGTGCTAGAACTATGCAATACACCAACCACTCCATTTAAGGCACAAACTGAGTACGAACTTGAATTGTCCAATTTGTATGGCCTATGGATTTCGATTCGAGCCCAAAACTTGTGCAACATCATAATAAGGTGGGAGGAGTCATTCGGTTTGTTTTGAGTGAAATCCAAGCGTTAGAACGATGCAATACGCCAACCACTCCATTTAAGGCACAAACTGAGTACGAACTTGAATTGTCCAATTTCTTACACCTATGGATTTCGTATCGAGCCCAAAACTTGTGCAACATCATAATAAGGTGGGACGAGTCATTCGGTGAGTTTTGAGTGAAATCCAAGCGCTAGAACTACGCAATACACCAACCACTCCATTTAAGGCACAAACTGAGTACGAACTTGAATTGTCCAATTTCTTACACCTATGGATTTCGGATTCGAGCCCAAAACTTGTGCAACATCATAATAAGGTGGGAGGAGTCATTCGGTTTGTTTTGAGTGAAATCCAAGCGTTAGAACGATGCAATACGCCAACCACTCCATTTAAGGCACAAACTGAGTACGAACTTGAATTGTCCAATTTCTTACACCTATGGATTTCGATATCGAGCCCAAAACTTGTGCAACATCATAATAAGGTGGGACGAGTCATTCGGTGAGTTTTGAGTGAAATCCAAGCGCTAGAACTACGCAATACACCAACCACTCCATTTAAGGCACAAACTGAGTACGAACTTGAATTGTCCAATTTCTTACACCTATGGATTTCGGATTCGAGCCCAAAACTTGTGCAACATCATAATAAGGTGGGAGGAGTCATTCGGTGAGTTTTGAGTGAAATCCAAGCACTAGAACTATGCAATACACCAACCACTCCATTTAAGGCACAAACTGAGTACGAACTTGAATTGTCCAATTTCTTACACCTTTGGATTTCGGATCGAGCCCAAAACTTGTGGAACATCATAATAAGGTGGGAGGAGTCATTCGGTGAGTTTTGAGTGAAATCCAAGCGCTAGAACTATGCAATACACCAACCACTCCATTTAAAGCACAAACTGAGTACGAACTTGAATTGTCCAATTTCTTACACCTATGGATTTCGGATCGACCCCAAAACTTGTGGAACATCATAATAAGGTGGGAGGAGTCATTCGGTGAGTTTTCAGTGAAATCCAAGCGCTAGAACTATGCAATACACCAACCACTCCATTTAAGGCACAAACTGAGTACGAACTTGAATTGTCCATTTTGTATGGCCTATGGATTTCGATCGAGCCCAAAAGTTGTGCAACATCATAATAAGGTGGGAGGAATCATTCGGTGAGTTTTGAGTGAAATCCAAGTGCTAGAACTATGCAATACACCAACCACTCCATTTAAGGCACAAACTGAGTACGAACTTGAATTGTCCAATTTGTATGGCCTATGGATTTCGGATCGAGCCCAAAACTTGTGCAACATCATAATAAGGTGGGAGGAGTCATTCGGTTTGTTTTGAGTGAAATCCAAGCGTTAGAACGATGCAATACGCCAACCACTCCATTTAAGGCACAAACTGAGTACGAACTTGAATTGTCCAACGTCTTACACCTATGGATTTCGGATTCGAGCCCAAAACTTGTGCAACATCATAATAAGGTGGGACGAGTCATTCGGTGAGTTTTGAGTGAAATCCAAGCGCTAGAACTACGCAATACACCAACCACTCCATTTAAGGCACAAACTGGGTACGAACTTGAATTGTCCAATTTCTTACACCTATGGATTTTGGAACGAGCCCAAAACTTGTGGAACATCATAATAAGGTGGGAGGAGTCATTCGGTGAGTTTTGAGTGAAATCCAAGCGCTAGAACTATGCAATACACCAACCACTCCATTTAAGGCACAAACTGAGTACGAACTTGAATTGTCCAATTTCTTACACCTATGGATTTCAGATCGAGCCCAAAACTTGTGCAACATCATAATAAGGTGGGACGAGTCATTCGGTGAGTTTTGAGTGAAATCCAAGCGCTAGAACTACGCAATACACCAACCACTCCATTTAAGGCACAAACTGAGTACGAACTTGAATTGTCCATTTTGTATGGCCTATGGATTTCGTATCGAGCCGAAAAGTTGTGCAACATCATAATAAGGTGGGAGGAATCATTCGGTCAGTTTTGAGTGAAATCCAAGTGCTAGAACTATGCAATACACCAACCACTCCATTTAAGGCACAAACTGAGTACGAACTTGAATTGTCCAATTTGTATGGCCTATGGATTTCGGATGGAGCCGAAAAGTTGTGCAACATCATAATAAGGTGGGAGGAATCATTCGGTCAGTTTTGAGTGAAATCCAAGTGCTAGAACTATGCAATACACCAACCACTCCATTTAAGGCACAAACTGAGTACGAACTTGAATTGTCCAATTTGTATGGCCTATGGATTTCGATCGAGCCCAAAACTTGTGCAACATCATAATAAGGTGGGAGGAGTCATTCGGTTTGTTTTGAGTGAAATCCAAGCGTTAGAACGATGCAATACGCCAACCACTCCATTTAAGGCACAAACTGAGTACGAACTTGAATTGTCCAATTTCTTACACCTATGGATTTCGATTAGAGCCCAAAACTTGTGCAACATCATAATAAGGTGGGACGAGTCATTCGGTGAGTTTTGAGTGAAATCCAAGCGCTAGAACTACGCAATACACCAACCACTCCATTTAAGGCACAAACTGAGTACGAACTTGAATTGTCCAATTTCTTACACCTATGGATTTCGAATCGAGCCCAAAACTTGTGCAACATCATAATAAGGTGGGAGGAGTCATTCGGTTTGTTTTGAGTGAAATCCAAGCGTTAGAACGATGCAATACGCCAACCACTCCATTTAAGGCACAAACTGAGTACGAACTTGAATTGTCCAATTTCTTACACCTATGGATTTCGGATATCGAGCCCAAAACTTGTGCAACATCATAATAAGGTGGGACGAGTCATTCGGTGAGTTTTGAGTGAAATCCAAGCGCTAGAACTATGCAATACACCAACCACTCCATTTAAGGCACAAACTGAGTACGAACTTGAATTGTCCAATTTGTATGGCCTATGGATTTCGGATCGAGCCCAAAACTTGTGCAACATCATAATAAGGTGGGAGGAGTCATTCGGTTTGTTTTGAGTGAAATCCAAGCGTTAGAACGATGCAATACGCCAACCACTCCATTTAAGGCACAAACTGAGTACGAACTTGAATTGTCCAATTTCTTACACCTATGGATTTCAGATCGAGCACAAAACTTGTGCAACATCATAATAAGGTGGGACGAGTCATTCGGTGAGTTTTGAGTGAAATCCAAGCGCTAGAACTACGCAATACACCAACCACTCCATTTAAGGCACAAACTGAGTACGAACTTGAATTGTCCAATTTCTTACACCTATGGATTTTGGAACGAGCCCAAAACTTGTGGAACATCATAATAAGGTGGGAGGAGTCATTCGGTGAGTTTTGAGTGAAATCCAAGCGCTAGAACTATGCAATACGCCAACCACTCCATTTAAGGCACAAACTGAGTACGAACTTGAATTGTCCATTTTGTATGGCCTATGGATTTCGGATATGAAGCCGAAAAGTTGTGCAACATCATAATAAGGTGGGAGGAATCATTCGGTCAGTTTTGAGTGAAATCCAAGTGCTAGAACTATGCAATACACCAACCACTCCATTTAAGGCACAAACTGAGTACGAACTTGAATTGTCCAATTTGTATGGCCTATGGATTTCGATCGAGCCCAAAACTTGTGCAACATCATAATAAGGTGGGAGGAGTCATTCGGTTTGTTTTGAGTGAAATCCAAGCGTTAGAACGATGCAATACGCCAACCACTCCATTTAAGGCACAAACTGAGTACGAACTTGAATTGTCCAATTTCTTACACCTATGGATTTCAGATCGAGCCCAAAACTTGTGCAACATCATAATAAGGTGGGACGAGTCATTCGGTGAGTTTTGAGTGAAATCCAAGCGCTAGAACTACGCAATACACCAACCACTCCATTTAAGGCACAAACTGAGTACGAACTTGAATTGTCCAATTTCTTACACCTATGGATTTCATTATCGAGCCCAAAACTTGTGCAACATCATAATAAGGTGGGAGGAGTCATTCGGGGAGTTTTGAGTGAAATCCAAGCGCTAGAACTATGCAATACACCAACCACTCCATTTAAGGCACAAACTGAGTACGAACTTGAATTGTCCAATTTCTTACACCTTTGGATTTCGGATCGAACCCAAAACTTGTGGAACATCATAATAAGGTGGGAGGAGTCATTCGGTGAGTTTTGAGTGAAATCCAAGCGCTAGAACTATGCAATACACCAACCACTCCATTTAAAGCACAAACTGAGTACGAACTTGAATTGTCCAATTTCTTACACCTATGGATTTCAGATCGAGCCCAAAACTTGTGCAACATCATAATAAGGTGGGACGAGTCATTCGGTGAGTTTTGAGTGAAATCCAAGCGCTAGAACTACGCAATACACCAACCACTCCATTTAAGGCACAAACTGAGTACGAACTTGAATTGTCCATTTTGTATGGCCTATGGATTTCGATATCGAGCCCAAAAGTTGTGCAACATCATAATAAGGTGGGAGGAATCATTCGGTCAGTTTTGAGTGAAATCCAAGTGCTAGAACTATGCAATACACCAACCACTCCATTTAAGGCACAAACTGAGTACGAACTTGAATTGTCCAATTTGTATGGCCTATGGATTTCGATTCGAGCCCAAAACTTGTGCAACATCATAATAAGGTGGGAGGAGTCATTCGGTTTGTTTTGAGTGAAATCCAAGCGTTAGAACGATGCAATACGCCAACCACTCCATTTAAGGCACAAACTGAGTACGAACTTGAATTGTCCAACGTCTTACACCTATGGATTTCGGATCGAGCCCAAAACTTGTGCAACATCATAATAAGGTGGGACGAGTCATTCGGTGAGTTTTGAGTGAAATCCAAGCGCTAGAACTACGCAATACACCAACCACTCCATTTAAGGCACAAACTGAGTACGAACTTGAATTGTCCAATTTCTTACACCTATGGATTTTGGAACGAGCCCAAAACTTGTGGAACATCATAATAAGGTGGGAGGAGTCATTCGGTGAGTTTTGAGTGAAATCCAAGCGCTAGAACTATGCAATACACCAACCACTCCATTTAAGGCACAAACTGAGTACGAACTTGAATTGTCCAATTTCTTACACCTATGGATTTCAGATCGAGCCCAAAACTTGTGCAACATCATAATAAGGTGGGAGGAGTCATTCGGTTTGTTTTGAGTGAAATCCAAGCGTTAGAACGATGCAATACGCCAACCACTCCATTTAAGGCACAAACTGAGTACGAACTTGAATTGTCCAATTTCTTACACCTATGGATTTCAGATCGAGCACAAAACTTGTGCAACATCATAATAAGGTGGGACGAGTCATTCGGTGAGTTTTGAGTGAAATCCAAGCGCTAGAACTACGCAATACACCAACCACTCCATTTAAGGCACAAACTGAGTACGAACTTGAATTGTCCAATTTCTTACACCTATGGATTTTGGAACGAGCCCAAAACTTGTGGAACATCATAATAAGGTGGGAGGAGTCATTCGGTGAGTTTTGAGTGAAATCCAAGCGCTAGAACTATGCAATACGCCAACCACTCCATTTAAGGCACAAACTGAGTACGAACTTGAATTGTCCATTTTGTATGGCCTATGGATTTCGAATCGAGCCGAAAAGTTGTGCAACATCATAATAAGGTGGGAGGAATCATTCGGTCAGTTTTGAGTGAAATCCAAGTGCTAGAACTATGCAATACACCAACCACTCCATTTAAGGCACAAACTGAGTACGAACTTGAATTGTCCAATTTGTATGGCCTATGGATTTCGGATCGAGCCCAAAACTTGTGCAACATCATAATAAGGTGGGAGGAGTCATTCGGTTTGTTTTGAGTGAAATCCAAGCGTTAGAACGATGCAATACGCCAACCACTCCATTTAAGGCACAAACTGAGTACGAACTTGAATTGTCCAATTTCTTACACCTATGGATTTCGGATTCGAGCCCAAAACTTGTGCAACATCATAATAAGGTGGGACGAGTCATTCGGTGAGTTTTGAGTGAAATCCAAGCGCTAGAACTACGCAATACACCAACCACTCCATTTAAGGCACAAACTGAGTACGAACTTGAATTGTCCAATTTCTTACACCTATGGATTTCGTATCGAGCCCAAAACTTGTGCAACATCATAATAAGGTGGGAGGAGTCATTCGGGGAGTTTTGAGTGAAATCCAAGCGCTAGAACTATGCAATACACCAACCACTCCATTTAAGGCACAAACTGAGTACGAACTTGAATTGTCCAATTTCTTACACCTTTGGATTTCGGATCGACCCCAAAACTTGTGGAACATCATAATAAGGTGGGAGGAGTCATTCGGTGAGTTTTGAGTGAAATCCAAGCGCTAGAACTATGCAATACACCAACCACTCCATTTAAAGCACAAACTGAGTACGAACTTGAATTGTCCAATTTCTTACACCTATGGATTTCAGATCGAGCCCAAAACTTGTGCAACATCATAATAAGGTGGGACGAGTCATTCGGTGAGTTTTGAGTGAAATCCAAGCGCTAGAACTACGCAATACACCAACCACTCCATTTAAGGCACAAACTGAGTACGAACTTGAATTGTCCATTTTGTATGGCCTATGGATTTCGAATCGAGCCCAAAAGTTGTGCAACATCATAATAAGGTGGGAGGAATCATTCGGTCAGTTTTGAGTGAAATCCAAGTGCTAGAACTATGCAATACACCAACCACTCCATTTAAGGCACAAACTGAGTACGAACTTGAATTGTCCAATTTGTATGGCCTATGGATTTCGGATCGAGCCCAAAACTTGTGCAACATCATAATAAGGTGGGAGGAGTCATTCGGTTTGTTTTGAGTGAAATCCAAGCGTTAGAACGATGCAATACGCCAACCACTCCATTTAAGGCACAAACTGAGTACGAACTTGAATTGTCCAACGTCTTACACCTATGGATTTCGGATCGAGCCCAAAACTTGTGCAACATCATAATAAGGTGGGACGAGTCATTCGGTGAGTTTTGAGTGAAATCCAAGCGCTAGAACTACGCAATACACCAACCACTCCATTTAAGGCACAAACTGAGTACGAACTTGAATTGTCCAATTTCTTACACCTATGGATTTTGGAACGAGCCCAAAACTTGTGGAACATCATAATAAGGTGGGAGGAGTCATTCGGTGAGTTTTGAGTGAAATCCAAGCGCTAGAACTATGCAATACACCAACCACTCCATTTAAGGCACAAACTGAGTACGAACTTGAATTGTCCAATTTCTTACACCTATGGATTTCAGATCGAGCCCAAAACTTGTGCAACATCATAATAAGGTGGGACGAGTCATTCGGTGAGTTTTGAGTGAAATCCAAGCGCTAGAACTACGCAATACACCAACCACTCCATTTAAGGCACAAACTGAGTACGAACTTGAATTGTCCATTTTGTATGGCCTATGGATTTCGATTAGAGCCCAAAAGTTGTGCAACATCATAATAAGGTGGGAGGAATCATTCGGTCAGTTTTGAGTGAAATCCAAGTGCTAGAACTATGCAATACACCAACCACTCCATTTAAGGCACAAACTGAGTACGAACTTGAATTGTCCAATTTGTATGGCCTATGGATTTCGGAATCGAGCCCAAAACTTGTGCAACATCATAATAAGGTGGGAGGAGTCATTCGGTTTGTTTTGAGTGAAATCCAAGCGTTAGAACGATGCAATACGCCAACCACTCCATTTAAGGCACAAACTGAGTACGAACTTGAATTGTCCAATTTCTTACACCTATGGATTTCAGATCGAGCACAAAACTTGTGCAACATCATAATAAGGTGGGACGAGTCATTCGGTGAGTTTTGAGTGAAATCCAAGCGCTAGAACTACGCAATACACCAACCACTCCATTTAAGGCACAAACTGAGTACGAACTTGAATTGTCCAATTTCTTACACCTATGGATTTCGGATTCGAGCCCAAAACTTGTGCAACATCATAATAAGGTGGGAGGAGTCATTCGGTTTGTTTTGAGTGAAATCCAAGCGTTAGAACGATGCAATACGCCAACCACTCCATTTAAGGCACAAACTGAGTACGAACTTGAATTGTCCAATTTCTTACACCTATGGATTTCGATATCGAGCCCAAAACTTGTGCAACATCATAATAAGGTGGGACGAGTCATTCGGTGAGTTTTGAGTGAAATCCAAGCGCTAGAACTATGCAATACACCAACCACTCCATTTAAGGCACAAACTGAGTACGAACTTGAATTGTCCAATTTGTATGGCCTATGGATTTCGGATCGAGCCCAAAACTTGTGCAACATCATAATAAGGTGGGAGGAGTCATTCGGTTTGTTTTGAGTGAAATCCAAGCGTTAGAACGATGCAATACGCCAACCACTCCATTTAAGGCACAAACTGAGTACGAACTTGAATTGTCCAATTTCTTACACCTATGGATTTCAGATCGAGCACAAAACTTGTGCAACATCATAATAAGGTGGGACGAGTCATTCGGTGAGTTTTGAGTGAAATCCAAGCGCTAGAACTACGCAATACACCAACCACTCCATTTAAGGCACAAACTGAGTACGAACTTGAATTGTCCAATTTCTTACACCTATGGATTTTGGAACGAGCCCAAAACTTGTGGAACATCATAATAAGGTGGGAGGAGTCATTCGGTGAGTTTTGAGTGAAATCCAAGCGCTAGAACTATGCAATACGCCAACCACTCCATTTAAGGCACAAACTGAGTACGAACTTGAATTGTCCATTTTGTATGGCCTATGGATTTCGGATCGAGCCGAAAAGTTGTGCAACATCATAATAAGGTGGGAGGAATCATTCGGTCAGTTTTGAGTGAAATCCAAGTGCTAGAACTATGCAATACACCAACCACTCCATTTAAGGCACAAACTGAGTACGAACTTGAATTGTCCAATTTGTATGGCCTATGGATTTCGAATCGAGCCCAAAACTTGTGCAACATCATAATAAGGTGGGAGGAGTCATTCGGTTTGTTTTGAGTGAAATCCAAGCGTTAGAACGATGCAATACGCCAACCACTCCATTTAAGGCACAAACTGAGTACGAACTTGAATTGTCCAATTTCTTACACCTATGGATTTCGTATCGAGCCCAAAACTTGTGCAACATCATAATAAGGTGGGACGAGTCATTCGGTGAGTTTTGAGTGAAATCCAAGCGCTAGAACTACGCAATACACCAACCACTCCATTTAAGGCACAAACTGAGTACGAACTTGAATTGTCCAATTTCTTACACCTATGGATTTCGGATCGAGCCCAAAACTTGTGCAACATCATAATAAGGTGGGAGGAGTCATTCGGGGAGTTTTGAGTGAAATCCAAGCGCTAGAACTATGCAATACACCAACCACTCCATTTAAGGCACAAACTGAGTACGAACTTGAATTGTCCAATTTCTTACACCTTTGGATTTCGGATCGACCCCAAAACTTGTGGAACATCATAATAAGGTGGGAGGAGTCATTCGGTGAGTTTTGAGTGAAATCCAAGCGCTAGAACTATGCAATACACCAACCACTCCATTTAAAGCACAAACTGAGTACGAACTTGAATTGTCCAATTTCTTACACCTATGGATTTCAGATCGAGCCCAAAACTTGTGCAACATCATAATAAGGTGGGACGAGTCATTCGGTGAGTTTTGAGTGAAATCCAAGCGCTAGAACTACGCAATACACCAACCACTCCATTTAAGGCACAAACTGAGTACGAACTTGAATTGTCCATTTTGTATGGCCTATGGATTTCGGATTCGAGCCCAAAAGTTGTGCAACATCATAATAAGGTGGGAGGAATCATTCGGTCAGTTTTGAGTGAAATCCAAGTGCTAGAACTATGCAATACACCAACCACTCCATTTAAGGCACAAACTGAGTACGAACTTGAATTGTCCAATTTGTATGGCCTATGGATTTCGAATCGAGCCCAAAACTTGTGCAACATCATAATAAGGTGGGAGGAGTCATTCGGTTTGTTTTGAGTGAAATCCAAGCGTTAGAACGATGCAATACGCCAACCACTCCATTTAAGGCACAAACTGAGTACGAACTTGAATTGTCCAACGTCTTACACCTATGGATTTCGTATCGAGCCCAAAACTTGTGCAACATCATAATAAGGTGGGACGAGTCATTCGGTGAGTTTTGAGTGAAATCCAAGCGCTAGAACTACGCAATACACCAACCACTCCATTTAAGGCACAAACTGAGTACGAACTTGAATTGTCCAATTTCTTACACCTATGGATTTTGGAACGAGCCCAAAACTTGTGGAACATCATAATAAGGTGGGAGGAGTCATTCGGTGAGTTTTGAGTGAAATCCAAGCGCTAGAACTATGCAATACACCAACCACTCCATTTAAGGCACAAACTGAGTACGAACTTGAATTGTCCAATTTCTTACACCTATGGATTTCAGATCGAGCCCAAAACTTGTGCAACATCATAATAAGGTGGGACGAGTCATTCGGTGAGTTTTGAGTGAAATCCAAGCGCTAGAACTACGCAATACACCAACCACTCCATTTAAGGCACAAACTGAGTACGAACTTGAATTGTCCATTTTGTATGGCCTATGGATTTCGTATCGAGCCCAAAAGTTGTGCAACATCATAATAAGGTGGGAGGAATCATTCGGTCAGTTTTGAGTGAAATCCAAGTGCTAGAACTATGCAATACACCAACCACTCCATTTAAGGCACAAACTGAGTACGAACTTGAATTGTCCAATTTGTATGGCCTATGGATTTCGAATCGAGCCCAAAACTTGTGCAACATCATAATAAGGTGGGAGGAGTCATTCGGTTTGTTTTGAGTGAAATCCAAGCGTTAGAACGATGCAATACGCCAACCACTCCATTTAAGGCACAAACTGAGTACGAACTTGAATTGTCCAATTTCTTACACCTATGGATTTCAGATCGAGCACAAAACTTGTGCAACATCATAATAAGGTGGGACGAGTCATTCGGTGAGTTTTGAGTGAAATCCAAGCGCTAGAACTACGCAATACACCAACCACTCCATTTAAGGCACAAACTGAGTACGAACTTGAATTGTCCAATTTCTTACACCTATGGATTTTGGAACGAGCCCAAAACTTGTGGAACATCATAATAAGGTGGGAGGAGTCATTCGGTGAGTTTTGAGTGAAATCCAAGCGCTAGAACTATGCAATACGCCAACCACTCCATTTAAGGCACAAACTGAGTACGAACTTGAATTGTCCATTTTGTATGGCCTATGGATTTCGATCGAGCCGAAAAGTTGTGCAACATCATAATAAGGTGGGAGGAATCATTCGGTCAGTTTTGAGTGAAATCCAAGTGCTAGAACTATGCAATACACCAACCACTCCATTTAAGGCACAAACTGAGTACGAACTTGAATTGTCCAATTTGTATGGCCTATGGATTTCGAATCGAGCCCAAAACTTGTGCAACATCATAATAAGGTGGGAGGAGTCATTCGGTTTGTTTTGAGTGAAATCCAAGCGTTAGAACGATGCAATACGCCAACCACTCCATTTAAGGCACAAACTGAGTACGAACTTGAATTGTCCAATTTCTTACACCTATGGATTTCAGATCGAGCACAAAACTTGTGCAACATCATAATAAGGTGGGACGAGTCATTCGGTGAGTTTTGAGTGAAATCCAAGCGCTAGAACTACGCAATACACCAACCACTCCATTTAAGGCACAAACTGAGTACGAACTTGAATTGTCCAATTTCTTACACCTATGGATTTTGGAACGAGCCCAAAACTTGTGGAACATCATAATAAGGTGGGAGGAGTCATTCGGTGAGTTTTGAGTGAAATCCAAGCGCTAGAACTATGCAATACGCCAACCACTCCATTTAAGGCACAAACTGAGTACGAACTTGAATTGTCCATTTTGTATGGCCTATGGATTTCGATATCAAGCCGAAAAGTTGTGCAACATCATAATAAGGTGGGAGGAATCATTCGGTCAGTTTTGAGTGAAATCCAAGTGCTAGAACTATGCAATACACCAACCACTCCATTTAAGGCACAAACTGAGTACGAACTTGAATTGTCCAATTTGTATGGCCTATGGATTTCGGATCGAGCCCAAAACTTGTGCAACATCATAATAAGGTGGGAGGAGTCATTCGGTTTGTTTTGAGTGAAATCCAAGCGTTAGAACGATGCAATACGCCAACCACTCCATTTAAGGCACAAACTGAGTACGAACTTGAATTGTCCAATTTCTTACACCTATGGATTTCGGATCGAGCCCAAAACTTGTGCAACATCATAATAAGGTGGGACGAGTCATTCGGTGAGTTTTGAGTGAAATCCAAGCGCTAGAACTACGCAATACACCAACCACTCCATTTAAGGCACAAACTGAGTACGAACTTGAATTGTCCAATTTCTTACACCTATGGATTTCGGATCGAGCCCAAAACTTGTGCAACATCATAATAAGGTGGGAGGAGTCATTCGGGGAGTTTTGAGTGAAATCCAAGCGCTAGAACTATGCAATACACCAACCACTCCATTTAAGGCACAAACTGAGTACGAACTTGAATTGTCCAATTTCTTACAACTTTGGATTTCGGATCGACCCCAAAACTTGTGGAACATCATAATAAGGTGGGAGGAGTCATTCGGTGAGTTTTGAGTGAAATCCTGATAAGTTCATAATTTCACACATTTGTTTGCCTTCATTGCTGAGTAATTTTGTTTAGTTTCTCTTTATTTCAAGTCACTTATCTATGTTTGTGTGTTCTGTAGGTTATGGGAGCAAGAGATCACATTTTATTCAATCCATGCATATTAAGGGCTGATTGGGATGAGAGGAATACACTTGAGGCATTTGAAGCAAAATGGTGCAAAAACGTGCAAAAACTGGAGCCTGAGTTAGAAGTTCATTTCGGACTTATCTTCTTCATCCAAACTTGGATTGGGCCAATGTTTGTGTGGTTGGATCAATGACATTCTGAACTTCAAAATGGACATCTTAAAGTCATCATTTGATTCAGCCAAGCCCAATTCGTAAGCCCAAGAAGTTGTTCATCATGCTGACAGGAAGATGAGCTCATTGCATGCTTGGTCATGGTGAGCTAGGCATGAGCTATTGGTTTCTGGATGGAAGCTTGGTCATGCTGACATGTTGATGACCTAGGGCTGCTGGTGGGCTGCTAGTGGGATTTAGTGGAGTAACCATTTCTGATTATCTAATGCAAGTGCATCAACCACATTCTGATTTTCAATTGCAAGTGTTGTATGCATTTGCTATATTCAATTCAGATTTCTCACTCCCAACTCCCTATAAATACCACTTCCATTCCACATTCAATTCATCAACAATCCACATTCAGATTCAGACACACATTCACTCATCCATTACTCCCATACACACATTCACCACAAAGAGAGAAGAGAGCTAGTTGCAAAGGAGGAAGAGCTAGGAGCTGTCCTGGAAACTACCTTGCTGCCACCAGCTAGTTCTTCTATTCTCTTTACTCTATCTATGTATTTCTTATTTTCTGTATTCATAATTATGTTTAACTAATCCATTTTGTTAGGGCTTAGGATGAAGCCCTAGTCATGAATATTCAATGTTATGGATGATTTCATAGTTAATTGATTTCCTTGCTTTCATTATCAAGTTGTTAATCTCCAGCTTATTATGTGCTTGATGTATGTTTTCTTGGAGTAGCTAACTAGGATTTTATGCATCTAGCACAGGTTGGGAAGGGGTTTAGATTCACCAATTCTACTCTCCTTTCACAAGCAACACATGAATGGCCTAAGAATCATTCAAGGGGTTAATAACCATAGGTTGACTAGGACAGATACCATGTTCTAGGACTTGTGTGATTATCATATTCTCAGGGAACTTAATGACTCTTGTATGCTTTATTCTAAGTAGATACCATGCTTAGGTTGCATATTAGAGATCACGTGCTGTGTAGATACCATGCACAATTACATGCCTTAGGAGAATCATGCATCCTGCACCTAGATACCATAGGCTTGTATGCGATAATCTATTGTTAATGAAGCTTGAGTCAATTTCTATGCATTCATAACTTGGATAGGAAGGCTAGTGGTAGATTCCAAGGCTCTAACACTTCTCAATCATTGTTTCACAACTTGTTGATTGCTACCATTGTTTACTTTCCAGCAACTTCATTTCAATCTCTTGTTTTCATTTAAACAACAAAAACCCCCCATTTCGAGTGCGTGTGTGGTGCTAGGATTCTGTCCTAGACCTTGCCTTTTGTAAGTTTGTTTGTTTCTTTGTTTTCTGTTTTTCCATCATTCTAAGTAATTTAACTTGCAACCAAGTTACCATTCTCCGTGGGATCGACCTCGTATTTACATAAGCTATACTATAAATGGTTCGTGCACTTGCGAGAATTGAAGTTGCTATTTTTAATAACTTATTTTAGTTGTTAGGAATAGGCTCAACAAGTTTTTGGCGCCGTTGCCGGGGAACCGGTAACGATGGTGCTATAGTTAGATTACTTTGAGTGTTGTTGTTTTTGTTTTAGTTGTTATTTTCGTTGGTTTTTCTTCCAGTATTCAGTTTTATCATTTTAGTTGTTATCTCCATTTGAAGGAACTAATTTGGTTCTTGTGTGTGCATATATGTCTGAATCTGAAACTGAGCCACTATCACCAAGAGCTGCTGCTATACGTGCTGGTCTAAGGAGGAATTATAGTTCTTTAAGCTCTGAATCTAAGAGCTACGAATCTGAAGGTTCAAGCGAGATGGCAGAGATTCCAAACAACAACAACAATAATGATGAAGGAGGTGGTGCGCTTGTTGCCCAACCTCGGAAACCCCTGCGTGAATTTTCCATTCCCAAAGTCACTGATCAACCTTCATGCATCGTCTATCCTCAACTCACAATTGACAGGTTTGAGCTTAAAAGTGGTATGATTCATCTTCTTCCAACTTATTATGGTAATACCACTGAGGATCCTTACATGCATGTTAAGCAATTCTTTGAAATATGTGCTACAATCAAAATTCAAGGACTTGATGATGAGCAGATTAAGTTGAGGCTATTCCCATTCAGTTTAAAAGATAAGGCTAAGTCTTGGTTATATTCTTTGCCTAATGCTTCAATTCGTACTTGGGATGAGCTTTCTAATAAGTTTTTGCAGAAATTCTTTCCAGCTCAAAAGACTAACAAGATTAGAAAGGAAATTCTTGGTTTCAAGCAAGGAGAAGGAGAAGCTTTTCATGAATGCTGGGAGAGGTACAAGGAGATGATGAGATCTTGCCCACACCACAACATAGAGAGTTGGATGCAAATGCAATCTTTTTATGAAGGTTTGCTGGATTCCGAAAGGATGATGGTAGATGCAACAAGTGGAGAAGGACTGATGAACAAAACAGCAGATGAGGCTTTTACTCTCTTTGAATCTTTGAGTGCTAACTCTCAACAATGGTGCTACAATAAAGGAAGAGGAGCTCCTATGAAAGCTGTGGTCTCTGAGGTAAGTACTAATAATGAGATTAATGCAAAACTTGATGTTATGTGTTCTTTGCTTCAACAGGCAGTGGCTGGTCCTCTAGGAAACAAAGTGGAAGTTCAAGGCCAATCTTTTGCGGACCACATGCTAGAACAAGCAAATGCCCTTCAAGGAAGAAATCCTCAGAATGATCCTTACTCAAACGCATACAATCCGGGGTGGAGAAATCATCATAATTTGAGGTGGAGCAATAATTCAAATGTGCAACAATCTCAAGGACCTCCCCCAGGATTCCAAATACAACAAAGGCAATTCCAGCAAGCTCCCCAACAAGTTCAAGAGCAAAGGGGTGATCAAATGGGAGAATTGCAAGACATGTTCAAAAAGTTCATGGGGCAACAGATGCAAACCAATCAGAATCTTCAAAATGCAGTGAACAAACTAGAAGTGCAAGTTGGGCAGATTGCATCCTCCATGAGCAATAGAGCATCCGGAACTTTTCCAAGCCAAACAGAGGTGAATCCAAGGCATCATGAGCAAGTTAAAGCAGTGCACATCTTGAGAAGTGGTAAACAAGTTGATAATAAGGTTGGAGATGCCAATGAAGAGCAAGAAGATGGAGAAAACGTGGAGATCATTCAGCCACCACAAGGGCAGCCCACAGATTCCACCAAACAGCCCCTCAACACCCTTGGAAAGAGCACAGGCCCTAAGGTATCATCTAATGCTAATCAAGTTCCAATTTCAACTAATGCTTTTAGGCCTATTGCACCCTTTCCCAGCAGGTTATCAAAGTCAAAGAAAGATCAAGGCTTGGATGAGATAATGGAAATATTCAAGAAAGTGCAAATCAACATCCCATTGCTCAGTGCCATTGCTCAGATTCCAAAGTATGCAAAATTTTTGAAGGATCTATGCACTAACAAGAGGAGATTCAAAGAGCATGAACAGGTTGCATTAAGTGAAGAGGTGAGTGCAGTCTTACAAAGAAAGCTACCTCCAAAGCTAAAGGATCCAGGTTCGTTTTCTATACCTTGCATTGTTGGTGATTTCAAGATTCCAAAAGCTTTGCTTGATCTTGGTGCATCCATTAACCTTATGCCATATCATGTTTATGAGAAACTTAACCTTGGTGAGTTGCAAGCCACATCTGTGAGCATTCAATTGGCAGATAGAACTATTAGGTACCCCAAGGGCATTCTAGAAGATGTTTTGGTGAGAGTAGAAGGCTTAATTTTACCAGCAGATTTCTTGGTGTTGGAAATGGAAGAAGCACCAATTCCTGACAATGAATTACCCCTCATCTTTGGCCGACCCTTCATGGCTACTGCTAAGACCACGATTGATGTAGCACAAGGCACTCTTACCATGACCGTTAATGGAGAAACTGTGGGTTTCAAAGTGTTTGAAGCTACGAATCTGCCAAATGATGTTCAAGATTGTTTTCAAATTGAAGTATTGAGAAATCCAGGGAATGAGAGATTTGATGGTCTTCCACATTCACTAGAAGCATGCTTGCTGCAAAGAGTAGACAAGGAGGAGCAGGGGGCTGCCCACATGTTCAATTCTACAATTCCTACACACAAGAAGGGGCTGCCCAAATTTGGAGATACTCCAATCATCCCTCCAGTTCTTTGCGATTCTATTCATAACCTAAAAAGGAAAACAAAAGCAGCATGGAAACGATGGAAAAAGAAAACAAGTTGGGTGAACAATCTTGCAGTGCATGAGGTGTCAATTGAGCCCAAACCCCCCCATTCACTATAGCAAGTTTGGAAGTCCGGCTGAAGACATGAAACTTAGCGCTTCTTGGGAGGCAACCCAAGGTGATGAGGAGAAGATAGAACGTGCAAGAAGCTGCTTGCGTCCTAATCGCTTCAAAGGGGAGTTGTTTTCTAAACTCTAACATTTAGTTATGTCTTTTCCTTATCTTCTTTCCTTTCATTTATGAGGCATTGCTTGTTCTTATACTCTAAACATTGAGGACAATGTTTCATTTAAGTTTGGGGGGAAGGATTTAGTTATGTTGTTTCAAATTGTCAAAATTTTAAATTTTTTAAGTGTGTCTAGTGTCTAAAACGCAGGATTTTGTGTGTTGTTTCGTTATCCTTTCAAACACCTATGATAAGACTTGGATTTAATTCTAATATGGTTTTTCAGAAATTGATAGTCATTGTTTAAGGACTTTATGTGGTTCTGAGTTCACTTTGTCTTGCATGCCATCCTTGCACTTATTGAGCACTTTGCCAAGTTAGTCCAATTTCTTGCTACTTGGAGATGTTATGCAATTCTACTTATTTCATGATCTTGGTTTCGTACTCTAGAACTTATTTGAATATCTCTTGAGACATCTTGTTGCCATACAATGCTTAGGAAGTGATTTAGGCCATGTTTGAACCGTTTGAGCTTTTCTAACCATCCCTCTACATGTATTCATCCCTAGTCAACCCATTTGAGCCTACGTTAAGCATTTCTTTGTGTAAACCATTCCTACCGTAATAAATCTCTGTTTCTTATCTTTACCTATTCTTTGAGCAATTAAAGCTATCTTCAAAAGAGATTCATAAAGTGTGCAAGGTTTTTAGGAGCAAAAGTGATTCATTTAGTGCCATAACCCAAGTGTTGAAAAGAAATAAGTTTGGGGGTATTGGTAACTAATCAAAAGAGGTAATGAAGTGTGACCAATGTAGTCACGGCCCTAGGGTGTTATAAGGAGAAGATCATGGTGATCTAGGGTAAAGAGCCACAAAATTAGGCCAAATAAACACATTTGAAGTGCTGAAATTATGTTGAAAATCTGCTCATGTTTGTGTTCCTTGCTTGTTACAAAGTTCAGTAATCTCTCATGCTTTTACCTATGCTTTAGTTATGCTCAAAATGTTGTTATATCTCCATATCTCCTCTTTCATTCAACCACTACCCTAAGCCTCATTACAACCCTTGTAAAGTCCTTTTGATCCTTGGTATTGTATGGTATTATTGTGGAGAGCTGATTTCATAATAACCTTATGGGGTTCGAAATTCTTAATTGTGTTGTAAGTGTGTGCGCATGTACTTATTTGAGTTGCAGGTGTTGTTCGGATTTGGCATTCACACACTACACGTAAGGATGTTATTGTAAGCTTTGCACACTCTTGAATCATGTGTGGAACTTAGATTGTGATTGTTGTGTTTCTTTGGAACCATATACTTTGGTGATTCTTTGAGGATATTGTTTGGAAGGCTAGCTGCTTATTTTCTGTTTTCTAAGTTGTGGTTTTATTTTGTTTGCTCGAGGACTAGCAAAGTCTAAGTTTGGGGGTATTTGATAAGTTCATAATTTCACACATTTGTTTGCCTTCATTGCTGAGTAATTTTGTTTAGTTTCTCTTTATTTCAAGTCACTTATCTATGTTTGTGTGTTCTGTAGGTTATGGGAGCAAGAGATCACATTTTATTCAATCCATGCATATTAAGGGCTGATTGGGATGAGAGGAATACACTTGAGGCATTTGAAGCAAAATGGTGCAAAAACGTGCAAAAACTGGAGCCTGAGTTAGAAGTTCATTTCGGACTTATCTTCTTCATCCAAACTTGGATTGGGCCAATGTTTGTGTGGTTGGATCAATGACATTCTGAACTTCAAAATGGACATCTTAAAGTCATCATTTGATTCAGCCAAGCCCAATTCGTAAGCCCAAGAAGTTGTTCATCATGCTGACAGGAAGATGAGCTCATTGCATGCTTGGTCATGGTGAGCTAGGCATGAGCTATTGGTTTCTGGATGGAAGCTTGGTCATGCTGACATGTTGATGACCTAGGGCTGCTGGTGGGCTGCTAGTGGGATTTAGTGGAGTAACCATTTCTGATTATCTAATGCAAGTGCATCAACCACATTCTGATTTTCAATTGCAAGTGTTGTATGCATTTGCTATATTCAATTCAGATTTCTCACTCCCAACTCCCTATAAATACCACTTCCATTCCACATTCAATTCATCAACAATCCACATTCAGATTCAGACACACATTCACTCATCCATTACTCCCATACACACATTCACCACAAAGAGAGAAGAGAGCTAGTTGCAAAGGAGGAAGAGCTAGGAGCTGTCCTGGAAACTACCTTGCTGCCACCAGCTAGTTCTTCTATTCTCTTTACTCTATCTATGTATTTCTTATTTTCTGTATTCATAATTATGTTTAACTAATCCATTTTGTTAGGGCTTAGGATGAAGCCCTAGTCATGAATATTCAATGTTATGGATGATTTCATAGTTAATTGATTTCCTTGCTTTCATTATCAAGTTGTTAATCTCCAGCTTATTATGTGCTTGATGTATGTTTTCTTGGAGTAGCTAACTAGGATTTTATGCATCTAGCACAGGTTGGGAAGGGGTTTAGATTCACCAATTCTACTCTCCTTTCACAAGCAACACATGAATGGCCTAAGAATCATTCAAGGGGTTAATAACCATAGGTTGACTAGGACAGATACCATGTTCTAGGACTTGTGTGATTATCATATTCTCAGGGAACTTAATGACTCTTGTATGCTTTATTCTAAGTAGATACCATGCTTAGGTTGCATATTAGAGATCACGTGCTGTGTAGATACCATGCACAATTACATGCCTTAGGAGAATCATGCATCCTGCACCTAGATACCATAGGCTTGTATGCGATAATCTATTGTTAATGAAGCTTGAGTCAATTTCTATGCATTCATAACTTGGATAGGAAGGCTAGTGGTAGATTCCAAGGCTCTAACACTTCTCAATCATTGTTTCACAACTTGTTGATTGCTACCATTGTTTACTTTCCAGCAACTTCATTTCAATCTCTTGTTTTCATTTAAACAACAAAAACCCCCCATTCGAGTGCGTGTGTGGTGCTAGGATTCTGTCCTAGACCTTGCCTTTTGTAAGTTTGTTTGTTTCTTTGTTTTCTGTTTTTCCATCATTCTAAGTAATTTAACTTGCAACCAAGTTACCATTCTCCGTGGGATAAACCTCGTATTTACATAAGCTATACTATAAATGGTTCGTGCACTTGCGAGAATTGAAGTTGCTATTTTTAATAACTTATTTTAGTTGTTAGGAATAGGCTCAACAAGTTTTTGGCGCCGTTGCCGGGGAACCGGTAACGATGGTGCTATAGTTAGATTACTTTGAGTGTTGTTGTTTTTGTTTTAGTTGTTATTTTCGTTGGTTTTTCTTCCAGTATTCAGTTTTATCATTTTAGTTGTTATCTCCATTTGAAGGAACTAATTTGGTTCTTGTGTGTGCATATATGTCTGAATCTGAAACTGAGCCACTATCACCAAGAGCTGCTGCTATACGTGCTGGTCTAAGGAGGAATTATAGTTCTTTAAGCTCTGAATCTAAGAGCTACGAATCTGAAGGTTCAAGCGAGATGGCAGAGATTCCAAACAACAACAACAATAATGATGAAGGAGGTGGTGCGCTTGTTGCCCAACCTCGGAAACCCCTGCGTGAATTTTCCATTCCCAAAGTCACTGATCAACCTTCATGCATCGTCTATCCTCAACTCACAATTGACAGGTTTGAGCTTAAAAGTGGTATGATTCATCTTCTTCCAACTTATTATGGTAATACCACTGAGGATCCTTACATGCATGTTAAGCAATTCTTTGAAATATGTGCTACAATCAAAATTCAAGGACTTGATGATGAGCAGATTAAGTTGAGGCTATTCCCATTCAGTTTAAAAGATAAGGCTAAGTCTTGGTTATATTCTTTGCCTAATGCTTCAATTCGTACTTGGGATGAGCTTTCTAATAAGTTTTTGCAGAAATTCTTTCCAGCTCAAAAGACTAACAAGATTAGAAAGGAAATTCTTGGTTTCAAGCAAGGAGAAGGAGAAGCTTTTCATGAATGCTGGGAGAGGTACAAGGAGATGATGAGATCTTGCCCACACCACAACATAGAGAGTTGGATGCACCTATGGATTTTGGAACGAGCCCAAAACTTGTGGAACATCATAATAAGGTGGGAGGAGTCATTCGGTGAGTTTTGAGTGAAATCCAAGCGCTAGAACTATGCAATACGCCAACCACTCCATTTAAGGCACAAACTGAGTACGAACTTGAATTGTCCATTTTGTATGGCCTATGGATTTCGATTCAAGCCGAAAAGTTGTGCAACATCATAATAAGGTGGGAGGAATCATTCGGTCAGTTTTGAGTGAAATCCAAGTGCTAGAACTATGCAATACACCAACCACTCCATTTAAGGCACAAACTGAGTACGAACTTGAATTGTCCAATTTCTTACACCTTTGGATTTCGGATCGACCCCAAAACTTGTGGAACATCATAATAAGGTGGGAGGAGTCATTCGGTGAGTTTTGAGTGAAATCCAAGCGCTAGAACTATGCAATACGCCAACCACTCCATTTAAAGCACAAACTGAGTACGAACTTGAATTGTCCAATTTCTTACACCTATGGATTTTGGAACGAGCCCAAAACTTGTGGAACATCATAATAAGGTGGGAGGAGTCATTCGGTGAGTTTTGAGTGAAATCCAAGCGCTAGAACTATGCAATACACCAACCACTCCATTTAAGGCACAAACTGAGTACGAACTTGAATTGTCCATTTTGTATGGCCTATGGATTTCGATATCGAGCCCAAAAGTTGTGCAACATCATAATAAGGTGGGAGGAATCATTCGGTCAGTTTTGAGTGAAATCCAAGTGCTAGAACTATGCAATACACCAACCACTCCATTTAAGGCACAAACTGAGTACGAACTTGAATTGTCCAATTTGTATGGCCTGTGGATTTCGATTCGAGCCCAAAACTTGTGCAACATCATAATAAGGTGGGAGGAGTCATTCGGTTTGTTTTGAGTGAAATCCAAGCGTTAGAACGATGCAATACGCCAACCACTCCATTTAAGGAACAAACTGAGTACGAACTTGAATTGTCCAATTTCTTACACCTATGGATTTCGTATTCGAGCCCAAAACTTGTGCAACATCATAATAAGGTGGGAGGAGACATTCGGTGAGTTTTGAGTGAAATCCAAGCGCTAGAACTAAGCAATACACCAACCACTCCATTTAAGGCACAAACTGAGTACGAACTTGAATTGTCCAATTTCTTACACCTTTGGATTTCGGATCGACCCCAAAACTTGTGGAACATCATAATAAGGTGGGAGGAGTCATTCGGTGAGTTTTGAGTGAAATCCAAGCGCTAGAACTATGCAATACACCAACCACTCCATTTAAAGCACAAACTGAGTACGAACTTGAATTGTCCAATTTCTTACACCTATGGATTTCGGATCGAACCCAAAACTTGTGGAACATCATAATAAGGTGGGAGGAGTCATTCGGTGAGTTTTCAGTGAAATCCAAGCGCTAGAACTATGCAATACACCAACCACTCCATTTAAGGCACAAACTGAGTACGAACTTGAATTGTCCATTTTGTATGGCCTATGGATTTCGGATCAAGCCCAAAAGTTGTGCAACATCATAATAAGGTGGGAGGAATCATTCGGTGAGTTTTGAGTGAAATCCAAGTGCTAGAACTATGCAATACACCAACCACTCCATTTAAGGCACAAACTGAGTACGAACTTGAATTGTCCAATTTGTATGGCCTATGGATTTCTGAATCGAGCCCAAAACTTGTGCAACATCATAATAAGGTGGGAGGAGTCATTCGGTTTGTTTTGAGTGAAATCCAAGCGTTAGAACGATGCAATACGCCAACCACTCCATTTAAGGCACAAACTGAGTACGAACTTGAATTGTCCAACGTCTTACACCTATGGATTTCGGATTCGAGCCCAAAACTTGTGCAATATCATAATAAGGTGGGACGAGTCATTCGGTGAGTTTTGAGTGAAATCCAAGCGCTAGAACTACGCAATACACCAACCACTCCATTTAAGGCACAAACTGAGTACGAACTTGAATTGTCCAATTTCTTACACCTATGGATTTTGGAACGAGCCCAAAACTTGTGGAACATCATAATAAGGTGGGAGGAGTCATTCGGTGAGTTTTGAGTGAAATCCAAGCGCTAGAACTATGCAATACACCAACCACTCCATTTAAGGCACAAACTGAGTACGAACTTGAATTGTCCATTTTGTATGGCCTATGGATTTCGGATTCGAGCCCAAAAGTTGTGCAACATCATAATAAGGTGGGAGGAATCATTCGGTCAGTTTTGAGTGAAATCCAAGTGCTAGAACTATGCAATACACCAACCACTCCATTTAAGGCACAAACTGAGTACGAAATTGAATTGTCCAATTTGTATGGCCTATGGATTTCGGATCGAGCCCAAAACTTGTGCAACATCATAATAAGGTTGGAGGAGTCATTCGGTTTGTTTGGAGTGAAATCCAAGCGTTAGAACGATGCAATACGCCAACCACTCCATTTAAGGCACAAACTGAGTACGAACTTGAATTGTCCAATTTCTTACACCTATGGATTTCGATCGAGCCCAAAACTTGTGCAACATCATAATAAGGTGGGACGAGTCATTCGGTGAGTTTTGATTGAAATCCAAGCGCTAGAACTACGCAATACACCAACCACTCCATTTAAGGCACAAACTGAGTACGAACTTGAATTGTCCAATTTCTTACACCTATGGATTTCGGATCGAGCCCAAAACTTGTGCAACATCATAATAAGGTGGGACGAGTCATTCGGTGAGTTTTGAGTGAAATCCAAGCGCTAGAACTATGCAATACACCAACCACTCCATTTAAGGCACAAACTGAGTACGAACTTGAATTGTCCAATTTCTTACACCTTTGGATTTCGGATCGAGCCCAAAACTTGTGGAACATCATAATAAGGTGGGAGGAGTCATTCGGTGAGTTTTGAGTGAAATCCAAGCGCTAGAACTATGCAATACACCAACCACTCCATTTAAAGCACAAACTGAGTACGAACTTGAATTGTCCAATTTCTTACACCTATGGATTTCGGATCGAGCCCAAAACTTGTGCAACATCATAATAAGGTGGGAGGAATCATTCGGTGAGTTTTGAGTGAAATCCAAGTGCTAGAACTATGCAATACACCAACCACTCCATTTAAGGCACAAACTGAGTACGAACTTGAATTGTCCAATTTGTATGGCCTATGGATTTCGGATCGAGCCCAAAACTTGTGCAACATCATAATAAGTTGGGAGGAGTCATTCGGTTTGTTTTGAGTGAAATCCAAGCGTTAGAACGATGCAATACGCCAACCACTCCATTTAAGGCACAAACTGAGTACGAACTTGAATTGTCCAACGTCTTACACCTATGGATTTCGGATTCGAGCCCAAAACTTGTGCAACATCATAATAAGGTGGGACGAGTCATTCGGTGAGTTTTGAGTGAAATCCAAGCGCTAGAACTACGCAATACACCAACCACTCCATTTAAGGCACAAACTGAGTACGAACTTGAATTGTCCAATTTCTTACACCTATGGATTTTGGAACGAGCCCAAAACTTGTGGAACATCATAATAAGGTGGGAGGAGTCATTCGGTGAGTTTTGAGTGAAATCCAAGCGCTAGAACTATGCAATACACCAACCACTCCATTTAAGGCACAAACTGAGTACGAACTTGAATTGTCCAATTTCTTACACCTATGGATTTCAGATCGAGCCCAAAACTTGTGCAACATCATAATAAGGTGGGACGAGTCATTCGGTGAGTTTTGAGTGAAATCCAAGCGCTAGAACTACGCAATACACCAACCACTCCATTTAAGGCACAAACTGAGTACGAACTTGAATTGTCCATTTTGTATGGCCTATGGATTTCGGATCGAGCCCAAAAGTTGTGCAACATCATAATAAGGTGGGAGGAATCATTCGGTCAGTTTTGAGTGAAATCCAAGTGCTAGAACTATGCAATACACCAACCACTCCATTTAAGGCACAAACTGAGTACGAACTTGAATTGTCCAATTTGTATGGCCTATGGATTTCGATCGAGCCCAAAACTTGTGCAACATCATAATAAGGTGGGAGGAGTCATTCGGTTTGTTTTGAGTGAAATCCAAGCGTTAGAACGATGCAATACGCCAACCACTCCATTTAAGGCACAAACTGAGTACGAACTTGAATTGTCCAATTTCTTACACCTATGGATTTCAGATCGAGCCCAAAACTTGTGCAACATCATAATAAGGTGGGACGAGTCATTCGGTGAGTTTTGAGTGAAATCCAAGCGCTAGAACTACGCAATACACCAACCACTCCATTTAAGGCACAAACTGAGTACGAACTTGAATTGTCCAATTTCTTACACCTATGGATTTTGGAACGAGCCCAAAACTTGTGGAACATCATAATAAGGTGGGAGGAGTCATTCGGTGAGTTTTGAGTGAAATCCAAGCGCTAGAACTATGCAATACGCCAACCACTCCATTTAAGGCACAAACTGAGTACGAACTTGAATTGTCCATTTTGTATGGCCTATGGATTTCGAATAAAGCCGAAAAGTTGTGCAACATCATAATAAGGTGGGAGGAATCATTCGGTCAGTTTTGAGTGAAATCCAAGTGCTAGAACTATGCAATACACCAACCACTCCATTTAAGGCACAAACTGAGTACGAACTTGAATTGTCCAATTTGTATGGCCTATGGATTTCGGATCGAGCCCAAAACTTGTGAAACATCATAATAAGGTGGGAGGAGTCATTCGGTTTGTTTTGAGTGAAATCCAAGCGTTAGAACGATGCAATACGCCAACCACTCCATTTAAGGCACAAACTGAGTACGAACTTGAATTGTCCAATTTCTTACACCTATGGATTTCGGATTCGAGCCCAAAACTTGTGCAACATCATAATAAGGTGGGACGAGTCATTCGGTGAGTTTTGAGTGAAATCCAAGCGCTAGAACTACGCAATACACCAACCACTCCATTTAAGGCACAAACTGAGTACGAACTTGAATTGTCCAATTTCTTACACCTATGGATTTCGGATTCGAGCCCAAAACTTGTGCAACATCATAATAAGGTGGGAGGAGTCATTCGGTTTGTTTTGAGTGAAATCCAAGCGTTAGAACGATGCAATACGCCAACCACTCCATTTAAGGCACAAACTGAGTACGAACTTGAATTGTCCAATTTCTTACACCTATGGATTTCGATTCGAGCCCAAAACTTGTGCAACATCATAATAAGGTGGGACGAGTCATTCGGTGAGTTTTGAGTGAAATCCAAGCGCTAGAACTACGCAATACACCAACCACTCCATTTAAGGCACAAACTGAGTACGAACTTGAATTGTCCAATTTCTTACACCTATGGATTTCGGATTCGAGCCCAAAACTTGTGCAACATCATAATAAGGTGGGAGGAGTCATTCGGGGAGTTTTGAGTGAAATCCAAGCGCTAGAACTATGCAATACACCAACCACTCCATTTAAGGCACAAACTGAGTACGAACTTGAATTGTCCAATTTCTTACACCTTTGGATTTCGGATCGAACCCCAAAACTTGTGGAACATCATAATAAGGTGGGAGGAGTCATTCGGTGAGTTTTGAGTGAAATCCAAGCGCTAGAACTATGCAATACGCCAACCACTCCATTTAAAGCACAAACTGAGTACGAACTTGAATTGTCCAATTTCTTACACCTATGGATTTCGGATTCGAGCCCAAAACTTGTGCAACATCATAATAAGGTGGGAGGAGTCATTCGGGGAGTTTTGAGTGAAATCCAAGCGCTAGAACTATGCAATACACCAACCACTCCATTTAAGGCACAAACTGAGTACGAACTTGAATTGTCCAATTTCTTACACCTATGGATTTTGGAACGAGCCCAAAACTTGTGGAACATCATAATAAGGTGGGAGGAGTCATTCGGTGAGTTTTGAGTGAAATCCAAGCGCTAGAACTATGCAATACGCCAACCACTCCATTTAAGGCACAAACTGAGTACGAACTTGAATTGTCCATTTTGTATGGCCTATGGATTTCGGATGAAGCCGAAAAGTTGTGCAACATCATAATAAGGTGGGAGGAATCATTCGGTCAGTTTTGAGTGAAATCCAAGTGCTAGAACTATGCAATACACCAACCACTCCATTTAAGGCACAAACTGAGTACGAACTTGAATTGTCCAATTTGTATGGCCTATGGATTTCGATTCGAGCCCAAAACTTGTGAAACATCATAATAAGGTGGGAGGAGTCATTCGGTTTGTTTTGAGTGAAATCCAAGCGTTAGAACGATGCAATACGCCAACCACTCCATTTAAGGCACAAACTGAGTACGAACTTGAATTGTCCAATTTCTTACACCTATGGATTTCGGATTCGAGCCCAAAACTTGTGCAACATCATAATAAGGTGGGACGAGTCATTCGGTGAGTTTTGAGTGAAATCCAAGCGCTAGAACTACGCAATACACCAACCACTCCATTTAAGGCACAAACTGAGTACGAACTTGAATTGTCCAATTTCTTACACCTATGGATTTCGAATTCGAGCCCAAAACTTGTGCAACATCATAATAAGGTGGGAGGAGTCATTCGGTTTGTTTTGAGTGAAATCCAAGCGTTAGAACGATGCAATACGCCAACCACTCCATTTAAGGCACAAACTGAGTACGAACTTGAATTGTCCAATTTCTTACACCTATGGATTTCGGATTCGAGCCCAAAACTTGTGCAACATCATAATAAGGTGGGAGGAGTCATTCGGGGAGTTTTGAGTGAAATCCAAGCGCTAGAACTATGCAATACACCAACCACTCCATTTAAGGCACAAACTGAGTACGAACTTGAATTGTCCAATTTCTTACACCTTTGGATTTCGGATCGAACCCCAAAACTTGTGGAACATCATAATAAGGTGGGAGGAGTCATTCGGTGAGTTTTGAGTGAAATCCAAGGGCTAGAACTATGCAATACGCCAACCACTCCATTTAAAGCACAAACTGAGTACGAACTTGAATTGTCCAATTTCTTACACCTATGGATTTTGGAACGAGCCCAAAACTTGTGGAACATCATAATAAGGTGGGAGGAGTCATTCGGTGAGTTTTGAGTGAAATCCAAGCGCTAGAACTATGCAATACACCAACCACTCCATTTAAGGCACAAACTGAGTACGAACTTGAATTGTCCATTTTGTATGGCCTATGGATTTCGAATAGAGCCCAAAAGTTGTGCAACATCATAATAAGGTGGGAGGAATCATTCGGTCAGTTTTGAGTGAAATCCAAGTGCTAGAACTATGCAATACACCAACCACTCCATTTAAGGCACAAACTGAGTACGAACTTGAATTGTCCAATTTGTATGGCCTATGGATTTCGGATATCGAGCCCAAAACTTGTGCAACATCATAATAAGGTGGGAGGAGTCATTCGGTTTGTTTTGAGTGAAATCCAAGCGTTAGAACGATGCAATACGCCAACCACTCCATTTAAGGCACAAACTGAGTACGAACTTGAATTGTCCAATTTCTTACACCTATGGATTTCGGATCGAGCCCAAAACTTGTGCAACATCATAATAAGGTGGGAGGAGTCATTCGGTGAGTTTTGAGTGAAATCCAAGCGCTAGAACTATGCAATACACCAACCACTCCATTTAAAGCACAAACTGAGTACGAACTTGAATTGTCCAATTTCTTACACCTATGGATTTCGGATCGACCCCAAAACTTGTGGAACATCATAATAAGGTGGGAGGAGTCATTCGGTGAGTTTTCAGTGAAATCCAAGCGCTAGAACTATGCAATACACCAACCACTCCATTTAAGGCACAAACTGAGTACGAACTTGAATTGTCCATTTTGTATGGCCTATGGATTTCGGATCAAGCCCAAAAGTTGTGCAACATCATAATAAGGTGGGAGGAATCATTCGGTGAGTTTTGAGTGAAATCCAAGTGCTAGAACTATGCAATACACCAACCACTCCATTTAAGGCACAAACTGAGTACGAACTTGAATTGTCCAATTTGTATGGCCTATGGATTTCGAATCGAGCCCAAAACTTGTGCAACATCATAATAAGGTGGGAGGAGTCATTCGGTTTGTTTTGAGTGAAATCCAAGCGTTAGAACGATGCAATACGCCAACCACTCCATTTAAGGCACAAACTGAGTACGAACTTGAATTGTCCAACGTCTTACACCTATGGATTTCGGATCGAGCCCAAAACTTGTACAACATCATAATAAGGTGGGACGAGTCATTCGGTGAGTTTTGAGTGAAATCCAAGCGCTAGAACTACGCAATACACCAACCACTCCATTTAAGGCACAAATTGAGTACGAACTTGAATTGTCCAATTTCTTACACCTATGGATTTTGGAACGAGCCCAAAACTTGTGGAACATCATAATAAGGTGGGAGGAGTCATTCGGTGAGTTTTGAGTGAAATCCAAGCGCTAGAACTATGCAATACACCAACCACTCCATTTAAGGCACAAACTGAGTACGAACTTGAATTGTCCATTTTGTATGGCCTATGGATTTCGGATTCGAGCCCAAAAGTTGTGCAACATCATAATAAGGTGGGAGGAATCATTCGGTCAGTTTTGAGTGAAATCCAAGTGCTAGAACTATGCAATACACCAACCACTCCATTTAAGGCACAAACTGAGTACGAAATTGAATTGTCCAATTTGTATGGCCTATGGATTTCGATTCGAGCCCAAAACTTGTGCAACATCATAATAAGGTTGGAGGAGTCATTCGGTTTGTTTGGAGTGAAATCCAAGAGTTAGAACGATGCAATACGCCAACCACTCCATTTAAGGCACAAACTGAGTACGAACTTGAATTGTCCAATTTCTTACACCTATGGATTTCGGATCGAGCCCAAAACTTGTGCAACATCATAATAAGGTGGGACGAGTCATTCGGTGAGTTTTGAGTGAAATCCAAGTGCTAGAACTACGCAATACACCAACCACTCCATTTAAGGCACAAACTGAGTACGAACTTGAATTGTCCAATTTCTTACACCTATGGATTTCGGATCGAGCCCAAAACTTGTGCAACATCATAATAAGGTGGGAGGAGTCATTCGGTGAGTTTTGAGTGAAATCCAAGCGCTAGAACTATGCAATACACCAACCACTCCATTTAATGCACAAACTGAGTACGAACTTGAATTGTCCAATTTCTTACACCTTTGGATTTCGATCGAGCCCAAAACTTGTGGAACATCATAATAAGGTGGGAGGAGTCATTCGGTGAGTTTTGAGTGAAATCCAAGCGCTAGAACTATGCAATACACCAACCACTCCATTTAAAGCACAAACTGAGTACGAACTTGAATTGTCCAATTTCTTACACCTATGGATTTCGGATCGACCCCAAAACTTGTGGAACATCATAATAAGGTGGGAGGAGTCATTCGGTGAGTTTTCAGTGAAATCCAAGCGCTAGAACTATGCAATACACCAACCACTCCATTTAAGGCACAAACTGAGTACGAACTTGAATTGTCCAATTTGTATGGCCTATGGATTTCAAATCGAGCCCAAAACTTGTGCAACATCATAATAAGGTTGGAGGAGTCATTCGGTTTGTTTTGAGTGAAATCCAAGCGTTAGAACGATGCAATACGCCAACCACTCCATTTAAGGCACAAACTGAGCACGAACTTGAATTGTCCAATTTCTTACACCTATGGATTTCGGATTCGAGCCCAAAACTTGTGCAACATCATAATAAGGTGGGACGAGTCATTCGGTGAGTTTTGAGTGAAATCCAAGCGCTAGAACTACGCAATACACCAACCACTCCATTTAAAGCACAAACTGAGTACGAACTTGAATTGTCCAATTTCTTACACCTATGGATTTCGAATTCGAGCCCAAAACTTGTGCAACATCATAATAAGGTGGGAGGAGTCATTCGGTGAGTTTTGAGTGAAATCCAAGCGCTAGAACTATGCAATACACCAACCACTCCATTTAAAGCACAAACTGAGTACGAACTTGAATTGTCCAATTTCTTACACCTATGGATTTCGGATCGAACCCAAAACTTGTGCAACATCATAATAAGGTGGGAGGAGTCATTCGGTTTGTTTTGAGTGAAATCCAAGCGTTAGAACGATGCAATACGCCAACCACTCCATTTAAGGCACAAACTGAGTACGAACTTAAATTGTCCAATTTCTTACACCTATGGATTTCGGATCGAGCCCAAAACTTGTGCAACATCATAATAAGGTGGGACGAGTCATTCGGTGAGTTTTTAGTGAAATCCAAGCGCTAGAACTACGCAATACACCAACCACTCCATTTAAGGCACAAACTGAGCACGAACTTGAATTGTCCAATTTCGTACACCTATGGATTTCGGATTCGAGCCCAAAACTTGTGCAACATCATAATAAGGTGGGAGGAATCATTCGGTCAGTTTTGAGTGAAATCCAAGTGCTAGAACTATGCAATACACCAACCACTCCATTTAAGGCACAAACTGAGTACGAAATTGAATTGTCCAATTTGTATGGCCTATGGATTTCGGATCGAGCCCAAAACTTGTGCAACATCATAATAAGGTGGGAGGAGTCATTCGGTTTGTTTTGAGTGAAATCCAAGCGTTAGAACGATGCAATACGCCAACCACTCCATTTAAAGCACAAACTGAGTACGAACTTGAATTGTCCAACGTCTTACACCTATGGATTTCGGATTCGAGCCCAAAACTTGTGCAACATCATAATAAGGTGGGACGAGTCATTCGGTGAGTTTTGAGTGAAATCCAAGCGCTAGAACTACGCAATACACCAACCACTCCATTTAAGGCACAAACTGAGTACGAACTTGAATTGTCCAATTTCTTACACCTATGGATTTTGGAACGAGCCCAAAACTTGTGGAACATCATAATAAGGTGGGAGGAGTCATTCGGTTTGTTTTGAGTGAAATCCAAGCGTTAGAACGATGCAATACGCCAACCACTCCATTTAAGGCACAAACTGAGTACGAACTTAAATTGTCCAATTTCTTACACCTATGGATTTCGATTCGAGCCCAAAACTTGTGCAACATCATAATAAGGTGGGACGAGTCATTCGGTGAGTTTTGAGTGAAATCCAAGCGCTAGAACTACGCAATACACCAACCACTCCATTTAAAGCACAAACTGAGTACGAACTTGAATTGTCCAATTTCTTACACCTATGGATTTCGGATCGACCCCAAAACTTGTGCAACATCATAATAAGGTGGGAGGAGTCATTCGGTTTGTTTTGAGTGAAATCCAAGCGTTAGAACGATGCAATACGCCAACCACTCCATTTAAGGCACAAACTGAGTACGAACTTAAATTGTCCAATTTCTTACACCTATGGATTTCGAATCGAGCCCAAAACTTGTGCAACATCATAATAAGGTGGGACGAGTCATTCGGTGAGTTTTTAGTGAAATCCAAGCGCTAGAACTACGCAATACACCAACCACTCCATTTAAGGCACAAACTGAGCACGAACTTGAATTGTCCAATTTCGTACACCTATGGATTTCGATTCGAGCCCAAAACTTGTGCAACATCATAATAAGGTGGGAGGAATCATTCGGTCAGTTTTGAGTGAAATCCAAGTGTTCGGTTCACAATTGTATATCATTTTATACCCTTATAGCTTATGATTTAGTTATGTTTTGGAGTTAACCTTGTGCTTTTAACCTCTTTTGTGTTTTTCATTCAGTTCATTGAGCTCTAGGTATCACTTGAGGCTTGTGAAGTAAAATGGTGAAAACAATGTGTAAAAACTGAACACTGAGTTACAAATTCATTTCGGACATATCTTTTTCATCTGTGCTTGGATTGGGCCAATTCACGTGTGCATGGAAAGAAGACATTCTGAACTTGACGATGGATAGCTCTAGCTCATCAATTGATTAATCCAAGCCCAATCCGTGAGCCCATCAAATTACACATCATGCTGACTTGCAGATGAGCTCATTGCTTGCTTGGTCATGCTGACATGAGGATGAGCTCTTGGTTTCTGAATGGAAGCTTGGTCATGCTGACATGAGGATGACCTATGGCTGCTGGTGGGAATTGTTGGTGAAGTGCAACAACCATTTCTGATTATCTAATGCAAGTGTGTTAGGTGATTGCTATATTCAATTCTGATTTCTCACCTCCATTCCCCTATAAATACATCTTCAATTCCAGATTCAAAGTGTGCAAGTCTGGGATTCACAACCCCACAATTCAGCCATCCTTCATTCCATCCTCCCTCAAACACTTCCCATTATTTTCCCAAACAACAAATCCTGGGATTCACAACCCCACAATTCACTCCAGCCCTCCTCAAACACTCTCAAATCACCAACACACTCCAGCAATCAACCAAAAGCTCTAAACAGCCCCATCTCACCAAAACAGCTCCAGCAAACCTCTCTTCCACTTCCCTACGAATTTCATCTATCTCAACCATCACCACTCACTTAAACTCATCCCAAATCACCTCCATATCCTTCATACATCCTTCTAGAAGTGGGGAAGCTCTTGGAGAAGCATTAGAAGTGGAGAAGCACTTGGAGAAGCCTTGGACACCACAAGAACTTCAGAAAAGGGGTTTTTCTACTCTTATTGCTTTCATTATGTTTTCTCATTTCCATTCAAGTCTCTTTTCCATTATGAGTAACTAAATCCATAACTAGGGCTTTGATGTAACCTAACATGAATATTCTGGGTTTATAAATTTCAAGTTTCAAGTTTGATTCATGATTCATGTTCTTATTCATTTTGCCAAATTGCCTATATGCTGATCGGAATGCCTAGCTACCATTCAGATTTGTATATCTTGGTTTGAATTAAGAGTAGACACCATGCTTTAATTCAAATTGAACTATGAATAGGAAGAGTGTGTATGAGAATTCGACAATCTGGATTAGATACATACTTGGTTGTTTAAAATGTTCTTCTATGCTTAATGGATTCCTAATGCTTAATTTAGGTTAGACACCAAATGATCAAATTAGGGAATTAGGAATACAAGGTTAGGACCAGACACCATGGCTTAATCATACATTAGCTAGAATCAATCTTTGAATCTGAATTAGACTTGTCACTTGAATCTTTATAACCTGGAATTGAATTGTTTTGGTGAATCAAATGCTCTAGTCTCCAAATCTGTTTTTCAATCTTCAAAACCATCTTTGCTGCACTTGTTTACTTGTTTCATTTGCAATTTCAGTTTGTCATTTCCTTTCACAATCACAATCACAATCACTCTCACTTTAAATTCTGTTTTAGACTTAACTTCCTACTTCTTGAATTTGGTAATCTAAGTACATAACTAATTTTAACTTCTCAGTCCTTGTGGGTTCGACCTCGTATTTTGTTTTGCTATACTACTAATTGGCACGTACACTTGCGAGTTAACATAATTAAACAACAAGTTTTTGGCGCCGTTGCCGGGGACTGAACGAAAGTTCTTCCCTGGTTATGTGCCCAAGGTTACCCTATTCTTTTTAGTGTTTCTAATTAATCCAATTTTCTGTTTCAGGTAGTTTATGTCTAACAGGCCATTCCTTGAACAAGTGAGGTCTTCGTTCCAACGTTCCAGATCTTTGAACGCAGGACCATCATTGCAACCAAATCGTGTGAGCTCTGAAATTCAAAATCGTCTAGAAAGGGAGTTGTCAACTGCAAAAGAGCAAGCTCTTGCTACATTTACAAGTCTTGCTCTCCACACTGAACTTCCTGGTTCTTCACCTTCAAATTTGGAAGCAAGTTCAGACCAAGAAGAAGAAGAAATGATGGCTGCCATTGAGTTCATGGGAGACCTTGATATCCCAACCATTCCAGCATCCCCTTCAAGCATTTCGCTGCCCACTGTAGCTCGAAACTATGAGCTTAAATCTTCTCATCTTAATATGTTACCTTCCTTTTATGGTTTACCTAATGAAGATCCATTAACCCATATAAAGGATATTTTTAATGTTGTGAGCTCTTTTCCCTTGACAGGAGTGACAGAAGATCAACTTCGAATGAGAGTGTTTCCATACACTTTGAAGGATAAGGCGAAGTATTGGTTGAATTCTTTGAAGCCTGGATCACTCACTACATGGGCTGCCATTCAAAAGAAGTTCTTGGAGAAATACTTCTCCACGCAAAAGACCGACATGCTTAGGGACAAGATCTTGTTATTTGCACAGCAAGATGATGAATCGTTTTGTGAAGCATGGGAGAGATTCAATGGGCTGCTCAATCAATGTCCTCATCATGGGATTCCATTGAAGCTCCAAATGCGTATGTTTTATAAAGGACTAACCCCTTCTAGTCATAATATTGTCACAAATTTTGCAGGTGGTTCTTATAAAACCAAGACTCCGGAAGAAACGTATGAACTCTTTGAGGAGATAGCAATGGAGACCCAACATACGGATACAAGAGGTAAACGTGTTGTTAGTAGTTCTAATGAATCTTCTAGTGTGCAGATTTCAAAACTTGAACAAAAGCTGGATACTCTTCTTGCATTGAACTCAAGAAACCCTCCGAAGGAAGTGTGTAGCATCTGTGAAACTCATGACCATGCTACCATAGCTTGTCCACTTGGGGCTGGATATCCAGAATTTGTGCAAGAGCAAGCTATGGTGGTAAATTCCTACAACCAAGATCCAAGAAATGATCCATACTCTCAAAGTTATAATCCAGGTTGGAGGAATCATCCAAACTTTTCATGGAGGAATACCCAGAATCAAGCAAATCCGCCTTCATTCCAAAGGCCACAACAATCATCATCATCATTGGAAGATATAGTGAAGCAGATGGCAATCAATCAATCCAATTTTCAACAAACTACACAAGCTGCCATCTCCAAATTGGAAGTCCAATTAGGCCAAATAGCTGCTGAAATAACTCAAAGAGAGCTTGGGAAATGGCCAAGCCAAACTGAGATCAATCCAAAGAACCATGAAGTCAAGGCCATTCATGTGCTCAGATCAGGTAAGATCATTGATAATAAAGTTGGTTCTAATCTTTCAATTGATGTTGTGGTTGTAGAGAATGAAGATGAAGAGGAGATCACAACTTCGGAAGGAGAACAACCCAAAACACGCCAATCTGCTCCAAAGGCCAAATCAGATTCTCAGAAATCCGATCAATTCCAATTGCATAAAAGAGATGACAAATTTGTGCCACCACATCTTCAAAAAGATAGATACGTGCCACCCACTCCATATGTTCCACCGATTCCATTTCCAGGCCGTCTTAAGGAAGCAAAGCAAGATAAGGCTTTTAAAGAGATTTATGATATTTTGAGTAAAGTTAATATCAATTTGCCTTTTCTTGATCTTATTGAACAGATTCCTGCATATGGAAAATTCATCAAGGACTTGAAAACTCACAAGCTCAATTTCGCTCCAAATGAAGGAGTAAAGCTTGACATGAATGTAAGTGCTGTGTTGCAAAGGAAGCTTCCACCAAAATCAAAAGATCCTGGCAGCTTTGACATTCCCATTAACATTGGAGACAAGAAGGTTGGAAGAGCCATGTTGGACTTGGGAGCAGGCATCAATGTGATGCCATATTCAGTTTATCAAGAGCTTGGTTTAGAAGGGATGAAGAAGACTTCAATTCGTCTTGAACTAGCTGATCATTCTATCAAATATCCAAAAGGTATTGTAGAAGATATTCTAGTTCAAGTTAATACACTAATTCTCCCTGTTGATTTTGTAGTGATGGATATGGAGGACAATCCAAATGGAGATCGTGTTGATCCCATTCTCTTAGGACGACCATTCATGGCCACAACAAACACAATTATCAATATGAAAGATGGCACCCTCTCCATGACTGTGTTGGATGAAACTGCTGAATTTAAAGTGTTTGATCCTCCATCTCAACCTTCTATCTCTCTTGATACTTGTTTTTCAATTGATGTTGTGAATGATGAAGTTTCTTGTAAGAGTTTGCAGAAACAGTCCATTGATGCTTTAGAAGTTGTCATTGCACAAGCAGAGGAAGAACAAGTTGAACCAAAGTTCCAAGAAGTGGTAGCTGCCCTAGAAGTGTTCCAGCCATTCCCACCATTTTCTGAGCTACCACTTGAGCCCCTTGATCCATGCTCTATGAAGTTGGAACCATCCAATGGCATGTTCAAAGTTACACCCCTTGCACAATTGAAGAAAAAGAAAAGGAAAAGACAGAGGAAGCGAAGGAAGAGGAGAAGAAGTTGGGTGAACTATCTTGAGACGATTGATCCGAAAACCCCCCAACTCATCATAAGCTGATTGCATAATGTCTTGCCAAGACATTAACTAAGGCGCTTCTTGGGAGGCAACCCATGTGTTCAAGAAGATGGTGCTTGGTAGCGGTCGACCTAATCGCATCAAGGGGGAGTTTCTCTAAACCTTCTTCTTAACTTTTCCCTTTATCATTTGCATGTTCTCAATCATCTTTTCTATGCTTTAACATTGAGGACAATGTTCAATTCAGGTCTGGGGGGAAGGTTTTCAATTTGAATTCATTTGTGGTTTCTTTTGTCACTAATAATTTTTTTTTATTTTTTTTATTTTTAGAATGTCATACAATCAATGCTATGGAGCTGCTATTTGAGGTTTTCATATCAGAATTTTGCACTTCACAAAGCTTTTGCTCTTAGAATTCTGGTGGCTAAAGTACCATGCTCAAATTCTCGAAGGAGAATAGTGGAGACTACCCTAGTGAGCCATATCGAGCCTAATTGCTTTCTTGAGAGGGTTTAAAGTGTTCTATTTCTCATCCATACTTATTTTCTTCAATTCACTCTAATTGATCTCATTGTTCCATTTTGATTGAATACTAAGGATGATTCTCTTTTGCAGATATCATGTGCTTGCTCTCATTCATGAATGAACTCATTGAAGTGATGCTAGGCTATGTGTGTATAACCATTCTATGTGCTTTCTTTTCACCCTACCCACATGTGTGTTCCATTAGCCCTCTTGAAGCCAAACACTTAAAGCCTTTTTCTTCTATCACCCTCATCATTTCCCTACCTTTGTATCTCAATCTGAGATACTTGACCTATTGTAGCCATACCCTATAACTTAGAAATATACCAAGGTGTGCCAAGATAAAGTTTGAGGCAAGGAAGTTGCTGCCATATACCTAAATGAAAATTGGTGTGATATGTGCAATAAAGTTAAAGAAGATGCAGATCAAATAAGAAAGTGTTTCGATGTGATCTAAGTGTGAAGAATAAAGTCCATGCCAGGTGGTACCATGAAGTTTGCAGCCATGCCATTATAAATCAATGATACCTTGCAGATCAATGAAGAATGCAACCTTGGTATGTTCTTAAGTTACTTGTTTTTCCTTCCAATTCTTCCATTTCCCCTAACCTTAGCCTTTCATTACAACCTTGTGAAAGACCTAGCTGATCTTTGAGGATGTATTCATGGGTGCTGGTAAGTACGTGTGTATCTCTATTCTTAGTATTTGATTCCCTTCTTGAGATCTAACAAAAAATTGTACTTCTATTTCATACACTCACTTATGCTTTCTTGAGAGAATTAAAACCATAGGATCTGAGTGATTGAGTGTTATCTGTGAGAATTAGAGTCGAAGCATGTTCTCTATTCAAGGTTTGAGTATGCTTGCTTTGAAGCCGTGTGCCTTTGAGCTATAGCTTCCACTTTACACACTGATTGATCACCTATCTTGGCAACTCTATGGTGTTGGAGGTATGACTAAAGTTTTCTTTCATTTTCATTAGTTGATTTCAAAGTTTGTTTTTCTAACCACTTTGTTTTGTAGAGTCAGTAAAGCGTTTATGGGTATCGTTTCTGTTAAACCCTTAGGAGACACAACTCCTCCTACTAGGGATGCCTAGAGGTTTAAAGGCTTGTTGCATATGCTCAATGCAATCGAGTTACCTGCGGAAGTGGTTTACTTAACTTCTTGTTTTTGTTTTGTTTTGTTTTGCTCGAGGACTAGCAAAATCTAGGTCTGGGGGTATTTGTTCGGTTCACAATTGTATATCATTTTATACCCTTATAGCTTATGATTTAGTTATGTTTTGGAGTTAACCTTGTGCTTTTAACCTCTTTTGTGTTTTTCATTCAGTTCATTGAGCTCTAGGTATCACTTGAGGCTTGTGAAGTAAAATGGTGAAAACAATGTGTAAAAACTGAACACTGAGTTACAAATTCATTTCGGACATATCTTTTTCATCTGTGCTTGGATTGGGCCAATTCACGTGTGCATGGAAAGAAGACATTCTGAACTTGACGATGGATAGCTCTAGCTCATCAATTGATTAATCCAAGCCCAATCCGTGAGCCCATCAAATTACACATCATGCTGACTTGCAGATGAGCTCATTGCTTGCTTGGTCATGCTGACATGAGGATGAGCTCTTGGTTTCTGAATGGAAGCTTGGTCATGCTGACATGAGGATGACCTATGGCTGCTGGTGGGAATTGTTGGTGAAGTGCAACAACCATTTCTGATTATCTAATGCAAGTGTGTTAGGTGATTGCTATATTCAATTCTGATTTCTCACCTCCATTCCCCTATAAATACATCTTCAATTCCAGATTCAAAGTGTGCAAGTCTGGGATTCACAACCCCACAATTCAGCCATCCTTCATTCCATCCTCCCTCAAACACTTCCCATTATTTTCCCAAACAACAAATCCTGGGATTCACAACCCCACAATTCACTCCAGCCCTCCTCAAACACTCTCAAATCACCAACACACTCCAGCAATCAACCAAAAGCTCTAAACAGCCCCATCTCACCAAAACAGCTCCAGCAAACCTCTCTTCCACTTCCCTACGAATTTCATCTATCTCAACCATCACCACTCACTTAAACTCATCCCAAATCACCTCCATATCCTTCATACATCCTTCTAGAAGTGGGGAAGCTCTTGGAGAAGCATTAGAAGTGGAGAAGCACTTGGAGAAGCCTTGGACACCACAAGAACTTCAGAAAAGGGGTTTTTCTACTCTTATTGCTTTCATTATGTTTTCTCATTTCCATTCAAGTCTCTTTTCCATTATGAGTAACTAAATCCATAACTAGGGCTTTGATGTAACCTAACATGAATATTCTGGGTTTATAAATTTCAAGTTTCAAGTTTGATTCATGATTCATGTTCTTATTCATTTTGCCAAATTGCCTATATGCTGATCGGAATGCCTAGCTACCATTCAGATTTGTATATCTTGGTTTGAATTAAGAGTAGACACCATGCTTTAATTCAAATTGAACTATGAATAGGAAGAGTGTGTATGAGAATTCGACAATCTGGATTAGATACATACTTGGTTGTTTAAAATGTTCTTCTATGCTTAATGGATTCCTAATGCTTAATTTAGGTTAGACACCAAATGATCAAATTAGGGAATTAGGAATACAAGGTTAGGACCAGACACCATGGCTTAATCATACATTAGCTAGAATCAATCTTTGAATCTGAATTAGACTTGTCACTTGAATCTTTATAACCTGGAATTGAATTGTTTTGGTGAATCAAATGCTCTAGTCTCCAAATCTGTTTTTCAATCTTCAAAACCATCTTTGCTGCACTTGTTTACTTGTTTCATTTGCAATTTCAGTTTGTCATTTCCTTTCACAATCACAATCACAATCACTCTCACTTTAAATTCTGTTTTAGACTTAACTTCCTACTTCTTGAATTTGGTAATCTAAGTACATAACTAATTTTAACTTCTCAGTCCTTGTGGGTTCAACCTCGTATATTTGTTTTGCTATACTACTAATTGGCACGTACACTTGCGAGTTAACATAATTAAACAACACCAAGTGCTAGAACTATGCAATACACCAACCACTCCATTTAAGGCACAAACTGAGTACGAAATTGAATTGTCCAATTTGTATGGCCTATGGATTTCGATCGAGCCCAAAACTTGTGCAACATCATAATAAGGTGGGAGGAGTCATTCGGTTTGTTTTGAGTGAAATCCAAGCGTTAGAACGATGCAATACGCCAACCACTCCATTTAAAGCACAAACTGAGTACGAACTTGAATTGTCCAACGTCTTACACCTATGGATTTCGGATCGAGCCCAAAACTTGTGCAACATCATAATAAGGTGGGACGAGTCATTCGGTGAGTTTTGAGTGAAATCCAAGCGCTAGAACTACGCAATACACCAACCACTCCATTTAAGGCACAAACTGAGTACGAACTTGAATTGTCCAATTTCTTACACCTATGGATTTTGGAACGAGCCCAAAACTTGTGGAACATCATAATAAGGTGGGAGGAGTCATTCGGTTTGTTTTGAGTGAAATCCAAGCGTTAGAACGATGCAATACGCCAACCACTCCATTTAAGGCACAAACTGAGTACGAACTTAAATTGTCCAATTTCTTACACCTATGGATTTCGATATCGAGCCCAAAACTTGTGCAACATCATAATAAGGTGGGACGAGTCATTCGGTGAGTTTTGAGTGAAATCCAAGCGCTAGAACTACGCAATACACCAACCACTCCATTTAAAGCACAAACTGAGTACGAACTTGAATTGTCCAATTTCTTACACCTATGGATTTCGGATCGACCCCAAAACTTGTGCAACATCATAATAAGGTGGGAGGAGTCATTCGGTTTGTTTTGAGTGAAATCCAAGCGTTAGAACGATGCAATACGCCAACCACTCCATTTAAGGCACAAACTGAGTACGAACTTAAATTGTCCAATTTCTTACACCTATGGATTTCGGATTCGAGCCCAAAACTTGTGCAACATCATAATAAGGTGGGACGAGTCATTCGGTGAGTTTTTAGTGAAATCCAAGCGCTAGAACTACGCAATACACCAACCACTCCATTTAAGGCACAAACTGAGTACGAACTTGAATTGTCCAATTTCTTACACCTATGGATTTCGGATCGAGCCCAAAAGTTGTGCAACATCATAATAAGGTGGGAGGAGTCATTCGGTGAGTTTTGAGTGAAATCCAAGCGCTAGAACTATGCAATACACCAACCACTCCATTTAAGGCACAGACTGAGTACGAACTTGAATTGTCCAATTTGTATGGCCTATGGATTTCGGATCGAAACTTGTGCAACATCATAATAAGGTGGGAGGAGTCATTCGGTTTGTTTTGAGTGAAATCCAAGCGTTAGAACGATGCAATACGCCAACCACTCCATTTAAGGCACAAACTGAGTACGAACTTGAATTGTCCAACGTCTTACACCTATGGATTTCGGATTCGAGCCCAAAACTTGTACAACATCATAATAAGGTGGGACGAGTCATTCGGTGAGTTTTGAGTGAAATCCAAGCGCTAGAACTACGCAATACACCAACCACTCCATTTAAGGCACAAATTGAGTACGAACTTGAATTGTCCAATTTCTTACACCTATGGATTTTGGAACGAGCCCAAAACTTGTGGAACATCATAATAAGGTGGGAGGAGTCATTCGGTGAGTTTTGAGTGAAATCCAAGCGCTAGAACTATGCAATACACCAACCACTCCATTTAAGGCACAAACTGAGTACGAACTTGAATTGTCCATTTTGTATGGCCTATGGATTTCGGATTCGAGCCCAAAAGTTGTGCAACATCATAATAAGGTGGGAGGAATCATTCGGTCAGTTTTGAGTGAAATCCAAGTGCTAGAACTATGCAATACACCAACCACTCCATTTAAGGCACAAACTGAGTACGAAATTGAATTGTCCAATTTGTATGGCCTATGGATTTCGAATCGAGCCCAAAACTTGTGCAACATCATAATAAGGTGGGAGGAGTCATTCGGTTTGTTTTGAGTGAAATCCAAGCGTTAGAACGATGCAATACGCCAACCACTCCATTTAAGGCACAAACTGAGTACGAACTTGAATTGTCCAATTTCTTACACCTATGGATTTCGGATCGAGCCCAAAACTTGTGCAACATCATAATAAGGTGGGACGAGTCATTCGGTGAGTTTTGAGTGAAATCCAAGCGCTAGAACTACGCAATACACCAACCACTCCATTTAAAGCACAAACTGAGTACGAACTTGAATTGTCCAATTTCTTACACCTATGGATTTCGGATATCGAGCCCAAAACTTGTGCAACATCATAATAAGGTGGGAGGAGTCATTCGGTGAGTTTTGAGTGAAATCCAAGCGCTAGAACTATGCAATACACCAACCACTCCATTTAAAGCACAAACTGAGTACGAACTTGAATTGTCCAATTTCTTACACCTATGAATTTCGGATCGAACCCAAAACTTGTGGAACATCATAATAAGGTGGGAGGAGTCATTCGGTGAGTTTTCAGTGAAATCCAAGCGCTAGAACTATGCAATACACCAACCACTCCATTTAAGGCACAAACTGAGCACGAACTTGAATTGTCCAATTTCGTACACCTATGGATTTCGATCGAGCCCAAAACTTGTGCAACATCATAATAAGGTGGGAGGAATCATTCGGTCAGTTTTGAGTGAAATCCAAGTGCTAGAACTATGCAATACACCAACCACTCCATTTAAGGCACAAACTGAGTACGAAATTGAATTGTCCAATTTGTATGGCCTATGGATTTCGGATCGAGCCCAAAACTTGTGCAACATCATAATAAGGTGGGAGGAGTCATTCGGTTTGTTTTGAGTGAAATCCAAGCGTTAGAACGATGCAATACGCCAACCACTCCATTTAAAGCACAAACTGAGTACGAACTTGAATTGTCCAACGTCTTACACCTATGGATTTCGGATTCGAGCCCAAAACTTGTGCAACATCATAATAAGGTGGGACGAGTCATTCGGTGAGTTTTGAGTGAAATCCAAGCGCTAGAACTACGCAATACACCAACCACTCCATTTAAGGCACAAACTGAGTACGAACTTGAATTGTCCAATTTCTTACACCTATGGATTTTGGAACGAGCCCAAAACTTGTGGAACATCATAATAAGGTGGGAGGAGTCATTCGGTTTGTTTTGAGTGAAATCCAAGCGTTAGAATCGATGCAATACGCCAACCACTCCATTTAAGGCACAAACTGAGTACGAACTTAAATTGTCCAATTTCTTACACCTATGGATTTCGATTCGAGCCCAAAACTTGTGCAACATCATAATAAGGTGGGACGAGTCATTCGGTGAGTTTTGAGTGAAATCCAAGCGCTAGAACTATGCAATACACCAACCACTCCATTTAAGGCACAAACTGAGTACGAACTTTAATTGTCCATTTTGTATGGCCTATGGATTTCGGATCGAGCCCAAAAGTTGTGCAACATCATAATAAGGTGGGAGGAATCATTCGGTCAGTTTTGAGTGAAATCCAAGTGCTAGAACTATGCAATACACCAACCACTCCATTTAAGGCACAAACTGAGTACGAACTTGAATTGTCCAATTTGTATGGCCTATGGATTTCGATTCGAGCCCAAAACTTGTGCAACATCATAATAAGGTGGGAGGAGTCATTCGGTTTGTTTTGAGTGAAATCCAAGCGTTAGAACGATGCAATACGCCAACCACTCCATTTAAAGCACAAACTGAGTACGAACTTGAATTGTCCAACGTCTTACACCTATGGATTTCGGATTCGAGCCCAAAACTTGTGCAACATCATAATAAGGTGGGACGAGTCATTCGGTGAGTTTTGAGTGAAATCCAAGCGCTAGAACTACGCAATACACCAACCACTCCATTTAAGGCACAAACTGAGTACGAACTTGAATTGTCCAATTTCTTACACCTATGGATTTTGGAACGAGCCCAAAACTTGTGGAACATCATAATAAGGTGGGAGGAGTCATTCGGTGAGTTTTGAGTGAAATCCAAGCGCTAGAACTATGCAATACACCAACCACTCCATTTAAGGCACAAACTGAGTACGAACTTGAATTGTCCATTTTGTATGGCCTATGGATTTCGGATCGAGCCCAAAAGTTGTGCAACATCATAATAAGGTGGGAGGAATCATTCGGTCAGTTTTGAGTGAAATCCAAGTGCTAGAACTACGCAATACACTGATCGGTTCATAATTGTATATCATTTTGTACCCTTCTAGCTTATGATTTGGTTATGTTTTTGAGTTAAACTTGTGCTTTTAATCCTTTTTGTGTTTATCTTTCAGTTCATTGAGCTTTAGGTAATAATGATGGCTTTAGAGAGAATAATTCATGCAATTCAAGCATGTTAAGGCCTAATTTGGATGAATGGATGAAGAGCTTAAAGACAAACTCATTTTGGCTACAGCCCCCTGCCAGTCCAGTTCCGTAGGTCATATTGAAAGCTTTGTTTCAACAACCTACATAGCTCGAATGAGGCCACATTCTTCATGAAAGTTGTTCCAATGGGTGTGTACTATAACATATCCAACATTCAGCCCCATTGGATAAATCTGGCATCCGTTACCTAGCAAACACAGAACCATGCTCAGGATGGATCTTATCAGCGCGGAAAATGAGTTAGCAATTTGTTTTGGCCTTAACTTCCTCCTCCGACCTTGGATTGGCCCAAATGATATATGGCTGGAAAGAAGACATTCTGAACTTCAAGTTGGAGTGCTTAAAGTCTTAATTTGCTTAAGGGAAGCCCAAGTTGTAAGCCCTTGAAGTTGCTGGTCATGCTGACCTCAGCATGTGCTGGTTGGATGCTTGGTCATGGTGAGCTAGGCATGAGCTATCATTTCTGGTTGGAAGCTTGGTCATGCTGACATGAGGATGAGCTAGGGCTGCTAGTGGGATTTAGTGGAGTAGCCATTCAAGATTTTCTAATACAAGTGCATCATCCAATTCATATTTTCTAATTCAAGTGCATCAACCATTTCAGATTTTATAATTCAAGTGTTGTATGCATTAGTCTTTTTGAATTCAGATTTTCACTTCCCCTAGGCCTATAAATAGGGAGGTTCTCTAAGCTTGTAATCACACCCCAAGGGGGGGAGCTCTCAAACACTTCTCTAGAGCTCCCTTCCCTTCTCTCCCTCAAATTCTCTTAGTTTCCCTTTGTAGTTTCTCAATTGTTGTAATAAGATCCTTCTACTAAATTTTCTTTTTATTAAATCTCCAAACACTTCTCTATTCTCTTTTAAAGTTCTCCATGCTCTAAAACATTTCCCAAATACAATTCTCACTCTCTTCCAAGATTCTCAAAGTTCCCAAACACTTCTCCCATTCCTTCATCAAATTCTCAAACACTTTCCAAACACTTTCTTCTCCCTTCTCAAAGCTCTCAAACACATGCTCTTCCAAAATCCACAAAGTTCTCAAACACCACTTTCCTTTCTTCTCCAAAAGTTTCCATATTCTCAAACACTTCCCAAACACTCCTCCCTTCTCTTTCTCAAACACATCTCTCCTCTCTTCCAAATTCCCAATGTTCTCATTTCCCTTCTCTTCCAAAATCCTCCAAGTTTCCAAACACTTTCTTCATCAAATTCTCCAAACACTTTCTCAAACAATTCTCTACTTCTACTTTCTTCTCCAAAAAAGCCTCCCTGTCCTCAAACACTTTTCCCAAACACTTCCTTTCTTCCTCAAAGTTCTTCTAGTTCACTTAATGTTTTCTTAGTTGTAATTTATTTTTCTTGTAATGTACATTCTTTCTTCTTGTTTTGTTTCTTTTGTTTTCATTTTTGTTTTGTGTAGGAAAATTGAATTGGATCATTCAATCACCAATCCCTGTGGAATCGACCTCGCACTTACATATGCTATACTACCAACGGTTCGTGCACTTGCGAGTATCACAAGTTGAGGATGCAGTTGAACCCATTTTGGTGCAGCTATATCTACGCAACAAGTTTTTGGCGCCGTTGCCGGGGATCGGTAACATTGTTTGATTCTATTTGGTTTTCCTACTTTTTATTTTTATTTTTTGTATATAACTGGACAGTTTCATGTTTTAAAGTTAATGATGTTAATTGACAAGTTGTGTTTGTAGTCCAACGGACAAGGACAATTGCCTGACAAGCAAGAGAACTGGGTTTGAGTCCCAGCTTACACAACACCCAAAAACAAAAAGGTTCAAGTAGCATGTTGATTATTTCTAGTTTATGGTTTCATTCACTTGCTCTTAATTAAATATCTTGTTCAAGTTTACATAAACACCATATGACTCTTGGACTGATTAGTGAATGAATGGGTAGATATTGAAGACAAACACCATGTTTAAATTCTACTTGGTTCTTTATTGTTCTTCTTGTTCTTAATGGGTTCGGAATTTGTGTTTAGACTAAACATCATAGCTAAATGCTTTTTCTGAATACTTGATTAAAACCACACACCATATGGATAATCATATTTGAGAAAGAACGAACTTCATAAGCTAGTTTGATTACTTTGTTGCTTGTTACTTTGAAGCATGAAATTGGACGTGTGTTGATTTTCCTTTTCATTTTAGTTTTTATTTCCCAATCCTTTAATTCTGTTTCAAGTTTTCTGTGTTTGTTTTAGCAAGTAATGCCAGCTTAATAAAAATGGAGAGAGATGGTAACCTCAATCATAAGAATGGGGAGTGTGGAGTAGTGGGAGAAGTCGCGACCTCCAAATGCATCACGCTCGACCTAATCGCTTCAAGGGGGAGTATTCCAATCCTTTCTCTTTAGTTGTTTTGTTATTATTTCAGTAATTTTAAATTTCTATTTCTTTTATTAAAAAAAAATTAAAAAGATTTTTTATATGAGCTGACTCGTGGTAACTCCTATGAGCGTCTCCGTCAATACAGTGTCTAGGAGTTCTAGGCGACACCTTCGGTGTCTAAGAAGTTTGGTTTTTAAGCGGGACCATTGTGACCCCTCCAACCTTCCCGGATCCCCTGGCTGTATTTTCTGAGGCCCTTAACTGGTCATCCATGAGTTGCTTGTATATTTTTTTTTTTACTAAAAAAAAAAATTAAAAAATTAATAATTTAAAAAAAAAATTGAAATTTGAGTTTTTATTTATTTTTCCTTGTAACTTGCAATTTGGAACTTCTTTTTTTTTCCTTTGTGTGGTCAGTTAGTTGTAAATAAATTTAAAAAAAAATCAATTTGGAACTTCTTTGTTTTCTTTTTTTGTTTTGTTAAGTTAGTTTATGTATTTATTTACGTGGTGTGGTTAGTTAGTTTATTTCCGAGTGTTAAAAACACATTTTTATTTCATTCAAACACTGCATTAAAAAAAAAACAAAAACAAAAAAAAACAAAAAACATTCAAGTAAAATTAAAAAAAAAAAAAAAAAAACAACAACAACTTCTTCTTCTTCTTCTTCATTTTCATCTTCATCTTCATGGCATGCCTCTATTCTCTCTTACTTGCAGAATCTGCAGCAGCTCCACATGATCCTCATTCTTTCTCTGCAGTGCTTCTACGTGCTGATTGGCAGGAGAGCCGCTTCTGAAGTCCGCCACCATAGCCTTCAAGGAAGCTACTTCCTCGCTCAGCGCGGCACATTCCCTTGTCCTCGCCAATAATCGCATGCCCAAGTTGGTAGCCGAGACCGCGTGGAGCACAGTTAAGTTGTGGGACTCCTCCACCGCTGCTTTGTCAGACCTCTTTGCCACATGGAGATGATCTGTCGGTGTGAGCTTGCTGCCAATCATGCCTTCCAGGAGGCACTGCTCCCGTTCGACACTGCCTCAGAAAAGTTCGGTATTACCTCAGCAAAGTTTGAGGCCGTACCGTGATGATATGTGGAGTTTGGGAAGACATGGTTTTGAGGAGCCCTTATCTGCGCATTCGGTGGCGCAAGGGACAATTCAAGGCTAAGATCATCAAGGTGAGTGCATGAGGATGCCATTGTTTAGTTTTTGGATTTTTTGATGTTTTTCTCTGAATTTGCAGGGAAGAAATGCGGGATGCTCTTCTACTTCACCGAGATGAGTTTAAATAGAATTATGCAGACGAGGGAGCCGAAAGCACTTCGGATCTCGAGGGTGCTATCCCTGTCTCTTTTTCTCGGATCCCTTCATTTCCGGCGCAAATTGCGAGCACATTTTTTTAAAAGGGAGCATGTCTACACTTTCACTTACTTTTGCCTCCCCTTTTTCTGATGTTTGTGTTTTTGCTTTTTCAGTTGTTATTTTATTTTATTTTATTTTTTTCAATTGTTTTCTTCTTGTTTGTCAGGTTTCTCAAGAATTTAGTTGGAAGAAGAGACAAAATTAAAGATGCGTCTTGGACACCTGGTGCAAGAATCCCATCTCTTCTTTTAAATTCTTGTTTGAATTGTGTGTTTATTTCAGTTTTTATTTATTTATTTTGTTTTTATTTAAATTATGTAGTATAATTTAAAACTCATAGGATATTCTTTGAAGGAGCTAAACTTTTGGTAACTCCAGTGAGCAACCGCAGTCTATCCAGTGTCTAGGAGTTCTTAAGGCGACACCTTCGGTGTCTAAGAAGTTAGGGTTTTAAGCGGGACCATTGTGACCCCTCCAACCTTCCCGGATCCCCTGGCTGTGTTTTCTGAGGCCCTTAACTGGTCATCCTTAAGTTTTTCTCTTAAAACAAAAAGCAGTTACTTGTGTGTTTACTTAACTAAAAATAAAAATGCATGTTTGAGTTTTCATGTTTTTGTTTGATCGTCGTTCTTTAAATTTAGGATCATTCGTGTCTTTGAGATAACATAACTTTTTATTTTCCAATTTAAAAAAAAAAAAAACATACACTTTAAAATTAAATAAATAAAAGCTGAAATCATTTCTTCTTGGCGCTCGGTGTGTCGACCATAGGAGCTTTGAGTTTGGCCCTCTGGCTGTCCTCTTCCGGGGCTTCACGCACAGCCTCTTGGGGCTCATCACTTGAGCTCCCAAAGATCGCAATCTTAGCTTCAGTATAACTTTTCTCGCGATCTGGTTTCTTGCGTTTACCCGGTCGGTCTAGGTCCTCCAGCTGCTTTCTCATGTCACGAGAGTACAACTCTACCATCTTTGATAGGTTTTTATTCTCGTCCCGCAATACTTCTAGCTGGTGTCGATTCACCTCCACTATCCTTGACCGCTCCCTTTTCAAACTTTTTATAGCACTCTGACACTCTTCAACCATCCTGTGCTCCGCCGCTAACTGACCTTTCAGCACCTCTACCTCATGGGACTTCGCAAGTAGGCGATGAACCAAACTTGCGACACATGCTGTACTCTGCATGCTCAGTGCCAGGGCATCACTCATGACCCGGTTGTCATCCCTTGTCCCGAACACACGTATATCTTTAGGAGTCACCAAATTTCTGCCAACTCCAATGGCAACATCGTTGTCCAGGAGTATTGAGTCATTGACGGTCACAGGCCCCCGTGTGGAGGCAAAGTAGGGCATCCATACCTGGTGCTCCTGCTTGGCCTCGTGTCTGAGTCGGCGGAGCTAGGTTGAGATCTAAGGAAAAGGGGTAGGAAGACGCCATTTGATTTCTCACTTTTCTTTTTCTTTTTCTTGCTTGTTTTCTCTTTTGTGTGTTTCTGAGTTTGTATTTTTTGTTTTTTCCCCCTCCTTTTTCCTTCTTATAGACATAGTCTTTCACAAAACCCTAGCCAGTGCAGCGCGTAAGCATTTTTCTGAATCTCCAGCGTTCCTCGAGTCCCACAACCATCTCACTTTCCAACCGTTTCCAACATATTTGTCACGACTTGCTTTGTCTGAACGGACGCGTTCAGCAAAGTCGTCGCGCCTTTCCATGGCCCCGTAATTTCTGCTTGTGGAGTCTGCGGCGCCTCTATGCGTCGACACGTGGCTCCTGCCTTCTGCCCGTGACTATCCATGAGACGACATCAGGGACCACATTCCCTCTTTTTAGAAATCCCGCTTTGCGCTCATAATTCACGTTTTATCTTTTTAAGAAAAAAATTAAATTTAAATGTGTGAGCTTCGGAATTCATGTTGGGTCGGGTTTTACCGTTGTTGGGTTAATTTCATTGTGGGCTTTGGGCTTCAAAATATTTTTGGGTTTCAGAATTATGTGATTAGGGTTTACTGTTTTATTTTTATTTTTTTTTGTTTGTTTGATTGTTTGTTTTGTAATTTTTATTTTGTAATTATTTTATTTTATTTTTGTATGTTTTGTGATTTTTATTTGCTTTAATACCTTTCATTTGTTGTTATGACATTGTTTGTGGCTAATTTTTAAACATTGAGGACAATGTTCATTTCTAGGTTTGGGGGTATTGGAGTTTAGCATGTATTATTATTATTTTTTTTTTCTTAATTAAAAAAAAAAAATTGCTTGTTTTTCTTCTATTTGAGTTTTGTTTTTGTTTTGAGTCACTTTCCGAACACTTATGATGAGATAATGATAAATCTTTGCATGACTTAAATAAAAATTGGATTTCATTTTATTTTAGTGTTTTTTTATTTATTAAAAATAAAAAATAAAAAAAAATTGGCATTGTTCTATCATGATATCTTTGAAACCTTTGCACTTGCCATTTGTTTCATAATTTTCCAATTAAAGGATTTGCATAATCTAAAGAATTGTATGAAGCATAAATTAGACTTATATAACCAACCATATAAAGTGAGCTTTTGAGCCTTGTACTTCAATTCATGAGTGTTACATGTACTCTTATTTTCTTGTCATCAAAGTTGTTGTTTGATCTCATTATTCATTGATTTGGTTGAACACTTAAAAGTCATTCATTCTTGTGCAATTTGATTTCATGACATTTAAAAAAATGATATTAAGGCCTTCTTTGGATCGTTTGTGCCTTTCAAGCTAACCTTATGCATGCTTAAGCATGATTTTCCATTGTTAACCATTTTGAGCCTACATGTAAACCTTTTCTTTCATTTAACCAATTTTATTTCCTCGCCTTAGCCTGAAAAACAAATATTTACCTTTCTAAGGAACTCATGAGCTTTAATTGAGATGTGTTTTTCATACTAAGTTTGGGAATGGGTGTTACATTTCGAAGAAAAAGAGAAAAAAAAAATCACACAATTGGTGAAAGAAAAGAGAAAAGTGGTGGTTGAATGAAATTTCATTTTTGGGCCTTCAAAATAATTGGTGTTTGTTCAATTAAAGGAAAGGAGTATGAATCAATGTAAATGAAGGTATAAGGAGTTTTGATTATGTAAAAGAAAAAAATCTAATCGTGATAATTTTATTCGAAGTCTTGTAAACAATTATTTTATGCTCTTACATTGCGAGTTCCTTGGACTTTGTATTATCCATACCTTTCATTTCTTACTCACCTTACACCCTTGGCCCAATTACAACCTTTACTAAAGACCTAAATTGATCTTAAATGTCATGTGGTTGAATTGCATCCATTTTCTTACTTTTAAGTGTTTGGCATCCTTCTTGAGATCATATTAATGCAAGTTCTTCATCTTTCTATTTCGAGTTAAGTCCTTATGGTTTAACTCTATTCTCATGTTTATAACTGAGTGATGCATTATAGCCCTCTTCTGAGTGATTCATTTGTGAGAGGACAACTTTGGTGAGATTTGAAGTTGAACTTATGCTTTGTATGATTTTTGAAATTGTGTGAAAACTAAGATTGGGGAATTTGTTGCATTTGGCTATCACACTACTACACTTTGAGCATATTATGTTTTGAACTTTGCCGCTTTGTAAATAATGTCTAAAATTGAGTTTTTATTGTTAAAAACGTTTAAGTCATGTGCATGAGTCATTTCTCTTCAGAAAATGTTCGGAAACATTGTTTTGAGTTCTTTTTATTGTTTTTTTTTTTTGTGTTTTGTTTTCGTTTTTGTTTTTGTTAATGTAATTATGTTTGTGTTTGTTTTTGTTTTTGGTTTTGCTTAAAGACTAACAAATCTAATAAGTTTTCTAACCATTTTGTTTTGTAGAGTTAGAAAAACGTTTGTGGGTATCGTATCTGTTAAACCCTCAGGAGACACAACTCCTCCTACTAGGGATGCCTAGAGGTTTAAAGGCTTGTTGCATATGCTAAATGCAATCGAGTTACCTACGAAAATGGTCTAGTTAACTTCTTGTTTTGTTTTTTTTAATCTGTGTTTTCCTTTTTTGTTTTGCTCGAGGACTAGCAAAATCTAGGTTTGGGGGTATTTGATCGGTTCATAATTGTATATCATTTTGTACCCTTCTAGCTTATGATTTGGTTATGTTTTTGAGTTAAACTTGTGCTTTTAATCCTTTTTGTGTTTATCTTTCAGTTCATTGAGCTTTAGGTAATAATGATGGCTTTAGAGAGAATAATTCATGCAATTCAAGCATGTTAAGGCCTAATTTGGATGAATGGATGAAGAGCTTAAAGACAAACTCATTTTGGCTACAGCCCCCTGCCAGTCCAGTTCCGTAGGTCATATTGAAAGCTTTGTTTCAACAACCTACATAGCTCGAATGAGGCCACATTCTTCATGAAAGTTGTTCCAATGGGTGTGTACTATAACATATCCAACATTCAGCCCCATTGGATAAATCTGGCATCCGTTACCTAGCAAACACAGAACCATGCTCAGGATGGATCTTATCAGCGCGGAAAATGAGTTAGCAATTTGTTTTGGCCTTAACTTCCTCCTCCGACCTTGGATTGGCCCAAATGATATATGGCTGGAAAGAAGACATTCTGAACTTCAAGTTGGAGTGCTTAAAGTCTTAATTTGCTTAAGGGAAGCCCAAGTTGTAAGCCCTTGAAGTTGCTGGTCATGCTGACCTCAGCATGTGCTGGTTGGATGCTTGGTCATGGTGAGCTAGGCATGAGCTATCATTTCTGGTTGGAAGCTTGGTCATGCTGACATGAGGATGAGCTAGGGCTGCTAGTGGGATTTAGTGGAGTAGCCATTCAAGATTTTCTAATACAAGTGCATCATCCAATTCATATTTTCTAATTCAAGTGCATCAACCATTTCAGATTTTATAATTCAAGTGTTGTATGCATTAGTCTTTTTGAATTCAGATTTTCACTTCCCCTAGGCCTATAAATAGGGAGGTTCTCTAAGCTTGTAATCACACCCCAAGGGGGGGAGCTCTCAAACACTTCTCTAGAGCTCCCTTCCCTTCTCTCCCTCAAATTCTCTTAGTTTCCCTTTGTAGTTTCTCAATTGTTGTAATAAGATCCTTCTACTAAATTTTCTTTTTATTAAATCTCCAAACACTTCTCTATTCTCTTTTAAAGTTCTCCATGCTCTAAAACATTTCCCAAATACAATTCTCACTCTCTTCCAAGATTCTCAAAGTTCCCAAACACTTCTCCCATTCCTTCATCAAATTCTCAAACACTTTCCAAACACTTTCTTCTCCCTTCTCAAAGCTCTCAAACACATGCTCTTCCAAAATCCACAAAGTTCTCAAACACCACTTTCCTTTCTTCTCCAAAAGTTTCCATATTCTCAAACACTTCCCAAACACTCCTCCCTTCTCTTTCTCAAACACATCTCTCCTCTCTTCCAAATTCCCAATGTTCTCAAACCTTCTCTTCCAAAATCCTCCAAGTTTCCAAACACTTTCTTCATCAAATTCTCCAAACACTTTCTCAAACAATTCTCTACTTCTACTTTCTTCTCCAAAAAAGCCTCCCTGTCCTCAAACACTTTTCCCAAACACTTCCTTTCTTCCTCAAAGTTCTTCTAGTTCACTTAATGTTTTCTTAGTTGTAATTTATTTTTCTTGTAATGTACATTCTTTCTTCTTGTTTTGTTTCTTTTGTTTTCATTTTTGTTTTGTGTAGGAAAATTGAATTGGATCATTCAATCACCAATCCCTGTGGAATCGACCTCGCACTTACATATGCTATACTACCAACGGTTCGTGCACTTGCGAGTATCACAAGTTGAGGATGCAGTTGAACCCATTTTGGTGCAGCTGAATCTATGCAACATACACCAACCACTCCATTTAAGGCACAAACTGAGTACGAAATTGAATTGTCCAATTTGTATGGCCTATGGATTTCGGATTCGAGCCCAAAACTTGTGCAACATCATAATAAGGTGGGAGGAGTCATTCGGTTTGTTTTGAGTGAAATCCAAGCGTTAGAATCGATGCAATACGCCAACCACTCCATTTAAGGCACAAACTGAGTACGAACTTGAATTGTCCAATTTCTTACACCTATGGATTTCGGATTCGAGCCCAAAACTTGTGCAACATCATAATAAGGTGGGACGAGTCATTCGGTGAGTTTTGAGTGAAATCCAAGCGCTAGAACTACGCAATACACCAACCACTCCATTTAAAGCACAAACTGAGTACGAACTTGAATTGTCCAATTTCTTACACCTATGGATTTCGGATCGAGCCCAAAACTTGTGCAACATCATAATAAGGTGGGAGGAGTCATTCGGTGAGTTTTGAGTGAAATCCAAGCGCTAGAACTATGCAATACACCAACCACTCCATTTAAAGCACAAACTGAGTACGAACTTGAATTGTCCAATTTCTTACACCTATGGATTTCGGATCGACCCCAAAACTTGTGGAACATCATAATAAGGTGGGAGGAGTCATTCGGTGAGTTTTCAGTGAAATCCAAGCGCTAGAACTATGCAATACACCAACCACTCCATTTAAGGCACAAACTGAGTACGAACTTTAATTGTCCATTTTGTATGGCCTATGGATTTCGGATCGAGCCCAAAAGTTGTGCAACATCATAATAAGGTGGGAGGAATCATTCGGTGAGTTTTGAGTGAAATCCAAGTGCTAGAACTATGCAATACACCAACCACTCCATTTAAGGCACAAACTGAGTACGAACTTGAATTGTCCAATTTGTATGGCCTATGGATTTCGAATCGAGCCCAAAACTTGTGCAACATCATAATAAGGTGGGAGGAGTCATTCGGTTTGTTTTGAGTGAAATCCAAGCGTTAGAACGATGCAATACGCCAACCACTCCATTTAAAGCACAAACTGAGTACGAACTTGAATTGTCCAACGTCTTACACCTATGGATTTCGGATCGAGCCCAAAACTTGTGCAACATCATAATAAGGTGGGACGAGTCATTCGGTGAGTTTTGAGTGAAATCCAAGCGCTAGAACTACGCAATACACCAACCACTCCATTTAAGGCACAAACTGAGTACGAACTTGAATTGTCCAATTTCTTACACCTATGGATTTTGGAACGAGCCCAAAACTTGTGGAACATCATAATAAGGTGGGAGGAGTCATTCGGTGAGTTTTGAGTGAAATCCAAGCGCTAGAACTATGCAATACACCAACCACTCCATTTAAGGCACAAACTGAGTACGAACTTGAATTGTCCATTTTGTATGGCCTATGGATTTCGGATCGAGCCCAAAAGTTGTGCAACATCATAATAAGGTGGGAGGAATCATTCGGTCAGTTTTGAGTGAAATCCAAGTGCTAGAACTATGCAATACACCAACCACTCCATTTAAGGCACCAACTGAGTACGAAGTTGAATTGTCCAATTTGTATGGCCTATGGATTTCGATATCGAGCCCAAAACTTGTGCAACATCATAATAAGGTGGGAGGAGTCATTCTGTTTTTTTGAGTGAAATCCAAGCGTTAGAACGATGCAATACGCCAACCACTCCATTTAAGGCACAAACTGAGTACGAACTTGAATTGTCCAATTTCTTACACCTATGGATTTCGGATTCGAGCCCAAAACTTGTGCAACATCATAATAAGGTGGGACGAGTCCTTCGGTGAGTTTTGAGTGAAATCCAAGCGCTAGAACTACGCAATACACCAACCACTCCATTTAAGGCACAAACTGAGTACGAACTTGAATTGTCCAATTTCTTACACCTTTGGATTTCGTATCGAGCCCAAAACTTGTGGAACATCATAATAAGGTGGGAGGAGTCATTCGGTGAGTTTTGAGTGAAATCCAAGAGCTAGAACTATGCAACACACCAACCACTCCATTTAAGGCACAAACTGAGTACGAACTTGAATTGTCCAGTTTGTATGGCCTATGGATTTCGATCGAATCCCAAAACTTGTGCAACATCATAATACGGTGGGAGGAGTCATTCAGTGAGTTTTGAGTGAAATCCAAGCGCTAGAACTATGCAATACGCCAACCACTCCATTTAAAGCACAAACTGAGTACGAACTTGAATTGTCCAATTTCTTACACCTATGGATTTCGGATCGACCCCAAAACTTGTGGAACATCATAATAAGGTGGGAGGAGTCATTCGGTGAGTTTTCAGTGAAATCCAAGCGCTAGAACTATGCAATACACCAACCACTCCATTTAAGGCACAAACTGAGTACGAACTTGAATTGTCCAATTTGTATGGCCTATGGATTTCGATCGAGCCCAAAACTTGTGCAACATCATTATGAGGTGGGAGGAGTCATTCGGTGAGTGTTGAGAGAAATCCAAGCGCTAGAACTATGCAATACACCAACCACTCCATTTAAGGTACAAACTGAGTACGAACTTGAATTGTCCAATTTCTTACACCTATGGATTTCGGATCAAGCCCAAAACTTGTGCAACATCATAATAAGGTGGGAGGAGTCATTCGGTGAGTTTTGAGTGAAATCCAAGCGCTAGAACTATGCAATACACCAACCACTCCATTTAAGGCACAAATTGAGTACGAACTTGAATTGTCCAATTTCTTACACCTATGGATTTCGGATCGACCCCAAAACTTGTGGAACATCATAATAAGGTGGGAGGAGTCATTCGGTGAGTTTTCAGTGAAATCCAAGCGCTAGAACTATGCAATACGCCAACCACTCCATTTAAAGCACAAACTGAGTACGAACTTGAATTGTCCAATTTCTTACACCTATGGATTTCGATTCGAGCCCAAAACTTGTGCAACATCATAATAAGGTGGGAGTGTTGAGCCTATTCCTAACAACTAAAATGAGTTATTAAAAATAGCAACTTTAATTCTCGCAAGTGCACGAACCATTTATAGTATAGCTTATGTAAATACGAGGTCGATCCCACGGAGAATGGTAACTTGGTTGCGAGTTAAATTACTTAGAATGATGGACAAAACAGAAAACAAGAAACAAACAAATGGGAAGGTCTAGGACAGGATCCTAGCACCACACACGCACTCGAAAATGGGGGGTTTTTGTTGTTGAAATGATAACAAGGAAGTGAAATGAAGTTGCTGGAAAGTAAACAATGGAAGCAATGAATAAGTTGTGAAACAATGATTGAGAAGTGTTAGAGCCTTGGAATTCACCTCTAGTTTTCCTATCCAAGTTATGAATGCATAGAAATTGACTCAAGCTTCATTAACAATAGATTATCGCATACAAGCCTATGGTATCTAGGTGCAGGATGCATGATTCTCCTAAGGCATGTAATTGTGCATGGTATCTACACAACACGTGATCTCTAATATGCAACCTAAGCATGGTATCTACTTAGAATAAAGCATACAAGAGTCATTAAGTTCCCTGAGAATATGATAATCACACAAGTCCTAGAACATGGTATCTGTCCTAGTCAACCTATGGTTATTAACCCCTTGAATGATTCTTAGGCCATTCATGTGTTGCTTGTGAAAGGAGAGTAGAATTGGTGAATCTAAACCCCTTCCCAACCTGTGCTAGATGCATAAAATCCTAGTTAGCTACTCCAAGAAAACATACATCAAGCACATAATAAGCTGGAGATTAACAACTTGATAATGAAAGCAAGGAAATCAATTAACTATGAAATCATCCATAACATTGAATATTCATGACTAGGGCTTCATCCTAAGCCCTAACAAAATGGATTAGTTAAACATAATTATGAATACAGAAAATAAGAAATACATAGATAGAGTAAAGAGAATAGAAGAACTAGCTGGTGGCAGCAAGGTAGTTTCCAGGACAGCTCCTAGCTCTTCCTCCTTTGCAACTAGCTCTCTTCTCTCTTTGTGGTGAATGTGTGTATGGGAGTAATGGATGAGTGAATGTGTGTCTGAATCTGAATGTGAATTGTTGATGAATTGAATGTGGAATGGAAGTGGTATTTATAGGGAGTTGGGAGTGAGAAATCTGAATTGAATATAGCAAATGCATACAACACTTGCAATTGAAAATCAGAATGTGGTTGATGCACTTGCATTAGATAATCAGAAATGGTTACTCCACTAAATCCCACTAGCAGCCCACCAGCAGCCCTAGGTCATCAACATGTCAGCATGACCAAGCTTCCATCCAGAAACCAATAGCTCATGCCTAGCTCACCATGACCAAGCATGCAATGAGCTCATCTTCCTGTCAGCATGATGAACAACTTCTTGGGCTTACGAATTGGGCTTGGCTGAATCAAATGATGACTTTAAGATGTCCATTTTGAAGTTCGGAATGTCATGGATCCAACCACAGAAACATTGGCCCAATCCAAGCTCGGATGAAGAAGAAAAGTCCGAAATGAACTTCTAACTCAGGCTCCAGTTTTTGCACGTTTTTGCACCATTTTGCTTCAAATGCCTCAAGTGTATTCCTCTCATCCCAATCAGCCCTTAATATGCATGGATTGTATCAAATGTGATCTCTTGCTCCCATAACCTACAGAACACACAAACATAGATAAGTGACTCGAAATAAAGAGAAACTAAACAAAATTACTAAGCAATGAAGGCAAACAAATGTGTGAAATTATGAACTTATCAAATACCCCCAAACTTAGACTTTGCTAGTCCTCGAGCAAACAAAATAAAACCACAACTTAGAAAACAGAAAATAAGCAGCTAGCCTTCCAAACAATATCCTCAAAGAATCACCAAAGTATATGGTTCCAAAGAAAGACAACAATCACAATCTAAGTTCCACACATGATTCAAGAGTGTGCAAAGCTTACAATAACATCCTTACGTGTAGTGTGTGAATGCCAAATCAGAACAACACCTGCAACTCAAATAAGTACATGCGCACACACTTAGAGCACAATCAAGAATTTCGAGCCCCATAAGCTCGTTATCAAATCAGCTCTCCACAGTAATACCATACAATACCAAGGATCAAAAGGACTTTACAAGGGTTGTAATGAGGCTTAGGGTAGTGGTTGAATGAAAGAGGAGATATAGAGATATAACAACATTTTGAGCATAACTAAAGCATATGTGAAAGCATGAGAGATTACTGAACTTTGTAACAAGCAAGGAACACATACATGAGCAGATTTTCAACATAATTTCAGCACTTCAAATGTGTTAATTTGGCCTAATTTTGTGGCTCTTTACCCTAGATCACCATGATCTTCTTCTTATAACACCCTAGGGCCGTGACTACATTGGTCACACTTCATTACCTCTTTTGATTAGTTACCACAACCCCCAAACTTATTTCTTTTCAACACTTGGGTTATGGCACTGAAGAATCACTTTTGCTCCTAAAAACCTTGCAATCTTTATGACTCTCTTTTGAAGATAGCTTTAATTGCTCAAAGAATAGGTAAAGATAAGAAACAGAGATTTATTATGGTAGGAATGGTTTACACAAAGAAAGGCTTAACATAGGCTCAAATGGGTTGACTAGGGATGAATACATGTAGAGGGATGGTTAAAAAGGCTCAAACGGTTCAAACATGGCCTAAATCACTTCCTAAGCATTGTATGGCAACAAGATGTCTCAAGAGATATTCAAATAAGTTCTAGAGTACGAAACCAAGATCATGAAATAAGTAGAATTGCATAACATCTCCAAGTAACAAGAAATTGGCCTAACTTGGCAAAGTGCTCAATAAGTGCAAGGATGGCATGCAAGACAAAGTTAACTCAGAATCACACACAGGCCTTAAACAATGACTATCAATTTCTGAAAAACCATATTAAAGTTAAATCCAAGTCTTATCATAGGTGTTTGAAAGGATAACGAAACAACACACAAAATCCTGCGTTTTAGACACTAGACACACTTAAAAAATTTAAAATTTTGACAATTTGAAACAACATAACTAAATCCTTCCCCCCAAACTTAAATGAAACATTGTCCTCAATGTTTAGAGTATAAGAACAAGCAGTGCCTCATAAATGTAAGGAAAGAAGATAAGGAAAAGACATAACCAAATGTTAGAGTTTAGAAAACAACTCCCCTTTGAAGCGATTAGGACGCAAGCAGCTCCTTGCATGTTCTATCTTCTCCTCGTCACCTTGGGTTGCCTCCCAAGAAGCGCTAAGTTTCTTGTCTTCAGCCGGACATCCACACTTGCTATAGTGAATGGGGGGGTTTGGGCTCAATCGACACCTCATGTAATGCAAGATTGTTCACCAAGCTTGTTTTCTTTTTCCATCGTTTCCATGCTGCTTTTGTTTTCCTTTTTAGGTTATGAATAGAATCGCAAAGAACTGGAGGAATGATTGGAGTATCTCCAAATTTGGGCAGCCCCTTCTTGTGTTTAGGAATTGTAGAATTGAACATGTGGGCAGCCCCCTGCTTCTCCTTGTCTACTCTTTGCAGCAAGCATGCTTCTAGTGAATGTGAAAGACCATCAAATCTCTCCTTCCCTGGATTGTCCAATACTTCAATTTGAAAACAATCTTGAACATCATTTGGCAGATTCGTAGCTTCAAACACTTTGAAAGCCACAGTTTCTCCATTAACGGTCATGGTGAGAGTGCCTTCCGCTACATCGATCGTGGTCTTAGCAGTAGCCATGAAGGGTCGACCAAAGATGAGGGGCAATTCATTGTCAGGAATTGGTGCTTCTTCCATCTCCAAGACTAAGAAATCAGCAGGCAAGATTAAGCCTTCTACACTCACCAAAACATCTTCTAGAATGCCCCTAGGATACCTGATAGTTCTATCTGCCAATTGAATGCTCACAGATGTGGCTTGCAACTCACCAAGGTTAAGTTTCTCATAAACATGATATGGCATAAGGTTAATGGATGCACCGAGATCAAGCAAAGCTTTTGGAATCTTGAAATCACCAACTATACAAGGTATGGAAAACGAACCTGGATCCTTTAGCTTTGGAGGTAGCTTTCTTTGTAAGACTGCACTCACCTCTTCACTTAATGCAACCTGTTCATGCTCTTTGAATCTTCTCTTGTTAGTACAAAGATTCTTCAAAAAATTTGCATACTTTGGAATCTGAGCAATGGCACTGAGCAATGGGATGTTGATTTGCACTTTCTTGAATATTTCCATTATCCCATCCAAGCCTTGATCTTTCTTTGACTTTGATAACCTGCTGGGAAAGGGTGCAATAGGCCTAAAAGCATTAGTTGAAATTGGAACTTGATTAGCCTTAAATGATACCTTAGGGCCTGTGCTCTTTCCAAGAGAATTGAGGGGCTGTTTGGTGGAATCTGTGGGCTGCCCTTGTGGTGGCTGAATGATCTCCACGTTTTCTCCATCTTCTTGCTCTTCATGGGCATCTCCAACCTTATTATCAACTTGTTTACCACTTCTCAAGATGTGCACCGCTTTAACTTGCTCATGATGCCTTGGATTAACCTCCGTTTGGCTCGGAAAAGTTCCGGATGCTCTATTGCTCATGGATGATGCAATCTGCCCAACTTGCACTTCTAGTTTGTTCACTGCATTTTGAAGATTCTGATTGGTTTGCATCTGTTGCCCCATGAACTTCTTAAACATGTCTTGCAATTCTCCCATTTGATCACCCCTTTGCTCTTGAACTTGTTGGGGAGCTTGCTGGAATTGCCTCTGCTGTATTTGGAATCCTGGGGGAGGTCCTTGAGATTGTTGCACATTTGAATTATTGCTCCACCTGAAATTAGGATGATTTCTCCACCCCGGATTGTATGTGTTTGAGTAAGGATCATTCTGAGGATTTCTTCCTTGAAGGGCATTTGCTTGTTCTAGCATGTGGTCTGCAAAAGATTGGCCTTGAACTTCCACTTTGTTTCCAAGAGGACCAGTCACTGCCTGTTGAAGCAAAGAACACATAACATCAAGTTTTGCATTAATCTCATTATTAGTACTTACCTCAGAGACCACAGCTTTCATAGGAGCTCCTCTTCCTTTATTGTAGCTCCATTGTTGAGAGTTAGCACTCAAAGATTCAAAGAGAGTAAAGGCCTCATCTGCTGTTTTGTTCATCAGTCCTTCTCCACTTGTTGCATCTACCATCATCCTTTCGGAATCAAGCAAACCTTCATAGAAAGATTGCATTTGCATCCAACTCTCTATGTTGTGGTGTGGGCAAGATCTCATCATCTCCTTGTATCTCTCCCAGCATTCATGAAAAGCTTCACCTTCTCCTTGCTTGAAACCAAGAATTTCCTTTCTAATCTTGTTAGTCTTTTGAGCTGGAAAGAATTTCTGCAAAAACTTATTAGAAAGCTCATCCCAAGTACGAATTGAAGCATTAGGCAAAGAGTATAACCAAGACTTAGCCTTATCTTTTAAACTGAATGGGAATAGCCTCATCTTAATCTGCTCATCATCAAGGCCTTGAATTTTGATTGTAGCACATATTTCAAAGAATTGCTTAACATGCATGTAAGGATCCTCAGTGGTATTACCATAATAAGTTGGAAGAAGATGAATCATACCACTTCTAAGCTCAAACCTGTCAATTGTAAGTTGAGGATTGACGATGCACGAAGGTTGATCGGTGACTTTGGGAATGGAAAATTCACGCAGGGGTTTCGAGGTTGGGCAACAAGCGCACCACCTCCTTCATCATTATTGTTGTTGTTGTTTGGAATCTCCGCCATCTTGCTTGAACCTTCAGATTCGTAGCTCTTAGATTCAACGCTTGAAGAACTGTAATTCCTCCTCAAACCAGCACGTACAGCAGCAGCTCTTGGTGACAGTGGCTCAGTTTCAGATTCGGACATATATGCACACACAAGAACCAGATTAGTGCTTTCAAATGGAGATAACAACTACAAAGAAGAACAGAATATAGAAAGAAAAACCAACGAAAATAACAACAAAAACACTCAAAGTAATCTAACTATAGCACCATCGTTACCGGTTCCCCGGCAACGGCGCCAAAAACTTGTTGAGCCTATTCCTAACAACTAAAATGAGTTATTAAAAATAGCAACTTTAATTCTCGCAAGTGCACGAACCATTTATAGTATAGCTTATGTAAATACGAGGTTCGATCCCACGGAGAATGGTAACTTGGTTGCGAGTTAAATTACTTAGAATGATGGACAAAACAGAAAACAAGAAACAAACAAATGGGAAGGTCTAGGACAGGATCCTAGCACCACACACGCATCTCAAAATGGGGGGTTTTTGTTGTTGAAATGATAACAAGGAAGTGAAATGAAGTTGCTGGAAAGTAAACAATGGAAGCAATGAATAAGTTGTGAAACAATGATTGAGAAGTGTTAGAGCCTTGGAATTCACCTCTAGTTTTCCTATCCAAGTTATGAATGCATAGAAATTGACTCAAGCTTCATTAACAATAGATTATCGCATACAAGCCTATGGTATCTAGGTGCAGGATGCATGATTCTCCTAAGGCATGTAATTGTGCATGGTATCTACACAACACGTGATCTCTAATATGCAACCTAAGCATGGTATCTACTTAGAATAAAGCATACAAGAGTCATTAAGTTCCCTGAGAATATGATAATCACACAAGTCCTAGAACATGGTATCTGTCCTAGTCAACCTATGGTTATTAACCCCTTGAATGATTCTTAGGCCATTCATGTGTTGCTTGTGAAAGGAGAGTAGAATTGGTGAATCTAAACCCCTTCCCAACCTGTGCTAGATGCATAAAATCCTAGTTAGCTACTCCAAGAAAACATACATCAAGCACATAATAAGCTGGAGATTAACAACTTGATAATGAAAGCAAGGAAATCAATTAACTATGAAATCATCCATAACATTGAATATTCATGACTAGGGCTTCATCCTAAGCCCTAACAAAATGGATTAGTTAAACATAATTATGAATACAGAAAATAAGAAATACATAGATAGAGTAAAGAGAATAGAAGAACTAGCTGGTGGCAGCAAGGTAGTTTCCAGGACAGCTCCTAGCTCTTCCTCCTTTGCAACTAGCTCTCTTCTCTCTTTGTGGTGAATGTGTGTATGGGAGTAATGGATGAGTGAATGTGTGTCTGAATCTGAATGTGAATTGTTGATGAATTGAATGTGGAATGGAAGTGGTATTTATAGGGAGTTGGGAGTGAGAAATCTGAATTGAATATAGCAAATGCATACAACACTTGCAATTGAAAATCAGAATGTGGTTGATGCACTTGCATTAGATAATCAGAAATGGTTACTCCACTAAATCCCACTAGCAGCCCACCAGCAGCCCTAGGTCATCAACATGTCAGCATGACCAAGCTTCCATCCAGAAACCAATAGCTCATGCCTAGCTCACCATGACCAAGCATGCAATGAGCTCATCTTCCTGTCAGCATGATGAACAACTTCTTGGGCTTACGAATTGGGCTTGGCTGAATCAAATGATGACTTTAAGATGTCCATTTTGAAGTTCGGAATGTCATGGATCCAACCACAGAAACATTGGCCCAATCCAAGCTCGGATGAAGAAGAAAAGTCCGAAATGAACTTCTAACTCAGGCTCCAGTTTTTGCACGTTTTTGCACCATTTTGCTTCAAATGCCTCAAGTGTATTCCTCTCATCCCAATCAGCCCTTAATATGCATGGATTGAATAAAATGTGATCTCTTGCTCCCATAACCTACAGAACACACAAACATAGATAAGTGACTTGAAATAAAGAGAAACTAAACAAAATTACTAAGCAATGAAGGCAAACAAATGTGTGAAATTATGAACTTATCAGGGAGGAGTGATTCGGTGAGTTTTCAGTGAAATCCAAACGCTAGAACTATGCAATACACCAACCACTCCATTTAAGGCACAAACTGAGTACGAACTTGAATTGTCCAATTTCTTACACCTTTGGATTTCGTATCGAGCCCAAAACTTGTGGAACATCATAATAAGGTGGGAGGAGTCATTCGGTGAGTTTTGAGTGAAATCCAAGCGCTAGAACTATGCAATACGCCAACCACTCCATTTAAAGCACAAACTGAGTACGAACTTGAATTGTCCAATTTCTTACACCTTTGGATTTCGGATCGACCCCAAAACTTGTGGAACATCATAATAAGGTGGGAGGAGTCATTCGGTGAGTTTTCAGTGAAATCCAAGCGCTAGAACTATGCAATACACCAACCACTCCATTTAAGGCACAAACTGAGTACGAACTTGAATTGTCCATTTTGTATGGCCTATGGATTTCGATCGAGCCCAAAAGTTGTGCAACATCATAATAAGGTGGGAGGAATCATTCGGTGAGTTTTGAGTGAAATCCAAGTGCTAGAACTATGCAATACACCAACCACTCCATTTAAGGCACAAACTGAGTACGAACTTGAATTGTCCAATTTGTATGGCCTATGGATTTCGGATCGAGCCCAAAACTTGTGCAACATCATAATAAGGTGGGAGGAGTCATTCGGTTTGTTTTGAGTGAAATCCAAGCGTTAGAACGATGCAATACGCCAACCACTCCATTTAAGGCACAAACTGAGTACGAACTTGAATTGTCCAATTTCTTACACCTATGGATTTCGTATTCGAGCCCAAAACTTGTGCAACATCATAATAAGGTGGGACGAGTCATTCGGTGAGTTTTGAGTGAAATCCAAGCGCTAGAACTACGCAATACACCAACCACTCCATTTAAGGCACAAACTGAGTACGAACTTGAATTGTCCAATTTCTTACACCTATGGATTTTGGAACGAGCCCAAAACTTGTGGAACATCATAATAAGGTGGGAGGAGTCATTCGGTGAGTTTTGAGTGAAATCCAAGCGCTAGAACTATGCAATACACCAACCACTCCATTTAAGGCACAAACTGAGTACGAACTTGAATTGTCCAATTTCTTACACCTTTGGATTTCGTATCGAGCCCAAAACTTGTGGAACATCATAATAAGGTGGGAGGAGTCATTCGGTGAGTTTTGAGTGAAATCCAAGCGCTAGAACTATGCAATACGCCAACCACTCCATTTAAAGCACAAACTGAGTACGAACTTGAATTGTCCAATTTCTTACACCTATGGATTTCGGATCGAACCCCAAAACTTGTGGAACATCATAATAAGGTGGGAGGAGTCATTCGGTGAGTTTTCAGTGAAATCCAAGCGCTAGAACTATGCAATACACCAACCACTCCATTTAAGGCACAAACTGAGTACGAACTTGAATTGTCCAATTTCTTACACCTATGGATTTCGGATCGACCCCAAAACTTGTGGAACATCATAATAAGGTGGGAGGAGTCATTCGGTGAGTTTTCAGTGAAATCCAAGCGCTAGAACTATGCAATACGCCAACCACTCCATTTAAAGCACAAACTGAGTACGAACTTGAATTGTCCAATTTCTTACACCTATGGATTTCGGATCGACCCCAAAACTTGTGGAACATCATAATAAGGTGGGAGGAGTCATTCGGTGAGTTTTCAGTGAAATCCAAGCGCTAGAACTATGCAATACACCAACCACTCCATTTAAGGCACAAACTGAGTACGAACTTGAATTGTCCAACTTCTTACACCTATGGATTTCGTATCGAGCCCAAAACTTGTGCAACATCATAATAAGGTGGGACGAGTCATTCGGTGAGTTTTGAGTGAAATCCAAGCGCTAGAACTACGCAATACACCAACCACTCCATTTAAGGCACAAACTGAGTACGAACTTGAATTGTCCAATTTCTTACACCTATGGATTTCGTATCGAGCCCAAAACTTGTGCAACATCATAATAAGGTGGGACGAGTCATTCGGTGAGTTTTGAGTGAAATCCAAGCGCTAGAACTACGCAATACACCAACCACTCCATTTAAGGCACAAACTGAGTACGAACTTGAATTGTCCAATTTCTTACACCTATGGATTTCGGATCGAGCCCAAAACTTGTGCAACATCATAATAAGGTGGGAGGAGTCATTCGGTGAGTTTTGAGTGAAATCCAAGCGCTAGAACTATGCAATACACCAACCACTCCATTTAAGGCACAAACTGAGTACGAACTTGAATTGTCCAATTTCTTACACCTTTGGATTTCGGATCGAGCCCAAAACTTGTGGAACATCATAATAAGGTGGGAGGAGTCATTCGGTGAGTTTTGAGTGAAATCCAAGCGCTAGAACTATGCAATACACCAACCACTCCATTTAAGGCACAAACTGAGTACGAACTTGAATTGTCCATTTTGTATGGCCTATGGATTTTGGATCGAGCCCAAAAGTTGTGCAACATCATAATAAGGTGGGAGGAATCATTCGGTCAGTTTTGTGTGAAATCCAAGTGCTAGAACTATGCAATACACCAACCACTCCATTTAAGGCACAAACTGAGTACGAACATGAATTGTCCAATTTGTATGGCCTATGGATTTCGGATCGAGCCCAAAACTTGTGCAACATCATAATAAGGTGGGAGGAGTCATTCGGTTTGTTTTGAGTGAATTCCAAGCGTTAGAATCGATGCAATACGCCAACCACTCCATTTAAGGCACAAACTGAGTACGAACTTGAATTGTCCAATTTCTTACACCTATGGATTTCGATATCGAGCCCAAAACTTGTGCAACATCATAATAAGGTGGGAGGAGTCATTCGGTGAGTTTTGAGTGAAATCCAAGCGCTAGAACTATGCAATACACCAACCACCCCATTTAAGGCACAAACTGAGTACGAACTTGAATTGTCCAATTTCTTACACCTTTGGATTTCGGATTCGAGCCCAAAACTTGTGCAACATCATAATAAGGTGGGAGGAGTCATTCGGTGAGTTTTGAGTGAAATCTAAGCGCTAGAACTATGCAATACACCAACCACTCCATTTAAGGCACAAACTGAGTACGAACTTGAATTGACCAATTTGTATGGCCTATGGATTTCGGATTCGAGCCCAAAACTTGTGCAACATCATAATAAGGTGGGAGGAGTCATTCGGTGGGTTTTAAGTGAAATCCAAGCGCTAGAACTATGCAATACACCAACCACTCCATTTAAGGAACAAACTGAGTACGAACTTGAATTGACCAATTTGTATGGCCTATGGATTTCGGATCGACCCCAAAACTTGTGGAACATCATAATAACGTGGGAGGAGTCATTCGGTGAGTTTTCAGTGAAATCCAAGCGCTAGAACTATGCAATACACCAACCACTCCATTTAAGGCACAAACTGAGTACGAACTTGAATTGTCCAATTTCTTACACCTATGGATTTCGGATTCGAGCCCAAAACTTGTGCAACATCATAATAAGGTGGGAGGAGTCATTCGGTGAGTTTTCAGTGAAATCCAAGCGCTAGAACTATGCAATACACCAACCACTCCATTTAAGGCACAAACTGAGTACGAACTTGAATTGTCCAATTTCTTACACCTATGGATTTCGGATCGACCCCAAAACTTGTGGAACATCATAATAAGGTGGGAGGAGTCATTCGGTGAGTTTTCAGTGAAATCCAAGCGCTAGAACTATGCAATACGCCAACCACTCCATTTAAAGCACAAACTGAGTACGAACTTGAATTGTCCAATTTCTTACACCTATGGATTTCGGATCGACCCCAAAACTTGTGGAACATCATAATAAGGTGGGAGGAGTCATTCGGTGAGTTTTCAGTGAAATCCAAGCGCTAGAACTATGCAATACACCAACCACTCCATTTAAGGCACAAACTGAGTACGAACTTGAATTGTCCATTTTGTATGGCCTATGGATTTTGGATTCGAGCCCAAAAGTTGTGCAACATCATAATAAGGTGGGAGGAATCATTCGGTCAGTTTTGTGTGAAATCCAAGTGCTAGAACTATGCAATACACCAACCACTCCATTTAAGGCACAAACTGAGTACGAACATGAATTGTCCAATTTGTATGGCCTATGGATTTCGATCGAGCCCAAAACTTGTGCAACATCATAATAAGGTGGGAGGAGTCATTCGGTTTGTTTTGAGTGAATTCCAAGCGCTAGAACTATGCAATACACCAACCACTCCATTTAAGGCACAAACTGAGTACGAACTTGAATTGTCCAATTTCTTACACCTATGGATTTCGTATTCGAGCCCAAAACTTGTGCAACATCATAATAAGGTGGGAGGAGTCATTCGGTGAGTTTTGAGTGAAATCCAAGCGCTAGAACTATGCAATACACCAACCACTCCATTTAAGGCACAAACTGAGTACGAACTTGAATTGTCCAATTTCTTACACCTTTGGATTTCGTATCGAGCCCAAAACTTGTGGAACATCATAATAAGGTGGGAGGAGTCATTCGGTGAGTTTTGAGTGAAATCTAAGCGCTAGAACTATGCAATACACCAACCACTCCATTTAAGGCACAAACTGAGTACGAACTTGAATTGACCAATTTGTATGGCCTATGGATTTCGGATCGAGCCCAAAACTTGTGCAACATCATAATAAGGTGGGAGGAGTCATTCGGTGGGTTTTAAGTGAAATCCAAGCGCTAGAACTATGCAATACACCAACCACTCCATTTAAGGAACAAACTGAGTACGAACTTGAATTGACCAATTTGTATGGCCTATGGATTTCCGATCGACCCCAAAACTTGTGGAACATCATAATAAGGTGGGAGGAGTCATTCGGTGAGTTTTCAGTGAAATCCAAGCGCTAGAACTATGCAATACACCAACCACTCCATTTAAGGCACAAACTGAGTACGAACTTGAATTGTCCAATTTCTTACACCTACGGATTTTGGAACGAGCCCAAAACCAGTGCAACATCATAATAAGGTGGGAGGAGTCATTCGGTGAGTGTTGAGAGAAATCCAAGCGCTAGAACTATGCAATACACCAACCACTCCATTTAAGGCACAAACTGAGTACGAACTTGAATTGTCCAATTTCTTACACCTATGGATTTCGGATCGAGCCCAAAACTTGTGCAACATCATAATAAGGTGGGAGGAGTCATTCGGTGAGTTTTGAGTGAAATCCAAGCTCTAGATCTATGCAATACACCAACCACTCCATTTAAGGCACAAACTGAGTACGAACTTGAATTGTCCAATTTCTTACACCTATGGATTTCGGATATCGAGCCCAAAACTTGTGCAACATCATAATAAGGTGGGAGGAGTCATTCGGTGAGTTTTGAGTAAAATCCAAGCGCTAGAACTATGCAATACACCAACCACTCCATTTAAGGCACAAACTGAGTACGAACTTGAATTGTCCAATTTCTTACACCTATGGATTTCGGATCGACCCCAAAACTTGTGGAACATCATAATAAGGTGGGAGGAGTCATTCGGTGAGTTTTCAGTGAAATCCAAGGGCTAGAACTATGCAATACACCAACCACTCCATTTAAGGCACAAACTGAGTACGAACTTGAATTGTCCATTTTGTATGGCCTATGGATTTTCGATTCGAGCCCAAAACTTGTGCAACATCATAATAAGGTGGGAGGAGTCATTCGGTGGGTTTTAAGTGAAATCCAAGCGCTAGAACTATGCAATACACCAACCACTCCATTTAAGGAACAAACTGAGTACGAACTTGAATTGACCAATTTGTATGGCCTATGGATTTCGGATCGACCCCAAAACTTGTGGAACATCATAATAAGGTGGGAGGAGTCATTCGGTGAGTTTTCAGTGAAATCCAAGCGCTAGAACTATGCAATACACCAACCACTCCATTTAAGGCACAAACTGAGTACGAACTTGAATTGTCCAATTTCTTACACCTATGGATTTCGATTCGAGCCCAAAACTTGTGCAACATCATAATAAGGTGGGAGGAGTCATTCGGTGAGTTTTCAGTGAAATCCGAGCGCTAGAACTATGCAATACACCAACCACTCCATTTAAGGCACAAACTGAGTACGAACTTGAATTGTCCAATTTCTTACACCTATGGATTTCGGATCGACCCCAAAACTTGTGCAACATCATAATAAGGTGGGAGGAGTCATTCGGTGAGTTTTGAGTGAAATCCAAGCGCTAGAACTATGCAATACACCAACCACTCCATTTAAGGCACAAACTGAGTACGAACTTGAATTGTCCAATTTCTTACACCTATGGATTTCGGATCGACCCCAAAACTTGTGGAACATCATAATAAGGTGGGAGGAGTCATTCGGTGAGTTTTCAGTGAAATCCAAGCGCTAGAACTATGCAATACGCCAACCACTCCATTTAAAGCACAAACTGAGTACGAACTTGAATTGTCCAATTTCTTACACCTATGGATTTCGGATCGACCCCAAAACTTGTGGAACATCATAATAAGGTGGGAGGAGTCATTCGGTGAGTTTTCAGTGAAATCCAAGCGCTAGAACTATGCAATACACCAAACACTCCATTTAAGGCACAAACTGAGTACGAACTTGAATTGTCCAATTTCTTACACCTACGGATTTTGGAACGAGCCCAAAACCTGTGCAACATCATAATAAGGTGGGAGGAGTCATTCGGTGAGTGTTGAGAGAAATCCAAGCGCTAGAACTATGCAATACACCAACCACTCCATTTAAGGCACAAACTGAGTACGAACTTGAATTGTCCAATTTCTTACACCTATGGATTTCGTATCGAGCCCAAAACTTGTGCAACATCATAATAAGGTGGGAGGAGTCATTCGGTGAGTTTTGAGTGAAATCCAAGCTCTAGATCTATGCAATACATGTTGTTAATATTATGTTAACTCGCAATTGTACGGGGCAATTAGTAGTATAGCAAGACAAGTACGAGGTCGTACCCACGAAGACTGAGAAGTTCAAATTAGTTATGTACGTAGATTACCGAATTCAAGAAGTTAGGAAGTTAGGTCTAAAATAGAAATTAAAGTGAGAGTGATTGTGATTGTGAAAGGAAGTGAGCAAACTGAAATTGCAAATGAAAGCAAATAAACAAGTGTAACAAAGAGTGATTTTACAGGGCTGGAAAACGGATTTGGAGACTAGGGCATTCGAATCACCATAACAATTCAACTCTGGGTTATAAGGAGTCAAGTAACAAGTCTAATTCAGATTCAAAGATTGATTCTAGCTAAAGTATGATTAGGCCATGGTGTTTGGTCCTAACCTTGTGTTCCTAATTCCCTAATTTGATCATTTGTTGTCTAACCTAAAATTAAGCATTAGGAACCCATTAAGCAAAGAAGAACAATTTAAACAACCAAGCATGTATCTAATCCCTGTTGTCGAATGTCCATACATACTCTTCCTATTCATAGTTCAATTCGAATTAAAGCATGGTGTCTACTCTTAATTCAAACCAAGATAGTTAACAAACAAGTTCTAATGGTGATCAATCATTCAAACAAGCATGTTAACTTAAGCATAATGAATAAGAACATGAATCATGGATCAAACTTGAAACTCCAAACTTATAAACCCAGAATATTCATGTTAGGTTACATCGAAGCCCTAGTTATGGATTTAGCTACTCATAATGGAAGAGAAACTAAAACAGAAATGGGAAAACATAATGAAAGCCATAAGAGTAAAGGAAACCCTTTTCTGAAGTTCTTGTGGTGTCCAATGCTTCTCCAAGAGTTTCTCCACGTCTAGAAGGATGTATGAAGGATATGGAGGTGATTTGGGATGAGATTGGGTGAGTGATGATGGCTGAGAAAGAGGAAATTCGTAGGGAAATGGAAAGGAGGCTTTCTGGAGCTATTTTGGTGATTTGGGGCAGTTTAGAGTATTGGGGATGATTTCTGGATGTGTTGATGGAATGATGGAATGATGGAAGTGTGGAGGATGGCTGGAGTGAATTCTGTGTGTGTTTGATGAATGTCTTGGAGTTCTCTATTTATAGAGTGGAAATTCGTCATCCCCTAGGCTGGTGAAGCACAACTCACTCAACTGCTGCCCAACTGCCAAGTCTGCCCAATAAATGCTAGTTGACTGCCCAATACATGCTAGCTGCTCCAGCTGCCCAAGCTGATTTGTCTCCCATGTGTGGCTGTTGTTAAGTGTAGCACATGGCTCCAGGGATGTGGCCATAATAAATGTGACAGCAGCCAACAATGACTTTCTGTGAACCTGGTTGAGTGTTTCACGTGCTAAGGGCTCCAGTTTTATCCAATTGGGCTGAAATTTTGATATGTTATAACAGACACCAATTGGAACAACTTCTATGAAGGATGTCTCTTCATCACAGCTGTGTAGGTTGCTGAAATGAGGCCTGCAAGATGACCCACGAAATTGGACTGATAAGGAGTGTGACCCAAATTGGGTCTGTCTTTAAGCTTACATTCCTCTTGTGCCAAACAGCCCAAAACATGCATGGATTGCATGAAATGTGATCTCTTGCTACCTAAGGCCCAATAAACTGAATGACAAACAGAAAAGGGATTAAAAGCACACGTTTAACTCAATAACATAACCAAATCATAAGCTAGAGAGGTACAAAATGATATACAATTATGAATTGATCAAATACCCCCAGACCTAGATTTTGCTAGTCCTCGAGCAAAACAATACAAAACAAAGTTAAAAAAAAAAAAAATAATAATAATAATAAGTTAACTAAACCACTTCCGCAGGTAACTCGATTGCATTGAGCATATACAACAAGCCTTTAAACCTCTAGGCATCCCTAGTAGGAGGAGTTGTGTCTCCTGAGGGTTTAACAGAAACGATACCCACAAACGCTTTATTACTCTACAAAACAAAGTGATTAGTAAAACTTTGAAATCAACTAATGAAAATGAAAGAAAACTTTTGTCATACCTCCAATACATTGAGTTGCCAAGATAGGTGATCAATCAGTGTGTAAAGTGGAAGCTATAGCTCAAAGGCACACGGCTTCAAAGCAAGCACACTCAAACCTTGAACAGAGAACATGCTTCGACACTAATTCTTACAGATAACACTCAATCACTCAGAACCTATGGTTTAATTCTCTCAAGAAAGCATAAGTGAGTGTAAGAAATAGAAGCACAAGTTTAGGTTAGATCTCAAGAAAGGAATCAAATACTAAGAATAGAGATACACACATACTTACAGCAACCATGAATACATCCTCAAAGATCAGCTAGGTCTTTTACAAGGTTGTAATGAAAGGCTAAGGTTAGGGGAAATGGAAGGAAGGAAAAACAAGTAACTTAAGAACATACCAAGGTTGCATTCTTCTTTGATCTGCTAGGTATCATTGGTTTAGAATGGCATGGCTGCAAACTTCATGGTATCACCTGGCATAGACTTTATTTTTCACACTTAGATCAAATCGAAACACTTTCTCTTTATCTTTCTTATTTGCTGATTTGATCGCTTCTTCTTTAACTTCATTGCACAGATGCATACCAATTTTTATTTAGGTACATGGCAGCAACTTCCTTGCCTCAAACTTGATCTTGGCACACCTTGGTATATTTATAAGCTAGGGTATGGCTGCAATGGTTAAATATCTCAGATTGAGATACAAACGTAGGGAAAATGATGAGGGTGATAGAAGAAGAAGGCTTGAAGTGTTTGGCTACAAGAGAGCTAATGGAACACACAAAGGGGTAGAGTGAAAAGAAAGCACAAAGAATGGTTATGCACACATAGCCTAGCATCACTTCAATGAGTTCATTCATGGGTGAGAGCAAGCACATGATATCTACAAAAGAGATAAATCATCCTTAGTATTCAATCAAAATGGAATAATGAGATCATTTAGAGTGAAATGAAGAAAATGAGTAGAGATGAGAAGTAGAAACACTTTAAACCCTCTCAAGAAAGCAATTAGGCTCGATATAGCTCACTAGGGTAGTCTCCACTATTCTCCTTCAAGAATTTGAGCATGGTACTTTAGCCACCAGAATTCTAAGAGCAAAAGCTTTGTGAAGTGCACAATTCTGATATGAAAACCTCAAATAGCAACTCCATAGTATTGATTGTATGACATTCTAAAAAATATAAAAATATAAAAAAAAATATAAAAAAAAAAGTGACAAGAGAATGAAAATTGAAAACACAAATGGATGAGAAAATTGAAATTGAAAATTGAAAACCTCCCCCCCCCCCCCCAGACCTGAATTGAGCATTGTCCTCAATGTTAAAGCAAAGTGAAGATGATTTAGAACATGCAAAAGAAAAGGGGAAAAGATAAGAAGAAGGTTAAGAGAAACTCCCCCTTGATGCAATTAGGTCGACCGCTACCAAGCACCTCTCTTCTTGAACACATGGGTTGCCTCCCAAGAAGCGCCTTAGTTAATGTCTTGGCAAGACATTATGTAATCAGCTAAGTTGATGGTACAAAGGGAAGTTGATCCACCACATGGCCTGCTTGAATGCCTTCTGAAATTCCCTCATAGAATGGCTTTAAACGTTGTCCATTTACTTTGAAAGTTGAGCCATCTTTAGGGTTTTGAATTTCCACAGCTCCATAGGGAGAAACATTGACCACGGTGAATGGCCCAAGCCACCTAGACTTCAATTTTCCTGGAAAGAGACGCAAACGTGAGTTAAACAAAAGAACTGACATACATTTGGAGAACTCTTTCCGTTGAATGTTTCTGTCATGGTAACTCTTGGTTCGTTCTTTGTAAAGCTTTGCATTCTCATAAGACTCATGTCTAATTTCTTCCAATTCATTGAGCTGAAACTTTCTAACATGGCCAGCCTTGTCCATATCAAAATTTAACTTCTTGATGGCCCAAAAAGCATTGTGTTCAAGCTCCATTGGTAGGTGGCATGCTTTCCCAAACACAAGACGATAAGGGCTCATTCCGATGGGAGTCTTATATGCAGTTCTATAAGCCCATAATGAGTCATTGAGCTTGGCAGCCCAATCCTTCCTTGTACTGTTTACAACCTTCTCCAGGATGTGCTTAATTTCCCTATTGCTTATTTCCACTTGGCCAGAAGTTTGAGGATGATATGGTGTAGAGACTCGATGGGTGATGTTGTACTTTCTCATGAGTGCTTCAAATGGCTTGTTACAGAAGTGGCTGCCTCCATCACTAATGACAGCCCTTGGAGTACCAAACCTTGTGAAAATATTATCCTTCAAGAACTTTAGCACCACCTTATGATCATTGGTTTTGGTGGCTATGGCTTCCACCCATTTAGACACATAATCAACAGCAACAAGTATGTAAGTATAACCAAAGGAGGATGGGAATGGTCCCATGAAATCAATACCCCACACATCGAAGAGCTCCACAACAAGTATGTTATTCAATGGCATTTCGTTCCTGCGACTTATGTTCCCCATCCTTTGGCACCTATCACACTTAACACAAAAATTAAACGCATCTTTGAATAGAGTGGGCCAAAAGAAACCAGATTGCAGAATTTTAAGTGCTGTTTTCTTAGCTCCAAAGTGACCTCCACAAGCCAATTCGTGGCTATGCCTAAGTATGCTTTCTTGCTCTTCTTCTGGAACACATCTTCTGATGAGTTGATCCGGGCAATGCTTGAATAAGAAAGGTTCATCCCAGACATAATGTTTCACCATGGAAAGGAACTTCTTCTTGTCCTGAGAAGTTAGATCATTTCTAAGAACATCACAAGCAAGATAATTAACAAAATCAGCATACCATGGCTCTTTGAATTGGGCAGCATATAGTTGTTCATCAGGGAAAGTCTCATTCAAGGGTACCACAGCTGCTCCTTTTTCATCAACCACAATTCTGCTCAAATGATCAGCTACCACATTTTCACATCCCTTCTTATCTCGAATCTCCAAATCGAATTCTTGCAGCAAGAGAATCCATCTAATCAAGCGTGGTTTGGCATCCTTCTTAGTGAGCAAGTATCTAAGAGCTGCATGGTCAGAATAAACAATTACTTTAGAACCAACAAGGTAAGAACGAAATTTTTCTAAAGCAAAAACCACAGCAAGCAACTCCTTCTCTGTTGTGGAGTAGTTGATTTGAGCATCATTCAAGGTCCGGCTAGCATAATGAATCACATGGGGTAGCTTGTTCTTCTTTTGACCTAAAACTGCACCAATAGCAAAGTCAGAGGCATCACACATTATTTCAAATGGTAAAGACCAATCCGGAGCTATGATAATAGGGGCTGAAGTTAGCTCCCTCTTCAAGGTAGTAAAAGCTTCTAGACAAGCTTCATTAAACTCAAAAACAGCATCCTTAGCAAGGAGATTACACAATGGCCTTGTAATGCTTGAGAAATTTTTGATGAACCTTCTATAGAATCCAGCATGACCTAGAAAGCTTCTAACTCCTTTAACAGAGGTAGGGGGTGGAAGATTTGAGATGAGATCAATCTTGGCTCTATCCACTTCAATTCCCTTGCTTGAAATCACATGGCCCAGCACAATGCCTTGTCTCACCATGAAGTGACACTTCTCCCAATTCAAAATCAAATTTGTTTCCTGGCATCTTTTAAGCACTAGAGACAAGTGGTGAAGACAATCATCAAAAGAGGAACCAAAAACTGAAAAATCATCCATAAATACCTCAATGAATCGTTCCACCATATCTGAAAAGATTGACATCATGCATCTTTGGAAGGTTGCTGGAGCATTGCACAAACCAAATGGCATCCTTCTATAAGCAAACGTACCGAATGGGCATGTGAATGTGGTTTTCTCTTGGTCCTCCGGAGCAATGGGAATTTGATTATAACCTGAAAAACCATCAAGAAAACAATAGTAAGCATGGCCAGATAAACGTTCAAGCATTTGATCAATAAAAGGCAAGGGGAAATGATCTTTTCTAGTGGATGTGTTCAACTTCCTGTAATCAATGCAAACTCTCCAACCAGTGACAGTTCGTGTAGGAACTAGCTCATTCTTCTCATTCTTCACAACGGTGATTCCGGACTTCTTTGGAACAACTTGCACAGGGCTCACCCACTTAGAATCTGAAATTGGATAGATGATTCCTACATCAAGTAGCTTTAAAACTTCAGCTCTAACCACCTCTTTCATGTTGGGATTTAGCCTCCTTTGGGCATCACGAGATGGTTTGCTGTCTTCTTCCATTAAAATCCGGTGCATGCACATGCTTGGACTAATTCCTTTGATGTCTGCTATGGTCCACCCAATGGCTGTTTTATGCTCTTTTAGAACTTTAATTAAGCTCTCTTCTTCATGTGAGGGGAGACCTGCAGCAATTATAACAGGGAGAGTTTCGTTAGCACCCAAATATGTATATTTAGGATGATCGGGAAGAGGTTTAAGTTCTAGCTTTGGTGGGATGACAATGGATGGCTCCAATTTCGTGGATGATGGTCCAAGAGGCTCGATTGGTGGCCTAAAGGATGGTGGGTATGGCAGAAACACTTCTAAGGCAGCCACCACTTCTTGGAACTCCGGTTCACAAAGATCTCCCTCTTCTTGTGTTAAGACAGCTTCTAGAGCATCATTAGACTTTCTCTGCAAAATTTTGGAAGAAACCTCATGATCCACAACATCAATTGAAAAGCAAGAATCAAGAGAGATAGAAGGTTGAGATAGAGCATTAAGCATTTTAAATTGAACAGTTTCACCCAAAACAGTCATGGAAAGGGTGCTATCTTTCACTTTGATGATTGTGTCTGCAGTGGCCATGAATGGCCTGCCTAGGAGAATGGGATCAACACGATCTCCATTTGGATTGTCTTCCATGTCCATCACTACAAAATCAGCAGGGAGAATTAGTGTATTAACTTGAACTAGAATATCTTCTACAATACCTTTTGGATATTTTATAGAATGATCAGCTAGTTCAAGTCGCATTGAAGTCTTCTTCATCCCTTCTAAGCCAAGCTCTTGATAAACTGAATATGGCATAACATTGATGCTTGCTCCCAAGTCCAACATGGCTCTTCCAACCTTCTTGCCTCCAATGTTAATGGGAATGTCAAAGCTGCCAGGATCATCTAGTTTTGGTGGAAGCTTCCTTTGCAACACAGCACTTACATTCTGGTCGAGCTTTACTCCTTCATTTGGAGCGAAATTGAGCTTGTGAGTTTTCAAGTCCTTGATGAATTTTCCATATGCAGGAATCTGTTCAATAAGATCAAGCAAAGGCAAATTGATATTAACTTTACTCAAAATATCATAAATCTCTTTAAAAGCCTTATCTTGCTTTGCTTTCTTAAGACGGCCTGGAAATGGAATCTGTGGAACATATGGAGCGGGTGGCACGTATCTATCTTCTTGAAGATGTGGTGGCACAAATTTGTCATCCCTTTTATGCAATTGGACTTGATCGGATTTTTGAGAATCTGATTTGGCCTTAGTAGCAGATTGAGAAGTTTTGAGTTGTTCTCCTTCCGTAGCCATGGTCTCCTCCTCTTCATCTTCTACAATCACAACATCATTTGAAAGATTAGAATCAACTTTATTATCAATGATCTTACCTGATCTAAGCACATGAATGGCCTTGGCTTCTGGGTTCTTTGGATTGATCATAGTTTGGCTTGGCCATTTCCCAGGCTCTCTTTGAGATATTTCAGCAGCTATTTGGCCTATTTGAACTTCTAATTTGGCAATGGCAGCTTGTGTAGTTTGCTGGAAATTAGATTGGTTGATTGCCATCTGCTTAACTATATCCTCCAATGATGATGTTTGTTGTGGCTTTGGGAATGAAGGGGGATTGGCTTGATTCTGAGTATTCCTCCATGAAAAGTTTGGATGATTCCTCCAACCTGGATTATAACTTTGAGAGTATGGATCATTTCTTGGACCTTGGTTGTAGGAATTTACCAACTTAGCTTGCTCTTGCACAAATTCTGGATATCCAGCCCCAAATGGACAAGCTATGGTAGCATGGTCATGAGTTTCGCAGATGCTACACACTTCCTTCGGAGGGTTTCTTGAGTTCAATGCAAGAAGAGCATCTAGCTTTTGTTCCAGTTTTGAAATCTGCACCCTAGAAGCATCATTAGAACCACTAACAACATGTTTACCTCTTGTGTCCGTATGTTGGGTCTCCATTGCTATCTCCTCAAAGAGTTCGTACGTCTCTTCTGGAGTTTTGGTTTTAAAAGAACCACCTGCAAAATTGGTGACTATATTATGACTAGAAGGGGTTAGTCCTTTATAAAACATACGCATTTGAAGCTTCAATGGAATCCCATGATGAGGACATTGGTTGAGCAGCCCATTGAACCTCTCCCATGCTTCACAAAACGACTCGTCATCTTGCTGTGCAAATAACAAGATCTTATCCCTAAGCATGTCAGTCTTTTGCGTGGAGAAGTATTTTTCCAGGAACTTCTTTTGAATGGCAGCCCATGTAGTGAGTGAACCAGGCTTCAAGGAATTCAACCAATATTTTGCCTTATCCTTCAAAGTGTATGGAAACACTCTCATTCGAAGTTGATCTTCTGTCACACCTGTCAAGGGAAAAGAACTCACAACATTAAAAATATCCTTTATATGAGTTAATGGATCTTCATTAGGTAAACCATAAAAGGAAGGCAACATATTAAGATGAGAAGATTTAAGCTCATAATTTCGAGCTACAGTGGGCAGCAAAATGCTTGAAGGAGATGCTGGAATTGTTGGGATATCAAGTTCTCCCATGAACTCATTGGCAGCCATCCCTTCTTCTTCTTCTTGGTCTGAACTTGCTTCCGAATTTGAAAGTGAAGAACCAGGAAGTTCAGCGTGGAGAGCAAGACTTGAAAATGTGGCCAGAGCTTGCTCTTTTGCAGTTGACAACTCTCTTTCTAGACGATTCTGAATTTCAGAGGTCACTCGTCTAGGTTGCAACGATGGTCCTGCGTTCAAAGATCCTGGAACGTTGAAACGAAGACCTCACTTGTTCAAGTAATGGCCTTTTAGACATAAACTACCTGAAACAGAAAATTAGATTAATTAGAAACACTAAAAAGAATAGGGTAACCTTGGGCACATAACCAGGGAAGAACTTTCGTTCAGTCCCCGGCAACGGCGCCAAAATTTGTTGTTAATATTATGTTAACTCGCAATTGTACGGGGCAATTAGTAGTATAGCAAGACAAGTACGAGGTCGTACCCACGAAGACTGAGAAGTTCAAATTAGTTATGTACGTAGATTACCGAATTCAAGAAGTTAGGAAGTTAGGTCTAAAATAGAAATTAAAGTGAGAGTGATTGTGATTGTGAAAGGAAGTGAGCAAACTGAAATTGCAAATGAAAGCAAATAAACAAGTGTAACAAAGAGTGATTTTACAGGGCTGGAAAACGGATTTGGAGACTAGGGCATTCGAATCACCATAACAATTCAACTCTGGGTTATAAGGAGTCAAGTAACAAGTCTAATTCAGATTCAAAGATTGATTCTAGCTAAAGTATGATTAGGCCATGGTGTTTGGTCCTAACCTTGTGTTCCTAATTCCCTAATTTGATCATTTGTTGTCTAACCTAAAATTAAGCATTAGGAACCCATTAAGCAAAGAAGAACAATTTAAACAACCAAGCATGTATCTAATCCCTGTTGTCGAATGTCCATACATACTCTTCCTATTCATAGTTCAATTCGAATTAAAGCATGGTGTCTACTCTTAATTCAAACCAAGATAGTTAACAAACAAGTTCTAATGGTGATCAATCATTCAAACAAGCATGTTAACTTAAGCATAATGAATAAGAACATGAATCATGGATCAAACTTGAAACTCCAAACTTATAAACCCAGAATATTCATGTTAGGTTACATCGAAGCCCTAGTTATGGATTTAGCTACTCATAATGGAAGAGAAACTAAAACAGAAATGGGAAAACATAATGAAAGCCATAAGAGTAAAGGAAACCCTTTTCTGAAGTTCTTGTGGTGTCCAATGCTTCTCCAAGAGTTTCTCCACGTCTAGAAGGATGTATGAAGGATATGGAGGTGATTTGGGATGAGATTGGGTGAGTGATGATGGCTGAGAAAGAGGAAATTCGTAGGGAAATGGAAAGGAGGCTTTCTGGAGCTATTTTGGTGATTTGGGGCAGTTTAGAGTATTGGGGATGATTTCTGGATGTGTTGATGGAATGATGGAATGATGGAAGTGTGGAGGATGGCTGGAGTGAATTCTGTGTGTGTTTGATGAATGTCTTGGAGTTCTCTATTTATAGAGTGGAAATTCGTCATCCCCTAGGCTGGTGAAGCACAACTCACTCAACTGCTGCCCAACTGCCAAGTCTGCCCAATAAATGCTAGTTGACTGCCCAATACATGCTAGCTGCTCCAGCTGCCCAAGCTGATTTGTCTCCCATGTGTGGCTGTTGTTAAGTGTAGCACATGGCTCCAGGGATGTGGCCATAATAAATGTGACAGCAGCCAACAATGACTTTCTGTGAACCTGGTTGAGTGTTTCACGTGCTAAGGGCTCCAGTTTTATCCAATTGGGCTGAAATTTTGATATGTTATAACAGACACCAATTGGAACAACTTCTATGAAGGATGTCTCTTCATCACAGCTGTGTAGGTTGCTGAAATGAGGCCTGCAAGATGACCCACGAAATTGGACTGATAAGGAGTGTGACCCAAATTGGGTCTGTCTTTAAGCTTACATTCCTCTTGTGCCAAACAGCCCAAAACATGCATGGATTGCATGAAATGTGATCTCTTGCTACCTAAGGCCCAATAAACTGAATGACAAACAGAAAAGGGATTAAAAGCACACGTTTAACTCAATAACATAACCAAATCATAAGCTAGAGAGGTACAAAATGATATACAATTATGAATTGATCAATACACCAACCACTCCATTTAAGGCACAAACTGAGTACGAACTTGAATTGTCCAATTTCTTACACCTATGGATTTCGTATTCGAGCCCAAAACTTGTGCAACATCATAATAAGGTGGGAGGAGTCATTCGGTGAGTTTTGAGAAAAATCCAAGCGCTAGAACTATGCAATACACCAACCACTCCATTTAAGGCACAAACTGAGTACGAACTTGAATTGTCCAATTTCTTACACCTATGGATTTCGGATCGACCCCAAAACTTGTGGAACATCATAATAAGGTGGGAGGAGTCATTCGGTGAGTTTTCAGTGAAATCCAAGCGCTAGAACTATGCAATACACCAACCACTCCATTTAAGGCACAAACTGAGTACGAACTTGAATTGTCCATTTTGTATGGCCTATGGATTTCGGATCGAGCCCAAAAGTTGTGCAACATCATAATAAGGTGGGAGGAATCATTCGGTCAGTTTTGAGTGAAATCCAAGTGCTAGAACTATGCAATACACCAACCACTCCATTTAAGGCACAAACTGAGTACGAACTTGAATTGTCCATTTTGTATGGCCTATGGATTTCGATTCGAGCCCAAAAGTTGTGCAACATCATAATAAGGTGGGAGTAATCATTCGGTCAGTTTTGAGTGAAATCCAAGTGCTAGAACTATGCAATACACCAACCACTCCATTTAAGGCACAAACTGAGTACGAACATGAATTGTCCAATTTGTATGGCCTATGGATTTCGAATCGAGCCCAAAACTTGTGCAACATCATAATAAGGTGGGAGGAGTCATTCGGTTTGTGTTGAGTGAATTCCAAGCGTTAGAACGATGCAATACGCCAACCACTCCATTTAAGGCACAAACTGAGTACGAACTTGAATTGTCCAATTTCTTACACCTACGGATTTCGGATCGAGCCCAAAACTTGTGCAACATCATAATAAGGTGGGACGAGTCATTCGGTGAGTTCTGAGTGAAATCCAAGCGCTAGAACTACGCAATACATCAACCACTCCATTTAAGGCACAAACTGAGTACGAACTTGAATTGTCCAATTTCTTACACCTATGGATTTCGGATTCGAGCCCAAAACTTGTGCAACATCATAATAAGGTGGGAGGAGTCATTCGGTGAGTTTTGAGTGAAATCCAAGCTCTAGAACTATGCAATACACCAACCACTCCATTTAAGGCACAAACTGAGTACGAACTTGAATTGTCCAATTTCTTACACCTATGGATTTCGTATCGAGCCCAAAACTTGTGCAACATCATAATAAGGTGGGAGGAGTCATTCGGTGAGTTTTGAGTGAAATCCAAGCTCTAGAACTATGCAATACACCAACCACTCCATTTAAGGCACAAACTGAGTACGAACTTGAATTGTCCAATTTCTTACACCTATGGATTTCGGATCGAGCCCAAAACTTGTGCAACATCATAATAAGGTGGGAGGAGTCATTCGGTTTGTTTTGAGTGAATTCCAAGCGTTAGAACGATGCAATACGCCAACCACTCCATTTAAGGCACAAACTGAGTACGAACTTGAATTGTCCAATTTCTTACACCTATGGATTTCGGATCGAGCCCAAAACTTGTGCAACATCATAATAAGGTGGGAGGAGTCATTCGGTGAGTTTTGAGTGAAATCCAAGCGCTAGAACTATGCAATACACCAACCACTCCATTTAAGGCACAAACTGAGTACGAACTTGAATTGTCCATTTTGTATGGCCTATGGATTTCGATTCGAGCCCAAAAGTTGTGCAACATCATAATAAGGTGGGAGGAATCATTCGGTCAGTTTTGAGTGAAATCCAAGTGCTAGAACTATGCAATACACCAACCACTCCATTTAAGGCACAAACTGAGTACGAACATGAATTGTCCAATTTGTATGGCCTATGGATTTCGTATCGAGCCCAAAACTTGTGCAACATCATAATAAGGTGGGAGGAGTCATTCGGTTTGTGTTGAGTGAATTCCAAGCGTTAGAACGATGCAATACGCCAACCACTCCATTTAAGGCACAAACTGAGTACGAACTTGAATTGTCCAATTTCTTACACCTACGGATTTCGTATCGAGCCCAAAACTTGTGCAACATCATAATAAGGTGGGACGAGTCATTCGGTGAGTTCTGAGTGAAATCCAAGCGCTAGAACTACGCAATACATCAACCACTCCATTTAAGGCACAAACTGAGTACGAACTTGAATTGTCCAATTTCTTACACCTATGGATTTCGGATTCGAGCCCAAAACTTGTGCAACATCATAATAAGGTGGGAGGAGTCATTCGGTGAGTTTTGAGTGAAATCCAAGCTCTAGAACTATGCAATACACCAACCACTCCATTTAAGGCACAAACTGAGTACGAACTTGAATTGTCCAATTTCTTACACCTATGGATTTCGGATTCGAGCCCAAAACTTGTGCAACATCATAATAAGGTGGGAGGAGTCATTCGGTGAGTTTTGAGTGAAATCCAAGCTCTAGAACTATGCAATACACCAACCACTCCATTTAAGGCACAAACTGAGTACGAACTTGAATTGTCCAATTTCTTACACCTATGGATTTCGATCGAGCCCAAAACTTGTGCAACATCATAATAAGGTGGGAGGAGTCATTCGGTGAGTTTTGAGTGAAATCCAAGCGCTAGAACAATGCAATACACCAACCACTCCATTTAAGGCACAAACTGAGTACGAACTTGAATTGTCCAATTTCTTACACCTATGGATTTCGGATCGAACCCCAAAACTTGTGGAACATCATAATAAGGTGGGAGGAGTCATTCGGTGAGTTTTCAGTGAAATCCAAGCGCTAGAACTATGCAATACGCCAACCACTCCATTTAGAGCACAAACTGAGTACGAACTTGAATTGTCCAATTTCTTACACCTATGGATTTCGGATCGACCCCAAAACTTGTGGAACATCATAATAAGGTGGGAGGAGTCATTCGGTGAGTTTTCAGTGAAATCCAAGCGCTAGAACTATGCAATACACCAACCACTCCATTTAAGGCACAAACTGAGTACGAACTTGAATTGTCCAATTTCTTACACCTACGGATTTTGGAACGAGCCCAAAACTTGTGCAACATCATAATAAGGTGGGAGGAGTCATTCGGTGAGTGTTGAGAGAAATCCAAGCGCTAGAACTATGCAATACACCAACCACTCCATTTAAGGCACAAACTGAGTACGAACTTGAATTGTCCAATTTCTTACACCTATGGATTTCGGATCGAGCCCAAAACTTGTGCAACATCATAATAAGGTGGGAGGAGTCATTCGGTGAGTTTTGAGTGAAATCCAAGCGCTAGAACTATGCAATACACCAACCACTCCATTTAATGCACAAACTGAGTACGAACTTGAATTGTCCAATTTGTATGGCCTATGGATTTCGGATCGAGCCCAAAACTTGTGCAACGTCATAATAAGGTGGGAGGAGTCATTCGGTGAGTTTTGAGTGAAATCCAAGCGCTAGAACTATGCAATACACCAACCACTACATTTAAGGCACAAACTGAGTACGAACTTGAATTGTCCAATTTCTTACACCTACGGATTTTGGAACGAGCCCAAAACTTGTGGAACATCATAATAAGGTGGGAGGAGTCATTCGGTGAGTTTTGAGTGAAATCCAAGCGTTAGAACGATGCAATACGCCAACCACTCCATTTAAGGCACAAACTGAGTACGAACTTGAATTGTCCAATTTGTATGGCCTATGGATTTCGGATTCGAGCCCAAAACTTGTGCAACATCATTATGAGGTGGGAGGAGTCATTCGGTGAGTTTTGAGAGAAATCCAAGCGCTAGAACTATGCAATACACCAACCACTCCATTTAAGGCACAAACTGAGTACGAACTTGAATTGTCCAATTTCTTACACCTATGGATTTCGGATCGACCCCAAAACTTGTGGAACATCATAATAAGGTGGGAGGAGTCATTCGGTGAGTTTTGAGTGAAATCCAAGCGTTAGAACGATGCAATACGCCAACCACTCCATTTAAGGCACAAACTGAGTACGAACTTGAATTGTCCAATTTGTATGGCCTATGGATTTCGGATCGAGCCCAAAACTTGTACAACATCATTATGAGGTGGGAGGAGTCATTCGGTGAGTGTTGAGAGAAATCCAAGCGCTAGAACTATGCAATACACCAACCACTCCATTTAAGGAACAAACTGAGTACGAACTTGAATTGTCCAATTTCTTACACCTATGGATTTCGGATCGAGCCCAAAACTTGTGCAACATCATAATAAGGTGGGAGGAGTCATTCGGTGAGTTTTGAGTGAAATCCAAGCGCTAGAACTATGCAATACACCAACCACTCCATTTAAGGCACAAACTGAGTACGAACTTGAATTGTCCATTTTGTATGGCCTATGGATTTCGGATCGAGCCCAAAAGTTGTGCAACATCATAATAAGGTGGGAGGAATCATTCGGTCAGTTTTGAGTGAAATCCAAGTGCTAGAACTATGCAATACACCAACCACTCCATTTAAGGCACAAAGAGAGTACGAACTTGAATTGTCCAATTTCTTACACCTATGGATTTCGTATCGAGCCCAAAACTTGTGCATCATCATAATAAGGTGGGAGGAGTCATTCGGTGAGTTTTGAGTGAAATCCAAGCGCTAGAACTATGCAATACACCAACCACTCCATTTAAGGCACAAACTGAGTACGAACTTGAATTGTCCAATTTCTTACACCTATGGATTTCGGATCGACCCCAAAACTTGTGGAACATCATAATAAGGTGGGAGGAGTCATTCGGTGAGTTTTGAGTGAAATCCAAGCGTTAGAACGATGCAATACGCCAACCACTCCATTTAAGGCACAAACTGAGTACGAACTTGAATTGTCCAATTTGTATGGCCTATGGATTTCGTATTCGAGCCCAAAACTTGTACAACATCATTATGAGGTGGGAGGAGTCATTCGGTGAGTGTTGAGAGAAATCCAAGCGCTAGAACTATGCAATACACCAACCACTCCATTTAAGGAACAAACTGAGTACGAACTTGAATTGTCCAATTTCTTACACCTATGGATTTCGGATCGACCCCAAAACTTGTGGAACATCATAATAAGGTGGGAGGAGTCATTCGGTGAGTTTTCAGTGAAATCCAAGCGCTAGAACTATGCAATACGCCAACCACTCCATTTAGAGCACAAACTGAGTACGAACTTGAATTGTCCAATTTCTTACACCTATGGATTTCGGATCGACCCCAAAACTTGTGGAACATCATAATAAGGTGGGAGGAGTCATTCGGTGAGTTTTCAGTGAAATCCAAGCGCTAGAACTATGCAATACACCAACCACTCCATTTAAGGCACAAACTGAGTACGAACTTGAATTGTCCAATTTCTTACACCTACGGATTTTGGAACGAGCCCAAAACTTGTGCAACATCATAATAAGGTGGGAGGAGTCATTCGGTGAGTGTTGAGAGAAATCCAAGCGCTAGAACTATGCAATACACCAACCACTCCATTTAAGGCACAAACTGAGTACGAACTTGAATTGTCCAATTTCTTACACCTATGGATTTCGGATCGAGCCCAAAACTTGTGCAACATCATAATAAGGTGGGAGGAGTCATTCGGTGAGTGTTGAGAGAAATCCAAGCGCTAGAACTATGCAATACACCAACCACTCCATTTAAGGCACAAACTGAGTACGAACTTGAATTGTCCAATTTCTTACACCTATGGATTTCGTATCGAGCCCAAAACTTGTGCAACATCATAATAAGGTGGGAGGAGTCATTCGGTCAGTTTTGAGTGAAATCCAAGTGCTAGAACTATGCAATACACCAACCACTCCATTTAAGGCACAAAGAGAGTACGAACTTGAATTGTCCAATTTGTATGGCCTATGGATTTCGGATCGAGCCCAAAACTTGTGCAACGTCATAATAAGGTGGGAGGAGTCATTCGGTGAGTTTTGAGTGAAATCCAAGCGCTAGAACTATGCAATACACCAACCACTACATTTAAGGCACAAACTGAGTACGAACTTGAATTGTCCAATTTCTTACACCTACGGATTTTGGAACGAGCCCAAAACTTGTGGAACATCATAATAAGGTGGGAGGAGTCATTCGGTGAGTTTTGAGTGAAATCCAAGCGTTAGAACGATGCAATACGCCAACCACTCCATTTAAGGCACAAACTGAGTACGAACTTGAATTGTCCAATTTGTATGGCCTATGGATTTCGGATCGAGCCCAAAACTTGTGCAACATCATTATGAGGTGGGAGGAGTCATTCGGTGAGTTTTGAGAGAAATCCAAGCGCTAGAACTATGCAATACACCAACCACTCCATTTAAGGCACAAACTGAGTACGAACTTGAATTGTCCAATTTCTTACACCTATGGATTTCGGATCGACCCCAAAACTTGTGGAACATCATAATAAGGTGGGAGGAGTCATTCGGTGAGTTTTGAGTGAAATCCAAGCGTTAGAATCGATGCAATACGCCAACCACTGCATTTAAGGCACAAACTGAGTACGAACTTGAATTGTCCAATTTGTATGGCCTATGGATTTCGGATCGAGCCCAAAACTTGTACAACATCATTATGAGGTGGGAGGAGTCATTCGGTGAGTGTTGAGAGAAATCCAAGCGCTAGAACTATGCAATACACCAACCACTCCATTTAAGGAACAAACTGAGTACGAACTTGAATTGTCCAATTTCTTACACCTATGGATTTCGGATCGAGCCCAAAACTTGTGCAACATCATAATAAGGTGGGAGGAGTCATTCGGTGAGTTTTGAGTGAAATCCAAGCGCTAGAACTATGCAATACACCAACCACTCCATTTAAGGCACAAACTGAGTACGAACTTGAATTGTCCATTTTGTATGGCCTATGGATTTCGGATCGAGCCCAAAAGTTGTGCAACATCATAATAAGGTGGGAGGAATCATTCGGTCAGTTTTGAGTGAAATCCAAGTGCTAGAACTATGCAATACACCAACCACTCCATTTAAGGCACAAAGAGAGTACGAACTTGAATTGTCCAATTTCTTACACCTATGGATTTCGGATCGACCCCAAAACTTGTGGAACATCATAATAAGGTGGGAGGAGTCATTCGGTGAGTTTTCAGTGAAATCCAAGCGCTAGAACTATGCAATACACCAACCACTCCATTTAAGGCACAAACTGAGTACGAACTTGAATTGTCCAATTTCTTACACCTACGGATTTTGGAACGAGCCCAAAACTTGTGCAACATCATAATAAGGTGGGAGGAGTCATTCGGTGAGTGTTGAGAGAAATCCAAGCGCTAGAACTATGCAATACACCAACCACTCCATTTAAGGCACAAACTGAGTACGAACTTGAATTGTCCAATTTCTTACACCTATGGATTTCGAATCGAGCCCAAAACTTGTGCAACATCATAATAAGGTGGGAGGAGTCATTCGGTGAGTTTTGAGTGAAATCCAAGCGCTAGAACTATGCAATACACCAACCACTCCATTTAATGCACAAACTGAGTACGAACTTGAATTGTCCAATTTGTATGGCCTATGGATTTCGATCGAGCCCAAAACTTGTGCAACGTCATAATAAGGTGGGAGGAGTCATTCGGTGAGTTTTGAGTGAAATCCAAGCGCTAGAACTATGCAATACACCAACCACTACATTTAAGGCACAAACTGAGTACGAACTTGAATTGTCCAATTTCTTACACCTACGGATTTTGGAACGAGCCCAAAACTTGTGGAACATCATAATAAGGTGGGAGGAGTCATTCGGTGAGTTTTGAGTGAAATCCAAGCGTTAGAACGATGCAATACGCCAACCACTCCATTTAAGGCACAAACTGAGTACGAACTTGAATTGTCCAATTTGTATGGCCTATGGATTTCGATTCGAGCCCAAAACTTGTGCAACATCATTATGAGGTGGGAGGAGTCATTCGGTGAGTTTTGAGAGAAATCCAAGCGCTAGAACTATGCAATACACCAACCACTCCATTTAAGGCACAAACTGAGTACGAACTTGAATTGTCCAATTTCTTACACCTATGGATTTCGGATCGACCCCAAAACTTGTGGAACATCATAATAAGGTGGGAGGAGTCATTCGGTGAGTTTTGAGTGAAATCCAAGCGTTAGAACGATGCAATACGCCAACCACTGCATTTAAGGCACAAACTGAGTACGAACTTGAATTGTCCAATTTGTATGGCCTATGGATTTCGGATCGAGCCCAAAACTTGTACAACATCATTATGAGGTGGGAGGAGTCATTCGGTGAGTGTTGAGAGAAATCCAAGCGCTAGAACTATGCAATACACCAACCACTCCATTTAAGGAACAAACTGAGTACGAACTTGAATTGTCCAATTTCTTACACCTATGGATTTCGGATTCGAGCCCAAAACTTGTGCAACATCATAATAAGCTGGGAGGAGTCATTCGGTGAGTTTTGAGTGAAATCCAAGCGCTAGAACTATGCAATACACCAACCACTCCATTTAAGGCACAAACTGAGTACGAACTTGAATTGTCCATTTTGTATGGCCTATGGATTTCGGATCGAGCCCAAAAGTTGTGCAACATCATAATAAGGTGGGAGGAATCATTCGGTCAGTTTTGAGTGAAATCCAAGTGCTAGAACTATGCAATACACCAACCACTCCATTTAAGGCACAAAGAGAGTACGAACTTGAATTGTCCAATTTCTTACACCTATGGATTTCGGATCGAGCCCAAAACTTGTGCATCATCATAATAAGGTGGGAGGAGTCATTCGGTGAGTTTTGAGTGAAATCCAAGCGCTAGAACTATGCAATACACCAACCACTCCATTTAAGGCACAAACTGAGTACGAACTTGAATTGTCCAATTTCTTACACCTATGGATTTCGGATCGACCCCAAAACTTGTGGAACATCATAATAAGGTGGGAGGAGTCATTCGGTGAGTTTTGAGTGAAATCCAAGCGTTAGAACGATGCAATACGCCAACCACTCCATTTAAGGCACAAACTGAGTACGAACTTGAATTGTCCAATTTGTATGGCCTATGGATTTCGGATCGAGCCCAAAACTTGTACAACATCATTATGAGGTGGGAGGAGTCATTCGGTGAGTGTTGAGAGAAATCCAAGCGCTAGAACTATGCAATACACCAACCACTCCATTTAAGGAACAAACTGAGTACGAACTTGAATTGTCCAATTTCTTACACCTATGGATTTCGGATCGACCCCAAAACTTGTGGAACATCATAATAAGGTGGGAGGAGTCATTCGGTGAGTTTTCAGTGAAATCCAAGCGCTAGAACTATGCAATACGCCAACCACTCCATTTAGAGCACAAACTGAGTACGAACTTGAATTGTCCAATTTCTTACACCTATGGATTTCGGATCGACCCCAAAACTTGTGGAACATCATAATAAGGTGGGAGGAGTCATTCGGTGAGTTTTCAGTGAAATCCAAGCGCTAGAACTATGCAATACACCAACCACTCCATTTAAGGCACAAACTGAGTACGAACTTGAATTGTCCAATTTCTTACACCTACGGATTTTGGAACGAGCCCAAAACTTGTGCAACATCATAATAAGGTGGGAGGAGTTATTCGGTGAGTGTTGAGAGAAATCCAAGCGCTAGAACTATGCAATACACCAACCACTCCATTTAAGGCACAAACTGAGTACGAACTTGAATTGTCCAATTTCTTACACCTATGGATTTCGTATCGAGCCCAAAACTTGTGCAACATCATAATAAGGTGGGAGGAGTCATTCGGTGAGTTTTGAGTGAAATCCAAGCGCTAGAACTATGCAATACACCAACCACTCCATTTAATGCACAAACTGAGTACGAACTTGAATTGTCCAATTTGTATGGCCTATGGATTTCGATCGAGCCCAAAACTTGTGCAACGTCATAATAAGGTGGGAGGAGTCATTCGGTGAGTTTTGAGTGAAATCCAAGCGCTAGAACTATGCAATACACCAACCACTACATTTAAGGCACAAACTGAGTACGAACTTGAATTGTCCAATTTCTTACACCTACGGATTTTGGAACGAGCCCAAAACTTGTGGAACATCATAATAAGGTGGGAGGAGTCATTCGGTGAGTTTTGAGTGAAATCCAAGCGTTAGAACGATGCAATACGCCAACCACTCCATTTAAGGCACAAACTGAGTACGAACTTGAATTGTCCAATTTGTATGGCCTATGGATTTCGGATTCGAGCCCAAAACTTGTGCAACATCATTATGAGGTGGGAGGAGTCATTCGGTGAGTTTTGAGAGAAATCCAAGCGCTAGAACTATGCAATACACCAACCACTCCATTTAAGGCACAAACTGAGTACGAACTTGAATTGTCCAATTTCTTACACCTATGGATTTCGGATCGAACCCCAAAACTTGTGGAACATCATAATAAGGTGGGAGGAGTCATTCGGTGAGTTTTGAGTGAAATCCAAGCGTTAGAACGATGCAATACGCCAACCACTGCATTTAAGGCACAAACTGAGTACGAACTTGAATTGTCCAATTTGTATGGCCTATGGATTTCGGATCGAGCCCAAAACTTGTACAACATCATTATGAGGTGGGAGGAGTCATTCGGTGAGTGTTGAGAGAAATCCAAGCGCTAGAACTATGCAATACACCAACCACTCCATTTAAGGAACAAACTGAGTACGAACTTGAATTGTCCAATTTCTTACACCTATGGATTTCGATATCGAGCCCAAAACTTGTGCAACATCATAATAAGGTGGGAGGAGTCATTCGGTGAGTTTTGAGTGAAATCCAAGCGCTAGAACTATGCAATACACCAACCACTCCATTTAAGGCACAAACTGAGTACGAACTTGAATTGTCCATTTTGTATGGCCTATGGATTTCGGATTCGAGCCCAAAAGTTGTGCAACATCATAATAAGGTGGGAGGAATCATTCGGTCAGTTTTGAGTGAAATCCAAGTGCTAGAACTATGCAATACACCAACCACTCCATTTAAGGCACAAAGAGAGTACGAACTTGAATTGTCCAATTTCTTACACCTATGGATTTCGTATTCGAGCCCAAAACTTGTGCATCATCATAATAAGGTGGGAGGAGTCATTCGGTGAGTTTTGAGTGAAATCCAAGCGCTAGAACTATGCAATACACCAACCACTCCATTTAAGGCACAAACTGAGTACGAACTTGAATTGTCCAATTTCTTACACCTATGGATTTCGGATCGACCCCAAAACTTGTGGAACATCATAATAAGGTGGGAGGAGTCATTCGGTGAGTTTTGAGTGAAATCCAAGCGTTAGAACGATGCAATACGCCAACCACTCCATTTAAGGCACAAACTGAGTACGAACTTGAATTGTCCAATTTGTATGGCCTATGGATTTCGATCGAGCCCAAAACTTGTACAACATCATTATGAGGTGGGAGGAGTCATTCGGTGAGTGTTGAGAGAAATCCAAGCGCTAGAACTATGCAATACACCAACCACTCCATTTAAGGAACAAACTGAGTACGAACTTGAATTGTCCAATTTCTTACACCTATGGATTTCGGATCGAGCCCAAAACTTGTGCAACATCATAATAAGGTGAGAGGAGTCATTCGGTGAGTTTTGAGTGAAATCCAAGCGCTAGAACTATGCAATACACCAACCACTCCATTTAAGGCACAAACTGAGTACGAACTTGAATTGTCCAATTTCTTACACCTATGGATTTCGGATCGAGCCCAAAACTTGTGCAACATCATAATAAGGTGGGAGGAGTCATTCGGTGAGTTTTGAGTGAAATCCAAGCGCTAGAACTATGCAATACACCAACCACTCCATTTAATGCACAAACTGAGTACGAACTTGAATTGTCCAATTTGTATGGCCTATGGATTTCGATTCGAGCCCAAAACTTGTGCAACGTCATAATAAGGTGGGAGGAGTCATTCGGTGAGTTTTGAGTGAAATCCAAGCGCTAGAACTATGCAATACACCAACCACTACATTTAAGGCACAAACTGAGTACGAACTTGAATTGTCCAATTTCTTACACCTACGGATTTTGGAACGAGCCCAAAACTTGTGGAACATCATAATAAGGTGGGAGGAGTGATTCGGTGAGTTTTGAGTGAAATCCAAGCGCTAGAACTATGCAATACACCAACCACTCCATTTAAGGCACAAACTGAGTACGAACTTGAATTGTCCAGTTTGTATGTCCTATGGATTTCGGATCGAATCCCAAAACTTGTGCAACATCATAATAAGGTGGGAGGAGTCATTCGGTGAGTTTTGAGTGAAATCCAAGCGTTAGAACGATGCAATACGCCAACCACTCCATTTAAGGCACAAACTGAGTACGAACTTGAATTGTCCAATTTGTATGGCCTATGGATTTCGGATTCGAGCCCAAAACTTGTGCAACATCATAATAAGGTGGGAGGAGTCATTCGGTTTGTTTTGAGTGAAATCCAAGCATTAGAACGATGCAATACGCCAACCACTCCATTTAAGGCACAAACTGAGTACGAACTTGAATTGTCCAATTTCTTACACCTATGGATTTCGATTCGAGCCCAAAACTTGTGCAACATCATAATAAGGTGGGACGAGTCATTCGGTGAGTTTTGAGTGAAATCCAAGCGCTAGAACTACGCAATACTGTTAAGCTCATATTTTCATACATATACATGCCCAATTTACTTACTTCTTTTGCTTAGTTTCTTAGAATTTTGAGTTATTTGCCTCTCTTTGTGTGTTTTGTAGGCCAATAGAGCAAGAGAGCATAATTCATGCAATTGAAGCATGTTAAGGCCAATGAAGCAATATGGTGCAAAAACGTGCAAGATCTGGAGACTGAGGTAGACGTTCATTTCAGCGTTATCTTCTTCATCCGAGCTTGGATTGGGCCAATACTTGTGTGGTTGGATCAGAAACATTCTGAACATCACAATGGATAGCTTAAAGTTGTCTTTTGATTCAGCCAAGCCCAATTCGTAAGCCCTTGAAGCTGCACATCATGCTGACATAAGGATGAGCTGATGGATGCTTGGTCATGGTGAGCTAGGCATGAGGTATTGGTTTCTGGATGGATGCTTGGTCATGCTGACATATTGATGAGCTATGGCTGCTGGTGGGATTTGTTGGTGAAGTGCAACAACCATTTCTGATTATCTAATGCAAGTGTGTTAGGTGAAATTTGTGTGGTTGGTGAACTTAATTGTATAATCTGATTCACCTAACCCTTGTGCCTATAAATAGGGAGTCTCTAGAGAGCTTAAAGATCCAGAGTTCCAATTTTACACTTCCATTGTACACAAAGAGAGGGAAAGTTGAGAGTCACAAAGGGAGAGAAGGGAGAAGGCAGCAGCTGGGAGGCTTTGGCCTCCTGGCAGCCATGGAGATGATCCTTTTCCATCTCTAGCATGCTGTCCTTATCTTCTTCTCCTCCCTTTGTCTTTTATTTTCTTCTTGTATTTTCTTTGTTTTACTTTGTTTTTCTGTTATTAGTTGTAATACACATCTTGCTAGTCTTGTATCATGGTTTGAGTTTATAAAGTTTGATTTCATTCATGAATTCTTCTTCACTATTTTAATGGAGCTGTTTTTGCATCCTTTGATTGATCACCTGAGGTTTTATGCGTTATGCTCTTGTTGGGAAGGTTTGGGGATCATCTTCATTCCATCCATTAGCAACTTATGTGATTTGGTTTCTAGGTCTCCTAATGTAAACATCATGCTTGGAGTCCTTGTGATGTTCAATACAATTTGATCCAAACACCATGGACTTATTTGTGAGCATCTTCATGAGTGAATCAATTTGTTTACTTTCAGCGATACATGATTAGAACAATTAGGGTGGATTCTAAAACCTCACCATCTTGTCTTAGTTCTTTTATTTCTTCTTGTTTTGTTTCTCTTGTTTCCATTTCTGTTTTGTGTAGGAAAACTGAGTTGGATCATTCAATCACCAATCCCTGTGGAATCGACCTCGCACTTACATACGCTAAACTACCAACGGTTCGTGCACTTGCGAGTATCACAAGTTGAGGATGCAGTTGAACCCATTTTGGTGCAGCTGAATTCTACACAACAAATACACCAACCACTCCATTTAAGGCACAAACTGAGTACGAACTTGAATTGTCCAATTTCTTACACCTATGGATTTCGGATTCGAGCCCAAAACTTGTGCAACATCATAATAAGGTGGGAGGAGTCATTCGGTGAGTTTTGAGTGAAATCCAAGCGCTAGAACTATGCAATACACCAACCACTCCATTTAAGGCACAAACTGAGTACGAACTTGAATTGTCCAATTTCTTACACATTTGGATTTCGTATTCGAGCCCAAAACTTGTGGAACATCAGAATAAGGTGGGAGGAGTCATTCGGTGAGTTTTGAGTGAAATCCAAGCGCTAGAACTATGCAATACACCAACCACTCCATTTAAGGCACAAACTGAGTACGAACTTGAATTGTCCAATTTCTTACACCTATGGATTTCGGATCGAACCCCAAAACTTGTGGAACATCATAATAAGGTGGGAGGAGTGATTCGGTGAGTTTTCAGTGAAATCCAAGCGCTAGAACTATGCAATACACCAACCACTCCATTTAAGGCACAAACTGAGTACGAACTTGAATTGTCCAATTTCTTACACCTACGGATTTTGGAATGAGCCCAAAACTTGTGGAACATCATAATAAGGTGGGAGGAGTCATTCGGTGAGTTTTGAGTGAAATCCAAGCGCTAGAACTATGCAATACACCAACCACTCCATTTAAGGCACAAACTGAGTACGAACTTGAATTGTACAGTTTGTATGGCCTATGGATTTCGATCGAATCCCAAAACTTGTGCAACATCATAATAAGGTGGGAGGAGTCATTCGGTGAGTTTTGAGTGAAATCCAAGCGCTAGAACTATGCAATACGCCAACCACTCCATTTAAAGCACAAACTGAGTACGAACTTGAATTGTCCAATTTCTTACACCTATGGATTTCGGATCGAACCCCAAAACTTGTGGAACATCATAATAAGGTGGGAGGAGTCATTCGGGGAGTTTTGAGTGAAATCCAAGCGCTAGAACTATGCAATACACCAACCACTCCATTTAAGGCACAAACTGAGTACGAACTTGAATTGTCCATTTTGTATGGCCTATGGATTTCGGATCGAGCCCAAAAGTTGTGCAACATTGTTGCGTAGATTCAGCTGCACCAAAATGGATTCACTGCATCCTCAACTTGTGATACTCGCAAGTGCACGAACCGTTGGTAGTTTAGCGTATGTAAGTGCGAGGTCGATTCCACAGGGATTGGTGATTGAATGATCCAACTCAGTTTTCCTACACAAAACAGAAATGGAAACAAGAGAAACAAAACAAGAAGAAAGAAAAGAACTAGGACAAGATGGTGTTGTTTTAGAATCCACCCTAATTGTTCTAATCATGTTATGGCAGCAAGTAAACAAATTGATTCACTCATGAAGATGCTCACAAATAAGTCCATGGTGTTTGGATCAAATTGCATTGAACATCACAAGGACCCCAAGCATGGTGTTTACATTAGGAGACCTAGAAACCAAATCACATGAGTTGCTAATGGATGGAATGAAGATGATCCCCAAACCTTCCCAACAAGAGCAAAATGCATAAAACCTCAGGTGATCAATCAAAGGATGCAAAAACAGCTCCATTAAAATAGTGAAGAAGAATTCATGAATGAAATCAAACTTTATAAACTCAAACCATGATACAAGATTAGCAAGATGTTTATTACAATTAATAACAGAAAACAAAGTAAAACAAAGAAAATACAACAAGAAAATAAAAGACAAAGGGAGGAGAAGAAGATAAGGACAGCATGCTAGAGATGGAAAAGAATCATCTCCATGGCTGCCAGGAGGCCAAAGCCTCCCAGCTGCTGCCTTCTCCCTTCTCTCCCTTTGTGACTCTCAACTTTCCCTCTCTTTGTGTACAATGGAAGTGTAAATGATGGATCTCAGGATATGAATTGAATGTGGAATGGAAGTGGTATTTATAGGGGAGAGGGGAGTGGGAAATCTGAATTGAATATGGCTAATGGACTCAACACTTGCATTAGAAAATCAGAAATGGTTGCTCCACTAAATCCCACTAGCAGCCCTAGCTCATCCTCATGTCAGCATGACCAAGCTTCCATTCAGAAACCAATAGCTCATGCCTAGCTCATCATGACCAAGCATGCAATGAGCTCATCTTCCTGTCAGCATGATGCGTATTTCCATGGGCTCACGAATTGGGTTGGGCTGAATCAAATGATGACTTTAAGATGTCCATTTTGAAGTTCAGAATGTCATTGATCCAACCACACAAGTATTGGCCCAATCCAAGTTCGGATGAAGAAGATAAGTCCGAAATGAACTTCTAACTCAGGCTCCAGTTTTTTTTGCACGTTTTTGCACCATATTGCTTCAAATGCCTTAAGTTGTAATCCTCTCATGCTCTCATGCTCTAATGGCCTACAACACACACAAAGAGAGGCAAATAACTCAGAATTATCGGAAACTAAGCAAAAGAAGTAAGGAAATTGGGCATGTATATGTATGAAATTATGAGCTTAACACACCCCCAAACTTAGATTTTGCTAGTCCTCGAGCAAAACAAAAGGAAAACGAAGAAAAACAAAACAAAATAAGAAGTTAACTAGACCACTCTCGTAGGTAACTCGATTGCATTGAGCGTATGCAACAAGCCTTTAAACCTCTAGGCATCCCTAGTAGGAGGAGTTGTGTCTCCTGAGGGTTTAACAGATATCAATACCCACAAACGTTTTACTGACTCTACAAAACAAAGTAGTCAAAAACTTAATAGATTTGTTAGTCTAAACAAAACAAAAAACAAAAACAAAACAAAAACAAAAACGTTAACCTTCCAACCGAACAGAAATTTTAAACTTCATAGAGATGTCTCAACAAGGAACAAAACAAGCACTAAGGAAGTTCTAAACATTATTCAAGTGCTACCACAATCTCACAAAAATCATGCTCAAGGTGTGTGTGTGAAATAGCCATGAAGATACAACTCATGCTTCTCAAACAACGATATGAATTCCTGCAAGAATGAACACAAGTTTGCCAAGCTAAACCAAAATCAATAGGACTTTACTCATGGATGTAATGTAATGGTTAGAAAAGTAATGGATATTGAAACACAAAGTCTAAGGAACAAAGTAGAGCATATCTTGTAAACAAGATCATTGACATTTGACATGTAAGGCACAAAAATTGAAGAGCTCACAACACCAGATTTTGCAATTGAATCACTTCACAATTTGATTTTGACGTTTACATACTTTGTATAATATTTGGCCCAATTTTGCGGCTCTTCACCCTAGATCACCTTGATTTCTCCTTATATCACCCTAGGGCCGTGACTACATTGGCCACACTTCTTTTCTCTTTTTATTAAATTTTTTTTTTTCAGCTCATTTGTTGCCTTGAATACATTACAATCTCAAATACAATCATACTCTACATGTCCCCTAGATGATAGGATGTTTAATGGATGATAAGGTGATAGAAAGAAATGGCTAAGTGTTTGAGCACAAATGGGTTTACAATGGAATATGTATTGTATGGGTTGATGGAGGAAAAAGAAATAGGCTTAACAAAGATGGCCTAAATCATATCTTGGTTATAAACTTAACATTCCAGTGAATCACACAAGCAAAAATGCATACAATTGGGTAAGACATGCAAGAGTTGTATAATCATGGCTTAGGTGCATAGAAAGCTTAAGAATAATTATGTGAGACTTAGCTAGCAAAAGAATAAGATTCAGACCTAACACAATGCTTATCAAATTCCTAAGAGCCATATTAGAAGTTAGACACAAGATTTATCATTGGTGTGGGAAGGAAAACTGAAAATGACTCAAAGAAAAAGAAACATAAAAGAAAAACGTGAGGTTTCAAATTGCTGTTTTGCTCAATTTCAACATATAATCTGTTTTGACATGTAACTTTCAAACCACTTGGTCAAATTTAACGTTCTTTATGTCGTTGGATTCAGCATGAAAAAATGAAGAACACAACGGGGACCAAACTTTCAAAACAGTAGCAGAAAATAAAAATTGTAGCAATGAAGAAGCCTACGTTTTCAGACACAAACACAAAAACTAACAAAAAAACTTTCCAGCACCCCCAAACTTAAATGATGCATTGCCATCAATGTTTGAATCCATGTAAAGCATGCAATGGACATGAAATCCAGGGTAAAGGAATGAAAGAAATAAAAGAAAGAGAGTTTAGAACTTCCCCTTGAAGACAATGAGAGGGAAATGCACATAGTATGGCAGCACATGTTCTTCTTTGAGTATTTGGGTCAGCTGCTCATCATGTTTCTCTCACATCAAGGAAAAGAAAACCTTAGCAAAAACAAAACAGAAAATGAGAAAAAACTATGCATGAGTAGCAATTATTATACAAATGAAAGAGATATGATCGGAATGCTTCCCTTTGAAGTGATAGCTGGAGCGTGGTTGGCCATAGCAGCTGGAGGTCGACTTCTCCGCTGCTCCATACTCCATGTTTCTATGGATTGGGTTGTCTCCTCTCCTTCCCTCTTTCTTATTGAGCTACTTCAGAAATGCTTAAAGAAAGACAAGGAAACTTGAAACAGAATTTCAGATTTATTGGATTAGGAAACCATAACATAAATGAAAATGATAAACTAAACTAAAACATCAAGATTAGGGATTCAACTTCACCACAAACATCAAATTTCATGCTTCAAAGTAACAAGCATCAAAGTAAATCAAACTAGCTTATGGAGTTCGTTCTTTCTCAAATATGATTATCCATATGGTGTGTGGTTTTAATCAAGTATTCAGAACAAGTATTTAGCTATGGTGTTTAGTCTAAACACAAATTCCAAACCCATTAAGAACAAGAAGAACAATAAAGAACCAAGTAGAATTTAAACATGGTGTTTGTCTTCAATATCTACCCATCCATTCACTAATCAGTCCAAGAGTCATATGGTGTTTATGTAAACTTGAACAAGATATTTAATTAAGAGCAAGTGAATGAAACCAGAAACTAGCAATAATCAACATGCTACTTGAACCTTTTTGTTTTTGGGTGTTGTGTAAGCTGGGACTCAAACCCAGTTCTCTTGCTTGTCAGGCAATTGTCCTTGTCAGTTGGACTACAAACACAACTTATCAATTAACCTCATTAACTTTAAAACATGAAACTGTCCAGTTATAAAAAAAATAAAAAATAAAAAAAAGTAGGAGAACCAAATAGAATCAAGCGATGTTACCAATCCCCGGCAACGGCGCCAAAAACTTGTTGCGTAGATTCAGCTGCACCAAAATGGATTCACTGCATCCTCAACTTGTGATACTCGCAAGTGCACGAACCGTTGGTAGTTTAGCGTATGTAAGTGCGAGGTCGATTCCACAGGGATTGGTGATTGAATGATCCAACTCAGTTTTCCTACACAAAACAGAAATGGAAACAAGAGAAACAAAACAAGAAGAAAGAAAAGAACTAGGACAAGATGGTGTTGTTTTAGAATCCACCCTAATTGTTCTAATCATGTTATGGCAGCAAGTAAACAAATTGATTCACTCATGAAGATGCTCACAAATAAGTCCATGGTGTTTGGATCAAATTGCATTGAACATCACAAGGACCCCAAGCATGGTGTTTACATTAGGAGACCTAGAAACCAAATCACATGAGTTGCTAATGGATGGAATGAAGATGATCCCCAAACCTTCCCAACAAGAGCAAAATGCATAAAACCTCAGGTGATCAATCAAAGGATGCAAAAACAGCTCCATTAAAATAGTGAAGAAGAATTCATGAATGAAATCAAACTTTATAAACTCAAACCATGATACAAGATTAGCAAGATGTTTATTACAATTAATAACAGAAAACAAAGTAAAACAAAGAAAATACAACAAGAAAATAAAAGACAAAGGGAGGAGAAGAAGATAAGGACAGCATGCTAGAGATGGAAAAGAATCATCTCCATGGCTGCCAGGAGGCCAAAGCCTCCCAGCTGCTGCCTTCTCCCTTCTCTCCCTTTGTGACTCTCAACTTTCCCTCTCTTTGTGTACAATGGAAGTGTAAATGATGGATCTCAGGATATGAATTGAATGTGGAATGGAAGTGGTATTTATAGGGAGAGGGGAGTGGGAAATCTGAATTGAATATGGCTAATGGACTCAACACTTGCATTAGAAAATCAGAAATGGTTGCTCCACTAAATCCCACTAGCAGCCCTAGCTCATCCTCATGTCAGCATGACCAAGCTTCCATTCAGAAACCAATAGCTCATGCCTAGCTCATCATGACCAAGCATGCAATGAGCTCATCTTCCTGTCAGCATGATGCGTATTTCCATGGGCTCACGAATTGGGTTGGGCTGAATCAAATGATGACTTTAAGATGTCCATTTTGAAGTTCAGAATGTCATTGATCCAACCACACAAGTATTGGCCCAATCCAAGTTCGGATGAAGAAGATAAGTCCGAAATGAACTTCTAACTCAGGCTCCAGTTTTTTTTGCACGTTTTTGCACCATATTGCTTCAAATGCCTTAAGTTGTAATCCTCTCATGCTCTCATGCTCTAATGGCCTACAACACACACAAAGAGAGGCAAATAACTCAGAATTATCGGAAACTAAGCAAAAGAAGTAAGGAAATTGGGCATGTATATGTATGAAATTATGAGCTTAACAAACATCATAATAAGGTGGGAGGAATCATTCGGTCAGTTTTGAGTGAAATCCAAGTGCTAGAACTATGCAATACACCAACCACTCCATTTAAGGCACAAACTGAGTACGAACTTGAATTGTCCAATTTGTATGGCCTATGGATTTCGAATCGAGCCGAAAACTTGTGCAACATCATAATAAGGTGGGAGGAGTCATTCGGTTTGTTTTGAGTGAAATCCAAGCGTTAGAACGATGCAATACGCCAACCACTCCATTTAAGGCACAAACTGAGTACGAACTTGAATTGTCCAATTTCTTACACCTATGGATTTCGGATTCGAGCCCAAAACTTGTGCAACATCATAATAAGGTGGGAGGAGTCATTCGGTGAGTTTTCAGTGAAATCCAAGCGCTAGAACTATGCAATACACCAACCACTCCATTTAAGGCACAAACTGAGTACGAACTTGAATTGTCCAGTTTGTATGGCCTATGGATTTCGGATGAATCCCAAAACTTGTGCAACATCATAATAAGGTGGGAGGATTCATTCGGTGAGTTTTGAGTGAAATCCAAGCGCTAGAACTATGCAATACGCCAACCACTCCATTTAAAGCACAAACTGAGTACGAACTTGAATTGTCCAATTTCTTACACCTATGGATTTCGATCGAACCCCAAAACTTCTGGAACATCATAATAAGGTGGGAGGAGTCATTCGGTGAGTTTTCAGTGAAATCCAAGCGCTAGAACTATGCAATACACCAACCACTCCATTTAAGGCACACACTGAGTACGAACTTGAATTGTCCAATTTGTATGGCCTATGGATTTCGGATTCGAGCCCAAAACTTGTGCAACATCATTATGAGGTGGGAGGAGTCATTCGGTGAGTGTTGAGAGAAATCCAAGCGCTAGAACTATGCAATACACCAACCACTCCATTTAAGGCACAAACTGAGTACGAACTTGAATTGTCCAATTTCTTACACCTATGGATTTCGGATCAAGCCCAAAACTTGTGCAACATCATAATAAGGTGGGAGGAGTCATTCGGTGAGTTTTGAGTGAAATCCAAGCGCTAGAACTATGCAATACACCAACCACTCCTTTTAAGGCACAAACTGAGTACGAACTTGAATTGTCCAATTTCTTACACCTATGGATTTCGGATCGAACCCCAAAACTTGTGGAACATCATAATAAGGTGGGAGGAGTCATTCGGTGAGTTTTCAGTGAAATCCAAGCGCTAGAACTATGCAATACGCCAACCACTCCATTTAAAGCACAAACTGAGTACGAACTTGAATTGTCCAATTTCTTACACCTATGGATTTCGGATTCGAGCCCAAAACTTGTGCAACATCATAATAAGGTGGGAGGAGTGATTCGGTGAGTTTTCAGTGAAATCCAAACGCTAGAACTATGCAATACACCAACCACTCCATTTAAGGCACAAACTGAGTACGAACTTGAATTGTCCAATTTCTTACACCTACGGATTTTGGAACGACCCCAAAACTTGTGGAACATCATAATAAGGTGGGAGGAGTCATTCGGTGAGTTTTGAGTGAAATCCAAGCGCTAGAACTATGCAATACACCAACCACTCCATTTAAGGCACAAACTGAGTACGAACTTGAATTGTCCAATTTCTTACACCTATGGATTTCGGATCGAACCCCAAAACTTGTGGAACATCATAAAAAGGTGGGAGGAGTCATTTGGTGAGTTTTCAGTGAAATCCAAGCGCTAGAACTATGCAATACACCAACCACTCCATTTAAGGCACAAACTGAGTACGAACTTGAATTGTCCAATTTGTATGGCCTATGGATTTCGGATGAATCCCAAAACTTGTGCAACATCATAATAAGGTGGGAGGAGTCATTCGGTGAGTTTTGAGTGAAATCCAAGCGCTAGAACTATGCAATACGCCAACCACTCCATTTAAAGCACAAACTGAGTACGAACTTGAATTGTCCAATTTCTCACACCTATGGATTTCGGATCGACCCCAAAACTTGTGGAACATCATAATAAGGTGGGAGGAGTCATTCGGTGAGTTTTCAGTGAAATCCAAGCGCTAGAACTATGCAATACACCAACCACTCCATTTAAGGCACAAACTGAGTACGAACTTGAATTGTCCAATTTGTATGGCCTATGGATTTCGAATCGAGCCCAAAACTTGTGCAACATCATTATGAGGTGGGAGGAGTCATTCGGTGAGTGTTGAGAGAAATCCAAGCGCTAGAACTATGCAATACACCAACCACTCCATTTAAGGCACAAACTGAGTACGAACTTGAATTGTCCAATTTCTTACACCTATGGATTTCGGATCAAGCCCAAAACTTGTGCAACATCATAATAAGGTGGGAGGAGTCATTCGGTGAGTTTTGAGTGAAATCCAAGCGCTAGAACTATGCAATACACCAACCACTCCATTTAAGGCACAAACTGAGTACGAACTTGAATTGTCCAATTTCTTACACCTATGGATTTCGGATCGAACCCCAAAACTTGTGGAACATCATAATAAGGTGGGAGGAGTCATTCGGTGAGTTTTCAGTGAAATCCAAGCGCTAGAACTATGCAATACGCCAACCACTCCATTTAAAGCACAAACTGAGTACGAACTTGAATTGTCCAATTTCTTACACCTATGGATTTCGGATCGAGCCCAAAACTTGTGCAACATCATAATAAGGTGGGAGGAGTGATTCGGTGAGTTTTCAGTGAAATCCAAACGCTAGAACTATGCAATACACCAACCACTCCATTTAAGGCACAAACTGAGTACGAACTTGAATTGTCCAATTTCTTACACCTACGGATTTTGGAACGACCCCAAAACTTGTGGAACATCATAATAAGGTGGGAGGAGTCATTCGGTGAGTTTTGAGTGAAATCCAAGCGCTAGAACTATGCAATACACCAACCACTCCATTTAAGGCACAAACTGAGTACGAACTTGAATTGTCCAATTTCTTACACCTATGGATTTCGGATCGAACCCCAAAACTTGTGGAACATCATAAAAAGGTGGGAGGAGTCATTTGGTGAGTTTTCAGTGAAATCCAAGCGCTAGAACTATGCAATACACCAACCACTCCATTTAAGGCACAAACTGAGTACGAACTTGAATTGTCCAATTTGTATGGCCTATGGATTTCGGATCGATCCCAAAACTTGTGCAACATCATAATAAGGTGGGAGGAGTCATTCGGTGAGTTTTGAGTGAAATCCAAGCGCTAGAACTATGCAATACGCCAACCACTCCATTTAAAGCACAAACTGAGTACGAACTTGAATTGTCCAATTTCTCACACCTATGGATTTCGGATCGAACCCCAAAACTTGTGGAACATCATAATAAGGTGGGAGGAGTCATTCGGTGAGTTTTCAGTGAAATCCAAGCGCTAGAACTATGCAATACACCAACCACTCCATTTAAGGCACAAACTGAGTACGAACTTGAATTGTCCAATTTGTATGGCCTATGGATTTCGGATCGAGCCCAAAACTTGTGCAACATCATTATGAGGTGGGAGGAGTCATTCGGTGAGTGTTGAGAGAAATCCAAGCGCTAGAACTATGCAATACACCAACCACTCCATTTAAGGCACAAACTGAGTACGAACTTGAATTGTCCAATTTCTTACACCTATGGATTTCGGATCAAGCCCAAAACTTGTGCAACATCATAATAAGGTGGGAGGAGTCATTCGGTGAGTTTTGAGTGAAATCCAAGCGCTAGAACTATGCAATACACCAACCACTCCATTTAAGGCACAAACTGAGTACGAACTTGAATTGTCCAATTTCTTACACCTATGGATTTCGGATCGAACCCCAAAACTTGTGGAACATCATAATAAGGTGGGAGGAGTCATTCGGTGAGTTTTCAGTGAAATCCAAGCGCTAGAACTATGCAATACGCCAACCACTCCATTTAAAGCACAAACTGAGTACGAACTTGAATTGTCCAATTTCTTACACCTATGGATTTCGGATTCGAGCCCAAAACTTGTGCAACATCATAATAAGGTGGGAGGAGTGATTCGGTGAGTTTTCAGTGAAATCCAAACGCTAGAACTATGCAATACACCAACCACTCCATTTAAGGCACAAACTGAGTACGAACTTGAATTGTCCAATTTCTTACACCTACGGATTTTGGAACGACCCCAAAACTTGTGGAACATCATAATAAGGTGGGAGGAGTCATTCGGTGAGTTTTGAGTGAAATCCAAGCGCTAGAACTATGCAATACACCAACCACTCCATTTAAGGCACAAACTGAGTACGAACTTGAATTGTCCAATTTCTTACACCTATGGATTTCGGATCGACCCCAAAACTTGTGGAACATCATAAAAAGGTGGGAGGAGTCATTTGGTGAGTTTTCAGTGAAATCCAAGCGCTAGAACTATGCAATACACCAACCACTCCATTTAAGGCACAAACTGAGTACGAACTTGAATTGTCCAATTTGTATGGCCTATGGATTTCGGATCGAATCCCAAAACTTGTGCAACATCATAATAAGGTGGGAGGAGTCATTCGGTGAGTTTTGAGTGAAATCCAAGCGCTAGAACTATGCAATACGCCAACCACTCCATTTAAAGCACAAACTGAGTACGAACTTGAATTGTCCAATTTCTTACACCTATGGATTTCGGATCGACCCCAAAACTTCTGGAACATCATAAAAAGGTGGGAGGAGTCATTTGGTGAGTTTTCAGTGAAATCCAAGCGCTAGAACTATGCAATACACCAACCACTCCATTTAAGGCACAAACTGAGTACGAACTTGAATTGTCCAATTTGTATGGCCTATGGATTTCGGATTCGAGCCCAAAACTTGTGCAACATCATTATGAGGTGGGAGGAGTCATTCGGTGAGTGTTGAGAGAAATCCAAGCGCTAGAACTATGCAATACACCAACCACTCCATTTAAGGCACAAACTGAGTACGAACTTGAATTGTCCAATTTCTTACACCTATGGATTTCGGATCAAGCCCAAAACTTGTGCAACATCATAATAAGGTGGGAGGAGTCATTCGGTGAGTTTTGAGTGAAATACAAGCGCTAGAACTATGCAATACACCAACCACTCCATTTAAGGCACAAACTGAGTACGAACTTGAATTGTCCAATTTCTTACACCTATGGATTTCGGATCGAACCCCAAAACTTGTGGAACATCATAATAAGGTGGGAGGAGTCATTCGGTGAGTTTTCAGTGAAATCCAAGCGCTAGAACTATGCAATATGCCAACCACTCCATTTAAAGCACAAACTGAGTACGAACTTGAATTGTCCAATTTCTTACACCTATGGATTTCGGATTCGAGCCCAAAACTTGTGCAACATCATAATAAGGTGGGAGGAGTGATTCGGTGAGTTTTCAGTGAAATCCAAACGCTAGAACTATGCAATACACCAACCACTCCATTTAAGGCACAAACTGAGTACGAACTTGAATTGTCCAATTTCTTACACCTACGGATTTTGGAACGACCCCAAAACTTGTGGAACATCATAATAAGGTGGGAGGAGTCATTCGGTGAGTTTTGAGTGAAATCCAAGCGCTAGAACTATGCAATACACCAACCACTCCATTTAAGGCACAAACTGAGTACGAACTTGAATTGTCCAGTTTGTATGGCCTATGGATTTCGGATGCAATCCCAAAACTTGTGCAACATCATACTAAGGTGGGAGGAGTCATTCGGTGAGTTTTGAGTGAAATCCAAGCGCTAGAACTATGCAATACGCCAACCACTCCATTTAAAGCACAAACTGAGTACGAACTTGAATTGTCCAATTTCTTACACCTATGGATTTCGGATCGAACCCCAAAACTTGTGGAACATCATAATAAGGTGGGAGGAGTCATTCGGTGAGTTTTCAGTGAAATCCAAGCGCTAGAACTATGCAATACACCAACCACTCCATTTAAGGCACAAACTGAGTACGAACTTGAATTGTCCAATTTGTATGGCCTATGGATTTCGATTCGAGCCCAAAACTTGTGAAACATCATTATGAGGTGGGAGGAGTCATTCGGTGAGTGTTGAGAGAAATCCAAGCGCTAGAACTATGCAATACACCAACCACTCCATTTAAGGCACAAACTGAGTACGAACTTGAATTGTCCAATTTCTTACACCTATGGATTTCGGATCAAGTCCAAAACTTGTGCAACATCATAATAAGGTGGGAGGAGTCATTCGGTGAGTTTTGAGTGAAATCCAAGCGCTAGAACTATGCAATACACCAACCACTCCATTTAAGGCACAAACTGAGTACGAACTTGAATTGTCCAATTTCTTACACCTATGGATTTCGGATCGACCCCAAAACTTGTGGAACATCATAATAAGGTGGGAGGAGTCATTCGGTGAGTTTTCAGTGAAATCCAAGCGCTAGAACTATGCAATACGCCAACCACTCCATTTAAAGCACAAACTGAGTACGAACTTGAATTGTCCAATTTCTTACACCTATGGATTTCGGATCGACCCCAAAACTTGTGGAACATCATAATAAGGTGGGAGGAGTCATTCGGTGAGTTTTAAGTGAAATCCAAGCCCTAGAACTATGCAATACACCAACCACTCCATTTAAGGCACAAACTGAGTACGAACTTGAATTGTCCAATTTCTGACACCTACGGATTTTGGAACGAGCCCAAAACTTGTGGAACATCATAATAAGGTGGGAGGAGTCATTCGGTGAGTTTTGAGTGAAATCCAAGCGCTAGAACTATGCAATACACCAACCACTCCATTTAAGGCACAAACTGAGTACGAACTTGAATTGTCCTTATTTTGCTTAAGGACTAACAAATCTAATAAGTTTTCTAACCATTTTGTTTTGTAGAGTTAGAAAAACGTTTGTGGGTATCATATCTGTTAAACCCTCAGGAGACACAACCCCTCCTACTAGGGATGCTGTTGGACAGATTTTACTCTATCTATTTCTCGCAAGTGCACGAACCAATTATAGTATAGGAATGCAAGCACGAGGTCGTTCCACTGAGACTTGGATGAAAGACACTTATTACTACTACTTAGACTCACAAGTAATCCTAAGACTAAACAGAATTTAAATGAGGTTGTGTTGAGTTTGTTTTGAGTAACAATTACAAAAAGGAAAAGCATATAGCAAGTGATTGAAAACTTCTAAAGGGAATGCAAAATAGCAAGTAACCAGCAAGTAGATGTTTAGAAAATGTAGAGACAAAGGAGACAAGCACTAGGGTTTCAACTTCACCATGACAATCCAATTTCAAGCAACAAGTTAACAATCACCTAAGTTGATTACAATTTCTGGAGTTCGTTCTTTCTTATGTATGATTATCCATATGGTGTTTGGTTTTAATCAAGTACTCAGAAACACAACTTAGCTATGGTGTTTAGTCTAGGCTATGAATTTGAATCCATTAAGCTTAAGAAGAACACAAAAGAACCAAGTAAACATTTAAACATGGTGTTTGTCCTAAATGCATTACCCACTCATTCACTAATCGGTTCAAGAGTCATATGGTGTTTATGTAAACTTGAACTAGATAACCAACATGCATGTGTTCATAGTGGCCAGTTATTTAAACATGCATAAAGATTCAATTAAGAACAAGTGAATGAGACCAGAAAATTAGGAGTAATCAACAAAGGATAAAACTAACTTGAAACATGAAATTGTCTTGTCAGGTTACATTGAAACCCTAGCTATGGATTTAGCTGCTCATAATGAGAAAGAAATTAAGACAGAAATGAGAAAACATAATGAATGCAATAAGAGTAGAAAAACCCCTTTTCTGAAGTTCTTGTGGTGTCCAAGGCTTCTCCAAGTGCTTCTCCACGTCTAATGCTTCTCCAAATGCTTCCCCATATCTAGAAGGATGTATGACAGCCAAGGAGATGATTGGGGATGAATTTGGGTGAGTTGTGATGGTAGAGAAAGAGGAAATTCGTAGGGAAATGGAAGGAAGGTTTTCTGGAGCTGTTTTGGTGATTTGAGGCAGTTTGGAGTGTTGGGTTGATTTCTGGAGTGTTTGGGATTGTGAGAGTGTTTGAGGATAATTTCTGAATGTGTTTGGGAAAATGATGGAAGTGTTTGAGGGAGGATGGAGTGAAGGATGGCTGAATTGTGGGGTTGTGAATCCCAGACTTGCACCTAGAGTGTATGGGAGTGTTTAAGGATGGATGGAGAGGGTTTTGTGGGGTTGTGAATCCCAGGCTTGCACACTTTGAATCTGGAATGGAAGTTGTATTTATAGGGGAGAGGGAAGTAAGAAATCAGAATTAATTATGGCAATCACCTAACACACTTGCAATTGAAAATCAGAATGTGGTTGCTGCACTTCACCAACTAATCCCACCAGCAGCCATAGCTCATCAATATGTCAGCATGACCAAGCATCCATCCAGAAACCAATACCTCATGCCTAGCTCACCATGACCAAGCATCCATCAGCTCATCCTTATGTCAGCATGATGTGTATTTCCATGGGCTCACGAATTGGGCTTGGATCAATCAAATGTCGACTTTGAGCTATCACTCTTCAAGTTCAGAATGTCATCGATCCAACCACACAAGTATTGGCCCAATCCAAGCTCGGATGAAGAAGATAAGTCCGAAATGAACTTGTAACTCAGTCACCAGTTTTTACACATTATTTTTCACCATTTTACTTCAAATGCCTCAAGTGATACCTAGAGCTCAATAAACTGAATAACAAACACAAAAGAGGTTAAAAGCACAAGGTTAACTCAAAAACATAACTAAATCATAAGCAATAAGGGTACAAAATGATATACAATTGTGAACCGAACAAATACCCCCAGACCTAGATTTTGCTAGTCCTCGAGCAAAACAAAACAAAACAAAAACAAGAAGTTAAGTAAACCACTTCCGCAGGTAACTCGATTGCATTGAGCATATGCAACAAGCCTTTGAACCTCTAGGCATCCCTAGTAGGAGGAGTTGTGTCTCCTAAGGGTTTAACAGAAACGATACCCATAAACGCTTTACTGACTCTACAAAACAAAGTGGTTAGAAAAACAAACTTTGAAATCAACTAATAAAAATGAAAGAAAACTTTTAGTCATACCTCCAACACCATAGAGTTGCCAAGATAGGTGATCAATCAGTGTGTAAAGTGGAAGCTATAGCTCAAAGGCACACGGCTTCAAAGCAAGCACACTCAAACCTTGAATAGAGAACATGCTTCAACTCTAATTCTCACAGAAAACACTCAATCACTCAGAACCTATGGTTTAATTCTCTCAAGAAATCATAAGTGAGTGTATGAAATAGAAGCACAAATTTGGTTAGATCTCATGAAAGGAATCAAATACTAAGAATAGAGATATACACATACTTACCAGCACCCATGAATACATCCTCAAAGATCAGCTAGGTCTTTCACAAGGTTGTAATGAAAGGCTAAGGTTTAGGGGAAATGGAAGAATTGGAAGGAAAAACAAGTAACTTAAAAACATACCAAGGTTGCAGCTTCATTAATCTGCAAGGCAACATTGATTTTAGAATGGCATGGCTGCAAACTTCATGGTTTCACTTGGCATGGACTTTATTTTTCACACTTAGATCACATTGAAACACTTTCATCTTTGTTGATTTGATCTGCATCTTCTTTAACTTTATTGCACAGAATCACACCAATTTTCTTTGAGGTACATGGCAGCAACTTCCTTGCTTCAAACTTTATCTTGGCACACCTTGGTATATTTCTAAGTATAGGGTATGGCTACAATAAGGGAATATCTCAGATTGAGATACAAAGTTAGGGAAATGATGAGGGTGATAGAAGAAAAAGGCTTGAAGTGTTTGGCTACAAGAGGGCTGATGGAACACACATATAGGTAGGGTGAAAAGAAAGCACACAAAATGGTTATACACACATAGCCTAGCATCACTTCAATGAGTTCATTCATGAATGAGAGCAAGCACATGATATCTGCAAAAGAGAATCATCCTTAGTATTCAATCAAAATGGAACAATGAGATCAATTAGAGTGAATTGAAGAAAATAAGTATGGATGAGAAATAGAACACTTTAAACCCTCTCAAGAAAGCGATTAGGCTCGATATGGCTCACTAGGGTAGTCTCCACTATTCTCCTTCAAGAATTTGAGCATGGTACTTTAGCCACCAGAATTCTAAGAGCAAAAGCTTTGTGAAGTGCAAAATTTTGATATGAAAACCTCAATGGCAGCTCCATAGCATTGATTGTATGACATTCTAAAAACAAAAACTGTTACACACAATGAAAGAAAACTGAAAACATAAATGAACGAAAATTGAAAACCTTCCCCCCAGACCTGAATTGAACATTGTCCTCAATGTTAAAGCATAGAAAAGATGATTGAGAACGTGCAAATGATAAAGGGAAATGTTAAGAAGAAGGTATAGAGAAACTCCCCCTTGATGCGATTAGGTTGACCGCTAACAAACACCTTCTTCTTGAACACATGGGTTGCCTCCCAAGAAGCGCCTTAGTTAATGTCTTGGCAAGACATCATGCAATCTGCTTATGGTGAGTTGGGGGGTTTCAGATTAATTGTCTCAACATAGTTCACCCAACTTCTTCTCCTCTTCCTTCGCTTCCTCTGTCTTTTTCTTCTCTTTTTCTTCATGTGTGTAAGGAGTGCAACATTCAACATTGAGGTGACATTGGATGGTTCCAACTTCATAGAGCATGGTCCAGGAGGCTCAAGTGGTGGCCCAGAAAATGGTGGGAATGGCTGGAACACTTCAAGGGCAGCTACCACTTCCTGGAACTCAGATTCATCATCAAGGTCACCTAAAGGTTGTGTCAAAACAATTTCTAAGGCATCATCAGATTGTGCCTGCACAAACTTAGACAAAACCAGGGAATCCAAACAATCAATTGAAAAACAATCAAGTGAATTAGAAGGATGAGTTAAGGATTCAAACACTTTGAATTCTATGGTTTGGCCAAGGACTGTCATTTTCAGAATGCCATTTTTCACATCAATAAGAGTGTTTGCTGTGGCCATGAATGGTCTTCCAAGCAAGATAGGCAGCTCACGATCATGAATGGGTGCATCTTCTATGTCTATCACTACAAAATCTGCAGGCAATATTAGCTTATCAACTTGAACCAAAATATCTTCAATAATACCTCTAGGATATTTCACTGAACCATCAGCAAGTTGTAAGCTGAGTGTGGTGGATTTTAATTTTCCCAAACCAAGTTGAAGGTACACTGAATAAGGCATCAGATTGATACTTGCACCTAAATCCAACATGGCTTTCTCAGCTCGTTTATCTCCAATGGTTATGTCGATGGTAAAACTACCTGGATCCTTGAGCTTAGGAGGAAGTTTTCTTTGAAGGACAGCACTCACATTTTCAGACACCAACACCTTCTCATGAGGACTATACCTTCTCTTGTGTGAGTTCAACTCCTTAAAAAATTTAGCATAAGTTGGCATGTTCCTGATCACATCAAGCAAAGGCAAGTTAACATTGACTTTACTAAGTATATCATAGATTTCAGTAAAAGACTTATCCTGTTTGCTTTTAGCAAGACGTCCAGGGAAAGGAATTGGTGGCACATAAGGGTTCTCGGCCTTGTGCAATATAGGTGAAATTGTTGACTTGCCAATGGGAATTGCTTCTTTTGGTGTCATCTCTTCCTTCTGTTCATCACCTGCATTCACAACATCATGATTAGTAAATTCTTTGCCAACTTTATTGTCAATAACCTTACCACTTCTAGAACTGAGATTGCTTTGGCTTGCTCATGATGCTTGGGATTCACATTTGGTTGGCTAGGGAATTTTCCAGGTTCTCTTTGGTTCAAAGTATCTGCAATTTGTCCCAATTGAATCTCTATCTTAGTAAGGGCAGCAGAATGTTGTTGAAGAGCACCATTAGTAGTTTGCTGGAATTGCAAAGTATTTTGGGCCAACATCTTGACTGTGTCCTCCAATGAACTTGGTTTAGGCTGGAATGATGAACTTGCTTGATTGTCGCTCCAAGAGAAATTTGGGTGATTCCTCCAACCCGGATTATAAGTGTTCGAGAAGGGATCATTTCTTGGCCTTTGGTTGTAAGAATTCATCATGTGGGCTTGTTCTTGGACAAACTCAGGATAAGCATTACTAGCTGAACACATGTGAGTTGAGTGTCCTTGAGAATTGCAAATAGCACAAACTTCAACTTGAGGAGCTTTAGGTACCATATTGAGCACAGCATCAAGCTTCCTTTGTAAACTAGCCACCTGCGAAGCAAGCTCATTGTTAGGACTAATCTCATAAATACCAGTTTTACCTCTTGTATCTTTGTGTTGAGCATTGGATCCCAACATCTCAAATATGTCATAAGACTCTTGAACATTCTTTTTCTTTAAAGCTCCACCTGCAGCATTATTGACAGTAGATTGACAAGTTTCGGTTAGTCCATCATAAAAAATTTGCATTTGTAAGTATAGAGGTAACCCATGATGTGGACATTGCATTAGAGTTCCTTTGAAACGCTCCCAGCATTCGTTGAATGGTTCACCATCATGTTGTGAGAAGTTGAAAATCTTGGACCTCAAGGTGGCTGTCTTTTTGGGCAGAGAAAAACTTCTCCAAGAACTTCTTAGCAACAGCATCCCAAGTGGTTAGTGATCCAGGGGTTAACGACATAAACCAAGTCTTTGCTCTATCTTTCAAAGTGTAAGGGAAAACCCTCATCTTCAGATTTGCTTCAGACACATCCTTCAAAGGCAAAGTGCAAACAACAGTATAAAATTCTTTAATGTGAGCCAAAGGATCTTCGTTAGGTAAACCATAAAAAGAAGGAAGCATTTGAAAGTGAGAAGATTTAAGCTCATAATTTCTAGCTTCTCTGGACAGCAAGATGCATGAAGGTGAATTTGGTATGATTGGTTGAGCAAGATCCTCCAAAGCAAGTTGGTCATTAGCTGCCATCTTTTCTTCTTCCTCCTCTTCTTCTTGATCTGAGTTAAAGATGTTGAACAAAGAGTATTCTTCTGAGCTTGTTGATTTGGAGGTTTCGGCTTCTAAGGGATTGAGAATAGATTCAATGGCTGCCTCCCTTGCTTGATCAAGCCTGCGTTCAACTTCAGCCAGTGATGGTTGTTGTGTACCACGGATTGGTTGGATCCTAATGGTTCCGGATTGAGAGTGTTTCTTGACCGCTGATACAACTTGTTCAAGAAATGGTTTGCTCGACATGCAAATACCTGAAAACAAAGAAAAACTAAAGAAAGTAAGCAATAGTAACAAGACTCTTAATCAAGTCCCCGGCAGCGGCGCCATTTTCTTGTTGGACAGATTTTACTCTATCTATTTCTCGCAAGTGCACGAACCAATTATAGTATAGGAATGCAAGCACGAGGTCGTTCCACTGAGACTTGGATGAAAGACACTTATTACTACTACTTAGACTCACAAGTAATCCTAAGACTAAACAGAATTTAAATGAGGTTGTGTTGAGTTTGTTTTGAGTAACAATTACAAAAAGGAAAAGCATATAGCAAGTGATTGAAAACTTCTAAAGGGAATGCAAAATAGCAAGTAACCAGCAAGTAGATGTTTAGAAAATGTAGAGACAAAGGAGACAAGCACTAGGGTTTCAACTTCACCATGACAATCCAATTTCAAGCAACAAGTTAACAATCACCTAAGTTGATTACAATTTCTGGAGTTCGTTCTTTCTTATGTATGATTATCCATATGGTGTTTGGTTTTAATCAAGTACTCAGAAACACAACTTAGCTATGGTGTTTAGTCTAGGCTATGAATTTGAATCCATTAAGCTTAAGAAGAACACAAAAGAACCAAGTAAACATTTAAACATGGTGTTTGTCCTAAATGCATTACCCACTCATTCACTAATCGGTTCAAGAGTCATATGGTGTTTATGTAAACTTGAACTAGATAACCAACATGCATGTGTTCATAGTGGCCAGTTATTTAAACATGCATAAAGATTCAATTAAGAACAAGTGAATGAGACCAGAAAATTAGGAGTAATCAACAAAGGATAAAACTAACTTGAAACATGAAATTGTCTTGTCAGGTTACATTGAAACCCTAGCTATGGATTTAGCTGCTCATAATGAGAAAGAAATTAAGACAGAAATGAGAAAACATAATGAATGCAATAAGAGTAGAAAAACCCCTTTTCTGAAGTTCTTGTGGTGTCCAAGGCTTCTCCAAGTGCTTCTCCACGTCTAATGCTTCTCCAAATGCTTCCCCATATCTAGAAGGATGTATGACAGCCAAGGAGATGATTGGGGATGAATTTGGGTGAGTTGTGATGGTAGAGAAAGAGGAAATTCGTAGGGAAATGGAAGGAAGGTTTTCTGGAGCTGTTTTGGTGATTTGAGGCAGTTTGGAGTGTTGGGTTGATTTCTGGAGTGTTTGGGATTGTGAGAGTGTTTGAGGATAATTTCTGAATGTGTTTGGGAAAATGATGGAAGTGTTTGAGGGAGGATGGAGTGAAGGATGGCTGAATTGTGGGGTTGTGAATCCCAGACTTGCACCTAGAGTGTATGGGAGTGTTTAAGGATGGATGGAGAGGGTTTTGTGGGGTTGTGAATCCCAGGCTTGCACACTTTGAATCTGGAATGGAAGTTGTATTTATAGGGAGAGGGAAGTAAGAAATCAGAATTAATTATGGCAATCACCTAACACACTTGCAATTGAAAATCAGAATGTGGTTGCTGCACTTCACCAACTAATCCCACCAGCAGCCATAGCTCATCAATATGTCAGCATGACCAAGCATCCATCCAGAAACCAATACCTCATGCCTAGCTCACCATGACCAAGCATCCATCAGCTCATCCTTATGTCAGCATGATGTGTATTTCCATGGGCTCACGAATTGGGCTTGGATCAATCAAATGTCGACTTTGAGCTATCACTCTTCAAGTTCAGAATGTCATCGATCCAACCACACAAGTATTGGCCCAATCCAAGCTCGGATGAAGAAGATAAGTCCGAAATGAACTTGTAACTCAGTCACCAGTTTTTACACATTATTTTTCACCATTTTACTTCAAATGCCTCAAGTGATACCTAGAGCTCAATAAACTGAATAACAAACACAAAAGAGGTTAAAAGCACAAGGTTAACTCAAAAACATAACTAAATCATAAGCAATAAGGGTACAAAATGATATACAATTGTGAACCGAACAGATGCCTAGAGGTTTAAAGGCTTGTTGCATACGCTAAATGCAATCGAGTTACCTACGAAAGTGGTCTAGTTAACTTCTTATTTGTTTTTTATCTTTGTTTTCCTTTTGTTTTGCTCGAGGACTAGCAAAATCTAGGTTTGGGGGTATTTGATCGGTGTATATTTACATATCAATTTGTACCCTTCTAACTTATGATTTGGTTATGTTTTTGAGTTAAACTTGTGCTTTTAACTTCTTTTGTGTATGTTTCAGTGTTATAAGCTTGAGACTCACTAATTGCATTTTGGAGACAAGTTAGCTCGAAACGGTGTCTGCAGATCAGTCAACTTCACGGATTGGACTGTACTTGCTCAAGAAGAAACAGATAATGAGCCATACATCATTGGAAGATACGGAAGTCTAGTTTCTGTAGAATTTTACGGTTCATGATTCCGAGTCTTCTAGAGAAAGTTATACATGTTTTGGCAACTTAAGGTCAAATTCGGCAGCATCTGCGTTACTGGGCCAAAAATCAAATTTGAAGGCCTTCCGGATTTTTCCTTGAGTTGGGCTGCATATGCTTGGAAAGATAAGACAAAGAGCTTCAAGATCCATATTTTTCCAGAATTTTATGGATGGAGAAACAAGCCCAAAACGAGCCCACAAGCTGGCTGCAATGCATTGTCATGCATGACATATGCATGATGAAGTGTTGTTGATTGTGGGAAAGTTTGGTGAAGCATATTCAATTCCTATAATTGAGTGGAATTTTGCAGCAACCAAATGAATTGAAAGATGTTGAAGTGGATGATGCAACACTAAGCCTAAAGACAAGAGGAATTGTTTTCAAATGCAATTGTGTGTTAGGTTAGGTTGGTGAATTAAGTGTTGTGTGTTAGGTGAAGTTAGTGTGGTTAGTGAATTCAATTGTATATTCAGATTTTCATCTCCCCTAAGCCTATAAATAGGGAAGTTCTCTAAGCTTGTAATCACACCCCAAGGGGGGGAGCTCTCAAACACTTCTCTAGAGCTCCCTTCCATTCTCTCCCTCAAATTCTCTTAGTTTCCCTTTGTAGTTCTCAATTGTTGTAATAAGATCATTCTACTTTTCTTTTCTCTTCTTCTAAATTCTCCAAACACTTCTCTATTCTCTTTCAAAGTTCTCCATGCTCTAAAACATTTCCCATGTTCTCAAACACATGCTCTTCCAAAATCCACAAAGTTCTCAACACCATTTTCCCTTCTCTTCCAAAAGTCTCCATGTCTCAAACACTTCACAAACACCTTTCTCTCCCTTCCCTAAGTTATCAAATTCTCCAAGTTCACAAACATTCTCCAAGTTCTCAAACACATTTCTCTTCCCTTCCAAAAATCATCCAAGTTCTCAAACGCTCTCTTCCAAATTCTCAAAGTTCTCAAACACTTTCTCTTCCAAAATCCTCAAGCTTTCCAAACACTTCTCTACTCTCTTCCACATTTCCCTTCTCTTCCAAAATTCTCCAAATCTCTCAAACACTTTCCTTCCTTCCTCAAATGCTCTCTTTAATGTTCTCTAAGTTGTAATTTATTTTTCTTGTAATGTACATTCTTTCTTCTTGTTTTGTTTCTTTTGTTTTCATTTTTGTTTTGTGTAGGAAAATTGAATTGGATTATTCAATCACCAATCCCTGTGGAATCGACCTCGCACTTACATACGCTAAACTACCAACGGTTCGTGCACTTGCGAGTATCACAAGTTGAGGATGCAGCTGAATCAATTTTGGTGCAGCTGAAGCTACGCAACAAGTTTTTGGCGCCGTTGCCGGGATCGGTAATATTGTTTGATTCTATTTGGTTTTCCTACTTTTTATTATTTTTATTTTTTGTATATAACTAGACAGTTTCATGTTTTAAAGTTAATGACGTTAATTGACAAGTTGTGTTTGTAGTCCAACGGACAAGGACAATTGCCTGACAAGCAAGAGAACTGGGTTTGAGTCCCGGCTTACACAACACATAAAAGGTTCAAGTAGCATGTCGATTATTTCTTGTTTATGGTTTCATTCACTTGTTCTTAATTAAATATCTTGTTCAAGTTTACATAAACACCATATGACTCTTGGACTGATTAGTGAATGAATGGGTAGATATTGAAGACAAACACCATGTTTAAATTCTACTTGGTTCTTTATTGTTCTTCTTGTTCTTAATGGGTTCGGAATTTGTGTTTAGACTAAACACCATAGCTAAATGTTTTTTCTGAATACTTGATTAAAACCACACACCATATGGATAATCATATTTGAGAAAGAACGAACTCCATAAGCTAGTTTGATTTACTTTGTTGCTTGTTACTTTGAAACATGGAAGTGTTGATTTTTCCTTTTCGTTTTTTTTAGTTCTTTTTTATTTATTTCCTAATCCTTTTAATTCCGTTTCAAGTTTTTGTGTGTGCTTGTTCTAGCAATTTAAATAGCTCAATAAAAAGGGAGAAAGAAGGCAATTTCATAAGAATGGGAGTGTGGAGTGTGGAGCAGTGGGAGAAGTCGCGACCTCCAAGTGCATCCATGCTCGACCTAATCGCTTCAAGGGGGAGCATTTCAATCCTTTCTCTTCTTTAAATTCTGTTTATTTCTTGGTTTGTTTCTTTTAGTACAACAATTTATGTCATTTGTTTGAGTTTGTTTAGAGTACTTAGTTCATTTTCATTTATGGTTTGTTGTCTCATTTTATCTTAATTTTTTTTTCTTATCTTAAAAACTAAAAATTCAAAATTCAAAAATTCAAAAAGATTTTTCATATAAGCTGACTTATGGTAACTCCAGTAAGCACTTCCGTCAATACAGTGTCTAGGAGTTCTTTAGGCGACACCTTCGGTGTCTAAGGAGTTTGGGTTTTAAGCGGGACCATTGTGACCCCTCCAACCTTCCCGAATCCCTGGCTGTGTTTTCTTGAGGCCCTTAACTGGTCATCCGTGAGTTGCTTGTATATTCATGTGTTTTTAAATTAAGTTTTTTTTTTAATTTTCTTTGTTTTCTTTTTCTGTTTAGTCTTTGTTTTTGTTTTGTTTTTGTTTTTGTTTTGTTAAGTTAGTTTTTGTATTTATTTTGTTTAGTCGTTGTTTGTATTTTGTTTTTGTTTTTATGGTATGATTAGTTAGTTTATTTCTGAGTGTTAAAAACACATTTTTATTATATTTCAAACACTGCATAAAAAAAAAAAACATTCAAGTAAATTAAATAATAAAAACAAACAAACAAACTTCTTCTTCTTCTTCTTCTTCTTCTTCATCTTCTTCATTTTCATCATCATCATGGCTTACCTCTATTGTCTCGCACTTGTAGAATCTCCAGCAGCTCTACATGATCATCATTTTTCTCTCCAGTGCTTCCACATGCTGATTGGCAAGTGAAGCCGCTTCTGGAGTCCGCCACCATAGCCTTCAAGGCAGCCACCTCCTCGCTCAGAGCTGTGCACTCCCGTGTCCTAGCCAAAAGTCGCATGCCCAAATTGGTAGCCGAGACCGCTTGGAGCACAGTTAAATCGTGGGACTCATCCACCGCCATCTTGTCAAACCTACGTGCCACATGCAGGTGATCTGCTGGAGTGAGTTTACTGCCAATCAATGTTCCCAGCAGCACTGACCCTGTTCGGCATTGCCTCAGAAAGGTTCGGTATTGTCTCAAGCAAAGTTTGAGGCCGTGCCGTGATGATATGAAGAGTTTGGGAAGACAGAGGTTGGAGGAGCCCCTTCTGGGCATTTGGTGGTGCAAGTGAGAGCTCAAGGTTGAGATCATCAAGGTGAGTGCATGAGGATGCCATTTGTTTTGCTTATGAATTTTTTGATGTTTTTCCTTGAGTTTGCAGGAAGAAATGCTGGGTATCATCCGCTTGCAGAGATGTGGTTTAAATAGAAATATGCTGATGAGAGAGAGCCAACACCATTTCGGATTTCCCGGGCATGCTCGACCTAATCGCTTCAAGGGGGAGCACATTAACTTTCACTTTACTTTACTTTTTTTCCGTGTTTTATGATGTTTTATGTTTTTGCCCGTTACTTTCATTTTCTAGTGCTTTGTGTTTTTGCCTTTCCCTTTCGGCTATCACCTTTGTCTTATTTTAGTTAGGGAAATGTGTTTTCTTTCCGTTTGTCGTCTTTGGTTTATTTTAGTTGGGAAGTGTCTTTTCTTTTTCTTTTTTCTTTTTCTTTCTGCAACCTTCCTCTTTTATTTCCGAAACAAAATAACGAAAATACAAAACCAACAACATAAAATAAAAAACAGTAGAAATCATTTCTTGACAGCGCTAGGTGTCTCGACCATAGGAGCTTTGAGTTTGGCCCTCTGGCTGTCCTCTTCGGGGCTTCACGTACAGCCTCTTGGGGCTCACCACTTGAGCTCCCAAAGATCGTAATCTTAGCTTGAGCATAACTACTCTCACGATCTGCTTGCTTGCGTTTACCCGGTCGGTCTAGGTCCTCCAGCTGCCTTTCTCATGTAACGAGAATACAACTCTACCATCTTTGTTAGGTTTTTATTCTCGTCCCGCAATACTTCTAGCTGGTGTCGATTCACCTCCACTATCCTTGCCCTCTCCCTTTTCAAGCTTTTTATAGCACTCTGACACTCTTCAACCATACTTCGCTCCGCCGCTAACTGACCTTTCAGAATCTCTACCTCATGGGACTTCGCAGTAGGCGATGACCCAAACTTGCAACACATGCTGTACTCTGAACGCTCAATGCCAGGGCATCACTCGTGACCCGGTTGTCATCCCTTGTCCCGAACACACGTATATCTTTAGGAGTCACTAAATTTCTGCCAACTCCAATGGCAACATCGTTGTCCAGGAGTATTGAGTCATTGACAGTCACAGGCCCCCTTGCGGAGGCAAAGTAGGGTACCCATACTGGTGCCGCTGCTTGACCCCATGTCTGAGTTCGGTGGAGCTAGGTTGAGATCCAACGAAAATGGGTAGGAAGAGGCCATTTGATTTCTCACTTTTTTTTCTTTTTCTTGCTTCTTTTCTCTTTTGTGTTTTTGAGTTTGTGTGTTTTCCCTTCTTTTTCCTTCTTATAGACATAGTCTTTGACAAACCCTAGCCATTGCAGCGTCTGCAACATTTTCTGAATCTCCAGCATTCCTCGAGTCCCACCACCTTCTCTCTTTCCAACCACACCCAACTCATTTATCACGACGTGACCTTTCTGAATGGACGCGTTCAGGTAAAATCTTCGCGCCTTTCCATTAGCCCGTAATTTCTGCTTGTGGAGTCTGCGGCGCCTCTATGCGTCGACACGTGTCTCGCCCCTCATTGGTCCCTTACACTAAACCGAGACATCATGACCCATGTTCTTTTAAAATAATAATAATAATAATAATCATAAAATAAAAATAAAAATCAATTGAACATGTGGGCTTCGGACTTCATTGTGGGCTACGGGTTTTCACCTGTTGTTTGGGTTTCAAGATGGGTTAATTTAATTGTGGGCTTTGGGCTTCAAATTTTTTTTGGGTTTCAGAATTGTGTGATTAGGGTTTACTGTTTCATTTTTTTTATTCGTTCGTTCGTTTGTTTTGTAATTTTTATTTTTGTAATTATTTTATTTGTGTATTTTAATTCTTGTGTGTTTTGTGATTTATATTTACTTTAGTACCTTTCATTTCTTGTTATGACATTGCTTGTTCATAATTTTTAAACATTGAGGACAATGTTCATTTCTAGGTTTGGGGGTATTGGAGTTCAGCAAGTAAATTTGGTTTGTCTTAAATAAAAAAATAAAAAAAAATTGCTTGTGTTTTTTAATTTTGAGTCTTGTTTTGTTTTGTTTTTAAGTCACTTTCCGAACACATATGATGAGATTGTGATAAATGTTGCATGACTTAAATGATTATTGAATTTTATTTATTTATTATTTATTATTTATCTTTTTGTAACTTTTTATTGTATTAAAAAAAAACTTAAATAAAATAAAATTTGGCATTGTTCTAGCATGATATGCTTGAAACATTCTTTACACTTGCCATTTGTTTCATAATTTTCCAATTAAAGGATTTGCATGATCAAAAGAATTGTATGAAGCATAAACTTATATAACCAACCATATAAAGTGAGCTTTTGAGCCTTGTACTTCATTTCATGAGTGTTATAAACATACTCTTATTTTCTTGTCATCTAAGTTGTTGTTTGATCTCATTATTCATTGATTTGGTTGAACACTTAAAAGTCATTCATTCTTATACAATTTGATTTCATGACATTTAAGAAATGATATTAAGGCCCTCTATGGATCGTTTGTGCCTTTCAAGCTAACCTTATGCATGCTTAAGCATGATTTTCCATTGTTAACCATTTTGAGCCTACATGTAAACCTTTTCTTTCATTTACCAATTATATTTCATCGTCTTAGCCTGAAAAACAAATATTTACCTTTCTAAGGAACTCATGAGCTTTCATTGGGATGTGTTTTTCATACTAAGTTTGGGAAGAGGTGTTACATTTCGAAGAAAAAAAATCACACAATTGGTGAAAGAAAAGAGTAAAGTTGTGATTAAGTGGTGGTTGATTAAAAATTCATTTTTGGGCCTTCAAAATAAATTGGTGATTGTTCAATAAAGGAGTGAATCATTGTAAATGAAGGTATAAGGAGTTTTGATCATGTAAAAATAAATTCTCATTGTGATGATTCGAAGTCTTGTAAACAATTGTTTTATGCTCTTATATTTTGAGTTCCTTGGACTTTGTTTTATCCATACCCTTCATTTCTTACTCACCTTACACCCTTGGCCCCATTACAACCTATGTTAAAGACCTAAATTGATCTTAAATGTCATGTCGTTGAATTGCATTCATTTTTCTACTTTTAAGTGTTTGGCATCCTTCTTGAGATCATATTAATGCAAGTTCTTCATCTTTCTATTTCGAGTTAAGTCTTTATGGTTTAACTCTAATCTCATGTTTATAATTGAGTGTTGCATTATAACTCTCTTCTGAGTGATTCATTTGTGAGAGGACAACTTTGGTGAGATTTGAAGTTGAACTTGTGCTTTGTATGATTTTTGAAATTGTGTGAAAACTAAGATTGGGGAATTTGTTGCATTTGGCAATCACACTACTACACTTTGAGCATATTATGTTTTGAACTTTGCCGCCTTGTAAATAATGTCTAAATAGAGCTTTTATTGTTAAAAACATTTAAGTCATGTGCATGATAAGTTCATAATTTCACACATTTGCTTGCCTTCATTACTTAGTAATTCTGTTTAGTTTCTCTTTATTTCAAGTCACTTATCTATGTTTGTGTGTTCTGTAGGTTATGGGAGCAAGAGATCACATTTGATACAATCCATGCATATTAAGGGCTGATTGGGATGAGAGGAATACACTTGAGGCATTTGAAGCAAAATGGTGCAAAAACGTGCAAAAACTGGAGCCTGAGTTAGAAGTTCATTTCGGACTTTTCTTCTTCATCCGAGCTTGGATTGGGCCAATGTTTATGTGGTTGGATCAATGACATTCTGAACTTCAAAATGGACATCTTAAAGTCATCATTTGATTCAGCCAAGCCCAATTCGTAAGCCCAAGAAGTTGTTCATCATGCTGACAGGAAGATGAGCTCATTGCATGCTTGGTCATGGTGAGCTAGGCATGAGCTATTGGTTTCTGGATGGAAGCTTGGTCATGCTGACATGTTGATGACCTAGGGCTGCTGGTGGGCTGCTAGTGGGATTTAGTGGAGTAACCATTTCTGATTATCTAATGCAAGTGCATCAACCACATTCTGATTTTCAATTGCAAGTGTTGTATGCATTTGCTATATTCAATTCAGATTTCTCACTCCCAACTCCCTATAAATACCACTTCCATTCCACATTCAATTCATCAACAATTCACATTCAGATTCAGACACACATTCACTCATCCATTACTCCCATACACACATTCACCACAAAGAGAGAAGAGAGCTAGTTGCAAAGGAGGAAGAGCTAGGAGCTGTCCTGGAAACTACCTTGCTGCCACCAGCTAGTTCTTCTATTCTCTTTACTCTATCTATGTATTTCTTATTTTCTGTATTCATAATTATGTTTAACTAATCCATCTAGTTAGGGCTTAGGATGAAGCCCTAGTCATGAATATTCAATGTTATGGATGATTTCATAGTTAATTGATTTCCTTGCTTTCATTATCAAGTTGTTAATCTCCAGCTTATTATGTGCTTGATGTATGTTTTCTTGGAGTAGCTAACTAGGATTTTATGCATCTAGCACAGGTTGGGAAGGGGTTTAGATTCACCAATTCTACTCTCCTTTCACAAGCAACACATGAATGGCCTAAGAATCATTCAAGGGGTTAATAACCATAAGTTGACTAGGACAGATACCATGTTCTAGGACTTGTGTGATTATCATATTCTCAAGGAACTTAATGACTCTTGTATGCTTTATTCTAAGTAGATACCATGCTTAGGTTGCATATAAGGGATCAGGTGTTGTGTAGATACCATGCACAATCACATGCCTTAGGAGAATCATGCATCCTGCACCTAGATACCATAGGCTTGTATGCGATAATCTATTGTTAATGAAGCTTGAGTCAATTTCTATGCATTCATAACTTGGATAGGAAAACTAGTGGTGGATTCCAAGGCTCTAACACTTCTAAATCATTGTTTCACAACTAGTTCATTCTTGCCATTGTTTACTTTCCAGCACTTCCATTTCATTCTCTTGTTTTTATTTAAACAACAAAAACCCCCCATTCGAGTGCGTGTGTGGTGCTAGGATTCTGTCCTAGACCTTGTCATTGTCAGTTTGTTTGTTTGTTCCTTTTCTGTTTTGTCCATCATTCTAAGTAATTTAACTTGCAACCAAGTTACCATTCTCCGTGGGATCGACCTCGTATTTACATAAGCTATACTATAAATGGTTCGTGCACTTGCGAGAATTAAAGTTGCTGTTTTTAATAACTCATTTTAGTTGTTAAGAATAGGCTCAACAAGTTTTTGGCGCCGTTGCCGGGGAACCGGTAACGATGGTGCTATAGTTAGATTACTTTGATTGTTTTTGTTTCTGTTCGTTTTATTTTTTCTTGTCATTGGTTTTTCTTTTAGTATTCAGTTTTTATATTTAGTTGTTATCTCCATTAAAGACACTAATTTGGTTCTTGTGTGTGCATATATGTCCGAATCTGAAACTGAGCCACTATCACCAAGAGCTGCTGCTGTACGTGCTGGTTTGAGGAGGAATTATAGTTCTTTAAGCTCTGAATCTAAGAGCTACGAATCTGAAGGTTCAAGCAAGATGGCAGAGATTCCAAACAACAACAACAATAATGATGAAGGAGGTGGTGCGCTTGTTGCCCAACCTCGGAAACCCCTGCGTGAATTTTCCATTCCCAAAGTCACTGATCAACCTTCGTGCATCGTCTATCCTCAACTCACAATTGACAGGTTTGAGCTTAAAAGTGGTATGATTCATCTTCTTCCAACTTATTATGGTAATACCACTGAGGATCCTTACATGCATGTTAAGCAATTCTTTGAAATATGTGCTACAATCAAAATTCAAGGACTTGATGATGAGCAGATTAAGATGAGGCTATTCCCATTCAGTTTAAAAGATAAGGCTAAGTCTTGGTTATACTCTTTGCCTAATGCTTCAATTCGTACTTGGGATGAGCTTTCTAATAAGTTTTTGCAGAAATTCTTTCCAGCTCAAAAGACTAACAAGATTAGAAAGGAAATCCTTGGTTTCAAGCAAGGAGAAGGAGAGGCTTTTCATGAATGCTGGGAGAGGTACAAGGAGATGATGAGATCTTGCCCACACCACAACATAGAGAGTTGGATGCAAATGCAATCTTTCTATGAAGGTTTGCTTGATTCCGAAAGGATGATGGTAGATGCAACAAGTGGAGAAGGATTGATGAACAAAACAGCAGATGAGGCTTTTACTCTCTTTGAATCTTTGAGTGCTAACTCTCAACAATGGAGCTACAATAAAGGAAGAGGAGCTCCTATGAAAGCTGTGGTCTCTGAGGTAAGTACTAATAATGAGATTAATGCAAAACTTGATGTTATGTGTTCTTTGCTTCAACAGGCGAGTGACTGGCCCTCTAGGAAACAAAGTGGAAGTTCAAAACCAAACTTTTGCGGACCACATGTTAGAGCAAGCAAATGCCCTTCAAGGAAGGAATCCTCAGAATGATCCATACTCAAACACATACAATCCAGGGTGGAGAAATCATCCTAATTTCAGGTGGAGCAATAATTCAAATGTGCAACAATCTCAAGGACCTCCCCCAGGATTCCAAATACAGCAGAGGCAATTCCAGCAAGCTCCCCAACAAGTTCAAGAGCAAAGGGGTGATCAAATGGGAGAATTGCAAGACATGTTTAAGAAGTTCATGGGGCAACAGATGCAAACCAATCAGAATCTTCAAAATGCAGTGAACAAGCTAGAAGTGCAAGTTGGGCAGATTGCATCCTCCTTGAGCAATAGAGCATCCGGAACTTTTCCGAGCCAAACGGAGGTGAATCCAAGGCATCATGAGCAAGTTAAAGCAGTGCACATCTTGAGAAGTGGCAAACAAGTTGATAATAAGGTTGGAGATGCCCATGAAGAGCAAGAAGATGGAGAAAACGTGGAGATCATTCAGCCACCACAAGGGCAGCCCACATATTCCACCAAACAGCCCCTCAATTCTCTTGGAAAGAGCACAGGCCCTAAGGTATCATTTAAGGCTAATCAAGTTCCAATTTCAACTAATGCTTTTAGGCCTATTGCACCCTTTCCCAGCAGGTTATCAAAGTCAAAGAAAGATCAAGGCTTGGATGGGATAATGGAAATATTCAAGAAAGTGCAAATCAACATCCCATTGCTCAGTGCCATTGCTCAGATTCCAAAGTATGCAAAATTTTTGAAGGATCTATGCACTAACAAGAGGAGATTCAAAGAGCATGAACAGGTTGCATTAAGTGAAGAGGTAAGTGCAGTGTTACAAAGAAAGCTACCTCCAAAGCTAAAGGATCCAGGTTCGTTTTCTATACCTTGCATTGTTGGTGATTTCAAGATTCCAAAAGCTTTGCTTGATCTTGGTGCATCCATTAACCTTATGCCATATCATGTTTATGAGAAACTTAACCTTGGTGAGTTGCAAGCCACATCTGTGAGCATTCAATTGGCAGATAGAACTATCAGGTATCCTAGGGGCATTCTAGAAGATGTTTTGGTGAGTGTAGAAGGCCTAATCTTGCCTGCTGATTTCTTAGTCTTGGAGATGGAAGAAGCACCAATTCCTGACAAAGAATTGCCCCTCATCTTTGGCCGACCCTTCATGGCTACTGCTAAGACCACGATCGATGTAGCGGAAGGCACTCTCACCATGACCGTTAATGGAGAAACTGTTGCTTTCAAAGTGTTTGATGCTACGAATCTGCCAAATGATGTTCAAGATTGTTTTCAAATTGAAGTATTGGCCAATTCAGGGAAGGAGAGATTTGATGGTATTTCACATTCACTAGAAGCATGCTTGCTGCGAAGAGTAAGCAAGGAGAAGCAGGGGGCTGCCCACATGTTCAATTCTACAATTCCTACACACAAGAAGGGGCTGGCCAAATTTGGAGATGCTCCAATCATCCCTCCAGTTCTTTGTGATTCAGTTCGTAATCAAAAAAGGAAAAGGAATGCAGCAAGAAAGCGATGGAAAAGGGAAACAAACTTGGTGAACTCTCTTGCAGTGCATGAGGTGTCAATTGAGCCCAAACCCCCCCATTCACTATAGCAAGTTTGGATGTCCGGCTGAAGACATAAAACTTAGCGCTTCTTGGGAGGCAACCCAAGGTGACGAGGAGAAGATAGAACATGCAAGGAGCTGCTTGCGTCCTAATCGCTTCAAAGGGGAGTTGTTTTCTAAACTCTAACATTTGGTTATGTCTTTTCCTTATCTTCTTTCCTTACATTTATGAGGCACTGCTTGTTCTTATACTCTAAACATTGAGGACAATGTTTCATTTAAGTTTGGGGGGAAGGATTTAGTTATGTTGTTTCAAATTGTCAAAATTTTAAATTTTTTAAGTGTGTCTAGTGTCTAAAACGCAGGATTTTGTGTGTTGTTTCGTTATCCTTTCAAACACCTATGATAAGACTTGGATTTAACTTTAATATGGTTTTTCAGAAATTGATAGTCATTGTTTAAGGCCTGTGTGTGATTCTGAGTTAACTTTGTCTTGCATGCCATCCTTGCACTTATTGAGCACTTTGCCAAGTTAGGCCAATTTCTTGTTACTTGGAGATGTTATGCAATTCTACTTATTTCATGATCTTGGTTTCGTACTCTAGAACTTATTTGAATATCTCTTGAGACATCTTGTTGCCATACAATGCTTAGGAAGTGATTTAGGCCATGTTTGAACCGTTTGAGCTTTTCTAACCATCCCTCTACATGTATTCATCCCTAGTCAACCCATTTGAGCCTATGTTAAGCCTTTCTTTGTGTAAACCATTCCTACCATAATAAATCTCTGTTTCTTATCTTTACCTATTCTTTGAGCAATTAAAGCTATCTTCAAAAGAGAGTCATAAAGATTGCAAGGTTTTTAGGAGCAAAAGTGATTCTTCAGTGCCATAACCCAAGTGTTGAAAAGAAATAAGTTTGGGGGTTGTGGTAACTAATCAAAAGAGGTAATGAAGTGTGACCAATGTAGTCACGGCCCTAGGGTGTTATAAGAAGAAGATCATGGTGATCTAGGGTAAAGAGCCACAAAATTAGGCCAAATTAACACATTTGAAGTGCTGAAATTATGTTGAAAATCTGCTCATGTATGTGTTCCTTGCTTGTTACAAAGTTCAGTAATCTCTCATGCTTTCACATATGCTTTAGTTATGCTCAAAATGTTGTTATATCTCCATGTCTCCTCTTTTATTCAACCACTACCCTAAGCCTCATTACAACCCTTGTAAAGTCCTTTTGATCCTTGGTATTGTATGGTATTATTGTGGAGAGCTGATTTGATAACGAGCTTATGGGGCTCGAAATTCTTGATTGTGCTCTAAGTGTGTGCGCATGTACTTATTTGAGTTGCAGGTGTTGTTCTGATTTGGCATTCACACACTACACGTAAGGATGTCATTGTAAGCTTTGCACACTCTTGAATCATGTGTGGAACTTAGATTGTGATTGTTGTGTTTCTTTGGAACCATATATTTTGGTGATTCTTTGAGGATATTGTTTGGAAGGCTAGCTGCTTATTTTCTGTTTTCTGAGTTGTAGTTTTATTTTGTTTGCTCGAGGACTAGCAAAGTCTAAGTTTGGGGGTATTTGATAAGTTCATAATTTCACACATTTGCTTGCCTTCATTACTTAGTAATTCTGTTTAGTTTCTCTTTATTTCAAGTCACTTATCTATGTTTGTGTGTTCTGTAGGTTATGGGAGCAAGAGATCACATTTGATACAATCCATGCATATTAAGGGCTGATTGGGATGAGAGGAATACACTTGAGGCATTTGAAGCAAAATGGTGCAAAAACGTGCAAAAACTGGAGCCTGAGTTAGAAGTTCATTTCGGACTTTTCTTCTTCATCCGAGCTTGGATTGGGCCAATGTTTATGTGGTTGGATCAATGACATTCTGAACTTCAAAATGGACATCTTAAAGTCATCATTTGATTCAGCCAAGCCCAATTTGTAAGCCCAAGAAGTTGTTCATCATGCTGACAGGAAGATGAGCTCATTGCATGCTTGGTCATGGTGAGCTAGGCATGAGCTATTGGTTTCTGGATGGAAGCTTGGTCATGCTGACATGTTGATGACCTAGGGCTGCTGGTGGGCTGCTAGTGGGATTTAGTGGAGTAACCATTTCTGATTATCTAATGCAAGTGCATCAACCACATTCTGATTTTCAATTGCAAGTGTTGTATGCATTTGCTATATTCAATTCAGATTTCTCACTCCCAACTCCCTATAAATACCACTTCCATTCCACATTCAATTCATCAACAATTCACATTCAGATTCAGACACACATTCACTCATCCATTACTCCCATACACACATTCACCACAAAGAGAGAAGAGAGCTAGTTGCAAAGGAGGAAGAGCTAGGAGCTGTCCTGGAAACTACCTTGCTGCCACCAGCTAGTTCTTCTATTCTCTTTACTCTATCTATGTATTTCTTATTTTCTGTATTCATAATTATGTTTAACTAATCCATCTAGTTAGGGCTTAGGATGAAGCCCTAGTCATGAATATTCAATGTTATGGATGATTTCATAGTTAATTGATTTCCTTGCTTTCATTATCAAGTTGTTAATCTCCAGCTTATTATGTGCTTGATGTATGTTTTCTTGGAGTAGCTAACTAGGATTTTATGCATCTAGCACAGGTTGGGAAGGGGTTTAGATTCACCAATTCTACTCTCCTTTCACAAGCAACACATGAATGGCCTAAGAATCATTCAAGGGGTTAATAACCATAAGTTGACTAGGACAGATACCATGTTCTAGGACTTGTGTGATTATCATATTCTCAAGGAACTTAATGACTCTTGTATGCTTTATTCTAAGTAGATACCATGCTTAGGTTGCATATAAGGGATCAGGTGTTGTGTAGATACCATGCACAATCACATGCCTTAGGAGAATCATGCATCCTGCACCTAGATACCATAGGCTTGTATGCGATAATCTATTGTTAATGAAGCTTGAGTCAATTTCTATGCATTCATAACTTGGATAGGAAAACTAGTGGTGGATTCCAAGGCTCTAACACTTCTAAATCATTGTTTCACAACTAGTTCATTCTTGCCATTGTTTACTTTCCAGCACTTCCATTTCATTCTCTTGTTTTTATTTAAACAACAAAAACCCCCCATTCGAGTGCGTGTGTGGTGCTAGGATTCTGTCCTAGACCTTGTCATTGTCAGTTTGTTTGTTTGTTCCTTTTCTGTTTTGTCCATCATTCTAAGTAATTTAACTTGCAACCAAGTTACCATTCTCCGTGGGATCGACCTCGTATTTACATAAGCTATACTATAAATGGTTCGTGCACTTGCGAGAATTAAAGTTGCTGTTTTTAATAACTCATTTTAGTTGTTAAGAATAGGCTCAACAGTGCATGAGTCATTTCTCTTAGAAAATGTTCGGAAAGATTATTTTGAGTTCTTTTTATTTTTGTGATTGTTTTTATTTTTATTTTTTATTTTGCTTTTATTTTTGTTTTTGTTATTTTGCTTAAGGACTAACAAATCTAATAAGTTTTCTAACCATTTTGTTTTGTAGAGTTAGAAAAACGTTTGTGGGTATCGTAATCTGTTAAACCCTCAGGAGACACAACCCCTCCTATTAGGGATGCCTAGAGGTTTAAAGGCTTGTTGCATACGCTAAATGCAATCGAGTTACCTACGAAAGTGGTCTAGTTAACTTCTTATTTGTTTTTTATCTTTGTATTCCTTTTGTTTTGCTCGAGGACTAGCAAAATCTAGGTTTGGGGGTATTTGATCGGTGTATATTTACATATCAATTTGTACCCTTCTAACTTATGATTTGGTTATGTTTTTGAGTTAAACTTGTGCTTTTAACTTCTTTTGTGTATGTTTCAGTGTTATAAGCTTGAGACTCACTAATTGCATTTTGGAGACAAGTTAGCTCAAAACGGTGTCTGCAGATCAGTCAACTTCACGGATTGGACTGTACTTGCTCAAGAAGAAACAGATAATGAGCCATACATCATTGGAAGATACGGAAGTCTAGTTTCTGTAGAATTTTACGGTTCATGATTCCGAGTCTTCTAGAGAAAGTTATACATGTTTTGGCAACTTAAGGTCAAATTCGGCAGCATCTGCGTTACTGTGCCAAAAATCACATTTGAAGGCCTTCCGGATTTTTCCTTGAGTTGGGCTGCATATGCTTGGAAAGATAAGACAAAGAGCTTCGGGTTTAGGGTTTAGGGTTTAGGGTTTAGGGTCACCTATGGATTTCGGATCGAGCCCAAAACTTGTGCAACATCATAATAAGGTGGGAGGAGTCATTCGGTGAGTTTTGAGTGAAATCCAAGCGCTAGAACTATGCAATACACCAACCACTCCATTTAATGCACAAACTGAGTACGAACTTGAATTGTCCAATTTGTATGGCCTATGGATTTCGGATCGAGCCCAAAACTTGTGCAACGTCATAATAAGGTGGGAGGAGTCATTCGGTGAGTTTTGAGTGAAATCCAAGCGCTAGAACTATGCAATACACCAACCACTACATTTAAGGCACAAACTGAGTACGAACTTGAATTGTCCAATTTCTTACACCTACGGATTTTGGAACGAGCCCAAAACTTGTGGAACATCATAATAAGGTGGGAGGAGTCATTCGGTGAGTTTTGAGTGAAATCCAAGCGCTAGAACTATGCAATACACCAACCACTCCATTTAAGGCACAAACTGAGTACGAACTTGAATTGTCCAGTTTGTATGGCCTATGGATTTCGGATCGAATCCCAAAACTTGTGCAACATCATAATAAGGTGGGAGGAGTCATTCGGTGAGTTTTGAGTGAAATCCAAGCGTTAGAACGATGCAATACGCCAACCACTCCATTTAAGGCACAAACTGAGTACGAACTTGAATTGTCCAATTTGTATGGCCTATGGATTTCGGATCAAGCCCAAAACTTGTACAACATCATTATGAGGTGGGAGGAGTCATTCGGTGAGTTTTGAGAGAAATCCAAGCGCTAGAACTATGCAATACACCAACCACTCCATTTAAGGCACAAACTGAGTACGAACTTGAATTGTCCAATTTCTTACACCTATGGAATTCGAATTCGAGCCCAAAACTTGTGCAACGTCATAATAAGGTGTGTTCGGTTCACAATTGTATATCATTTTATACCCTTATAGCTTATGATTTAGTTATGTTTTTGAGTTAACCTTGTGCTTTTAACCTCTTTTGTGTTTGTCATTCAGTTCATTAAGCTCTAGGTATCACTTGAGGCATGTGAAGTAAAATGGTGAAAATAATGTTTAAAAGCTGGAGACTGAGTTACAAATTCATTTCGGACTTATCGTCTTCATCCGAGCTTGGATTGGGCCACTAATTGTGTGGTTGGATCAATGACATTCTGAACTTTAAAATGGACATCTTATAGTCGACATTTGTGTGATCCAAGCCCAATCCGTGAGCCCAAGAAGTTGTTCATCATGCTGACAGGAAGATGAGCTCATTGCTTGCTTGGTCATGCTGACATGAGGATGAGCTCTTGGTTTCTGAATGGAAGCTTGGTCATGCTGACATGAGGATGACCTAGGGCTGCTAGTGGGATTTAGTGGAGTAACCATTTCTGATTATCTAATGCAAGTGTTGAGTCCATTAGCCATATTCAATTCTGATTTCACACCTCCATTCCCCTATAAATACCACTTCCATTCCAAACACTATCATCAAGCAAAATCCTGGGATTCACAACACCACAATTCAGCCATCTACCCTCAAACACTTCCATCATTTTCCCAAACACTCCAGAAATCAACCCAAAGCTCTAAACAGCCTCAAATCACCAAAACAACTCCAGCAAACCTCTCTTCCATTTCCCTACGAATTTTATCTTTCTTAGCCATCACCACTCACTCAAACTCATCCCAAACCACCTCCATATCCTTCATACATCCTTCTAGACGTGAGAAAGCTCTTGGAGAAGCATTAGAAGTGGAGAAGCACTTGGAGAAGCCTTGGACACCACAAGAACTTCAGAAAAGGGGTTTTTCTACTCTTATTGCATTCATTATGTTTTCCCATTTCTGTTTTAGTTTTCTTTCCGTTATGAGTAGCTAAATCCATAACTAGGGCTTCGATGTAACCTAACATGAATATTCTGGGTTTATAAGTTTGAAGTTTGGAGTTTCAAGTTTGATTCTTGATTCATGTTCTTATTCATTATGCTTATAAGTTAACATGCTTGTTTGAATGATTGATCACCATTAGAACTTGTTTGTTAACTATCTTGGTTTGAATTAAGAGTAGACACCATGCTTTAATTCGAATTGAACTATGAATAGGAAGAGTATGTATGGACATTCAACAACAGGGATTAGATACATGCTTGGTTGTTTAAATTGTTCTTCTATGCTTAATGGGTTCCTAATGCTTAATTTTAGGTTAGACAACAAATGATCAAATTAGGGAATTAGGAACACAAGGTTAGGACCAGACACCATGGCCTAATCATACTATAGCTAGAATCAATCGTTGAATCTGAATTAGACTTGTTACTTGACTCCTTATAACCCAGAATTGAATTGTTATGGTGAATCGAATGCCCTAGTCTCCAAATCCATTTTCCAGCCCTTCAAAATCACTCTTTGTTATTTGCTTTCATTTGAAATTTCAGTTTGCTCACTTCCTTTCACAATCACAATCACTTTCACTTTAAATTCTGTTTTAGACGTAACTTCCTAACTTCTTGAATTTGGTAATCTAAGTACATAACTAATTTGAACTTCTCAGTCTTCGTGGGTACGACCTCGTACTTGTCTTGCTATACTACTAATTGCCCCGTACAATTGCGAGTTAACATAATATTAACAAAAAAATTTGGCGCCGTTGCCGGGGACTGAACGAAAGTTCTTCCCTGGTTATGTGCCCAAGGTTACCCTATTCTTTTTAGTGTTTCTAATTAATCTAATTTTCTGTTTCAGGTTGTTTATGTCTAAAAGACCATTACTTGAACAAGTGAGGTCTTCGTTTCAACGTTCAGGATCTTTGAACGAGGACCATCGTTGCAACCCAACCGAGTGATCTCTGAAGTTCAGAATCGTCTAGAAAGAGAGTTGTCAACTGCAAAAGAGCAAGGTCTTGCCACATTTTCAAGTCTTGCTCTCCACACTGAACTTCCTGGTTCTTCACTTTCAAATTCGGAAGCAAGTTCAGACCAAGAACAAGAAGAAGAGATGGCTGCCAATGAGTTCATGGGAGACCTTGATATCCCAACAATTCCAACATCTCCTTCAAGCATCTTGCTGCCCACTGTAGCTCGAAACTATGAGCTTAAATCTTCTCATCTTAATATGTTACCTTCCTTTTATGGTTTACCTAATGAAGATCCATTAACTCATATAAAGGATATTTTTAATGTTGTTAGCTCTTTTCCCTTGACAGGAGTGACAGAAGATCAACTTCGAATGAGAGTGTTTCCATACACTTTGAAGGATAAGGCGAAATATTGGTTGAATTCTTTGAAGCCGGGATCACTCACTACATGGGCTGCCATTCAAAAGAAGTTCCTGGAAAAATACTTCTCCACACAAAAGACCGACATGCTTAGGGACAAGATCTTGTTATTTGCACAGCAAGATGATGAATCATTTTGTGAAGCATGGGAGAGATTCAATGGGCTGCTCAATCAATGTCCTCATCATGGGATTCCATTAAAGCTTCAAATGCGTATGTTTTATAAAGGACTAACCCCTTCTAGTCATAATATTGTCACAAATTTTGCAGGTGGTTCTTATAAGACCAAGACTCCAGAAGAAACATATGAACTCTTTGAGGAGATAGCAATGGAGACCCAACATACGGATACAAGAGGTAAACGTTTTGTTAGTGGTTCTAATGATGCTTCTAGTGTGCAGATTTCAAAACTGGAACAAAAGCTAGATGCTCTTCTTGCATTGAACTCAAGAAACCCTCCTAAGGAAGTGTGTAGCATTTGTGAAGCTCATGACCATGCAACCATAGCTTGTCCACTTGGGGCTGCATTGTTCGGTTCACAATTGTATATCATTTTGTACCCTTATTGCTTATGATTTAGTTATGTTTTTGAGTTAACCTTGTGCTTTTAACCTCTTTTGTGTTTGTTATTCAGTTTATTGAGCTCTAGGTATCACTTGAGGCATTTGAAGTAAAATGGTGAAAATAATGTGTAAAAACTGGTGACTGAGTTACAAGTTCATTTTGGACTTATCTTCTTCATCCGGAGCTTGGATTGGGCCAATACTTGTGTGTTTGGATCGATGACATTCTGAACTTGAAGATTGATAGCTCAAAGTCGACATTTGATTGATCCAAGCCCAATCCGTGAGCCCATCAAATTACACATCATGCTGACTTGCAGATGAGCTCATTGCATGCTTGGTCATGGTGAGCTAGGCATGAGCTATTGGTTTCTGAATGGAAGCTTGGTCATGCTGACATGAGGATGAGCTAGGGCTGCTAGTGGGATTTAGTGGAGTAACCATTTCTGATTATCTAATGCAAGTGTTGAGTCCATTAGCCCATTTCTGATTATCTAATGCAAGTGTTGAGTCCATTAGCCATATTCAATTCTGATTTCTCACCTCCCTTCCCCTATAAATACCAATTCATTTCCAGATTCAAGGTGTGCAAGCCTGGGATTCACAACCCCACAAAACCCTCTCCATCCATCCTTAAACACTCCCATACACTCTAGGTGCAAGCCTGGGATTCACAACCCCACAATTCATTCATCCTTCACTCCATCCCCCCTCAAACACTTCCATCATTTTCCCAAACACATTCAGAAATTATCCTCAAACACTCTCACAATCCCAAACACTCCAGCAATCAACCAAAAGCTCTAAACAGCCTCAAATCACCAAAACAACTCCAGCAAACCTCTCTTCTATTTCCCTACGAATTTCATCTTTCTCAGCCATCACCACTCACTCAAACTCATCCCAAATCACCTCCATATCCTTCATACATCCTTCTAGACGTGAGAAAGCTCTTGGAGAAGCATTAGACGTGAAGAAGCACTTGGAGAAGCCTTGGACACCACAAGAACTTCAGAAAAGGGGTTTTTCTACTCTTATTGCATTCATTATGTTTTCTCATTTCTGTCTTAATTTCTTTATCATTATGAGCAGCTAATTTCCATAGCTAGGGTTTCAATGTAACCTGACAAGACAATTTCATGTTTCAAGTTAATTTTATCCTTTGTTGATTACTCCTAATTTTCTGGTCTCATTCACTTGTTCTTAGTTGAATCTTTATGCATGTTTAAATAACTGGCCACTATGAACACATGCATGTTGGTTATATAGTTCAAGTTTACATAAACACCATATGACTCTTGAACCGATTAGTGAATGAGTGGGTAATGCATTTAGGACAAACACCATGTTTAAATGTTTACTTGGTTCTTTCGTGTTCTTCTTAAGCTTAATGGATTCAGATTCATAGCCTAGACTAAACACCATAGCTAAGTTGTGTTTCTGAGTACTTGATTAAAACCAAACACCATATGGATAATCATACATAAGAAAGAGCGAACTCCAGAAATTGTAATCAACTTAGGTGATTGTTAACTTGTTGCTTGAAATTGGATTGTCATGGTGAAGTTGAAACCCTAGTGCTTGTCTCCTTTGTCTCTACATTTTCTAAACATCTACTTGCTGGTTACTTTCTATTTTTCATTCCCTTTAGTAGTTTTCAATCACTTGCTATTTGCTTTTCCTTTTTGTAGTTGTTACTCAAAACAAACTCAACACAACCTCATTTAAATTCTGTTTAGTCTTAGGATTACTTGTGAGTCTAAGTAGTAGTAATAAGTGTCTTTCATCCAAGTCTCTGTGGAACGACCTCGTGCTTGCATTTCTATACTATAATTGGTTCGTGCACTTGCGAGAAATAGATAGAGTAAAATCTATCCAACAAGAAAATGGCGCCGCTGCCGGGGACTTGATTAAAAGTCTTATTTCTATTGCTTACTTTCTTTAGTTTTTCTTTGTTTTCAGGTATTTGCATGTCGAGCAAACAATTGCTTGAACAAGTTGTATCAGCGGTCAAGAAACACTCTCAATCCGGAACCATTCGGATCCAACCAATCCGTGGTACACAACAACCATCACTGGCTGAATTTGAACGAAGGCTTCACAAAGCAAGGGAGGCAGCCATTGAATCTATTCTCAATCCCTTAGAAGCTGAAACCTCCAATTCAGCAAGCTCAGAAGAATACTTTTTGTTCAACATCTTTAACTCAGATCAAGAAGAAGAAGAAGAAGAAGAAGAAAAGATGGCAGCTAATGACCAACTTGCTTTGGAGGATCTTGCTCAACCAATCATACCAAATTCACCTTCATGCATCTTGCTGTCCAGAGAAGCTAGAAACTATGAGCTTAAATCTTCTCACTTTCAAATGCTTCCTTCTTTTTATGGTTTACCTAACGAAGATCCTTTGGCTCACATTAAATAATTTTATACTGTTGTTTGTACTTTGCCTTTGAAGGATGTGTCTGAAGCAAATCTGAAGATGGGGGTTTTCCCTTACACTTTGAAAGATAGAGCAAGGACTTGGTTTATGTCGTTAACCCCTGGATCACTAACAACTTGGGATGCTGTTGCTAAGAAGTTCTTGGAGAAGTTTTTCTCTGCCCAAAAGACAGCCACCTTGAGGTCCAAGATTTTCAACTTCTCACAACATGATGGTGAACCATTCAACGAATGCTGGGAGCGTTTCAAAGGAACTCTAATGCAATGTCCACATCATGGGTTACCTCTATACTTACAAATGCAAATTTTTTATGATGGACTAACCGAAACTTGTCAATCTACTGTCAATAATGCTGCAGGTGGAGCTTTAAAGAAAAAGAATGCTCAAGAGTCATATGACATATTTGAGATGTTGGGATCCAATGCTCAACACAAAGATACAAGAGGTAAAGCTGGTATTTATGAGATTAGTCCTAACAATGAGCTTGCTTCGCAGGTGGCTAGTTTACAAAGGAAGCTTGATGCTGTGCTCAATATGGGACCTAAAGCTCCTCAAGTTGAAGTTTGTGCTATTTGCAATTCTCAAGGACACTCAACTCATATGTGTTCAGCTAGTAATACTTATCCTGAGTTTGTCCAAGAACAAGCCCACATGATGAATTCTTACAACCAAAGGCCAAGAAATGATCCATTCTCGAACACTTATAATCCTGGTTGGAGGAATCACCCAAATTTCTCTTGGAGCGACAATCAAAATCAAAATCAAGCAAGTTCATCATTCCAGCCTAAACCAAGTTCATTGGAGGACACAGTCAAGATGTTGGCCCAAAATACTTTGCAATTCCAGCAAACTACTAATGGTGCTCTTCAACAACATTCTGCTGCCCTTACTAAGATAGAGATTCAATTGGGACAAATTGCTGATTCTTTGAACCAAAGAGAACCTGGAAAATTCCCTAGTCAGCCAAATGTGAATCCCAAGCATCATGAGCAAGCCAACGCAATCTCAGTTCTCAGAAGTGGTAAGGTTATTGATAATAAAGTTGGCAAAGAAGTTACTAATCATGATGTTGTGAATGCAGGTGATGAACACAAGGAAGAGATGACACCAAAAGAAGCAATTCCCATTGGCAAGTCAACAATTTCACCTATATTGCACAAGGCCGAGAACCCTTATGTGCCACCAATTCCTTTCCCTGGACGTCTTGCTAAAAGCCAACAGGATAAGTATTTTACTGAAATCTATGATATACTTAGTGAAGTCAATGTTAACTTGCCTTTGCTTGATGTGATCAGGAACATGCCAACTTATGCTAAATTTTTTAAGGAGTTGAACTCACACAAGAGAAGGTATAGTCCTCATGAGAAGGTGTTGGTGTCTGAAAATGTGAGTGCTGTCCTTCAAAGAAAACTTCCTCCTAAGCTCAAGGATCCAGGTAGTTTTACCATCGGCATAACCATTGGAGATAAACGAGCTGAGAAAGCCATGTTGGATTTAGGTGCAAGTATCAATCTAATGCCTTATTCAGTGTACTTGCAACTTGGTTTGGGAAAATTAAAATCCACCACACTCAGCTTACAACTTGCTGATGGTTCAGTGAAATATCCTAGAGGTATTATTGAAGATATTTTGGTTCAAGTTGATAAGCTAATATTGCCTGCTGATTTTGTAGTGATAGACATGGAAGATGCACCCATTCATGATCGTGAGCTGCCTATCTTGCTTGGAAGACCATTCATGGCCACAGCAAACACTCTTATTGATGTGAAAAATGGCATTCTGAAAATGACAGTCCTTGGCCAAACCATAGAATTCAAAGTGTTTGAATCCTTAACTCATCCTTCTAATTCACTTGATTGTTTTTCAATTGATTGTTTGGATTCCCTGGTTTTGTCTAAGTTTATGCAGGCACAATCTGATGATGCCTTAGAAATTGTTTTGACACAACCTTTAGGTGACCTTGATGATGAATCTGAGTTCCAAGAAGTGGTAGCTGCCCTAGAAGAGTTCCAGCCATTTCCACCAATTTCTGGGTTACCACTTGAGCCCCTTGATCCATGCTCTACGAAGTTGGAACCATCCAATGGCATGTTCAAAGTTACACCCCTTGCACACTTGAAGAAAAAGAAAAGGAAAAGGAAGAGGAGAAGAAGTTGGGTGAACTATCTTGAGACGATTAATCTGAAACCCCCCAACTCATCATAAGCTGTTTGCATAATGTCTTGCCAAGACATTAACTAAGGCGCTTCTTGGGAGGCAACCCATGTGTTCAAGAAGAAGGTGTTTGTTAGCGGTCAACCTAATCGCATCAAGGGGGAGTTTCTCTATACCTTCTTCTTAACTTTTCCCTTTATCATTTGCATGTTCTCAATCATCTTTTCTATGCTTTAACATTGAGGACAATGTTCAATTCAGGTCTGGGGGGAAGGTTTTCAATTTTCGTTCATGTTTTCACTTTTCTTTCATTGTGTTTTTCAGTTTTTGTTCATTTTTTTTAGAAGGTCATGCAATCAATATTATGGAGCTGCCATTGAGGTTTTCATATCAGAATTTTTGCACTTCACAAAGCTATTGCTCTTAGAATTCTGGTGACTAAAGTACCATGCTCAAATTTTTGAAGGAAAATAGTGGAGACTACCCTAGTGAGCCATATCGAGCCTAATTGCTTTCTTGAGAGGGTTTAAAGTGTTTCTACTTCTCATCTCTACTCATTTTCTTCATTTCACTCTAATTGATCTCAACATTTCATTTTGATTGAATACTAAGGATGATTCTCTTTTGCAGATATCATGTGCTTGCTCTCATTCATGAATGAACTCATTGAAGTGATGCTAGGCTATGTGTGTATAACCATTCTATGTGCTTTCTTTCACCCAACCTATATGTGTGTTCCATCAACCCTCTTGAAGCCAAACACTTCAAGCCTTTTTCTTCTGTCACCCTCATCATTTCCCTAACTTTGTATCTCAATCTGAGATATTCCCTTATTGTAGCCATACCCTATACTTAGAAATATACCAAGGTGTGCCAAGATAAAGTTTGAGGCAAGGAAGTTGCTGCCATGTACCTCAAAGAAAATTGGTGTGATTTTGTGCAATAAAGTTAAAGAAGATGCAGATCAAATCAGCAAAGATGAAAGTGTTTCAATGTGATCTAAGTGTGAAAAATAAAGTCCATGCCAAGTGAAACCATGAAGTTTGCAGCCATGCCATTCTAAAATCAATGTTGCCTTGCAGATTAATGAAGCTGCAACCTTGGTATGTTTTTAAGTTACTTGTTTTTCCTTCCAATTCTTCCATTTCCCCTAAACCTTAGCCTTTCATTACAACCTTGTGAAAGACCTAGCTGATCTTTGAGGATGTATTCATGGGTGCTGGTAAGTATGTGTATATCTCTATTCTTAGTATTTGATTCCTTTCATGAGATCTAACCAAATTTGTGCTTCTATTTCATACACTCACTTATGCTTTCTTGAGAGAATTAAACCATAGGTTATGAGTGATTGAGTGTTTTCTGTGAGAATTAGAGTTGAAGCATGTTCTCTATTCAAGGTTTGAGTGTGCTTGCTTTGAAGCCGTGTGCCTTTGAGCTATAGCTTCCACTTTACACACTGATTGATCACCTATCTTGGCAACTCTATGGTGTTGGAGGTATGACTAAAAGTTTTCTTTCATTTTCATTAGTTGATTTCAAAGTTTGTTTTTCTAACCACTTTGTATTGTAGATTCAGGTAAAGCGTTTATGGGTATCGTTTCTGTTAAACCCTTAGGAGACACAACTCCTCCTACTAGGGATGCCTAGAGGTTCAAAGGCTTGTTGCATATGCTCAATGCAATCGAGTTACCTGCGGAAGTGGTTTACTTAACTTCTTGTTTTTGTTTTGTTTTGTTTTGCTCGAGGACTAGCAAAATCTAGGTCTGGGGGTATTTGTTCGGTTCACAATTGTATATCATTTTGTACCCTTATTGCTTATGATTTAGTTATGTTTTTGAGTTAACCTTGTGCTTTTAACCTCTTTTGTGTTTGTTATTCAGTTTATTGAGCTCTAGGTATCACTTGAGGCATTTGAAGTAAAATGGTGAAAATAATGTGTAAAAACTGGTGACTGAGTTACAAGTTCATTTTGGACTTATCTTCTTCATCCGAGCTTGGATTGGGCCAATACTTGTGTGTTTGGATCGATGACATTCTGAACTTGAAGATTGATAGCTCAAAGTCGACATTTGATTGATCCAAGCCCAATCCGTGAGCCCATCAAATTACACATCATGCTGACTTGCAGATGAGCTCATTGCATGCTTGGTCATGGTGAGCTAGGCATGAGCTATTGGTTTCTGAATGGAAGCTTGGTCATGCTGACATGAGGATGAGCTAGGGCTGCTAGTGGGATTTAGTGGAGTAACCATTTCTGATTATCTAATGCAAGTGTTGAGTCCATTAGCCCATTTCTGATTATCTAATGCAAGTGTTGAGTCCATTAGCCATATTCAATTCTGATTTCTCACCTCCCTTCCCCTATAAATACCAATTCATTTCCAGATTCAAGGTGTGCAAGTCTGGGATTCACAACCCCACAAAACCCTCTCCATCCATCCTTAAACACTCCCATACACTCTAGGTGCAAGCCTGGGATTCACAACCCCACAATTCATTCATCCTTCACTCCATCCCCCCTCAAACACTTCCATCATTTTCCCAAACACATTCAGAAATTATCCTCAAACACTCTCACAATCCCAAACACTCCAGCAATCAACCAAAAGCTCTAAACAGCCTCAAATCACCAAAACAACTCCAGCAAACCTCTCTTCTATTTCCCTACGAATTTCATCTTTCTCAGCCATCACCACTCACTCAAACTCATCCCAAATCACCTCCATATCCTTCATACATCCTTCTAGATGTGAGAAAGCTCTTGGAGAAGCATTAGACGTGAAGAAGCACTTGGAGAAGCCTTGGACACCACAAGAACTTCAGAAAAGGGGTTTTTCTACTCTTATTGCATTCATTATGTTTTCTCATTTCTGTCTTAATTTCTTTATCATTATGAGCAGCTAATTTCCATAGCTAGGGTTTCAATGTAACCTGACAAGACAATTTCATGTTTCAAGTTAATTTTATCCTTTGTTGATTACTCCTAATTTTCTGGTCTCATTCACTTGTTCTTAGTTGAATCTTTATGCATGTTTAAATAACTGGCCACTATGAACACATGCATGTTGGTTATATAGTTCAAGTTTACATAAACACCATATGACTCTTGAACCGATTAGTGAATGAGTGGGTAATGCATTTAGGACAAACACCATGTTTAAATGTTTACTTGGTTCTTTCGTGTTCTTCTTAAGCTTAATGGATTCAGATTCATAGCCTAGACTAAACACCATAGCTAAGTTGTGTTTCTGAGTACTTGATTAAAACCAAACACCATATGGATAATCATACATAAGAAAGAGCGAACTCCAAAAATTGTAATCAACTTAGGTGATTGTTAACTTGTTGCTTGAAATTGGATTGTCATGGTGAAGTTGAAACCCTAGTGCTTGTCTCCTTTGTCTCTACATTTTCCAAACATCTACTTGCTGGTTACTTTCTATTTTTCATTCCCTTTAGTAGTTTTCAATCACTTGCTATTTGCTTTTCCTTTTTGTAGTTGTTACTCAAAACAAACTCAACACAACCTCATTTAAATTCTGTTTAGTCTTAGGATTACTTGTGAGTCTAAGTAGTAGTAATAAGTGTCTTTCATCCAAGTCTCTGTGGAACGACCTCGTGCTTGCATTCCTATACTATAATTGGTTCGTGCACTTGCGAGAAATAGATAGAGTAAAATCTATCCAACAAGAAAATGGCGCCGCTGCCGGGGACTTGATTAAAAGTCTTATTTCTATTGCTTACTTTCTTTAGTTTTTCTTTGTTTTCAGGTATTTGCATGTCGAGCAAACCATTGCTTGAACAAGTTGTATCAGCGGTCAAGAAACACTCTCAATCCGGAACCATTCGGATCCAACCAATCCGTGGTACACAACAACCATCACTGGCTGAATTTGAACGAAGGCTTCACAAAGCAAGGGAGGCAGCCATTGAATCTATTCTCAATCCCTTAGAAGCTGAAACCTCCAATTCAGCAAGCTCAGAAGAATACTTTTTGTTCAACATCTTTAACTCAGATCAAGAAGAAGAAGAAGAAGAAGAAGAAAAGATGGCAGCTAATGACCAACTTGCTTTGGAGGATCTTGCTCAACCAATCATACCAAATTCACCTTCATGCATCTTGCTGTCCAGAGAAGCTAGAAACTATGAGCTTAAATCTTCTCACTTTCAAATGCTTCCTTCTTTTTATGGTTTACCTAACGAAGATCCTTTGGCTCACATTAAATAATTTTATACTGTTGTTTGTACTTTGCCTTTGAAGGATGTGTCTGAAGCAAATCTGAAGATGAGGGTTTTCCCTTACACTTTGAAAGATAGAGCAAGGACTTGGTTTATGTCGTTAACCCCTGGATCACTAACAACTTGGGATGCTGTTGCTAAGAAGTTCTTGGAGAAGTTTTTCTCTGCCCAAAAGACAGCCACCTTGAGGTCCAAGATTTTCAACTTCTCACAACATGATGGTGAACCATTCAACGAATGCTGGGAGCGTTTCAAAGGAACTCTAATGCAATGTCCATATCATGGGTTACCTCTATACTTACAAATGCAAATTTTTTATGATGGACTAACCGAAACTTGTCAATCTACTGTCAATAATGCTGCAGGTGGAGCTTTAAAGAAAAAGAATGCTCAAGAGTCATATGACATATTTGAGATGTTGGGATCCAATGCTCAACACAAAGATACAAGAGGTAAAGCTGGTATTTATGAGATTAGTCCTAACAATGAGCTTGCTTCGCAGGTGGCTAGTTTACAAAGGAAGCTTGATGCTGTGCTCAATATGGGACCTAAAGCTCCTCAAGTTGAAGTTTGTGCTATTTGCAATTCTCAAGGACACTCAACTCATATGTGTTCAGCTAGTAATACTTATCCTGAGTTTGTCCAAGAACAAGCCCACATGATGAATTCTTACAACCAAAGGCCAAGAAATGATCCATTCTCGAACACTTATAATCCTGGTTGGAGGAATCACCCAAATTTCTCTTGGAGCGACAATCAAAATCAAAATCAAGCAAGTTCATCATTCCAGCCTAAACCAAGTTCATTGGAGGACACAGTCAAGATGTTGGCCCAAAATACTTTGCAATTCCAGCAAACTACTAATGGTGCTCTTCAACAACATTCTGCTGCCCTTACTAAGATAGAGATTCAATTGGGACAAATTGCTGATTCTTTGAACCAAAGAGAACCTGGAAAATTCCCTAGTCAGCCAAATGTGAATCCCAAGCATCATGAGAAAGATAACTACTGAAATTACTGAAATAATAACAAAATAACTAAAGAGAAAGGATTGGAATACTCCCCCTTGAAGCGATTAGGTCGAGCGTGATGCATTTGGAGGTCGCGACTTCTCCCACTACTCCACACTCCCCATTCTTATGATTGAGGTTACCATCTCTCTCCATTTTTATTAAGCTGACATTACTTGCTAAAACAAACACAGAAAACTTGAAACAGAATTAAAGGATTAGGAAATAAAAACTAAAATGGAAAGGAAAATCAACACACATCCAATTTCATGCTTCAAAGTAATAAGCAACAAAGTAAATCAAACTAGCTTATGAAGTTCGTTCTTTCTCAAATATGATTATCCATATGGTGTGTGGTTTTAATCAAGTATTCAGAAAAAGCATTTAGCTATGGTGTTTAGTCTAAACACAAATTCCGAACCCATTAAGAACAAGAAGAACAATAAAGAACCAAGTAGAATTTAAACATGGTGTTTGTCTTCAATATCTACCCATTCATTCACTAATCAGTCCAAGAGTCATATGGTGTTTATGTAAACTTGAACAAGATATTTAATTAAGAGCAAGTGAATGAAACCATAAACTAGAAATAATCAACATGCTACTTGAACCTTTTTGTTTTTGGGTGTTGTGTAAGCTGGGACTCAAACCCAGTTCTCTTGCTTGTCAGGCAATTGTCCTTGTCCGTTGGACTACAAACACAACTTATCAATTAACCTCATTAACTTTAAAACATGAAACTGTCCAGTTATACAAAAGATAAAAATAAATAAAAAGTAGAAAAACCAAATAGAATCAAACAATGTTACCGATCCCGGCAACGGCGCCAAAAACTTGTTGTGTAGAATACAGCTGCACCAAAGTGGATTCAGTTGCATCCTCAACTTGTGATACTCGCAAGTGCACGAACCGTTGTTAGTATAGCATGTGTAAGTGCGAGGTCGATTCCACAGGGATTGGTGATTGAATGATCCAATTCAATTTTCCTACACAAAACAAAAATGAAAACAAAAGAAACAAAACAAGAAGAAAGAATGTACATTACAAGAAAAATAAATTACAACGAAGAGAACATTAACAAGAGCATTTGAGGAAGGAAGGAAAGTGTTTGAGAACTTTAGAGAATTTGATGAGGGAATGGGAGAAGTGTTTGGAAAGTTTGGAGAAGAGATGAGAAAGTAAGGAAAGTGGTGTTTGGGAACTTTGGGGAATTTGGAAGAGAAGAGAGAAAGTGTTTGGGAAGCTTGAGGATTTTGGAAGAGAGAATGTGTTTGAGAGCATGTGTTTGAAATCTTTGAGAAGGGAGAATGTGTTTGAGAGCATGTGTTTGAAAACTTTGAGAAGAGAGTGGTTAAGAACTTGGAGAATGTTTATGAACTTGGAGAATTTGAGAACTTAGGGAAGGGAGAGAAAGGTGTTTGTGAAGTGTTTGAGACATGGAGACTTTAGAGAATTTGTAAGAGAATAGAGAGATGTTTGAGAATTTAGAAGAAAGAAAATTTAGTAGAATGATCTTATTACAACAATTGAGAACTACAAAGAAACTAAGAGAATTTGAGGGAGAAAAGGGAAGGGAGCTCTAGAGAAGTGCTTGAGAGCTCCCCCCTTGGGGTGTGTTTACAAGCTTAGAGAACTTCCCTATTTATAGGCCTAGGGGAAGTGAAAATCTGAATTCAAAAAGACTAATGCATACAACACTTGAATTATAAAATCTGAAATGGTTGATGCAATTGTATTAGAAAATCTAAATTGGGTGATGCACTTGTATTAGAAAATCTTGAATGGTTGATGCACTTCCCCAATAAATCCCACCAGCAGCCCTAGCTCATCTTCATGTCACCATGACAAAGCTTCCAACCAGAAATGATAGCTCATGCCTAGCTCACCATGACCAAGCATCCAACCAGCACATGCTGAGGTCAGCATGACCAGAAACTTCAAGGGCTTACAACTTGGGCTTCTCTTAATCAAATTAGGACTTTAAGCACTCGAAATTGAAGTTCAGAATGTCTTCTTTCCAGCCATATGTTATTTGGGCCAATCCAAGGTCGGAGGAAAAAGTTAAGGCCGAAACAAATTGCTAACTCATTTTCCGCGCTGATAAGATCCATCCTGAGCATGGTTGTGTGTTTGCTAGGTAACGGACTCCAGATTTATCCAATGGGGCTGAATTTTGGATATGTTATAGTACACACCCATTGGAACAACTTTCATGACGAATGTGGCCTCATTCGAGCTATGTAGGTTATTGAAACAAAGCTTTCAATATGACCTACGAAACTGGGCTGGCAAGGGGCTGGAGCCATAATGAATTTGTCTTTAAGCTCTTCATCAATTCATCCAAATTAGGCCTTAACATGCTTGAATTGCATGAATTATGTTCTCCAAAGCCATCATTGTTACCTAAAGCTCAATTAACTGAAAGATAAACACAAAAGGATTAAAAGCACAAGTTTAACTCAAAAACATAACCAAATCATAAGCTAGAAGGGTAAGAAATAATATACAATTATGAACCGATCAGCCACAATCATCATCATCATCATTGGAAGATATAGTGAAGCATATGGCAATCAACCAATCCAATTTTCAGCAAACTACACAAGCTGCCATCTCCAAATTGGAAGTCCAATTAGGCCAAATAGCTGCTGAAATAACTCAAAGACAGCCTGGGAAATGGCCAAGCCAAACTGAGATCAATCCAAAGAACCATGAAGTCAAGGCCATTCATGTGCTCAGATCAGGTAAGATAGTTGATAATAAAGTTGATTCTAATCTTTCAAACGATTTTGTGGTTGTAGGAAATGAAGATGAAGAGGAGCAGATCACAACTACAGAAGAGCAACAACCCAAAACATCCCAATCTGCTCCTAAGGCCAAATTAGAATCTCAGGAATCCAAACAATTCCAATTGCATAAAAGGGATGACAAATTTGTGCCACCACATCTTCAAGAAGATAGATATGTGCCACCCGCTCCATATGTTCCACCGATTCCATTTCCAGGCCGTCTTAAGAAAGCAAAGCAAGATAAGGGTTTTAAAGAGATTTATGATATTTTGAGTAAAGTTAATATCAATTTGCCTTTGCTTGATCTTATTGAACAGATTCCTGCATATGGAAAATTCATCAAGGACTTGAAAACTCACAAGCTCAATTTCGCTCCAAATGAAGGAGTAAAGCTTGACATGAATGTAAGTGCTGTGTTGCAAAGGAAGCTTCCACCAAAATCAAAAGATCCTGGCAGCTTTGACATTCCCATTAACATTGGAGACAAGAAGGTTGGAAGAGCCATGTTGGACTTGGGAGCAGGCATCAATGTGATGCCATATTCAGTTTATCAAGAGCTTGGTTTAGAAGGGATGAAGAAGACTTCAATTCGTCTTGAACTAGCTGATCATTCTATCAAATATCCAAAAGGTATTGTAGAAGATATTCTAGTTCAAGTTAATACACTAATTCTCCCTGTTGATTTTGTAGTGATGGATATGGAGGACAATCCAAATGGAGATCGTGTTGATCCCATTCTCTTAGGACGACCATTCATGGCCACAACAAACACAATTATCAATATGAAAGATGGCACCCTCTCCATGACTGTGTTGGATGAAACTGCTGAATTTAAAGTGTTTGATCCTCCATCTCAACCTTCTATCTCTCTTGATACTTGTTTTACAATTGATATTGTGAATGATGAAGTTTCTTCTAAGAGTTTACAGAAACAGCCCACTGATGCTATAGAAGTTGTCATTGCACAAGCAGAGGAAGAACAAGTTGAACCAAACTTCCAAGAAGTGGTAGCTACCCTAGAAGTGTTCCATCCATTTCCACCAATTTCTGGGTTACCACTTGAGCCCCTTGATCCATGCTCTACGAAGTTGGAACCATCCAATGCCATGTTCAAAGTTACACCCCTTGCACAATTGAAGAAAAAGAAAAGGAAAAGACAGAGGAAGCGAAGGAAGAGGAGAAGAAGTTGGGTGAACTATCTTGAGACGATTGATCCAAAACCCCCCAACTCATCATAAGCTGATTGCATAATGTCTTGCCAAGACATTAACTAAGGCGCTTCTTGGGAGGCAACCCATGTGTTCAAGAAGAAGGTGTTTGTTAGTGGTCGACCTAATCGCATCAAGGGGGAGTTTTTCTCTAAACCTTCTTCTTAACTTTTCCCTTTATCATTTGCATGTTCTCAATCATCTTTTCTATGCTTTAACATTGAGGACAATGTTCAATTCAGGTCTGGGGGGAAGGTTTTCAATTTTAATTCATTTGTGTTTTCAATTTTCGTTCATTTGTTACTAATTTTTTTTAGAATGTCATAAAATCAATGCTATGGAGCTGTCATTGAGGTTTTCATATCAGAATTTTTGCACTTCACAAAGCTATTGCTCTTAGAATTCTGGTGACTAAAGAATTCTTGAAGGAAAATAGTGGAGACTACCCGAGTGAGCCATTTCGAGCCTAATTGCTTTCTTGAGAGGGTTTAAAGTGTTTCTACTTCTCTTCTCTACTCATTTTCTTCATTTCACTCTAATTGATCTCATTATTCCATTTTGATTGAATACTAAGGATGATTCTCTTTTGCAGATATCATGTGCTTGCTCTCATTCATGAATGAACTCATTGAAGTGATGCTAGGCTATGTGTGCATAACCATTCGTTGTGCTTTCTTTGCACTCTACCCAATTGTGTGTTCCATTAGCTCTCTTGCAGCCAAACACTTCCAGCCTTTTCTTCTATCACCCTCATCATTTTCCCTACCTTTATATCTCAATCTGAGATATTTAACCATTGCAGCCATACCCTAGCTTAGAAATATACCAAGGTGTGCCAAGATCACGTTTGAGGCAAGGAAGTTGCTGCCATGTACCTAAATAAAAATTGGTATGCATCTGTGCAATGAAGTTAAAGAAGAGGCGATCAAATCATCAAATAAGAAAGATAAAGAGAAAGTGTTTTGATTTGATCTAAGTGTGAAAAATAAAGTCTGTGCCAGGTGATACCATGAAGTTTGCAGCCATGCCATTCTAAACCAATGATACCTTGCAGATCAAAGAAGAATGCTGTTAAGCTCATATTTTCATACATATACATGCCCAATTTACTTACTCATTTTGCTTAGTTTCTTAGATTTCTAAGTTATTTGCCTCTCTTTGTGTGTTTTGTAGGCCAAGAGAGCAAAAGAGCATAATTCATGCAATCCATGCATATTAAGGGCTGATTGGCATGAGAGGAATACACTTGAGGCATTTGAAGCAAAATGGTGCAAACGTGCAAAAACTGGAGCCTGAGTTAGAAGTTCATTTTGGACTTATCTTCTTCATCCGAACTTGGATTGGGCCAATACTTGTGTGGTTGGATCAATGACATTCTGACCTTCAAAATGGACATCTTAAAGTCCAACCCAATTCGTGAGCCCATGGAAATACACATCATGCTGACAGGAAGATGAGCTCATTGCATGCTTGGTCATGATGAGCTAGGCATGAGCTATTGGTTTCTGAATGGAAGCTTGGTCATGCTGACATGAGGATGAGCTAGGGCTGCTAGTGGGATTTAGTGGAGCAACCATTTCTGATTTTCTAATGCAAGTGTTGAGTCCATTAGCCATATTCAATTCAGATTTCCCACTCCCCTCTCCCTGTAAATACCACTTCCATTCCACATTCAACACACATCCTGAGTTCCATCAATTACACTTCCATTGTACACAAAGAGAGGGAAAGTTGAGAGTCACAAAGGGAGAGAAGGGAGAAGGCCGCAGCTGGGAGGCTTTGGCCTCCTGGCAGCCATGGAGATGAATCTTTTCCATCTCTAGCATGCTGTCCTTATCTTCTTCTCCTCCCTTTGTCTTTTATTTTCTTCTTGTATTTCCTTTGTTTTACTTTGTTTTTCTGTTATTAGTTTTAATAAACATCTTGCTAGTCTTGTATCATGGTTTGAGTTTATAAAGTTTGATGTCACTCATGAATTCTTCTTCACTATTTTAATGGAGCTGTTTTGCATCCTTTGATTGATCACCTAAGGTTTTATGCGTTATGCTCTTGTTGGGAAGATTTGGGGATCATCTTCATTCCATTCATTAGCAACTTACGTGATTTGGTTTCTAGGTCTCCTAATGTAAACACCATGCTTGGGGTCCTTGTGATGTTCATGCAATTTGATCCAAACACCATGGACTTATTTGTGAGCATCTTCATGAGTGAATGAAATTTGTTTACTTGCTGCCATAACATGATTAGAACAATTAGGGTGGATTCTAAAACCTCACCATCTTGTCTTAGTTCTTTTCTTTCTTCTTGTTTTGTTTCTCTTGTTTTCATTTCTGTTTTGTGTAGGAAAACTGAGTTGGATCATTCAATCACCAATCCCTGTGGAATCGAACCTCGCACTTACATACGCTAAACTACCAACGGTTCGTGCACTTGCGAGTATCACAAGTTGAGGATGCAACTGAATCCATTTTGGTGCAGGTGTATCTACGCAACAAGTTTTTGGCGCCGTTGCCGGGGATTGGTAACATTGCTTGATTCTATTTGGTTTTCCTACTTTTTTTTTTTTTATAACTGGGCAGTTTCATGTTTTAAAGTTAATGAGGTTAATTGATAAGTTGTGTTTGTAGTCCAACGGACAAGGACAATTGCCTGACAAGCAAGAGAACTGGGTTTGAGTCCCAGCTTACACAACACCAAAGAAAGGGTTCAAGTAGCATGTTGATTATTTCTAGTTTTTGGTTTCACTCACTTGTTCTTAATTAAATATCTTGTCCAAGTTTACATAAACACCATATGACTCTTGGACTGATTAGTGAATAGATGGGTAGATATTGAAGACAAACACCATGTTTAAATTGTACTTGGTTCTTTATTGTTCTTCTTGTTGTTAATGGGTTTGGAATTTGTGTTTAGACTAAACACCATAGCTAAATGCTTTTTCTGAATACTTGATTAAAACCACACACCATATGGATAATCATATTTGAGAAAGAACGAACTCCATAAGCTAGTTTGATTTACTTTGATGCTTGTTACTTTGAAGCATGGAATTAGATGTTTGTGGTGAAGTTGAATCCCTAATCTTGATGTTTTAGTTTAGTTTATCCTTTTCATTTAAGTTATGGTTTCCTAATCAAACAAATCTGAAATTCTGTTTCAAGTTTCCTTGTCTTTCTTTTAAGCATTTCTGAAGTAGCTCAATAAGAAAAAGGGAGAGAAAGGAGACAACCCAATCCATAGAAACATGGAGTATGGAGTAGCGGAAAGTCGACCTCTAGCTGCTATGGCCACTACAACACAAAAACCCTTCTATGACGTCTGATTTGCGTCATGGAAGGCATTTAATGACGCGGATCAGGCGTCGTAACCCACGTCGTCGAAAGGGGGGGTCATGGAAACTTTTTCAAAGCATGACGTCGTCTGTTCGCGTCATGGAATGGGGTTTCAATGACGCGGATAGCGTGTCATGGAAACTTTTTCAAAGCACGACGTCTATTCCGCGTCATGGAATAGGGTTTCAATGACGCGAGATCAGTGTGTCGTGGAAACTTTTTCAAAACACGACGTCTGTTCGGCGTCATGGAATGAGGTTTCAATGACGCGGGTAGCGTGTCGTGGAAACTTTTTCAAAGCATGACGTCTGTTCCGCGTCATGGAATGGGGTTTCAATGACGCGGATCAGCGTGTCATGGAAACTTTTTCAAAGCACGACGTCTATTCGCGCGTCATGGAATGAGGTTTCAATGACGCAGGTCAGCGTGTCGTGGAATCTTTTTCAAAACACGACGTCTATGTCACGTCATGGACTAAGCGCCATTGAACTTAACGACGTTGTTGAGACGTCATTGAAATATTTTTCATGACACAGTTTAGACGTCGTTGAAATTCTTTAATTTTTTAAAATAAAAATTCTTAATATGTTTATATATATATATACCATCATTTTAATTATGCAAAAAGAAATTAATATATAAAAGCAAAAATATAGACACAAAGGCAAAGAACTCTAAATTATATTTCTATTATTCAAAATGATTCTAGTACATTAAAATTGTCTTTAACGAATCCCACTAAACCGTTTCCCTTTCAAGAAGTTAAAAATATGAAGAATGAAGCTTACAGGACAAAACAAAACCACAAGGCGTTTTGGTATTTTTATCCAAGCCCATAATTATCTTCTTTATCTCTCCAGCAACTTGCTCTTCTGTTGTGTAGAATGACATATTCCCAATATAAACAGTCGTTGATGCCAGGAGTGCTTGTTCAAATTCCCCCTGTGATCCAGTAAATCTTCTATCCCGATATTGTGAAAGCTTCGATTGATCCTAATGAAAAAAGAAAATGATGAAAGATGGGGTAATTGCAGAGAGGAATAACACAGTTATAAAATGCATGTTGGATCACAGAGGATTAGCTGTATTTTCATTAGTATTTCAAAGTGAGACTTGAAGAAGCATACAATAATCTGGAAATGCACATATGTACAATATGGCCACTGGAGTTCCCTTTTTTTCTATAACAGAAACGGTTATGAAAATAGAGTAAAATGAATCTAAGAAATCATAATGAATAAATCCCACTCAGTTCTAAAAAAAATTCACAGCACATGAATAGCACAGGGTACTTGAACAAGAAATCTGGTTAAGTAATTACTATGAACAAATCTTTTTAAACATTTTTCAGAACTTCTCTAGCATCCACACATTTGATTGATTTGAACCAAATAGAAAACCACATCTTTTATATGATGACATCTTTTTAAGAAAAGAAAAAGTCTGCTGAATATACAAGTTCAGAACAGACAGCCAACAACAAATCCTACCCAAATAAATTTGACATAATTGAGAATAATACCATAAATTAATTTTAAAGTGTGCATACCCATTTCTTGACTTTTTTAAGTGTTTCTCCTTCTGTTTCTCCTTCTTTGTAATGGGAGCACGCATAAAAGCTCCTCTTCTTGCTGTGCACGGTCCTCCATCTTTGCCCTGTATCTGGCTAGTTCTAAACTTTCAGCTCCAACACTTTCTACAATCTGTAATTTGACATAATAGTAAGCAATTATGAGAAAATCCAGCATTCATGCCTTGTAACCCCACAAAAACAGTCCACAACAAACCTCTTCAGGCCTCCCCTCCAGAAACTCCAAAACAATCGCACTTAAAGTATTTAAATAAATAAATAAATAAAATGGAAACTACGACATATTTGACTCGACAACAAAGAAAAGAGAAGATAGAACTTAAACGTTCCCTTTTGCACATTGCACTGTCTAGTTCTCAAACAGAAGAAAATAAAAGGGGTGGGGGCTTAACTTCTAATTTCCATCTCTCACCCACCATGAGTTTCTTTTCTTTTCTTCTCTTCTTGTAATATTATCTCCTACCCTCATATTACCAAAATGGAATAGTATATACCTTTCTCCTCTTCATTTATAGTCATTGAAAGTTTACAATGCAAACTGAAAAGAAAAACCCAGTGCATTGACTTTAGATTTTTCACTCCAACAAACAGAAACTTGACACTAGTACTAAATTTAAAGTCCAAGTTGAGAAGAAGATCAATAAAATCCAAGACTACTTTACCTTGAATAAAGAAGCCATCACCGTCTGCAACTCTACTCACTGTCCATAGGCAGATACCCCACAGTATTATGGTTCAGAATTTAGACACCAAAAGAATTGACACATTAATTGATGAATTCTAATAGAAAAACTGAAACATTAATTCATGGAAAACTTAACTGGGACAAGCAATCGAAAACAAAAATCTTACTTTCATCTGAGTTTGTACTTCATCTCAAGCCTATCAAGCAATCACCACCAAACCAGAAACCAAATTAATGTAAAAAACAAAACAAAAAACCAAAACAGAGCAAACCCAATATCTCATTCAATATCACAGATCACTTAATCAGAAACCAAGTTAAAGTTTTACCTGTCTTGCAGGCCTCACTGAAATAATTACAACCACACCTGCATTAAAACAGAAGATTAGAAAATGAGAATGAAGGTCTAGATATTACAAGCAAGCATGAATGAAAATGATACAGGTCTGTAAATTCTTGGTCCAAATCGGAAATTTCATTTGATAGAAATGTCTTGGTAAACCAAATTCCAAATAAAACAAGAGGAATAATAGAATCCAACAAAACAAATTTTAAGGACCAAAAAAAATCGAAGTTTGAAAAACCAAAACCCGAAACTGAAAGTTGATCAATACACCCAAACTTAATAAATCCAATTCATACTCTTCTTTCATTTAGTTTCGTGGGTTCTGTGGAGCAATCAATCAACTACACAATTTAAATAATCAACCCAACAAAGGTAACAACATCCAAAAACAAGAAATTAAAATCTGAAAAAAAAAACTTACAAAGGGTTCAAGAAGAAATTCAAAATTCCTAAGCTCTCTCAACGAATCTGCCCAAGCTGACAATGGCTTTATGAAGCTCTCTCAAATGTCCCAAGAAGAAATTAAAGGCTCAAAAAGACACCTCTTCACCAGCTCAAATGTCCCGAAAATTCATTACAAAAATGATAATATAAAAAAGAATTAGGGACAAACTAAAATATAAATGAGAAAAATGCAAAGAAGAGAAGAAGAAGAAAAAATTCGTACCTTGAGCATTGAATTACCACAACTTCAATTAGAATCTCCACCTTCAAAACTCAATATCACACATCCCCAGCGAAACAAGCCACCGTTGGAGATAAACGAGAAGAAAAGATGAGGAGAAGATCAGGGGGTGCCGGAGAATGAGTGAAGAGTGAACAGAAAAAGAAAAGAAAGGGAAGGGAGAGATGAGAGAGAATGAAGAGAAGATTTGGAGTTGGGGACAGAGAGAGAGAGATCCTTAGGTCTGAGAATGAAGAGAAGATTTTAGAAAGATAGAGAGAGAGAGAGAGAGAGCGCGCCTTATGGAAGGGAATAGCGGGCAAACTAAAATTTCACCCAAAAAAAAGAGCGGAACGTGAAAAACAATTGGGGCCTCAGAACCAAATTTCATGACGCAGAATCTACGTCGTAAGATAACATTCTATGATGCGTATCCTGCGTCCTCAAAACCAATTCCATGACGCATATCCTCGTCGTCAAATCGTTAAAGCTTTTATGGCGCTGAAGATGCGTCATCTAAAGGTTATTAAAAATATTTTTATAATATGTGAAAAAATAGCGGGCAAAATTAAAGAGGTAAAAAACAATTGTGCGGAACGAAAAAAAAAGGTGGGAAATTTTCATAGATCCATGACGCATAGGAAACGTCATTGAAAAACACTTCCATGACGCAGCTCAGCCTGCCATGGATACTTGATTCCATGACGCAGCCCAAACGTCATAGACATTTATGACGCGCAATATGCGTCATTGATTTAAGAAAAGTTTCATGACGCAGATCCAACGTCATATAAAGTCAAAAAAATCTATGACGCATTTTTACGCGTCATAAAATTTTTCCCCCAAAAATTTTCGCGTGCCGCCCCTTTTTTCACCAAATTTAAGTTTGGTGCGTTTTTTTTGGGTCAAATTCTCTCTCATTCTCTAACTCATTCTTTAATCCATGACGCATATGCTACGTCGTCAAAGTGCTAAAGATTTTATGACGCAGAAGACGCGTCATGTTAAGGTTATTGAAAATATATCTATGACGTAGAATATGCGTCGTCGAAATCTAATTTTATGACGCGTAACACGCGTCATGAAAATCAACGACAAACAATAGCGTCGTGTTAAAACTTTTCCATGACGTCTCCCAAACGTCGTTGATTTTTGGGGGAAAAAATTATGAATCCATGACGCATATGCTACGTCGTCAAAGTGCTAAAGATTTTATGACGCAGGAGACGCGTCATGTTAAGGTTATTGAAAATATTTCTATCCGTGAAAAAATAGCAAACGTAATTAAAAAATGTTGAAGAAGTGGCGGAAAGACAACAAAAAAAAGAGCGCAGGCTTAAAATTTTGTGGGGAAAGAAATTACAGATCTATGACACGCATAAGACGTCGTTAATAAATATATCTATGACGTAGAATATGCGTCGAAATCTAATTTTATGACGTCTCCCAAACGTCGTTGATTTTTGGGGGAAAAAAATATAAATCTATGACACAGGTCCTGCGTCGTCGTATACGGTAAATCTATGGCACGCAGGTCCTGCGTCGTTGTATAAGTACACAGGTATTAATGACGTATGATCAACGTCGTCTATAAACGTACACAAATCAAAGACACACATTCCGCGTCATTGAAAATGATTTTAATGACGCATCAAGGAAATGTCGTGATAACGATGTCATAAACTCATTTCAACGACGCATTTTAAAAACACGTCATAGTTTATCACATTTAATGACGTGTATTTTTGATGCGTCATTAAATCTGTGTCATAAAAAGACACTTTTTTTGTAGTGGGCCAACCACGCTCCAGCTATCACTTCAAAGGGAAGCATTCCAATCATATCTCTTTCATTTGTATAATAACTGCTACTCATTCTTAGTTGTGTCTCATTTTCTGTTTTGTTTTTGTTAGGGTTTTCTTTTCCTTGATGTGGGAGAAACATGATGAGCAGCTGACCCAAATACTCAAAGAAGAACATGTGCTGCCATACTATGTGTATTACCCTCTCATTGTCTTCAAGGGGAAGTTCTAAACTCTCTATTTCTTTATTTCTTTCATTTCATTCCTTTACCCTTGATTTTATGTCCATTGCATGCTTTACATGGATTCAAACATTGAGGACAATGCTTCATTTAAGTTTGGGGGTGCAGGAAGTTTTTTTTTAGTTTTTGTGTTTGTGTTTGAAAACGTAGGCTTCTTCATTGCTACAAAAATTTTATTTTCTACTTCTGTTTTGAAAGTTTGGTCCTCGTTGTGTTCTTCATTTTTTTCATGCTGAATCCAACGACATAAAGAACGTTAAAATTGACCAAGTGGTTTGAAAGTTACATGTCAAAACAGATTATATGTTGAAAGCTAGAGGAACAGCAATTTGAAACCTCACGTTTTTCTTTGAGTCATTTTCAGTTTTCCTTCCCACACCAATGATAAATCTTGTGTCTAACTTCTAATATGGCTCTTAGGAATTTGATAAGCATTGTGTTAGGTCTGAATCTTATTCTTTTGCTAGCTAAGTCTCACATAATTATGTTTGAGCTTTCTATGCACTTTAGCCATGATTATACAACTCTTGCATGTCTTACCCAATTGTATGCATTTTTGCTTGTGTGATTGATCGGTTCATAATTGTATATTATTTCTTACCCTTCTAGCTTATGATTTGGTTATGTTTTTGAGTTAAACTTGTGCTTTTAATCCTTTTTGTGTTTATCTTTCAGTTAATTGAACTTTAGGTAACAATGATGGCTTTGGATAGCATAATTCATGCAATTCAAGCATGTTAAGGCCTAATTTGGATGAAGGGAAGAAGAGCTTAAAGACAAACTCATTTTGGCTACAGCCCCCTGCCAGTCCAGTTCCGTAGGTCATATTGCAAGCTTTGTTTCAACAACCTACATAGCTCGAATGAGGCCACATTCTTCATGAAAGTTGTTCCAATGGGTGTTTACTATAACATATCCACAATTCAGCCCCATTGGATAAATCTGGAGTCCGTTACCTAGCAAACACACAACCATGCTCAGGATGGATCTTATCAGCGCGGAAAATGAGTTAGCAATTTGATTCGGCCTTAACTTTTTCCTCCGACCTTGGATTGGGCCAATACTTGTGTGGCTGGAAAGAAGACATTCTGAACTTCAATTTCGAGTGCTTAAAGTCCTAATTTGATTAAGAGAAGCCCAAGTTGTAAGCCCTTGAAGTTGATGGTCATGGTGAGCTAGGCATGAGCTATCATTTTTGGTTGGAAGCTTGGTCATGGTGACATGAAGATGAGCTAGGGCTGCTGGTGGGATTTAGTGGTGAAGTGCATCAACCATTCAAGATTTTCTAATCCAAGTGCATCACCCAATTTAGATTTTCTAATACAAGTGCATCAACCATTTCAGATTTTATAATTCAAGTGTTGTATGCATTAGTCTTATTGAATTCAGATTTTCACTTCCCCTAGGCCTATAAATAGGGAGGTTCTCTAAGCTTGTAATAACACCCCAAGGGGGGGAGCTCTCAAACACTTCTCTAGAGCTCCCTTCCCTTCTTTCCCTCAAATTCTCTTAGTTTTCATTTGTAGTTCTCAATTGTTGTAACAAGATCCTTGTACTAAATCTCAAACACTTTTCATTTTCCTTTTACTATTTCTCAAACACTTACTTCTCCCCCCTCTCTTCTTCTAAATTTCTTCAAACACTCTCTTCCAAAAATCCACAAAGTTCCCAAACACCATTTTCCTTACTCTTCCAAAAGTCTCCAAATCTCTCAAACACTTCTCCCTTCTCTTCCTCCAAATCTCTCAAACACCACTTTCTTCCCTTCCAAAATCCTCAAAACTCTCAAACACATGTTCTTCCAAAATTCTCTAAAGTTGTCAAACACTTTCCTCTCCCTCCTCCAAACTCTCAAACACTTTCCTTTCTTCCTCATGTTCTCTTAATTTCTTTAATGTTCTTTTAGTTGTAATTTATTTTTCATTGTAATGTACATTCTTTCTTCTTGTTTTGTTCCTTTTGTTTTCATTTTTGTTTTGTGTAGGAAAATTGAATTGGATCATTCAATCACCAATCCCTGTGGAATCGACCTCGCACTTACATATGCTATACTACCGAACGGCTCGTGCACTTGCGAGTATCACAAGTTGAGGATGCAGTTGAACCCATTTTGGTGCAGCTGAATCTACACAACAAGTTTTTGGCGCCGTTGCCGGGATCGGTAACATTGTTTGATTTTATTTGGTTTTTCTACTTTTTATTTATTTTTATCTTTTGTATAACTTGACAGTTTCATGTTTTAAAGTTAATGAGGTTAATTGACAAGTTGTGTTTGTAGTCCAACTGACAAGGACAATTGCCTGACAAGCAAGAGAACTGGGTTTGAGTCCCAGCTTACACAACACCCAAAAACAAAAAGGTTCAAGTAGCATGTTGATTATTTCTAGTTTTTGGTTTCATTCACTTGCTCTTAATTAAATATCTTGTTCAAGTTTACATAAACACCATATGACTCTTGGACTGATTAGTGAATGAATGGGTAGATATTGAAGACAAACACCATGTTTAAATTCTACTTGGTTCTCTATTGTTCTTCTTGTTCTTAATGGGTTCGGAATTTGTGTTTAGACTAAACACCATAGCTAAATGCTTTTTTCTGAATACTTGATTAAAACCACACACCATATGGATAATCATATTTGAGAAAGAATGAACTTCATAAGCTAGTTTGATTTACTTTGTTGCTTGTTACTTTGAAGCATGAAATTGGACGTGTGTTGATTTTCCTTTTCATTTTAGTTTTTATTTCCTAATCCTTTAATTCTGTTTCAAGTTTTCTGTGTTTGTTTTAGCAAGTAATGTCAGCTTAATAAAAATGGAGAGAGATGGTAACCTCGATCATAAGAATGGGGAGTGTGGAGTAGTGGGAGAAGTCGCGACCTCCAAATGCATCACGCTCGACCTAATCGCTTCAAGGGGGAGTATTCCAATCCTTTCTCTTTAGTTGTTTTGTTATTATTTCAGTAATTTTAATTTTCTATTTCTTTTATTAAAAAAAAAATTAAAAAAGATTTTTTATATGAGCTGACTCGTGTTAACTCCAGGAAGCGTCTCCGATAAATCCAGTGTCTAGGAGTTCTTTAGGCGACACCTTCGGTGTCTAAGAAGTTTGGGTTTTAAGTGGGACCTTTGTGACCCCTCCAACCTTCCCGGATCCCCTGGCTGTATTTTTGAGGCCCTTAACTGGTCATCCATGAGTTGCTTGTATATTTGTTTGTTTTTTTAAAAAAATATAAAATAAAAAAAAAATTGAAATTTGAGTTTTTATTTTTCCTTGTAAATTGCAATTTGGAACTTCTTTGTTTTTTTTTCTTTGTGTGGTCAGTTAGTTGTAAATAATAATAAATAAAAAAAAAAAAAAAAATCAATTTGGAACTTCTTTGTTTTCTTTGTTTTGTTTTGTTAAATTAGTTTATGTATTTATTTACGTGGTGTGGTTAGTTAGTTTATTTCTGAGTGTTAAAAACACATTTTTATTTCATTCAAACACTGCAAACAAAGAAAAAAAAAAGTTAAAAAGTTAAAAAACAAAAAAAACATTCAAATAAATTAAAAATAAAAACAACATCTTCATCATCTTCATCTTCATCTTCATGGCATGCCTCTATTCTCTCTTACTTGCAGAATCTGCAGCAGCTCCACATGGTCCTCATTTTTCTCTCCAGTGCTTCCACGTGCTGATTGGCAAGGAGAGCCGCTTTTGCAAGTCCGCCACCATAGCTTTCAAGGAAGCTATTTCCTCGCTCATCGCGGCACACTCTCGTGTTCTCGCCAGGAATCGCATGCCCAAATTGGTAGCCGAGACCGCATGGAGCACCGTTAAGTTGTGGGACTCCTCCACTGCTGCTTTGTCAGACCTCCTTGCCACATGCAGATGATCTGTCGGAGTGAGCTTGCTGCTAATCATGCCTTCCAGCAACACTGCCCTTCGAACACGCCTCAGAAAGGTTCGGAATTACCTCAGCAAAGTTTGAGGCCGTACCATGATGATATGTGGAATTTGGGAAGACAAGGTTTGGACGAGCCTTTATCTGCGCATTCGGTGGCGCTAGGGACAACTCAAGGTTTAGATCATCAAGGTGAGTGCATGAGGATGCCATTGTTTTGTTTTTGGATTTTTTGATGTTTTCTCTGAATTTGCAGGAAGAAATGAGGGTGCTCTTCTACTTCACCAAAACGAGTTTAAATAGACTTATACAAACGAGGGAGCCGAAAGCACTTCGGATCTCGAGGGTGCTATCCTGTGCTCTTTTCTCTCGGATCCCTTCATTTCTCCCGCAAATTGCGAGCACGTTTTTTTTAAAAAGGGAGCATGTCTACACTTTCACTTACTTTTGCCTCCCTGTTTTTCTGATGTTTGTGTTTTTTCTTTTTTTCAGTTGTTATTTTATTTATTTTTTTTTTTTTTTCAATTGTTTTCTTCTTGTTTGTCAGGTTTCTCAAGAATGTAGTGGAAGTAGAGACAAAATTAAAGATGCGTCTTGGACACCTGGTGCAAGAATCTCATCTCTTCTTTTAAATTCTTGTTTGAATTGCGTGTTTATTTTAGTTTTTATTTATTTATTTATTTATTTTGTTTTTATTTAATTAGTTAGTATAATTTAAAACTCATAGGATATTCTTTGAAGGAGCTAAACTTTTGGTAACTCCAGATGAGCAACCGCAGCTCTACAGTGTCTAGGAGTTCTTTAGGCGGCACCTTCGGTGTCTAAGAAGTTTGGTTTTTAAGAGGGACCATTGTGACCCCTCCAACCTTCCCGGATCCCCTGGCTGTGTTTTTCTGAGGCCCTTAACTGGTCATCCTTAAGTTTTTCTCTTAAAAGAAGAAGCAATTATTTGTGTGTTTACTTAACTAATAAAAAAAAAAAAAAAATGCATGTTTGGGTTTTCATGTTTTTGTTTGATCGTTGTTCTTTAGATTTAGGGTCAATCGTTTCTTTGAGATAACATAACATTTTTTATTTCCCAAATAAAGAAAGAAAAAAAAAACGCACATACACTTTAAAATTAAATAAATAAAAACTGAAATCATTTCTTCTTGGAGCTCGGTGTCTCGACCATAGGAGCTTTTAGTTTGGCCATCTGGTTGTCCTCTTCGGGGCTTCACGCACAGCCTCTTGGGGCTCATCACTTGAGCTCCCAAAGATCGCAATCTTAGCTTCAGTATAACTTTTCTCGCGATCTGGTTTCTTGCGTTTGCCCGGTCGGTCTAGGTCTTCCAGCTGTTTCCGCATGTCGCGAGAGTACAACTCTACCATCTTTGATAGGTTTTTATTCTCATCCCGCAATACTTCTAGCTGGTGTCGATTCACCTCCACTATCCTTGACCGCTCCCTTTTCAAGCTTTTTATAGCACTCTGACACTCTTCAACCATCCTGTGCTCCGCCGCCAACTGACCTTTCAGCACCTCTACCTCTTGGGACTTCGCAAGTAGGCGATGAACCAAACTTGCGACACATGCTGTACTCTGCATGCTTAGTGCCAGGGCATCACTCATGACCCGATTGTCATCCCTTGTCCCGAACACACGTATATCTTTAGGAGTCACCAAATTTCTGCCAACTCCAATGGCAACATCGTTGTCCAGGAGTATTGAGTCATTGACGGTCAGGGCCCCGTGCGGAGGCAAAGTAGGGCATCCATCCTGGTGCTCCTGCTTGGCCTCGTGTTTGAGTCGGTGGAGCTAGGTTGAGATCCAAGGAAAAGGGGTAGGAAGAATCCATTTGATTTCTCAGTTTTTCTTGCTTCTTTTCTCTTTTGTGTTTCTGAGTTTGTGTTTTTTGTTTTTTTCCCCCTTCTTTTTCCTTCTTATAGAGTCTTTCACAAAACCCTAGCCAGTGCAGCGTGAGCATTTTCTGAATCTCCAGCATTCCTCGAGTCCCACAACCTTCTCGCTTTCCAACCACACCCAACTCACTTATCACGACGTGACCTTTCTGAACGGACACGCGTTCAGTAAAGTCGTCACGACTTTCCATGGCCCGTAATTTTCGCTTGTGGATCTGCGGCGCCTCTATGCGTCGACACGTGGCTCCCGCCTTCTGCCCGTGACTATCCATGAGACGACATCAGGGACCACATTCCCTCTTTTTAAAAATTCTGCTTTGCGCTCATAATTCACGTTTTATCTTTTTAAGAAAAAATTAAATTTAAATGTGAGGGCTTCGGAATTCATTTTGGGTTGGATTTTTCACCTTATTTGGGTTTCAAAATGGGTTAAATTCACCGTGGTTTGGGTTTTGAAATTGTGGGCTTTGGGCTTCAAAAAAAAAAAAAAAAAAATTTGGGTTTCAGAATTGTGTGATTAGGGTTTACTGTTTCATTTCGTTTGTTTGTTTGTTTGTTTGTTTGTTTTGTAATTTTTATTTTGTAATTATTTTATTTTTTTGTGTTTTGTAATTTTTATTTGCTTTAATACCTTTCATTTGTTGTTATGACATTGTTTGTGGCTAATTTTTAAACATTGAGGACAATGTTCATTTCTAGGTTTGGGGGTATTGGAGTTTTGCATGTATTTGTTTTTTTCATAAATTTAGCATGTATTTGTTTTTTTTTTTCTTAATTTTAAAATTTTAAAAAAAAAAAAATTGCTTGTTTTTCTTCTATTTGAGTCTTGTTTTTGTTTTGAGTCACTTTCCGAACACTTATGATGAGATTGTGATAAATGTTTGCATGACTTAAATGAAAATTGAATTTTATTTATTTATTATTTATTCTTTGTCCTTGTAATTTTTTTAATTCTTTTAATTTTTTTTAAAAAAATTAAAATTAAAAATTAATTAATTTGGCATCGTTCTAGCATGATATGTTCGAAACCTTCTTTGCACTTGCCATTTGTTTCATAATTCTCCAATTAAAGGATTTGCATGACCCAAAGAATTGTATCAAGCATAAATTAGACTTATATAACCATATAATGTGAGCTTTTGAGCCTTGTGCTTCATTTCATGAGTGTTATATACATACTCTAATTTTCTTGTCATCAAAGTTGTTGTTTGATCTCATTATTCATTGATTTGGTTGAACACTTAAAAGTCATTCATTCTTATGCAATTTGATTTCATGACATTTAAGAAATGATATTAAGGCCTTCTTTGGATCGTTTGTGCCTTTCAAGCTAACCTTATGCATGCTTAAGCATGATTTTCCATTGTTAACCATTTTGAGCCTACATGTAAACCTTTTCTTTCATTTAACCAATTTTATTTCCTCGCCTTAGCCTGAAAAACAAAGATTTACCTTTCTAAGGAACTCATGAGCTTTAATTGGGATGTGTTTTTCATACTAAGTTTGGGAATGGGTGTTACATTTCGAAGGAAAAAAAAAAAATTCATACAATTAGTGAAAGAAAAGAGAAAAGTCAAGTGGTGGTTGATTGAAAATTTCATTTTTGGGCCTTCAAAATAAATTGATGTTTGTTCAATTAAAGGAAAGGAGTATGAATCAATGTAAATGAAGGTATAAGGAGTTTTGATCATGTAAAAGAAAAAAAAATCTAATCGTGATGATTCAAAGTCTTGAATACAATTATTTTTATGCTCTTATATTGCGAGTTCCTTGGACTTTGTATTATCCATACCTTTCATTTCTTACTCACCTTACACCCTTGGCCCCATTACAACCTATGTTAAAGACCTAAATTGATCTTAAATGTCATGTGGTTGAATTGCATCCATTTTCTTACTTTTGAGTGTTTGACATCCTTCTTGAGATCATATTAATGAAAGTTCTTCATCTTTCTATTTCGAGTTAAGTCCCTTATGGTTTAACTCTAATCTCATGTTTATAATTGAGTGTTGCATTATAGCCCTCTTCTGAGTGATTCATTTGTGAGAGGACAACTTTGGTGAGATTTGAAGTTGAACTTATGCTTTGTATGATTTTTGAAATTGTGTGAAAACTAAGATTGGGGAATTCGTTGCATTTGGCTATCACACTACTACACTTTGAGCATATTATGTTTTGAACTTTGCCGCTTTGTAAATAATATCTAAAATTGAGTTTTTATTGTTAAAAACGTTTAAGTCATGTGCATGAGTCATTTCTCTTCAGAAAATGTTCGGAAACATTGTTTTGAGTTCTTTTTATTTTTATTTTTATTTTTTTTGTTTTGTTTTCGTTTTTGTTTTTGTTAATGTAATTATGTTTGTGTTTGTTTTTGTTTTTGGTTTTGCTTAAAGACTAACAATTCTAATAAGTTTTCTAACCATTTTGTTTTGTAGAGTTAGAAAAACGTTTGTGGGTATTGATATTCTGTTAAACCCTCAGGAGACACAACTCCTCCTACTAGGGATGCCTAGAGGTTTAAAGGCTTGTTGCATATGCTAAATGCAATCGAGTTACCTACGAAAGTGGTCTAGTTAACTTCTTGTTTTTTTTTTTTTTTTTTTTTTGTTTTTTTTAATCTGTGTTTTCCTTTTTTTTTTTGCTCGAGGACTAGCAAAATCTAGGTTTGGGGGTATTTGATCGGTTCATAATTGTATATTATTTCTTACCCTTCTAGCTTATGATTTGGTTATGTTTTTGAGTTAAACTTGTGCTTTTAATCCTTTTTGTGTTTATCTTTCAGTTAATTGAACTTTAGGTAACAATGATGGCTTTGGATAGCATAATTCATGCAATTCAAGCATGTTAAGGCCTAATTTGGATGAAGGGAAGAAGAGCTTAAAGACAAACTCATTTTGGCTACAGCCCCCTGCCAGTCCAGTTCCGTAGGTCATATTGCAAGCTTTGTTTCAACAACCTACATAGCTCGAATGAGGCCACATTCTTCATGAAAGTTGTTCCAATGGGTGTTTACTATAACATATCCACAATTCAGCCCCATTGGATAAATCTGGAGTCCGTTACCTAGCAAACACACAACCATGCTCAGGATGGATCTTATCAGCGCGGAAAATGAGTTAGCAATTTGATTCGGCCTTAACTTTTTCCTCCGACCTTGGATTGGGCCAATACTTGTGTGGCTGGAAAGAAGACATTCTGAACTTCAATTTCGAGTGCTTAAAGTCCTAATTTGATTAAGAGAAGCCCAAGTTGTAAGCCCTTGAAGTTGATGGTCATGGTGAGCTAGGCATGAGCTATCATTTTTGGTTGGAAGCTTGGTCATGGTGACATGAAGATGAGCTAGGGCTGCTGGTGGGATTTAGTGGTGAAGTGCATCAACCATTCAAGATTTTCTAATCCAAGTGCATCACCCAATTTAGATTTTCTAATACAAGTGCATCAACCATTTCAGATTTTATAATTCAAGTGTTGTATGCATTAGTCTTATTGAATTCAGATTTTCACTTCCCCTAGGCCTATAAATAGGGAGGTTCTCTAAGCTTGTAATAACACCCCAAGGGGGGGAGCTCTCAAACACTTCTCTAGAGCTCCCTTCCCTTCTTTCCCTCAAATTCTCTTAGTTTCCATTTGTAGTTCTCAATTGTTGTAACAAGATCCTTGTACTAAATCTCAAACACTTTTCATTTTCCTTTTACTATTTCTCAAACACTTACTTCTCCCCCCTCTCTTCTTCTAAATTTCTTCAAACACTCTCTTCCAAAAATCCACAAAGTTCCCAAACACCATTTTCCTTACTCTTCCAAAAGTCTCCAAATCTCTCAAACACTTCTCCCTTCTCTTCCTCCAAATCTCTCAAACACCACTTTCTTCCCTTCCAAAATCCTCAAAACTCTCAAACACATGTTCTTCCAAAATTCTCTAAAGTTGTCAAACACTTTCCTCTCCCTCCTCCAAACTCTCAAACACTTTCCTTTCTTCCTCATGTTCTCTTAATTTCTTTAATGTTCTTTTAGTTGTAATTTATTTTTCATTGTAATGTACATTCTTTCTTCTTGTTTTGTTCCTTTTGTTTTCATTTTTGTTTTGTGTAGGAAAATTGAATTGGATCATTCAATCACCAATCCCTGTGGAATCGAACCTCGCACTTACATATGCTATACTACCGAACGGCTCGTGCACTTGCGAGTATCACAAGTTGAGGATGCAGTTGAACCCATTTTGGTGCAGCTGAATCTACACAACAGTGATTCACTGGAATGTTAAGTTTATAACTAAGATATGATTTAGGCCATCTTTGTTAAGCCTCTTTCTTTTTCCTCCATCAACCCATACAATATATATTCCATTGTAAACCCTTTTGTGCTCAAACACTTAGCCATTTCTTTCTATCACCTTATTATCCATTAAACATCCTATCATCTAGGGGACATGTAGAGTATGATTGTATTTGAGATTGTAATGTATTCAAGGCAATAAATGAGCTATAAAAAAAAAATCAAAAGAAAACGAGAAAAGAAGTGTGGCCAATGTAGTCACGACCCTAGGGTGATATAAGGAGAAATCAAGGTGATCTAGGGTGAAGAGCCACAAAATTGGGCCAACTATTATACAAAGTGTGTAAATGTCAAATTCAAATTGTGAAGTGATTCAATTGCAAAATCTGGTGTTGTGAGCTCTTCAATTTATGTGCCTTACATTTCAAATGTCAATGATCTTGTTTACATGTCATGCTCTACTTTGTTCTTTAGACCTTGTGTTTCCATATCCATTCCTTTTCTAACCATTACATTACATCCATGAGTAAAGTCCTATTGATTTTGGTTTAGCTTGGCAAACTTGTATTCATTCTTGGAGGAATTCATATCGTTGTTTCAGAAGCATGAGTTGTATCTTCATGGCTATTTCACACACACACCTTGAGCATGATTTTTGTGAGATTGTGGTAGCACTTGAATAATGTTTAGAACTTCCTTAGTGCTTGTTTTGTTCCTTGTTGAGCCATGTCTATGAAGTTTAAAATTTCTGTCGGTTGGAAGGTTAACGTTTTTGTTTTTGTTTTGTTTTGTTTTTGTTTTTTGTTTTGTTTAGACTAACAAATCTATTAAGTTTTTGACTACTTTGTTTTGTAGAGTCAGTAAAACGTTTGTGGGTATCGTATATCTGTTAAACCCTCAGGAGACACAACTCCTCCTACTAGGGATGCCTAGAGGTTTAAAGGCTTGTTGCATACGCTCAATGCAATCGAGTTACCTACGAAAGTGGTCTAGTTAACTTCTTATTTTGTTTTGTTTTTCTTTGTTTTTCTTTTGTTTTGCTCGAGGACTAGCAAAATCTAAGTTTGGGGGTGTGTTAAGCTCATATTTTCATACATATACATGCCCAATTTACTTACTCATTTTGCTTAGTTTCTTAGATTTCTATGTTATTTGCCTCTCTTTGTGTGTTTTGTAGGCCAAGAGAGCAAAAGAGCATAATTCATGCAATCCATGCATATTAAGGGCTGATTGGCATGAGAGGAATACACTTGAGGCATTTGAAGCAAAATGGTGCAAACGTGCAAAAACTGGAGCCTGAGTTAGAAGTTCATTTCGGACTTATCTTCTTCATCCGAACTTGGATTGGGCCAATACTTGTGTGGTTGGATCAATGACATTCTGACCTTCAAAATGGACATCTTAAAGTCATCATTTGATTCAGCCCAACCCAATTCGTGAGCCCATGGAAATACACATCATGCTGACAGGAAGATGAGCTCATTGCATGCTTGGTCATGATGAGCTAGGCATGAGCTATTGGTTTCTGAATGGAAGCTTGGTCATGCTGACATGAGGATGAGCTAGGGCTGCTAGTGGGATTTAGTGGAGCAACCATTTCTGATTTTCTAATGCAAGTGTTGAGTCCATTAACCATATTCAATTCAGATTTCCCACTCCCCTCTCCCTATAAATACCACTTCCATTCCACATTAAACACACATCCTGAGTTCCATCAATTACACTTCCATTGTACACAAAGAGAGGGAAAGTTGAGAGTCACAAAGGGAGAGAAGGGAGAAGGCCGCAGCTGGGAGGCTTTGGCCTCCTGGCAGCCATGGAGATGAATCTTTTCCATCTCTAGCATGCTGTCCTTATCTTCTTCTCCTCCCTTTGTCTTTTATTTTCTTCTTGTATTTCCTTTGTTTTACTTTGTTTTTCTGTTATTAGTTTTAATAAACATCTTGCTAGTCTTGTATCATGGTTTGAGTTTATAAAGTTTGATGTCACTCATGAATTCTTCTTCACTATTTTAATGGAGCTGTTTTGCATCCTTTGATTGATCACCTAAGGTTTTATGCGTTATGCTCTTGTTGGGAAGGTTTGGGGATCATCTTCATTCCATTCATTAGCAACTTATGTGATTTGGTTTCTAGGTCTCCTAATGTAAACACCATGCTTTGGGTCCTTGTGATGTTCATGCAATTTGATCCAAACACCATGGACTTATTTGTGAGCATCTTCATGAGTGAATGAAATTTGTTTACTTGCTGCCATAACATGATTAGAACAATTAGGGTGGATTCTAAAACCTCACCATCTTGTCTTAGTTCTTTTCTTTCTTCTTGTTTTGTTTCTCTTGTTTTCATTTCTGTTTTGTGTAGGAAAACTGAGTTGGATCATTCAATCACCAATCCCTGTGGAATCGACCTCGCACTTACATACGCTAAACTACCAACGGTTCGTGCACTTGCGAGTATCACAAGTTGAGGATGCAACTGAATCCATTTTGGTGCAGGTGTATCTACGCAACAAATGCAACCTTGGTATGTTCTTAAGTTACTTGTTTTTCCTTCCAATTCTTCCATTTCCCCTAACCTTAGCCTTTCATTACAACCTTGTAAAAGACCTAGCTGATCTTTGAGGATGTATTCATGGTTGCTGTAAGTATGTGTGTATCTATATTCTTAGTATTTGATTCCTTTCATGAGATCTAACCAAACTTGTGCTTCTATTGCTTACACTCATTTATGCTTTCTTGAGAGAATTAAACCATAGGTTCTGAGTGATTGAGTGTTATCTGTGAGAATTAGAGTCGAAGCATGTTCTCTATTCAAGGTTTGAGTATGCTTGCTTTGAAGCCGTGTGCCTTTGAGCTATAGCTTCCACTTTACACACTGATTGATCACCTATCTTGGCAACTCTATGGTGTTGGAGGTATGACTAAAGTTTTCTTTCATTTTCATTAGTTGATTTCAAAGTTTGTTTTTCTAACCACTTTGTTTTGTAGAGTCAGTAAGCGTTTATGGATATCGTTTCTGTTAAACCCTTAGGAGACACAACTCCTCCTACTAGGGATGCCTAGAGGTTCAAAGGCTTGTTGCATATGCTCAATGCAATCGAGTTACCTGCGGAAGTGGTTTACTTAACTTCTTGTTTTTGTTTTGTTTTGTTTTGCTCGAGGACTAGCAAAATCTAGGTCTGGGGGTATTTGTTCGGTTCACAATTGTATATCATTTTATACCCTTATAGCTTATGATTTAGTTATGTTTTTGAGTTAACCTTGTGCTTTTAACCTCTTTTGTGTTTGTCATTCAGTTCATTAAGCTCTAGGTATCACTTGAGGCATGTGAAGTAAAATGGTGAAAATAATGTGTAAAAGCTGGAGACTGAGTTACAAATTCATTTCGGACTTATCGTCTTCATCCGAGCTTGGATTGGGCCACTACTTGTGTGGTTGGATCAATGACATTCTGAACTTTAAAATGGACATCTTAAAGTCGACATTTGTGTGATCCAAGCCCAATCCGTGAGCCCAAGAAGTTGTTCATCATGCTGACAGGAAGATGAGCTCATTGCTTGCTTGGTCATGCTGACATGAGGATGAGCTCTTGGTTTCTGAATGGAAGCTTGGTCATGCTGACATGAGGAGGACCTAGGGCTGCTAGTGGGATTTAGTGGAGTAACCATTTCTGATTATCTAATGCAAGTGTTGAGTCCATTAGCCATATTCAATTCTGATTTCACACCTCCATTCCCCTATAAATACCACTTCCATTCCAAACACTATCATCAAGCAAAATCCTGGGATTCACAACACCACAATTCAGCCATCTACCCTCAAACACTTCCATCATTTTCCCAAACACTCCAGAAATCAACCCAAAGCTCTAAACAGCCTCAAATCACCAAAACAACTCCAGCAAACCTCTCTTCCATTTCCCTACGAATTTTATCTTTCTTAGCCATCACCACTCACTCAAACTCATCCCAAACCACCTCCATATCCTTCATACATCCTTCTAGACGTGAGAAAGCTCTTGGAGAAGCATTAGAAGTGGAGAAGCACTTGGAGAAGCCTTGGACACCACAAGAACTTCAGAAAAAGGGGTTTTTCTACTCTTATTGCATTCATTATGTTTTCCCATTTCTGTTTTAGTTTCCTTTCCGTTATGAGTAGCTAAATCCATAACTAGGGCTTCGATGTAACCTAACATGAATATTCTGGGTTTATAAGTTTGAAGTTTGGAGTTTCAAGTTTGATTCTTGATTCATGTTCTTATTCATTATGCTTATAAGTTAACATGCTTGTTTGAATGATTGATCACCATTAGAACTTGTTTGTTAACTATCTTGGTTTGAATTAAGAGTAGACACCATGCTTTAATTCGAATTGAACTATGAATAGGAAGAGTATGTATGGACATTCGACAACAGGGATTAGATACATGCTTGGTTGTTTAAATTGTTCTTCTATGCTTAATGGGTTCCTAATGCTTAATTTTAGGTTAGACAACAAATGATCAAATTAGGGAATTAGGAACACAAGGTTAGGACCAGACACCATGGCCTAATCATACTATAGCTAGAATCAATCGTTGAATCTGAATTAGACTTGTTACTTGACTCCTTATAATCCAGAATTGAATTGTTATGGTGAATCGAATGCTCTAGTCTCCAAATCCATTTTCCAGCCCTTCAAAATCACTCTTTGTTATTTGTTTTCATTTGAAATTTCAGTTTGCTCACTTCCTTTCACAATCACAATCACTTTCACTTTAAATTCTGTTTTAGACGTAACTTCCTAACTTCTTGAATTTGGTAATCTAAGTACATAACTAATTTGAACTTCTCAGTCTTCGTGGGTACGACCTCGTACTTGCCTTGCTATACTACTAATTGCCCCGTACAATTGCGAGTTAACATATAATTAAACAACAAGGTGGGAGGAGTCATTCGGTGAGTTTTGAGTGAAATCCAAGCGCTAGAACTATGCAATACGCCAACCACTCCATTTAAAGCACAAACTGAGTACGAACTTGAATTGTCCAATTTCTTAAACCTATAGATTTCGAATCGAGCCCAAAACTTGTGCAACATCATAATAAGGTGGGAGGAGTCATTCGGTGAGTTTTGAGAGAAATCCAAGGGCTAGAACTATGCAATACACCAACCACTCCATTTAATGCACAAACTGAGTACGAACTTGAATTGTCCAATTTGTATGGCCTATGGATTTCGGATCGAGCCCAAAACTTGTGCAACGTCATAATAAGGTGGGAGGAGTCATTCGGTGAGTTTTGAGTGAAATCCAAGCGCTAGAACTATGCAATACACCAACCACTACATTTAAGGCACAAACTGAGTACGAACTTGAATTGTCCAATTTCTTACACCTATGGAATTCGGATCGAGCCCAAAACTTGTGCAACGTCATAATAAGGTGGGAGGAGTCATTCGGTGAGTTTTGAGTGAAATCCAAGCGCTAGAACTATGCAATACGCCAACCACTCCATTTAAAGCACAAACTGAGTACGAACTTGAATTGTCCAATTTCTTACACCTATGGATTTCGGATTGACCCCAAAACTTGTGGAACATCATAATAAGGTGGGAGGAGTCATTCGGTGAGTTTTCAGTGAAATCCAAGCGCTAGAACTATGCAATACACCAACCACTCCATTTAAGGCACAAACTGAGTACGAACTTGAATTGTCCAATTTCTTACACCTACGGATTTTGGAACGAGCCCAAAACTTGTGGAACATCATAATAAGGTGGGAGGAGTCATTCGATGAGTTTTGAGTGAAATCCAAGCGCTAGAACTATGCAATACACCAACCACTCCATTTAAGGCACAACTGAGTACGAACTTGAATTGTCCAGTTTGTATGGCCTATGGATTACGGATCCATCCCAAAACTTGTGCAACATCATAATAAGGTGGGAGGAGTCATTCGGTGAGTTTTGAGTGAAATCCAAGCGTTAGAACGATGCAATACGCCAACCACTCCATTTAAGGCACAAACTGAGTACGAACTTGAATTGTCCAATTTGTATGGCCTATGGATTTCGGATCGAGCCCAAAACTTGTGCAACATCATTATGAGGTGGGAGGAGTCATTCGGTGAGTTTTGAGAGAAATCCAAGCGCTAGAACTATGCAATACACCAACCACTCCATTTAAGGCACAAACTGAGTACGAACTTGAATTGTCCAATTTCTTACACCTATGGATTTCGGATTCGAGCCCAAAACTTGTGCAACATCATAATAAGGTGGGAGGAGTCATTCGGTGAGTTTTGAGTGAAATCCAAGCGCTAGAACTATCCAATACACCAACCACTCCATTTAAGGCACAAACTGAGTACGAACTTGAATTGTCCAATTTCTTACACCTACGGATTTCGTATTCGAGCCCAAAACTTGTGCAACATCATAATAAGGTGGGAGGAGTCATTCGGTGAGTTTTGAGTGAAATCCAAGCGCTAGAACTATGCAATACACCAACCACTCCATTTAATGCACAAACTGAGTACGAACTTGAATTGTCCAATTTGTATGGCCTATGGATTTCGGATTCGAGCCCAAAACTTGTGCAACGTCATAATAAGGTGGGAGGAGTCATTCGGTGAGTTTTGAGTGAAATCCAAGCGCTAGAACTATGCAATACACCAACCACTACATTTAAGGCACAAACTGAATTGGATCATTCAATCACCAATCCCTGTGGAATCGACCTCGCACTTACATACGCTAAACTACCAACGGTTCGTGCACTTGCGAGTATCACAAGTTGAGGATGCAGCTGAATCTATTTTGGTGCAGCTGAATCACGCAACATCGTCCAAACCCTGTCTTCCCAAACTCCACATATCATCACGGTACGGCCTCAAACTTTGCTGAGGTAATACCGAACTTTTCTGAGGCAGTGCCGAACGAGGGAGCAGTGCTCCTGGGCAGCATGATTGGCAGTAAACTCACCTCGGCAGATCACCTGCATGTGGCACAGAGGTCCAACAAGGCTGCAGTGGAGGAGTCCCACAATTTAACGGTGCTCCATGCGGTCTCGGCTACCAATTTAGGCATGCGATTGTTGGCGAGAACACGGGAGTGTGTTGCGCTGAGCGAGGAAGTGGCTTCCTTGAAGGCTATGGTGAAGATGAAGAAGAAGTTTGTTTTTTTTGTTTTTTAGTTTACTTGAATGTTTTTTGTTTTTTTTTTTTTTTTTTTTAATGCAGTGTTTGAAATAAAAATGTGTTTCTAACACTTAGAAATAAACTAACTAATCATACCATAAAAACAAAAACAAAATAAAAATAACAAAATAAAAATAACGACTAAATAAAATAAATACAAAAACTAACTTAACAAAACAAAAACAAAAAAAACAAAGAAGTTCCAAATTGATTTTTTTAAAAAAAAATTATTATTATTTACAACTAACTGACCAAACAAAGAAAAAAGGAAACAAAGAAATTCCAAATTGCAATTTGCAAGGAAAAATAAATAAAAACTCAAATTTCAAAATTTTAATTTTGTTTTGTTTTTGTTTTTGTTTTTTTTTAAAACACACAAATATACAAGCAACTCATGGATGACCAGTTAAGGGCCTCAGAAAATACAGCCAGGGGATCCGGGAAGGTTGGAGGGGTCACAAAGGTCCCGCTTAAAACCCAAACTTCTTAGACACCGAAGGTGTCGCCTAAAGAACTCCTAGACACTATTGACGGAGACGCTCACTGGAGTTACCACGAGTCAGCTCATATAAAAAATCTTTTTTAATTTTTTAATTTTTTAATTTTTAATTTTTAAATTTTGTATAAAAAAGAAACAGAAGTTTAAAATAATAACAAGTGAAGAGAAAGGATTGAAATGCTCCCCCTTGAAGCGATTAGGTTGAGCGTGATGCATTTGGAGGTCGCGACTTCTCCCACTGCTCCACACTTCCCATTCTTATGATCGAGGTTGCCATCTCTCTCCATTTTAATGAAGCTGTCATAAATTGCTAAAACAAACACAGAAAACTTGAAACAGAATTAAAAGGATTAGGAAATAAATAAATAAAAACTAAAAAAGAAAAATGAAAAATCAACACTTCCATGCTTCAAAGTAACAAGCAACAAAGTAAATCAAACTAGCTTATGGAGTTCGTTCTTTCTCAAATATGATTATCCATATGGTGTGTGGTTTTAATCAAGTATTCAGAAAAAGCATTTAGCTATGGTGTTTAGTCTAAACACAAATTCCGAACCCATTAAGAACAAGAAGAACAATAAAGAACAAAGTAGAATTTAAACATGGTGTTTGTCTTCAATATCTACCCATTCATTCACTAATCAGTCCAAGAGTCATATGGTGTTTATGTAAACCTGAACAAGATATTTAATTAAGAGCAAGTGAATGAAACCATAAACTAGAAATAATCAACATGCTACTTGAACGTTTTTTTTTTGTGTTGTGTAAGCTGGGACTCAAACCCAGTTCTCTTGCTTGTCAGGCAATTGTCCTTGTCAGTTGGACTACAAACACAACTTGTCAATTAACGTCATTAACTTTAAAACATGAAATTGTCTAGTTATATACAAAAAATAAAAATAATAAAAAGTAGGAAAACCAAATAGAATCAAACAATGTTACCGATCCCCGGCAACGGCGCCAAAAACTTGTTGCGTAGATACAGCTGCACCAAAATGGATTCAACTGCATCCTCAACTTGTGATACTCGCAAGTGCACGAACCGTTGGTAGTTTAGCGTATGTAAGTGCGAGGTCGATTCCACAGGGATTGGTGATTGAATGATCCAATTTAGTTTTCCTACACAAAACAAAAATGAAAACAAAAGAAACAAAACAAGAAGAAAGAATGTACATTACAATGAAAAATAAATTACAACTAAAAGAACATTAAAGAAATTAAGAGAACTTGAGGAAGAAAGGAAAGTGTTTGAGAGTTTGGAGGAGGGAGAGAAAAGTGTTTGACAACTTTAGAGAATTTTGGAAGGACATGTGTTTGAGAGTTTTGAGAATTTTGGAAGGGAAGAAAGTGGTGTTTGAGAGATTTGGAGGAAGAGAAGGGAGAAGTGTTTGAGAGATTTGGAGACTTTTGGAAGAGTAAGGAAAATGGTGTTTGGGAACTTTGTGGATTTTTGGAAGAGAAAGTGTTTGGGGACTTTGTGAATTTGTAAGAAAGTGTTTGAGAACATGGGAAATGTTTTAGAGCTTGGAGAACTTTGAAAGAGAATAGAGAAGTGTTTGGAGAATTTAGAAGAAAGAAAATTTAGTAGAATGATCTTATTACAACAATTGAGAATTACAAAGGGAAACTAAGAGAATTTGATGGAGAGAAGGGAAGGGAGCTCTAGAGAAGTGCTTGAGAGCTCCCCCCCTTGGGGTGTGTTTACAAGCATAGAGAACTTCCCTATTTATAGGCCTAGGGGAAGTGAAAAATCTGAATTCAATATGGCTAATGCATACAACACTTGAATTATAAAATCTAAAATGGTTGATGCACTTGTAATAGAAAATCTGAAATGGGTGATGCACTTGTATTAGAAAATCTTGAATGGTTGATGCACTTCACCAATTAATCCCACTAGCAGCCCTAGGTCATCTTCATGTCACCATGACCAAGCTTCCAACCAGAAATGATAGCTCATGCCTAGCTCACCATGACCAAGCATCCAACCAGCACATGCTGAGGTCAGCATGACCAGCAACTTCAAGGGCTTACAACTTGGGCTTCTTTTAATCAAATTAGGACTTTAAGCACTTGAAATTGAATTTCAGAATGTATTCTTTCCAGCCATATGTTATTTGGGCCAATCCAAGGTCGGAGGAAAAAGTTAAGGCCGAAACAAATTGCTAACTCATTTTCCGCGCTGATAAGATCCATCATGAGCATGGTTCTGTGTTTGCTAGGTAACGGACTCCAGATTTATCCAATGGAGCTGAATTTTGGATATGTTATAGTAGACACCCATGGGAACAAGTTTCATGAAGATCTTCATTTCATTCGAGCCCCATAGCATGCTGATCCAAGGCCAAGAAGTTGACCTACGAAACTGGGATGGAAATGGACTGTAGCAAAAAATGAGTTTGTCTTTAAGCTCTTCTTCCCTTCATCCAAATCAGGCCTTCACATGCTTGGATTGCATCATTTCCTATCCAAAGCCATCATTATTACCTAAATCTCAATTAACTGAAAGATAAACACAAAAAGAATTAAAAGCACAAGTTTAACTCAAAAACATAACCAAATCATAAGCTAGAAGGGTACAAAATGATATGTAAATATGTACTGATCAAATACCCCCAAACCTAGATTTTGCTAGTCCTCGAGCAAAACAACACAAAACAAAGTTAAAAACAAAATAAGAAGTTAACTAAACCACTTCCGCAGGTAACTCGATTGCATTTAGCGTATGCAACAAGCCTTTAAACCTCTAGGCATCCCTAGGAGGAGGAGTTGTGTCTCCTGAGGGTTTAACAGATAAAATACCCACAAACGTTTTTCTAACTCTACAAAACAAAGTGGTTAGAAAACTTTACTAACTTTGTTAGTCCTTAAGCAAAATAAAACAAAAACAAAAACAAAAATAATTACAAAAATAAAAAAAAATAAAAAAATAAAACTCAAAACAATCTTTCCGAACATTTTCTAAAGAGAAATGACTTATGCACATGACTCAAAAGTTTTAACAATAAAAACTCAATTTAGACATTATTTACAAGGCGGCAAAGTTCAAAACATAATATGCTCAAAGTGTAGTAGTGTGATTGCCAAATGCAACAAATTCTCCAATCTTAGTTTTCACACAATTTCAAAAATCATACCAAGCACAAATGCAACTTCAAATCTCACCAAAGTTGTCCTCTCACAAATGAATCACTCAGAAGAGGGCTACAATGCAACACTCAGTTATAAACATGAGATTAGAGTTAAATCATAAGGAACTTAACTCAAAAATAGGAAGATGGAGAACTTGCATTAATATGATCTCAAGAAGGATGCCAAACACTTAAAAGTAAGAAAATGCATGCAATTCAACCATATGACATTTAAGATCAATTTAGGTCTTTAACATAGGTTGTAATGGGGCCAAGGGTGTAAGGTGAGTAAGAAATGAAAGGTATGGATAATACAAAGTCCAAGGAACTCAAAAATGTAAGAGCATAAAATAATTATTTACAACACTTCGAATCATCACGATTAGATATTTTCTTTACATGATCAAAACTCCTTATACCTTCATTTACAATGATTTAAACTCCTTTCCAAACACCAATGAAACCCAAAAATGAAATTTCAATCAACTACCATTTAATCAGAACTTTTCTCTTTTCTTTCACCAATTGTGTGAAGTTCTATAATTTTTTTTTTTTTTAATGTAATATCCCTTCCCAAACTTAGCATGAAAAACACATCCGAATTAGAGCTCATGAGTTCCTTAGAAAGGTAAATTCTTGTTTTTCGGGCTAAAGCTAGGAATTGCAATTGGTAAAATGAAAAAAAAAGTTTACATGTAGGCTCAAAATGGTTAACAATGGAAAATCATGCTTAAGCATGCATAAGGTTAGCTTGAAAGGCACAAACGATCCAAAGGTGGCCTTAATATCATTTCTTAAATGTCATGAAATCAAATTGCAAAAGAATGAATGACTTTTAAGTGTTCAACCAAATCAATGAATAATGAGATCAAACAACAACTTTGATGACAAGAAAATAAGAGTATGTGTATAACACTCATGAAATGAAGCACAAGGCTCAAAAGCTCACATTATATGGTTATATAAGTCTAATTTATGCTTGATACAATTCTTTAGATCATGCAAATCCTTTTAATTGGAAAATTGTGAAACAAATGGCAAGTGCAAAGAAGGTTTCGAACATATCATGCTAGAACAATGCCAAATTTATTTATTTTATTTTATTTTTTTAAGTTTTTTTTTTTACAATAAAAAGTTACAAAAAGAAAAATAATAAATAATAAATAAATAAAATTCAATTTTTATTTAAGTCATGCAACATTTATCTCAATCTCATCATATGTGTTCGGAAAGTGACTCAAAAACAAAACAAAACAAAACAAGACTCAAAATAAAAGAAAAGAAAGCAATAATTTTTTTTTTTTTTAAGACAAACCAAATTTACTTGCTAAACTCCAATACCCCCAAACCTAGAAATGAACATTGTCCTCAATGTTTTAAAAATTAGTCACAAGCAATGTCATAACAAGAAATGAAAAGTACTAAAGTAAATAAAAATCACAAATAAAATAAAATAATTACAAAAATAAAAATTACAAAACAAACAAACAAATAAAAAGAAACGAAAACAGTAAAACACTCGAAAAAGAAAGCCCTAAACAATCTTACGCAAACCAAAACCTAAACAATTGAAAACCCAACCCAAAAGAAGTTAACACATTTTGAAACCTAACAACGGTGAAAACCCGACCCATAATGAAATCCGAAGCCCACACGTTTGTTATTTTTTTTTATTTTTATTTTTTTAATTTAATGAAACGTGAAGTGGGAGTGCAAAGGCGGGATTTATGGAAAGAAAGAGTGTGGTCCCTGCTGCCTCGGTTCCTAGGAAGTGACAGGCAAAAGGAGTGAGGGACGTGTCGGCGCACAGAGGACGCTTTCACATCCCCCAAGCCAGAATTATTGGCCTCTTGGGTGAAGCGGGACGACTTTTTCACTTTGAAGCTGGTGAAAGGTGAAAATGCAATTAAGGGGAGTTGGGAAACGGGTGCGGCGACATATAGAGATAAGCCGTAAGGGCCACACAGAACTCTAGAACCGACGGCTAGGGTTTAACAGACTAAGTCTATAAAAGGTAAAAAGAAAGGGTAAAAAAAACACACAAACTCAGAAACACACAAAATAGAAAAGAAGGAAAGAAGAAAAACGAGTGAGAAATCAAATGGCCTCTTCCTACCCATTTTCGTTGGATCTCAACCTAGCTCCACCGACTCAGACACGAGGCCAAGCAGCGGCACCAGTATGGATGCCCTACTTTGCCTCCGCAAGGGGGCCTGTGACAGGAGCTGACTCATACTCCTGGACAACGATGTTGCCATTGGAGTGGGCAGAAATCTAGTGACTCCTAAAGATATACGTGTGTTTGGGACAAGGGATGATAATCGGGTTGCGAGTGATGCCATGGCATTGAGCGTGCAGAGTACAGCATGTGTCGCAAGTTTGGGACATCGCCTACTTGCGAAGTCCCATGAGGTAGAGGTGCTGAAGGTCAGTTGGCGGCGGAGCGAAGTATGGTTGAAGAGTGTCAGACTGCTATAAAAAGCTTGAAAAGGGAGAGGGCAAGGATAGTGGAGGTGAATCGACACCAGCTAGAAGTATTGCGGGACGAGAATAAAAGCCTATCAAAGATGGTAGAGTTGTATTCTCGCGACATGCGAAAGCAACTGGAGGACCTAGACCGACCGGGTAAACGCAAGCAAGCAGATCGCGAGAGTAGTTACGCTCAAGCTAAGATTGCGATCTTTGGGGGTTCAAGTGGTGAGCCCCAAGAGGCTGTGCGTGAAGCCCCGGAAGAGGACAGCCAGAGGGCCAAACTCAAAGCTCCTATGGTCGAGACACCTAGCGCTGAAGAAATGATTTCTACGTTTTTATTTTTTTTGGTTGTTTTTGTTTTTGTTATTTTTGTTTCAGAAATAAAAGAGTAAAGTTGCAGAATGAAAATGAAAGAGACAAAGAAAACACACTTCCCAAACTTAAATCAAACAAAAACGACAAACGGAAAAGAAAGCACACTTCTCAAACTAAAATAAGACAAAGGTGATAGCCGAAAGGGAAAAACACAAAACACTAGAAAATGAAAGTAACGGGCAAAAACATAAAACACCCGAAAAACACGGAAAAAAAAAATAAAGTAAAGTAAAGTGAAAGTTAATGTGCTCCCCCTTGAAGCGATTAGGTCGAGCATGCCCGGGAAATCCGAAATGGTGTTGGCTCTCTCTCATCAGCATATGCCTATTTAAACCACACCTCTGCAAAGGGATGATACCCAGCATTTCTTCCTGCAAACTCAAGGAAAAACATCAAAAAATTCAGAAGCAAAACAAATGGCATCCTCATGCACTCACCTCGATGATCTCAACCTTGAGCTATCCCTTGCACCACCAAATGCCCAGATAAGGGCTCGTCTAATCGGTTCATAATTGTATATTATTTCTTACCCTTCTAGCTTATGATTTGGTTATGTTTTTGAGTTAAACTTGTGCTTTTAATCCTTTTTGTGTTTATCTTTCAGTTAATTGAGCTTTAGGTAACAATGATGGCTTTGGAGAATATAATTCATGCAATTCAAGCATGTTAAGGCCTAATTTGGATGAATTGATGAAGAGCTTAAAGACAAATTCATTATGGCTACAGCCCCCTTCCAGTCCAGTTCCGTAGGTCATATTGCAAGCTTTATTTCAGCAACCTACATAGCTCGGATCAGGCTACATTCTTCATGAAAGTTATTCCAATGGGTGTGTACTATAACATATCCAAAATTCAGCCCCATTGGATAAATATGGAGTCCGTTACCTAGCAAACACCGAACCATGCTCAGGATGGATCTTATCAGCGCGGAAAATGAGTTAGAAATTTGTTTCGACCTTAACTTCTTCCTCCGACCTTGGATTGGCCCAAATAACATATGGCTGGAAAGATGACATTCCGAACTTCAATTTGGAGTGCTTAAAGTCCTAATTGGATTAAGAGAAGCCCAAGTTGTAAGCCCTTGAAGTTGCTGGTCATGCTGACCTCAGCATGTGCTGGTTGGATGCTTGGTCATGGTGAGCTAGGCATGAGCTATCATTTCTGGTTGGAAGCTTGGTCATGGTGACATGAAGATGAGCTAGGGCTGCTGGTGGGATTTAGTGGGGAAGTGCATCAACCATTGAAGATTTTCTAATACAAGTGCATCAACCATTTCAGATTTTATAATTCAAGTGTTGTATGCATTAGTCTTATTGAATTCAGATTTTCACTTCCCCTAGGCCTATAAATAGGGAAGTTCTCTAAGCTTGTAATAACACCCCAAGGGGGGGAGCTCTCAAGCACTTCTCTAGAGCTCCCTTCCCTTCTCTCCCTTAAATTATCTTAGTTTCCCTCTGTAGTTCTCAATTGTTGTAATAAGATCATTCTACTCAATTTTCTTTTTATTAAATCTCAAGCACTTCTCTATTCTCTTCCAAACACTCTCCAAACCCGAAACACATGTCTCTTCCCTTCCAAATTCCCCATGTTCTCCAAACACTTTCTCTTCCAAGATTCTCAAAGTTCCCAAACACTTCTCCCATTCCTTCATCAAATTCTCAAACACTTTCCAAACACTTTCTTCTCCCTTTTCAAAGCTCTCAAACACATGCTCTTCCAAAGTCCACAAAGTTCTCAAACACCACTTTCCTTTCTTCTCCAAAAGTTTCCATATTCTCAAACACTTCCCAAACACTCCTCCCTTCTCTTTCTCAAACACATCTCTCCTCCCTTCTCCAAATTTCCCAAACACATTTCCCTTCTCTTCCAAAAGTCTCCATGTCTCAAACACTTCACAAACACCTTCCTTTCCGTTCCAAAATCCTCAAGCTTCCCAAACACCTTCCTCCAAATTCTCAAGCTCTCAAACACCTCTCTCTTTCTCTCCAAAAACTCTCCATGTTCTCAAGTGTTGTACAAAATCCTTGTTTTATGTTCTTTTGTTTTCATTTTTGTTTTGTGTAGGAAAACTGAATTGGATCATTCAATCACCAATCCCTGTGGAATCGACCTCGCACTTACATACGCTAAACTACCAACGGTTCGTGCACTTCCGAGTATCACAAGTTGAGGATGCAGCTGAATCTATTTTGGTGCAGCTGAATCTACGCAACATCGTCCAAACCCTGTCTTCCCAAACTCCACATATCATCACGGTACGGCCTCAAACTTTGCTGAGGTAATACCGAACTTTTCTGAGGCAGTGCCGAACAGAGCAGTGCTGCTGGGCAGCATGATTGGCAGTAAACTCACCTCGGCAGATCACCTGCATGTGGCACAGAGGTCCGACAAGGCTGCAGTGGAGGAGTCCCACAATTTAACGGTGCTCCATGCGGTCTCGGCTACCAATTTAGGCATGCGATTGTTGGCGAGAACACGGGAGTGTGTTGCGCTGAGCGAGGAAGTGGCTTCCTTGAAGGCTATGGTGGCGGACTTGCAGAAGCGGCTCACCGTGCCAATCAGCATGTGGAAGCATTGCAAAAAAAGAATGAGGACCATGTAGAACTGCTGCAAATCCTACAAGTACGAGACAATAGAGGTAAGCCATGATGATGATGAAGATGAAGAAGATGAAGAAGAAGAAGAAGAAGAAGAAGAAGAAGAAGAAGTTTGTTTTTTTTGTTTTTTAGTTTACTTGAATATTTTTTGTTTTTTTGTTTTTAATGCAGTGTTTGAAATAAAAATGTGTTTCTAACACTCAGAAATAAACTAACTAATCATACCATAAAAACAAAAACAAAATAAAAATAACGACTAAATAAAATAAATACAAAAACTAACTTAACAAAACAAAAACAAAAAAAACAAAGAAGTTCCAAATTGATTTTTTTTTTTTTAAATTATTATTATTTACAACTAACTGACCAAACAAAGAAAAAAGGAAACAAAGAAATTCCAAATTGCAATTTGCAAGGAAAAATAAATAAAAACTCAAATTTCAAATTTTTAATTTTGTTTTGTTTTTGTTTTTGTTTTTTTTTTAAAACACACAAATATACAAGCAACTCATGGATGACCAGTTAAGGGCCTCAGAAAATACAGCCAGGGGATCCGGGAAGGTTGGAGGGGTCACAAAGGTCCCGCTTAAAACCCAAACTTCTTAGACACCGAAGGTGTCTCCTAAAGAACTCCTAGACACTGTATTGACGGAGACGCTCATCTGGAGTTACCACGAGTCAGCTCATATAAAAAATCTTTTTTAATTTTTTAATTTTTAATTTTTAAATTTTGTATAAAAAAGAAACAGAAGTTTAAAATAATAACAAGTGAAGAGAAAGGATTGAAATGCTCCCCCTTGAAGCGATTAGGTTGAGCGTGATGCATTTGGAGGTCGCGACTTCTCCCACTGCTCCACACTTCCCATTCTTATGATCGAAGTTGCCATCTCTCTCCATTTTAATGAAGCTGTCATAAATTGCTAAAACAAACACAGAAAACTTGAAACAGAATTAAAAGGATTAGGAAATAAATAAATAAAAACTAAAAAAGAAAAATGAAAAATCAACACTTCCATGCTTCAAAGTAACAAGCAACAAAGTAAATCAAACTAGCTTATGGAGTTCGTTCTTTCTCAAATATGATTATCCATATGGTGTGTGGTTTTAATCAAGTATTCAGAAAAAGCATTTAGCTATGGTGTTTAGTCTAAACACAAATTCCGAACCCATTAAGAACAAGAAGAACAATAAAGAACAAAGTAGAATTTAAACATGGTGTTTGTCTTCAATATCTACCCATTCATTCACTAATCAGTCCAAGAGTCATATGGTGTTTATGTAAACCTGAACAAGATATTTAATTAAGAGCAAGTGAATGAAACCATAAACTAGAAATAATCAACATGCTACTTGAACCTTTTTTTTTTTGTGTTGTGTAAGCTGGGACTCAAACCCAGTTCTCTTGCTTGTCAGGCAATTGTCCTTGTCAGTTGGACTACAAACACAACTTGTCAATTAACGTCATTAACTTTAAAACATGAAATTGTCTAGTTATATACAAAAAATAAAAATAATAAAAAGTAGGAAAACCAAATAGAATCAAACAATGTTACCGATCCCGGCAACGGCGCCAAAAACTTGTTGCGTAGATACAGCTGCACCAAAATGGATTCAACTGCATCCTCAACTTGTGATACTCGCAAGTGCACGAACCGTTGGTAGTTTAGCGTATGTAAGTGCGAGGTCGATTCCACAGGAATTGGTGATTGAATGATCCAATTTAGTTTTCCTACACAAAACAAAAATGAAAACAAAAGAAACAAAACAAGAAGAAAGAATGTACATTACAATGAAAAATAAATTACAACTAAAAGAACATTAAAGAAATTAAGAGAACTTGAGGAAGAAAGGAAAGTGTTTGAGAGCTTGGAGGAGGGAGAGAAAAGTGTTTGACAACTTTAGAGAATTTTGGAAGGACATGTGTTTGAGAGTTTTGAGAATTTTGGAAGGGAAGAAAGTGGTGTTTGAGAGATTTGGAGGAAGAGAAGGGAGAAGTGTTTGAGAGATTTGGAGACTTTTGGAAGAGTAAGGAAAATGGTGTTTGGGAACTTTGTGGATTTTTGGAAGAGAAAGTGTTTGGGGACTTTGTGAATTTGTAAGAAAGTGTTTGAGAACATGGGAAATGTTTTAGATCTTGGAGAACTTTGAAAGAGAATAGAGAAGTGTTTGGAGAATTTAGAAGAAAGAAAATTTAGTAGAATGATCTTATTACAACAATTGAGAATTACAAAGGGAAACTAAGAGAATTTGAGGGAGAGAAGGGAAGGGAGCTCTAGAGAAGTGCTTGAGAGCTCCCCCCTTGGGGTGTGTTTACAAGCATAGAGAACTTCCCTATTTATAGGCCTAGGGGAAGTGAAAAATCTGAATTCAATATGGCTAATGCATACAACACTTGAATTATAAAATCTAAAATGGTTGATGCACTTGTAATAGAAAATCTGAAATGGGTGATGCACTTGTATTAGAAAATCTTGAATGGTTGATGCACTTCACCAATTAATCCCACTAGCAGCCCTAGGTCATCTTCATGTCACCATGACCAAGCATCCAACCAGCACATGCTGAGGTCAGCATGACCAGCAACTTCAAGGGCTTACAACTTGGGCTTCTCTTAATCAAATTAGGACTTTAAGCACTTGAAATTGAAGTTCAGAATGTCTTCTTTCCAGCCATATGTTATTTGGGCCAATCCAAGGTCGGAGGAAAAAGTTAAGGCCGAAACAAATTGCTAACTCATTTTCCGCGCTGATAAGATCCATCCTGAGCATGGTTCTGTGTTTGCTAGGTAACGGACTCCAGATTTATCCAATGGAGCGGAATTTTGGATATGTTATATTAGACACCCATTGGAACAAGTTTCATGAAGATCTTCACTTCATTCGAGCCCCATAGCATGCTGATCCAAGGCCAAGAAGTTGACCTACGAAACTGGGCTGGAAATGGACTGTAGCAAAAAATGAGTTTGTCTTTAAGCTCTTCTTCCCTTCATCCAAATCAGACCTTCACATGCTTGGATTGCATCATTTCCTATCCAAAGCCATCATTATTACCTAAATCTCAATTAACTGAAAGATAAACACAAAAAGAATTAAAAGCACAAGTTTAACTCAAAAACATAACCAAATCATAAGCTAGAAGGGTACAAAATGATATGTAAATATGTACTGATTATCCAAGCGTTAGAACGATGCAATACGCCAACCACTCCATTTAAGGCACAAACTGAGTACGAACTTGAATTGTCCAATTTGTATGGCCTATGGATTTCGGATCGAGCCCAAAATTTGTGCAACATCATTATGAGGTGGGAGGAGTCATTCGGTGAGTTTTGAGAGAAATCCAAGCGCTAGAACTATGCAATACACCAACCACTCCATTTAAGGCACAAACTGAGTACGAACTTGAATTGTCCAATTTCTTACACCATTGGATTTCGTATCGAGCCCAAAACTTGTGGAACATCATAATAAGGTGGGAGGAGTCATTCGGTGAGTTTTGAGTGAAATCCAAGCGCTAGAACTATGCAATACGCCAACCACTCCATTTAACGCATAAACTGAGTACGAACTTGAATTGTCCAATTTCTTACACCTATGGATTTCGGATCGAACCCCAAAACTTGTGGAACATCATAATAAGGTGGGAGGAGTCATTCGGTGAGTTTTCAGTGAAATCCAAGCGCTAGAACTATGCAATACACCAACCACTCCATTTAAGGCACAAACTGAGTACGAACTTGAATTGTCCAATTTCTTACACCTACGGATTTTGGAACGAGCACAAAACTTGTGGAACATCATAATAAGGTGGGAGGAGTCATTCGGTGAGTTTTGAGTGAAATCCAAGCGCTAGAACTATGCAATACACCAACCACTCCATTTAACGCACAAACTGAGTACGAACTTGAATTGTCCAATTTCTTATAAATATGGGCTTCGGACTCGAGCCCAAAACTTGTGCAACATCATAATAAGGTGGGAGGAGTCATTCGGTGAGTTTTGAGTGAAATCCAAGCGCTAGAACTATGCAATACACCAACCACTCCATTTAATGCACAAACAGAGTACGAACTTGAATTGTCCAATTTGTATGGCCTATGGATTTCGGATCGAGCCGAAAGCTTGTGCAACGTCATAATAAGGTGGGAGGAGTCATTCGGTGAGTTTTGAGTGAAATCCAAGCGCTAGAACTATGCAATACACCAACCACTCCATTTAAGGCACAAACTGAGTACGAACTTGAATTGTCCAATTTCTTACACCTATGGATTTCGGATTCGAGCCCAAAACTTGTGCAACATCATAATAAGGTGGGAGGAGTCATTCGGTGAGTTTTGAGTGAAATCCAAGCGCTAGAACTATGCAATACACCAACCACTCCATTTAAGGCACAAACTGAGTACGAACTTGAATTGTCCAATTTCTTACACCTATGGATTTCGGATTCGAGCCCAAAACTTGTGCAACATCATAATAAGGTGGGAGGAGTCATTCGGTGAGTTTTGAGTGAAATCCAAGCGCTAGAACTATGCAATACACCAACCACTCCATTTAACGCACAAACTGAGTACGAACTTGAATTGTCCAATTTCTTATAAATATGGGCTTCCTATCGAGCCCAAAACTTGTGCAACATCATAATAAGGTGGGAGGAGTCATTCGGTGAGTTTTGAGTGAAATCCAAGCGCTAGAACTATGCAATACACCAACCACTCCATTTAATGCACAAACTGAGTAAGAACTTGAATTGTCCAATTTGTAGGGCCTACGGATTTCGTATCGAGCCGAAAACTTGTGCAACGTCATAATAAGGTGGGAGGAGTCATTCGGTGAGTTTTGAGTGAAATCCAAGCGCTAGAACAATGCAATACACCAACCACTCCATTTAAGGCACAAACTGAGTACGAACTTGAATTGTCCAATTTCTTACACCTATGGATTTCGATTCGAGCCCAAAACTTGTGCAACATCATAATAAGGTGGGAGGAGTCATTCGGTGAGTTTTGAGTGAAATCCAAGCGCTAGAACTATGCAATACACCAACCACTCCATTTAAGGCACAAACTGAGTACGAACTTGAATTGTCCAATTTCTTACACCTATGGATTTCGGATTCGAGCCCAAAACTTGTGCAACATCATAATAAGGTGGGAGGAGTCATTCGGTGAGTTTTGAGTGAAATCCAAGCGCTAGAACTATGCAATACACCAACCACTCCATTTAATGCACAAACTGAGTACGAACTTGAATTGTCCAATTTGTATGGCCTATGGATTTCGGATCGAGCCGAAAACTTGTGCAACGTCATAATAAGGTGGGAGGAGTCATTCGGTGAGATTTGAGTGAAATCCAAGCGCTAGAACTATGCAATACACCAACCACTACATTTAAGGCACAAACTGAGTACGAACTTGAATTGTCCAATTTCTTACACCTATGGAATTCGATTCGAGCCCAAAACTTGTGCAACGTCATAATAAGGTGGGAGGAGTCATTCGGTGAGTGTTGAGTGAAATCCAAGCGCTAGAATTATGCAATACGCCAACCACTCCATTTAAAGCACAAACTGAGTACGAACTTGAATTGTCCAATTTCTTACACCTATGGATTTCGGATCGACCCCAAAACTTGTGGAACATCATAATAAGGTGGGAGGAGTCATTCGGTGAGTTTTCAGTGAAATCCAAGCGCTAGAACTATGCAATACACCAACCACTCCATTTAAGGCACAAACTGAGTACGAACTTGAATTGTCCAATTTCTTACACCTACGGATTTTGGAACGAGCACAAAACTTGGGGAACATCATAATAAGGTGGGAGGAGTCATTCGGTGAGTTTTGAGTGAAATCCAAGCGCTAGAACTATGCAATACACCAACCACTCCATTTAACGCACAAACTGAGTACGAACTTGAATTGTCCAATTTCTTATAAATATGGGCTTCGATTTCGAGCCCAAAACTTGTGCAACATCATAATAAGGTGGGAGGAGTCATTCGGTGAGTTTTGAGTGAAATCCAAGCGCTAGAACTATGCAATACGCCAACCACTCCATTTAACGCATAAACTGAGTACGAACTTGAATTGTCCAATTTCTTACACCTATGGATTTCGGATGAACCCCAAAACTTGTGGAACATCATAATAAGGTGGGAGGAGTCATTCGGTGAGTTTTCAGTGAAATCCAAGCGCTAGAACTATGCAATACACCAACCACTCCATTTAAGGCACAAACTGAGTACGAACTTGAATTGTCCAATTTCTTACACCTACGGATTTTGGAACGAGCACAAAACTTGTGGAACATCATAATAAGGTGGGAGGAGTCATTCGGTGAGTTTTGAGTGAAATCCAAGCGCTAGAACTATGCAATACACCAACCACTCCATTTAACGCACAAACTGAGTACGAACTTGAATTGTCCAATTTCTTATAAATATGGGCTTCTAATCGAGCCCAAAACTTGTGCAACATCATAATAAGGTGGGAGGAGTCATTCGGTGAGTTTTGAGTGAAATCCAAGCGCTAGAACTATGCAATACACCAACCACTCCATTTAATGCACAAACTGAGTAAGAACTTGAATTGTCCAATTTGTAGGGCCTACGGATTTCGAATATCGAGCCGAAAACTTGTGCAACGTCATAATAAGGTGGGAGGAGTCATTCGGTGAGTTTTGAGTGAAATCCAAGCGCTAGAACAATGCAATACACCAACCACTCCATTTAAGGCACAAACTGAGTACGAACTTGAATTGTCCAATTTCTTACACCTATGGATTTCCGATATCGAGCCCAAAACTTGTGCAACATCATAATAAGGTGGGAGGAGTCATTCGGTGAGTTTTGAGTGAAATCCAAGCGCTAGAACTATGCAATACACCAACCACTCCATTTAAGGCACAAACTGAGTACGAACTTGAATTGTCCAATTTCTTACACCTATGGATTTCGATCGAGCCCAAAACTTGTGCAACATCATAATAAGGTGGGAGGAGTCATTCGGTGAGTTTTGAGTGAAATCCAAGCGCTAGAACTATGCAATACACCAACCACTCCATTTAATGCACAAACTGAGTACGAACTTGAATTGTCCAATTTGTATGGCCTATGGATTTCGATATCGAGCCGAAAACTTGTGCAACGTCATAATAAGGTGGGAGGAGTCATTCGGTGAGATTTGAGTGAAATCCAAGCGCTAGAACTATGCAATACACCAACCACTACATTTAAGGCACAAACTGAGTACGAACTTGAATTGTCCAATTTCTTACACCTATGGAATTCGGATTCGAGCCCAAAACTTGTGCAACGTCATAATAAGGTGGGAGGAGTCATTCGGTGAGTGTTGAGTGAAATCCAAGCGCTAGAATTATGCAATACGCCAACCACTCCATTTAAAGCACAAACTGAGTACGAACTTGAATTGTCCAATTTCTTACACCTATGGATTTCGGATCGACCCCAAAACTTGTGGAACATCATAATAAGGTGGGAGGAGTCATTCGGTGAGTTTTCAGTGAAATCCAAGCGCTAGAACTATGCAATACACCAACCACTCCATTTAAGGCACAAACTGAGTACGAACTTGAATTGTCCAATTTCTTACACCTACGGATTTTGGAACGAGCACAAAACTTGGGGAACATCATAATAAGGTGGGAGGAGTCATTCGGTGAGTTTTGAGTGAAATCCAAGCGCTAGAACTATGCAATACACCAACCACTCCATTTAACGCACAAACTGAGTACGAACTTGAATTGTCCAATTTCTTATAAATATGGGCTTCGGAATCGAGCCCAAAACTTGTGCAACATCATAATAAGGTGGGAGGAGTCATTCGGTGAGTTTTGAGTGAAATCCAAGCGCTAGAACTATGCAATACGCCAACCACTCCATTTAACGCATAAACTGAGTACGAACTTGAATTGTCCAATTTCTTACACCTATGGATTTCGGATCGACCCCAAAACTTGTGGAACATCATAATAAGGTGGGAGGAGTCATTCGGTGAGTTTTCAGTGAAATCCAAGCGCTAGAACTATGCAATACACCAACCACTCCATTTAAGGCACAAACTGAGTACGAACTTGAATTGTCCAATTTCTTACACCTACGGATTTTGGAACGAGCACAAAACTTGTGGAACATCATAATAAGGTGGGAGGAGTCATTCGGTGAGTTTTGAGTGAAATCCAAGCGCTAGAACTATGCAATACACCAACCACTCCATTTAACGCACAAACTGAGTACGAACTTGAATTGTCCAATTTCTTATAAATATGGGCTTCGGATTCGAGCCCAAAACTTGTGCAACATCATAATAAGGTGGGAGGAGTCATTCGGTGAGTTTTGAGTGAAATCCAAGCGCTAGAACTATGCAATACACCAACCACTCCATTTAATGCACAAACAGAGTACGAACTTGAATTGTCCAATTTGTATGGCCTATGGATTTCGGATTCAGCCGAAAGCTTGTGCAACGTCATAATAAGGTGGGAGGAGTCATTCGGTGAGTTTTGAGTGAAATCCAAGCGCTAGAACTATGCAATACACCAACCACTCCATTTAAGGCACAAACTGAGTACGAACTTGAATTGTCCAATTTCTTACACCTATGGATTTCGGATTCGAGCCCAAAACTTGTGCAACATCATAATAAGGTGGGAGGAGTCATTCGGTGAGTTTTGAGTGAAATCCAAGCGCTAGAACTATGCAATACACCAACCACTCCATTTAAGGCACAAACTGAGTACGAACTTGAATTGTCCAATTTCTTACACCTATGGATTTCGGATTCGAGCCCAAAACTTGTACAACATCATAATAAGGTGGGAGGGGTCATTCGGTGAGTTTTGAGTGAAATCCAAGCGCTAGAACTATGCAATACACCAACCACTCCATTTAACGCACAAACTGAGTACGAACTTGAATTGTCCAATTTCTTATAAATATGGGCTTCAGATCGATCCCAAAACTTGTGCAACATCATAATAAGGTGGGAGGAGTCATTCGGTGAGTTTTGAGTGAAATCCAAGCGCTAGAACTATGCAATACACCAACCACTCCATTTAATGCACAAACTGAGTAAGAACTTGAATTGTCCAATTTGTAGGGCCTATGGATTTCGATTCGAGCCGAAAACTTGTGCAACGTCATAATAAGGTGGGAGGAGTCATTCGGTGAGTTTTGAGTGAAATCCAAGCGCTAGAACTATGCAATACACCAACCACTCCATTTAAGGCACAAACTGAGTACGAACTTGAATTGTCCAATTTCTTACACCTATGGATTTCGGATTCGAGCCCAAAACTTGTGCAACATCATAATAAGGTGGGAGGAGTCATTCGGTGAGTTTTGAGTGAAATCCAAGCGCTAGAACTATGCAATACACCAACCACTCCATTTAAGGCACAAACTGAGTACGAACTTGAATAGTCCAATTTCTTACACCTATGGATTTCGTATCGAGCCCAAAACTTGTGCAACATCATAATAAGGTGGGAGGAGTCATTCGGTGAGTTTTGAGTGAAATCCAAGCGCTAGAACTATGCAATACACCAACCACTCCATTTAATGCACAAACTGAGTACGAACTTGAATTGTCCAATTTGTATGGCCTATGGATTTCGTATCGAGCCGAAAACTTGTGCAACGTCATAATAAGGTGGGAGGAGTCATTCGGTGAGATTTGAGTGAAATCCAAGCGCTAGAACTATGCAATACACCAACCACTACATTTAAGGCACAAACTGAGTACGAACTTGAATTGTCCAATTTCTTACACCTATGGAATTCCGAATCGAGCCCAAAACTTGTGCAACGTCATAATAAGGTGGGAGGAGTCATTCGGTGAGTGTTGAGTGAAATCCAAGCGCTAGAATTATGCAATACGCCAACCACTCCATTTAAAGCACAAACTGAGTACGAACTTGAATTGTCCAATTTCTTACACCTATGGATTTCGGATCGACCCCAAAACTTGTGGAACATCATAATAAGGTGGGAGGAGCCATTCGGTGAGTTTTGAGTGAAATCCAAGCGCTAGAACTATGCAATACACCAACCACTCCATTTAAGGCACAAACTGAGTACGAACTTGAATTGTCCAATTTCTTACACCTTTGGATTTCGATTCGAGCCCAAAACTTGTGGAACATCATAATAAGGTGGGAGGAGTCATTCGGTGAGTTTTGAGTGAAATCCAAGCGCTAGAACTATGCAATACGCCAACCACTCCATTTAACGCACAAACTGAGTACGAACTTGAATTGTCCAATTTCTTACACCTATGGATTTCGGATCGACCCCAAAACTTGTGGAACATCATAATAAGGTGGGAGGAGTCATTCGGTGAGTTTTCAGTGAAATCCAAGCGCTAGAACTATGCAATACACCAACCACTCCATTTAAGGCACAAACTGAGTACGAACTTGAATTGTCCAATTTCTTACACCTATGGATTTCGTATCGAGCCCAAAACTTGTGCAACATCATAATAAGGTGGGAGGAGTCAGTCGGTGAGTTTTGAGTGAAATCCAAGCGCTAGAACTATGCAATACACCAACCACTCCATTTAAGGCACAAACTGAGTACGAACTTGAATTGTCCAATTTCTTACACCTATGGATTTCGATATCGAACCCAAAACTTGTGGAACATCATAATAAGGTGGGAGGAGTCATTCGGTGAGTTTTGAGTGAAATCCAAGCGCTAGAACTATGCAATACACCAACCACTCCATTTAAGGCACAAACTGAGTACGAACTTGAATTGTCCAATTTCTTACACCTTTGGATTTCGATTCGAGCCCAAAACTTGTGGAACATCATAATAAGGTGGGAGGAGTCATTCGGTGAGTTTTGAGTGAAATCCAAGCGCTAGAACTATGCAATACGCCAACCACTCCATTTAACGGACAAACTGAGTACGAACTTGAATTGTCCAATTTCTTACACCTATGGATTTCGGATCGACCCCAAAACTTGGGGAACATCATAATAAGGTGGGAGGAGTCATTCGGTGAGTTTTCAGTGAAATCCAAGCGCTGGAACTATGCAATACACCAACCACTCCATTTAAGGCACAAACTGAGTACGAACTTGAATTGTCCAATTTCTTACACCTACGGATTTTGGAACGAGCCCAAAACTTGTGGAACATCATAATAAGGTGGGAGGAGTCATTCGGTGAGTTTTCAGTGAAATCCAAGCGCTAGAACTATGCAATACACCAACCACTCCATTTAAGGCACAAACTGAGTACGAACTTGAATTTTCCAATTTCTTACACCTATGGATTTCGAATCGAGCCCAAAACTTGTGCAACATCATAATAAGGTAGGAGGAGTCATTCGGTGAGTTTTGAGTGAAATCCAAGCGCTAGAACTATGCAATATACCAACCACTCCATTTAATGCACAAACTGAGTACGAACTTGAATTGTCCGATTTGTATGGCCTATGGATTTCGTATCGAGCCGAAAACTTGTGCAACGTCATAATAAGGTGGGAGGAGTCATTCGGTGAGTTTTGAGTGAAATCCAAGCGCTAGAACTATGCAATACACCAACCACTACATTTAAGGCACAAACTGAGTACGAACTTGAATTGTCCAATTTCTTACACCTATGGAATTCGGATTCGAGCCCAAAACTTGTGCAACGTCATAATAAGGTGGGAGGAGTCATTCGGTGAGTTTTGAGTGAAATCCAAGCGCTAGAACTATGCAATACGCCAACCACTCCATTTAAAGCACAAACTGAGTACGAACTTGAATTGTCCAATTTCTTACACCTATGGATTTCGGATCGACCCCAAAACTTGTGGAACATCATAATAAGGTGGGAGGAGTCATTCGGTGAGTTTTCAGTGAAATCCAAGCGCTAGAACTATGCAATACACCAACCACTCCATTTAAGGCACAAACTGAGTACGAACTTGAATTGTCCAATTTCTTACACCTATGGATTTCGATTCGAGCCCAAAACTTGTGCAACATCATAATAAGGTGGGAGGAGTCAGTCGGTGAGTTTTGAGTGAAATCCAAGCGCTAGAACTATGCAATACACCAACCACTCCATTTAAGGCACAAACTGAGTACGAACTTGAATTGTCCAATTTCTTACACCTATGGATTTCGTATCGAACCCAAAACTTGTGGAACATCATAATAAGGTGGGAGGAGTCATTCGGTGAGTTTTGAGTGAAATCCAAGCGCTAGAACTATGCAATACACCAACCACTCCATTTAAGGCACAAACTGAGTACGAACTTGAATTGTCCAATTTCTTACACCTTTGGATTTCGATATCGAGCCCAAAACTTGTGGAACATCATAATAAGGTGGGAGGAGTCATTCGGTGAGTTTTGAGTGAAATCCAAGCGCTAGAACTATGCAATACGCCAACCACTCCATTTAACGGACAAACTGAGTACGAACTTGAATTGTCCAATTTCTTACACCTATGGATTTCGGATTCGAACCCCAAAACTTGGGGAACATCATAATAAGGTGGGAGGAGTCATTCGGTGAGTTTTCAGTGAAATCCAAGCGCTGGAACTATGCAATACACCAACCACTCCATTTAAGGCACAAACTGAGTACGAACTTGAATTGTCCAATTTCTTACACCTACGGATTTTGGAACGAGCCCAAAACTTGTGGAACATCATAATAAGGTGGGAGGAGTCATTCGGTGAGTTTTCAGTGAAATCCAAGCGCTAGAACTATGCAATACACCAACCACTCCATTTAAGGCACAAACTGAGTACGAACTTGAATTTTCCAATTTCTTACACCTATGGATTTCGATTCGAGCCCAAAACTTGTGCAACATCATAATAAGGTAGGAGGAGTCATTCGGTGAGTTTTGAGTGAAATCCAAGCGCTAGAACTATGCAATATACCAACCACTCCATTTAATGCACAAACTGAGTACGAACTTGAATTGTCCGATTTGTATGGCCTATGGATTTCGTATCGAGCCGAAAACTTGTGCAACGTCATAATAAGGTGGGAGGAGTCCTTCGGTGAGTTTTGAGTGAAATCCAAGCGCTAGAACTATGCAATACACCAACCACTACATTTAAGGCACAAACTGAGTACGAACTTGAATTGTCCAATTTCTTACACCTATGGAATTCGGATTCGAGCCCAAAACTTGTGCAACGTCATAATAAGGTGGGAGGAGTCATTCGGTGAGTTTTGAGTGAAATCCAAGCGCTAGAACTATGCAATACGCCAACCACTCCATTTAAAGCACAAACTGAGTACGAACTTGAATTGTCCAATTTCTTACACCTATGGATTTCGGATCGAACCCCAAAACTTGTGGAACATCATAATAAGGTGGGAGGAGTCATTCGGTGAGTTTTCAGTGAAATCCAAGCGCTAGAACTATGCAATACACCAACCACTCCATTTAAGGCACAAACTGAGTACGAACTTGAATTGTCCAATTTCTTACACCTATGGATTTCGGATCGAGCCCAAAACTTGTGGAACATCATAATAAGGTGGGAGGAGTCATTCGGTGAGTTTTGAGTGAAATCCAAGCGCTAGAACTATGCAATACACCAACCACTCCATTTAATGCACAAACTGAGTACGAACTTGAATTGTCCAATTTGTATGGCCTATGGATTTCGGATCGAGCCGAAAACTTGTGTAACGTCATAATAAGGTGGGAGGAGTCATTCGGTGAGTTTTGAGTGAAATCCAAGCGCTAGAACTATGCAATACACCAACCATTCCATTTAAGGCACAAACTGAGTACGAACTTGAATTGTCCAATTTCTTACACCTATGGATTTCGATTCGAGCCCAAAACTTGTGCAACATCATAATAAGGTGGGAGGAGTCATTCGGTGAGTTTTGAGTGAAATCCAAGCGCTAGAACTATGCAATACACCAACCACTCCATTTAATGCACAAACTGAGTACGAACTTGAATTGTCCAATTTGTATGGCCTATGGATTTCGATCGAGCCGAAAACTTGTGCAACGTCATAATAAGGTGGGAGGAGTCATTCGGTGAGTTTTGAGTGAAATCCAAGCGCTAGAACTATGCAATACACCAACCACTACATTTAAGGCACAAACTGAGTACGAACTTGAATTGTCCAATTTCTTACACCTATGGAATTCCGATCGAGCCCAAAACTTGTGCAACGTCATAATAAGGTGGGAGGAGTCATTCGGTGAGTTTTGAGTGAAATCCAAGCGCTAGAACTATGCAATACGCCAACCACTCCATTTAAAGCACAAACTGAGTACGAACTTGAATTGTCCAATTTCTTACACCTATGGATTTCGGATTCGACCCCAAAACTTGTGGAACATCATAATAAGGTGGGAGGAGTCATTCGGTGAGTTTTCAGTGAAATCCAAGCGCTAGAACTATGCAATACACCAACCACTCCATTTAAGGCACAAACTGAGTACGAACTTGAATTGTCCAATTTCTTACACCTATGGATTTCGATTCGAGCCCAAAACTTGTGGAACATCATAATAAGGTGGGAGGAGTCATTCGGTGAGTTTTGAGTGAAATCCAAGCGCTAGAACTATGCAATACACCAACCACTCCATTTAATGCACAAACTGAGTACGAACTTGAATTGTCCAATTTGTATGGCCTATGGATTTCGATTCGAGCCGAAAACTTGTGTAACGTCATAATAAGGTGGGAGGAGTCATTCGGTGAGTTTTGAGTGAAATCCAAGCGCTAGAACTATGCAATACACCAACCATTCCATTTAAGGCACAAACTGAGTACGAACTTGAATTGTCCAATTTCTTACACCTATGGATTTCGGATCGAGCCCAAAACTTGTGCAACATCATAATAAGGTGGGAGGAGTCATTCGGTGAGTTTTGAGTGAAATCCAAGCGCTAGAACTATGCAATACACCAACCACTCCATTTAATGCACAAACTGAGTACGAACTTGAATTGTCCAATTTGTATGGCCTATGGATTTCGATTCGAGCCGAAAACTTGTGCAACGTCATAATAAGGTGGGAGGAGTCATTCGGTGAGTTTTGAGTGAAATCCAAGCGCTAGAACTATGCAATACACCAACCACTACATTTAAGGCACAAACTGAGTACGAACTTGAATTGTCCAATTTCTTACACCTATGGAATTCGATTCGAGCCCAAAACTTGTGCAACGTCATAATAAGGTGGGAGGAGTCATTCGGTGAGTTTTGAGTGAAATCCAAGCGCTAGAACTATGCAATACGCCAACCACTCCATTTAAAGCACAAACTGAGTACGAACTTGAATTGTCCAATTTCTTACACCTATGGATTTCGGATCGACCCCAAAACTTGTGGAACATCATAATAAGGTGGGAGGAGTCATTCGGTGAGTTTTCAGTGAAATCCAAGCGCTAGAACTATGCAATACACCAACCACTCCATTTAAGGCACAAACTGAGTACGAACTTGAATTGTCCAATTTCTTACACCTATGGATTTCGTATCGAGCCCAAAACTTGTGGAACATCATAATAAGGTGGGAGGAGTCATTCGGTGAGTTTTGAGTGAAATCCAAGCGCTAGAACTATGCAATACACCAACCACTCCATTTAATGCACAAACTGAGTACGAACTTGAATTGTCCAATTTGTATGGCCTATGGATTTCGATTCGAGCCGAAAACTTGTGTAACGTCATAATAAGGTGGGAGGAGTCATTCGGTGAGTTTTGAGTGAAATCCAAGCGCTAGAACTATGCAATACACCAACCATTCCATTTAAGGCACAAACTGAGTACGAACTTGAATTGTCCAATTTCTTACACCTATGGATTTCGATTCGAGCCCAAAACTTGTGCAACATCATAATAAGGTGGGAGGAGTCATTCGGTGAGTTTTGAGTGAAATCCAAGCGCTAGAACTATGCAATACACCAACCACTCCATTTAATGCACAAACTGAGTACGAACTTGAATTGTCCAATTTGTATGGCCTATGGATTTCGTATCGAGCCGAAAACTTGTGCAACGTCATAATAAGGTGGGAGGAGTCATTCGGTGAGTTTTGAGTGAAATCCAAGCGCTAGAACTATGCAATACACCAACCACTACATTTAAGGCACAAACTGAGTACGAACTTGAATTGTCCAATTTCTTACACCTATGGAATTCGGATTCGAGCCGATGATCGGTTCATAATTGTATATCATTTCGTACCATTCTAGCTTTTGATTTGGTTATGTTATTGAGTTAAACTTGTGCTTTTAATTCATTTTCTGTTTTGTTAAGTCCATAATTTCATACACTTGCGTGCCTTCTTTACTTAGTGATTTTGCTTAGTTTCTCTTTATTTTTGAGTCACTTACCTCTGTTTGTGTGTTTTGTAGGTTAAGATAGCAAGAGATAACATTTGATGCAATCCATGCATGTTATGGGCTGATTGGCATATGAGGAATATGAGCTTAAAGACAAACACATTTTGGCTACAGCCCATTTCCAGCCCAGTTTCGTAGGTCAACTTCTTGGCCTTGGATCAGCATGCTATGGGGCTCGAATGAAGTGAAGATCTTCATGAAACCTGTTCCAATGGGTGTTGACTACAACATATCCAAATTTCAGCCCAATGGGACATTTGTGGAGTGCTCAGCCCGTCCAACACCCAACCTTGCTCAGCAGGATTTGTAGCTGCCAGCATTTTGCCATGTGACTCCTTTTAGCCATGTGCCTCACCCCAGCTGCAACTGACTTTGTACCCAACATAATGAGTGAAGTTGGGAGGCTTTCCAGCTATGAATTACTGAAGGAGCAAGTTGGCACATGTTTGAGCTATTATAGAGAAAGCATGTGCATGTGAAGCAAAGAGAAAGGAGAGAGAGAAGAAGAGGAATGATGAGAGGCATCTTTGCTTCAGCCTTTGAACATGGGAAATGAATTGGCAGATCACTTTGGAGCTGGAGATCAGCTTTTGAGCTATTAAAGAGAAGCATGTGCATGCATGTAAAGCAAAAAGAAAGAAATGAAATGAAATGAAGTCAATTTCAGTCTCTGTTCGGCAACCAACTTTCAAGGTCCAAAACGCACACTTCTCCTGCTCCGATGGGAATACTTTCTTCATAGAAGTTGTTCCAATGGGTGTCTAGTATAACATATCCAAATTTCAGCCCCATTGGATACGTGTTGAGACCTATGGCCTTCCTACACCAAAACAGGTTCAGAAAACTCGTTTTTCCAGCAACCAAAAGGCACCACATGGGTTGGCAGCAAAAGGCACCACATGGGTTGGCAGCAAATCTGATCACCTTTGAACCCATGTGAGGAAAGCTTGTGCAGCAGAAAAAGATGAAGGATGGTGTGGGAATTCATCATGTTGTTCCTCCCTCTTAGCCCTATAAATAGAGAAGCCTTCAAGCTTCAAAACACACCCCAAGGGGGGGAGCTCTCAAATACTTCTCTAGAGCTCCCTTCCCTTCTCTCCCTCAAATTCTCTTAGTTTCCTTTCAAGTTGTTAATTGTTGTAGTAGAATGAGTTTACTGAATTTTTCTTCAAGTTTTCAAGTTCTTCTTTAATTTTATTTGTAATGTACATTCTTTCTTAAGTATTCAAGTTTAATTAGTTTCCAAGTTTCAATTATGGTTTTTGTTCTTATTCATTATGCTTATAAGTTAATATGCTAGTTTGAATGATTGATCACCATTTAGGTTTGCATGTTAGCTATCTTGGTTTGAATTAAGAGTATACACCATGCTTTAATTCGAATTGAACTATGAATAGGAAGAGTATGTATGGACATTCGACAACAGGGATTAGATACATGCTTGGTTGTTTAAATTGTTCTTCTATGCTTAATGGGTTCCTAATGCTTAATTTTAGGTTAGACAACAAATGATCAAATTAGGGAATTAGGAACACAAGGTTTTGACCAAACACCATGGCTTAATCATACTTTAGCTAGAATCAATCCGTTAATCTAATTGAACTTGGGAACTTATTTGCTTGAGTTAATTTCTTTTCTTTCTTTCTTGTTTTATTTATTTTTCTTTCTTTTTCATTTCTGTTTTGTGTAGGGAAAATGAATTGGATCATTCAATCACCAATCCTCGTGGGATCGACCTCGCACTTACATATGCTATACTACCGAACGGCTCGTGCACTTGCGAGTATCACAAGTTGAGGATGCAGCTGAATCCATTTTGGTGCAAGTGAATCCGACACAACAAGTTTTTGGCGCCGTTGCCGGGGATTGGCAACATAGTTTGGTTCTATTTCTTTTCCCTACTTGTTTTATTTTTATTTTTCAGTTTCATCTTTTTCTAGACAGTTTCCTGAGTGAATGGCGTTAATGGACAAGTTGTGTTTGTAGTCCAACGGAATAGGACAATTGCCTAACAAGCAAGAGAACTGGGTTTAAGTCCCAGCTTACACAACCCATTGGTGTTTGTTACTTTGAAGCATGGAATTAGATGTTTTAGTTTAGTTTTTCCTTTTCATTTTAGTTTTTATTTCCTAATCCTTTTAATTCCATTTCAAGTTTGTGTGTTTGTTTTAGCAATTTATGAAAGCTTAATAAAAATGGAGAGAGATGACAACCTCAATCATAAAAATGGGAAGTGTGGCGCAATGGGAGAAGTCGCGATCTCCAAGTGCATCCATGCTCAACCTAATCGCTTCAAGGGGAAGCATTTCAATCCTTTCTCTTCTTTGAATTCGGTTTAATTCTGTAATTGTTTTTGCCTTTTGGTCCGCGTTGGGTTCTTTGTTTTTCTGTGCTGAATCCAACCATATAAAGAACGTAAAATTTGGACTTACGGTTTGAAAGTTATAGGCTAAAAACTGAACAGAGGTCGAAGCTGGAAAACATAGAAACAATTCTGTCCAAATGGTGATAAAAGGGTGATAAAAGAGTGATAGAAAGTGCTGTTTGTGTTTTTCTTTGGTTTCTTGGTTTGTTTCTTTTAGTATAACAATTTATGTCGTTTGTTTGAATTTGCTTAGAGTACTTAGTTCATTTTCGTTTATGGTTTGTTGTTTCATTTTATCTTAATTTGTTTTTGTTTCTTTTTCTTTAAAAAAAAATAAAAAATAAAAAATTTATAAAAAATTAAAGATTTTTTCATACAAGCTAACTTATGGTAACCCAGTGAGCACTTCCGTCAATACAGTGTCTAGGAGTTCTATAGGCGACACCTTCGGTGTCTAAGAAGTTTGGGTTTTAAGCGGGACCATTGTGACCCCTCCAACCTTCCCGGATTCCCTGGCTGTGTTTTCTGAGGCCCTTAACTGGTCATCCGTGAGTTGCTTGTATATTCGTGTGTTTTTAAATTAAGTTTTTTTTTTATTTTCTTTGTTTTATTTTCTGTTGAGTCTTTTTTTTATTTGTTTTTATTTTTGTTTTGTTAAGATAGTTTATGTTTTTATTTACGTGGTTTGGTTGGTTAGTTTATTTCTGAGTGTTAAAACACATTTTTATTTCAAACATTGCATAAAAAAAAAACAACAACAAAACAACAAAAACAAAATAAAAACAATAACAATAAAATAAAATAAAATAAAACAACGTCTTCTTTTCTTCATCTTCTTCTTCTTCTTCTTCTTCTTCATCTTCATCATCATTATCATCATGGCTTGCCTCTATTGTCTCGCACTTGTAGAATCTCCAGCAGTTCTACATGGTCATCATTTTTCCTCTGCAGTGCTTCCACATGCTGAGTGGGCAAGGAGAGCCGCTTCTGTAAGTCCGCCACCATAGCCTTCAAGGAAGCCACTTCATCGCTGAGAGCGGCACACTCCCGTGTCCTCGCCAGGAGTCGCATGCCCAGATTGGTAGACGAGACCGCCTGGAGCACAGTTAGATTGTGGGACTCATCCACCGCCATCCTGCCGAGACCTACGTGCCACATGCAGATGATCTGCTGGAGTGAGTTTACTGCCAATCAATGTTCCCAGCAGCACTGACCCTGTTCGGCATTGCCTCAGAAAGGTTCGGTATTGCCTCAACAAAGTTTGAGGCCGTGCCGTGATGATATGAAGAGTTTGGGAAGACGTTGTTTGGAGGAGCCCTTTCTGGGCATTCGGAGGTGCAAGGGACAGCTCGAGGTTGAGATCATCAAGGTGAGTGCATGAGGATGCCATTTGTTTTGCTTATGAATTTTGTTGGATAGATTTTACTCTATCTATTTCTCGCAAGTGCACGAACCAATTATAGTATAGGAATGCAAGCACGAGGTCGTTCCACAGAGACTTGGATGAAAGACACTTAATACTACTACTTAGACTCACAAGTAACCCTAAGAATAAACAGAATTTAAATGAAGTTGTTTTGAGTTTGTTGAAATGAAAACTGGAAAAAAGGAAATGCAAAGTAGCAAGTGACCAGCAAGTAGATGTTTTAGAAAGTTGAGAGACAAAGGAGACAAGCACTAGGGTTTCAACTTCACCATGACAATCCAATTTCAAGCTACAAGTTAACAATCACCTAAGTTGATTACAATTTCTGGAGTTCGTTCTTTCTTATGTATGATTATCCATATGGTGTTTGGTTTTAATCAAGTACTCAGAAAACACAACTTAGCTATGGTGTTTAGTCTAAGCTATGAATCTGAATCCATTAAGCTTAAGAAGAACACAAAAGAACCAAGTACACATTTAAACATGGTGTTTGTCCTAAATGCATTACTCACTCATTCACTAATCGGTTCAAGAGTCATATGGTGTTTATGTAAACTTGAACTAGATAACCAACATACATGTGTTCATAGTGGCCAGTTATTTAAACATGCATAAAGATTCAACTAAGAACAAGTGAATGAGGCCAGAAAATTAGAAGTAATCAACAAAGGATAACATTAACTTGAAAACATGAAATTGTCTTGTCAGGTTACATTGAAACCCTAGTTATGGTGATTAGTTACACTCCATTAATGGAAAATACATTTGAATCATAAATAACATGGAGAGAGTAAGAAAAACCCGTGAAGAACAAATTATGTTGTTGAAGAGCTTCTCACAGCTTCCACCATGTATGCTGCAACCAGAGATGAAGAATGGTGTAGATGGTGTGGATTGTGTTTGGGAATTGATGGGATGGTGGAGGATGGAGTGATCTGTGGGAGAAGTGTATGAGCTGGGATGAGTGGTCTGCTAGGAATTGGGAGAGAGGAATTGTGAATCTCAGGATTTTGTGTGTGTTATGAATGTGGAATGGAAGTGGTATTTATAGGGAGAAGGAAAGGGGATATCAGAATTGAATATAGCAATGACCTAACACACTTGTATTAGAAAAATCAGAAATGGTTGGTGCACTTCACCAACAAATCCCACCAGCAGCCCTACCTCATCATCATGTCAGCATGACCAAGCTTCCAACCAGAAACAATACCTCATGCCTAGCTCACCATGACCAAGCATCCAATGAGCTCATCTGCAAGTCAGCATGATGAACAACTTCTTGGGCTTACGAATTGGGCTTGGCTGAATCAAATGACGACTTTAAGATGTCCATTATGAAGTTTAGAATGTCTCTGATCCAACCACACAAGTATTGGCCCAATCCAAGCTCGGATGAAGAAGATAGGTCCGAAATGAAATTCTAACTCAGTCTCCAGTTTTTGCACGTTTTGCACCATTTTGCTTCAAATGCCTCAAGTGGTACCTAGAGCTCAATGAACTGAATAACAAACACAAAATGGATTAAAAGTACAAGTTTTATTTAAAAACATAACCAAACAATAGGGTAGATTGATACAAAATGATACAGAATTATGCATTGATCAATACCCCAAACTATATTTTGCTGGTCCTCAAGCAAAACTAAAACTTAAACAACACACAAAATGAAACTTATTACACCATTTTCGTAGATGACACGATTGCATTGAGCATATGCAATAAGCCTTTAAACCTCTAGGTGTCCCTAGTAGGAGGAGTTGTGTCTCCTGAGGGTTTACAGTGATGACTCCCACAAACATCAACAAATTCTGCAAGACAACTAATAGTTAAAGAATCACTTTTAAACAAACTAAGGAAAACCAATGAATGCACAATCACACTTTCAAAACTAATGGTATGCCACTTTAGATCTTCACACCAGGGTGTATAGTGTATTGCCACTGCAAAAAGAATTCCAGCATTGAAGTCACCGTACTCAAATACATAGATAGAAATCGCCTCAACTCTAGGTCTCATGGGTATCGCTCAAATCTTCACAAAGAACCTAGGGTTTAGTTTCTCAACAAGCATATGTGAGAGACATTATGTAAAGGGAAACAAGATTTCACATATGAAATAATCATAAAACAAAAGCACGATTTCTGGAAATAAGATCTCATGAAAGGAAATCAAATGCTAAGAACATAAAAAGAATACATTGCATACCAGCACTCATGAACCGGACTTCCCCAAAGATCAGTTAGGTCTTAATCAAGCTTGTAATGTCAGGCTGAGGGTAGGGGTTATGAAAAGAAGGGAAATGAAAACTAAGAACTCAAGAACATGCCAAGAGTGCTCCTTCTTGCTGCAAGGTAAATGGCTACAATTTGTGAATCTTCAAGGTAATGACTTGTGCTCCATTGAACTGAATTTGAACTTTGATCAAGAACTGGCCCTCTTTTGCTTTGTTAATTTTTTTTTTTTAAACGAATTTGGCCCTCTTTTGCTTTTCTCCTTGAATTGCACTAACAGACTGATTCTCTCCATTTGCTTGGTATAATGCCCATCCTTGCTTCTTCATTTTGTTGAGATCTTGACATGTTCTCCAGTTATAAGGTATGGCTAAACAAGGGATGGTATCTTAGATTAAGATACAAGGGTAGGAGTAATGTGGGTGATGAAAGAAAGGCTTAAGTGTTTGGATGCAAAATTGGGTAAAGGAAGCACACAACAGGGAGGGATATGAAAGCCTTTTAGTGACTTAAACACACATAGCCTACATCATATCAATGGGTACATCCTTTCCACAAATGTCAGCAAGCAACATAGCATCTGCAAAAGATCAAATAGTTCTTAGTATCCGATGAATATAATGAGATCAACATAAAAGGAATCTGGGAAGTTGTAAGAGTAGAAACAAATAAAACCCTCTCAAGGAATGGAATAGGCTCAAATTAGCTCACTAGGGTAGTCTCCACAATTCTTCTAAAGATATCTGAGTATGGCACCTTCTGGACCGAAATTCCAATTGCATGACAGTGTGTATGGCAGAAATTCTGATGCAAACACTTCCATGGCAACACACTAGCAAAGAATTAGTGACAATGACATTGCATATACATCTTCATTAGTAAGCAAAAAGAAATCTTTCACTAAGACTCGGAAACAGACTCACAACTTCAACAAGTTTCATCCCACACCCCAAACCTGAATGAAACATTGTCCTCAATGTTTAAAAGAAAGGAAACAAAATGCAAAAACCAAACTAAACATAAAACGCAGGAAATGAATCAACTCTAAACAAAAACAAAAACAAAAACAACAAAACCTGGTTGGGTTGCCAATAGTTAGGGTGTGGTGAACTCAAGAGAGTCCACAGCTCGTGTTTCCACTTCATCATCCAAGTATTGTTTCAATCGCTGCCCATTCACCTTGAAAGTTGTCATGTCCCTTAGGTTCTCAATCTCAACAGCTCCATGAGGAAAAACTTGAAGCACTTTGAATGGCCCCAGCCATCTAGATCTCAATTTACCTGGAAAGAGACGCAAACGTGAGTCATACAACAAAACTTTCATACCTGGCTTGAATTCTTTCCTGAGGATGGCCTTGTCATGATAGCGTTTGGTCCTCTCTTTGTAAATTTTTGCATTCTCATAAGCTTCGTTCCTTAGCTCCTCCAATTCATTGAGCTGCAATTTTCTGACATTCCAGCTTCTTTGAGATCAAAATTGAACTTTTTAATTGCCCAATATGCTCGGTGCTCAAGCTCCATTGGTAGATGACAAGCCTTCCCAAACACAAGTCTATAAGGGCTCATCCCAATGGGAGTCTTATAAGCTGTCCTATATGCCCAAAGTGCATCATTGAGTCGTAGTGCCCAATCTTTTCGAGTCGGATTAACAGTTTTCTCCAAAATATTCTTGATCTCTCTATTGCTGATCTCAACTTGTCCAGAAGTTTGAGGATGATATGGAGTTGACACTCTATGTGTGATATTGTACTTTCTCATTAAGGCCTCAAATGGTTTGTTACAGAAGTGGCTGCCACCATCACTAATGACAGCCCTAGGAGTTCCAAACCTAGTGAAAATCACATCTTTCAAGAATTTCAGGACAACTCTATGATCATTAGTCCTTGTAGCTAACGCCTCCACCCATTTGGATACATAATCTACAGCAACAAGAATGTAAGTATAACCCAAAGAGGAAGGAAAAGGTCCCATGAAATCTATACCCCATATGTCAAACAGCTCCACCACCAAAATGTTGTTCAATGGCATCATATTCCTCCGGCTTATGTTTCCCATTCTTTGACACCTATCACATTTAGAACAGAAATAAAATGCATCTTTAAAAAGAGAGGGCCAAAAGAAACCAGATTGAAGAACCTTAGCTGCTGTTTTCTTGGCACCAAAATGACCTCCACATGCAAATTCATGACTAAACTTGAGTATGCTTTGCTGCTCATTCTCTGGGATACACCTCCTTATGATTTGGTCGGGGCCATGTTTGAACAGATATGGATCATCCCAGAAGTAATGTTTGGCTGTGGCAAGGAACTTTTTCCTTTCCTGAAAAGTTAGATCATCTCTCAAAACACCACTAGCAAGATAATTGACAAGATCAGCATACCATGGTTCTTGGTCATCAATGGCAAATAGTTGTTCATCTGGAAAAGATTCATTGAGGGGCAAGATATCCTCAAACTTGTGGTTACCATCGATGAGACGAGAGAGATGATCAGCAACAACATTCTCACACCCTTTCTTATCTCGGATTTCTAAATCAAATTCTTGCAACAACAATACCCATCGAAGCAAGCGTGGCTTAGCATCCTTCTTGGTTAACAAGTACCTAAGTGCTGCATGGTCAGAATATACAATCACTTTAGAACCAACAAGATATGAACGAAACTTCTCTAAAGCAAAAATTACAGCAAGCAACTCCTTTTCAGTTGTTGAGTAATTGAGCTGAGCATCATTTAATGTTCGGCTTGCATAATAGATGACATGAGGGAGCTTGTTCACTCTTTGACCTAGAACTGCACCAAGAGCATAGTCAGAAGCATCACACATTAATTCGAAAGGTAAAGACCAATCTGGTGCCTTGATAATTGGAGTTGATGTTAGTTCAAGTTTCAAAGAGTTAAATGCATCTAAACAATCTTTATCAAAGTTGAAAACAAAATCTTTAGCCAAAAGATTGCATAGAGGACGAGTGATTTTGGAGAAATCTTTAATAAAACGACGATAAAAACCTGCATGTCCTAGAAAACTCCTCACACCCTTCACTGAAGTAGGGGGTGGTAGATTAGAAATCAAATCAATCTTTGCTTTGTCTACCTCAATACCTTTGCTGGAAATGGCATGGCCTAACACAATACCTTGCTTCACCATGAAGTGACATTTCTCCCAATTCAGAATCAGATTAGTTTCCTGGCATCTTTGAAGTACTAATGACAAGTGGTTAAGACAATCATCAAAAGAGGATCCAAAAGCTGAAAAGTCATCCATAAATACCTCAATGAACCTCTCTATCATGTCTGAAAAGATAGCCATCATGCATCGTTGGAAGGTAGCTGGGGCATTGCATAAACCAAATGGCATTCGTCTATACGCAAAGGTTCCAAAGGGGCACGTGAATGTTGTCTTCTCTTGATCCTCCGGGGCTATTGCAATTTGATTGTAACCTGAAAAACCATCAAGGAAACAATAATGTGAGTGACCAGCTAGCCTTTCAAGCATTTGATCAATAAAAGGCAAAGGAAAGTGATCCTTTCTAGTGGCAGTGTTTAGCTTCCGATAATCAATGCAAACTCTCCATCCCGTGATGGGTCTTGTTGGCACCAGCTCATTGTCCTCATTCTTGACCACTGTGATGCCTGACTTCTTTGGCACAACTTGGATAGGACTCACCCATTTGCTATCTGAAATAGGATAAATGATTCCTACATCAAGTAATTTGAGTATTTCAGTTCTTACAACATCCTTCATATGTGGGTTGAGTCTCCTTTGGGGCTCACGAGTTGGCTTGGCATCCTCCATCAAAATTCGATGCATGCACATTGTAGGGCTTATTCCCTTGATATCTGCAATGGTCCATCCGATGGCATTCTTGTGCTCTCTCAAAACTGTAATCAACTTGTCCTCCTCTAATGGTGAAAGGTCAGAAGCTATAATGATGGGAAGGGTTTCTGTCTCACCAAGATAAACATATTTAAGGTGTTGTGGAAGAGGTTTTAGCTCAAGTTTAGGTGGCTTGACAATGGAGGGAACCAGTTTAGTGGTGGCAGGTTTAAGAGGCTCAACAATGGGTGAAATGGAAGAATTGAATGGTTTCAAAACCTCAAGGGCAGCTGTCACTTCAATGAACTCAGATTCATCATCAAGATCACCTAAAGGTTGTGTCAACACAATTTCTAAAGCATCATCAGATTGTGCCTGCACAAACTTAGAGAAAACCAGGGAATCCAAACTATCAATTGAAAAACAATCAAGTGAATTAGAAGGATGAGTTAAGGATTCAAACACTTTGAATTCTATGGTTTGGCCAAGGACTGTCATTTTCAGAATGCCATTTTTCACATCAATAAGAGTGTTTGCTGTGGCCATGAATGGTCTTCCAAGCAAGATAGGCAGTTCACGGTCATGAATGGGTGCATCTTCCATGTCTAGCACTACAAAATCAGCAGGCAATATTAGCTTATCAACTTGAACCAAAATATCTTCAACTATACCTCTAGGATATTTCAGCGAGCGATCAGCAAGTTGTAAGCTGAGTGTGGTGGATTTTAGCCTTCCCAAACCTAGTTGCAGGTACACCGAATAAGGCATTAGATTGATACTTGCACCTAAATCCAACATGGCTTTCTCCACTCGTTTATCTCCAATGGTTATGCCGATGGTAAACTGCCTGGATCCTTGAGCTTAGGAGGAAGTTTTCTTTGAAGGACAGCACTCACATTTTCCGACACCAACACCTTCTCATGAGGGCTATACCTTCTCTTGTGTGAATTCAACTCCTTAAAAAATTTAGCATAGGTTGGCATATTCCTGATCATATCAAGTAAAGGCAAGTTAACATTGACTTTACTAAGTATATCATAAATTTCAGTAAATGACTTATCCTGTTTGCTTTTAGCAAGACGTCCAGGGAAAGGAATTGGTGGCACATAAGGTTTCTCGGCCTTGTGCAATATAGGTGAACTTGTTGACGTGCCAATGGGAATTTCTTCTTTTGGTGTCGTCTCTTCCTTGTGTTCATCACCTGCATTCACAACATCATGATTAGTAACTTCTTTGCCAACTTTATTATCAATAACCTTACCACTTCTAGAACTGAGATTGCTTTGGCATGCTCATGATGGTTGGGATTCACATTTGGCTGGCTAGGGAACTTTTCAGGTTCTCTTTGGTTCAAACTATCTGCAATTTGCCCTAATTGAATTTCCATTTTGGTCAAGGCAGCAGAATGTTGTTGAAGAGCACCATTAGTAGTTTGCTGGAATTGCAAAGTATTTTGAGCCAACAACTTGACTGTGTCCTCCAATGAACTTGGTTTCGGTTGGAATGATGAACTCGCTTGATTTTGATTTTGATTGTTGCTCCAAGAGAAATTTGGGTGATTCCTCCAACCAGGATTATAAGTGTTCGAGAAGGGATCATTTCTTGGTCTTTGGTTGTAAGAATTCATCATGTGGGCTTGTTCTTGGACAAACTCAGGATAAGCATTACTAGCTGAACACATGTGAGTTGAGTGTCCTTGAGCATTGCAAATAGAACAAACTTCAACTTGAGGAGCTTTAGGTCCCATATTGAGCACAGCATCAAGCTTCCTTTGTAAACTAGCCACCTGCGAAGCAAGCTCATTGTTAGGACTAATCTCATAAATACCAGCCTTACCTCTTGTATCTTTGTGTTGAGCATTGGATCCCAACATCTCAAATATGTCATATGACTCTTGAGCATTCTTTTTCTTTAAAGCTCCACCTGCAGCATTATTGACAGTAGATTGACAAGTTTCGGTTAGTCCATCATAAAAAATTTGCATTTGCAAGTATAGAGGTAACCCGTGATGTGGACATTGCATTAGAGTTCCTTTGAAACGCTCCCAACATTCATTGAATGGTTCGCCATCATGTTGTGAGAAGTTGAAAATCTTGGACCTCAAGGTGGCTGTCTTTTGGGCGGAGAAAAACTTCTCCAAGAACTTCTTAGCAACAGCATCCCAAGTGGTTAGTGATCCAGGGGCTAACGACATCAACCAAGTCTTTGCTCTATCTTTCAAAGTGTAAGGGAAAACCCTCATCCTCAGATTTGCTTCAGACACATCCTTCAAAGGCAAAGTACAAACAACAGTATAAAATTCTTTAATGTGAGCCAAAGGATCTTCGTTAGGTAAACCATAAAAAGAAGGAAGCATTTGAAAGTGAGAAGATTTAAGCTCATAGTTTCTAGCTTCTCTGGACAGCAAGATGCATGAAGGTGAATTTGGTATGATTGGTTGAGCAAGATCCTCCAAAGCAAGTTGGTCATTAGCTGCCATCTTTTCTTCTTCCTCTTCTTCTTCTTGATCTGAGTTAAAGATGTTGAACAAAGAGTATTCTTCTGAGCTTGTTGATTTGGAGGTTTCGGCTTCTAAGGGATTGAGAATAGATTCAATGGCTGCCTCCTTTGCTTTAACAAGCCTTTGTTCAAATTCGGCCAGTGATGGTTGTTGTGTACCACGGATTGGTTGGATCCTAATGGTTCCGGATTGAGAGTGTTTCTTGACCGCTGATACAACTTGTTCAAGCAACGGTTTGCTCGACATGCAATACCTGAAAACAAAGAAAAACTAAAGAAAGTAAGCAATAGTAATAAGACTCTTAATCAAGTCCCCGGCAACGGCGCCATTTTCTTGTTGGATAGATTTTACTCTATCTATTTCTCGCAAGTGCACGAACCAATTATAGTATAGGAATGCAAGCACGAGGTCGTTCCACAGAGACTTGGATGAAAGACACTTAATACTACTACTTAGACTCACAAGTAACCCTAAGAATAAACAGAATTTAAATGAAGTTGTTTTGAGTTTGTTGAAATGAAAACTGGAAAAAAGGAAATGCAAAGTAGCAAGTGACCAGCAAGTAGATGTTTTAGAAAGTTGAGAGACAAAGGAGACAAGCACTAGGGTTTCAACTTCACCATGACAATCCAATTTCAAGCTACAAGTTAACAATCACCTAAGTTGATTACAATTTCTGGAGTTCGTTCTTTCTTATGTATGATTATCCATATGGTGTTTGGTTTTAATCAAGTACTCAGAAAACACAACTTAGCTATGGTGTTTAGTCTAAGCTATGAATCTGAATCCATTAAGCTTAAGAAGAACACAAAAGAACCAAGTACACATTTAAACATGGTGTTTGTCCTAAATGCATTACTCACTCATTCACTAATCGGTTCAAGAGTCATATGGTGTTTATGTAAACTTGAACTAGATAACCAACATACATGTGTTCATAGTGGCCAGTTATTTAAACATGCATAAAGATTCAACTAAGAACAAGTGAATGAGGCCAGAAAATTAGAAGTAATCAACAAAGGGTAACATTAACTTGAAAACATGAAATTGTCTTGTCAGGTTACATTGAAACCCTAGTTATGGTGATTAGTTACACTCCATTAATGGAAAATACATTTGAATCATAAATAACATGGAGAGAGTAAGAAAAACCCGTGAAGAACAAATTATGTTGTTGAAGAGCTTCTCACAGCTTCCACCATGTATGCTGCAACCAGAGATGAAGAATGGTGTAGATGGTGTGGATTGTGTTTGGGAATTGATGGGATGGTGGAGGATGGAGTGATCTGTGGGAGAAGTGTATGAGCTGGGATGAGTGGTCTGCTAGGAATTGGGAGAGAGGAATTGTGAATCTCAGGATTTTGTGTGTGTTATGAATGTGGAATGGAAGTGGTATTTATAGGGAGAAGGAAAGGGGATATCAGAATTGAATATAGCAATGACCTAACACACTTGTATTAGAAAAATCAGAAATGGTTGGTGCACTTCACCAACAAATCCCACCAGCAGCCCTACCTCATCATCATGTCAGCATGACCAAGCTTCCAACCAGAAACAATACCTCATGCCTAGCTCACCATGACCAAGCATCCAATGAGCTCATCTGCAAGTCAGCATGATGAACAACTTCTTGGGCTTACGAATTGGGCTTGGCTGAATCAAATGACGACTTTAAGATGTCCATTATGAAGTTTAGAATGTCTCTGATCCAACCACACAAGTATTGGCCCAATCCAAGCTCGGATGAAGAAGATAGGTCCGAAATGAAATTCTAACTCAGTCTCCAAGTTTTTGCACGTTTTGCACCATTTTGCTTCAAATGCCTCAAGTGGTACCTAGAGCTCAATGAACTGAATAACAAACACAAAATGGATTAAAAGTACAAGTTTTATTTAAAAACATAACCAAACAATAGGGTAGATTGATACAAAATGATACAGAATTATGCATTGATCAAATTTTTTGATGTTTTTCTTTGAGTTTGCAGGAAGAAATGCTGGGTATCATCCGTTTGCAGAGGCGTGGTTTAAATAGACATATGTTGATGAGAGAGAGCCAACACCACTTCGGATTTCCCGGGCATGTCTCGACCTAATCGCTTCAAGGGGGAGCACCTTTACTTTCACTTTACTTTTCTTTTTTCCTTGTTTTTTGGTGTTTTATTGTTTTGCCCGCTACTTTCATTTCCTAGAGCCTTGTGTTTTTTTCTTTATTTTATTTTAGTTAGGGAACTGTGCTTCTATTTCCGTTTGTCGTCTTCGTTTGATTTAAGTTTGGGAAGTGTGCTTCTTTTCCGTTTTCTTTTTCCTTCTGCAAACTTACTCTTTTATTTCCCAAAACAAAATAACAAAAACAAAAACAACCAAAAAAAAAATAAAATAACTTAAAAACAACAATAATGCAGTAGAAATCATTTCTTCACAGTGGTTGGTGTCTTGACCATTGGAGCTTTGAGTTTGGCCCTCTGGCTGTCATCTTCCTGGGCTTCTTGCACAGCCTCTTGGGGCTCACCACTTGAGCTCCCAAAGATCGCAATCTTAGCTTGAGCGTAACTACTCTCGCGATTTGGTTGCTTGCGTTTACCCGGTCGGTCTAGGTCCTCCAGCTGTTTTCGCATGTCGCGAGAGTACAACTCTACCATCTTTGATAGGTTTCTATTCTCGTCTCGTAATACTTCTAGCTGGTGTCGATTCACCTCCACTATCCTTGACCTCTCCCTTTTCAAGCTTTTTATAGCAGTCTGACACTCTTCAACCATACTTCGCTCCGCCGCCAACTGACCTTTCAGCACCTCTACCTCATGGGACTTCGCAGTAGGCGATGTCCCAAACTTGCGACACATGCTGGACTCTGCACGCTCAGTGCCATGGCATCACTCGCAACCCGGTTGTCATCCCTTGTCCCGAACACACGTATATCTTTAGGAGTCACTAAATTTCTACCCACTCCAATGGCAACATCGTTGTCCAGGAGTATTGAGTCAGTGACTTCCACAGGGCCCCTTGCGGAGGCAAAGTAGGGCATCCATACTGGTGCCGCTGCTTGGCCTCGTGTCTGAGTCGGTGTTGGTGTCGATTCAGCTGCACCAAAATGGATTCAGCTGCATCCTCAACTTGTGATACTCGCAAGTGCACGAGCCGTTTGGTAGTATAGCATATGTAAGTGCGAGGTCGATTCCACAGGGATTGGTGATTGAATGATCCAATTCAATTTTCCTACACAAAACAGAAATGAAAACAAAAGAAGCAAAAAGGATTTGTACAAAATTTGAGAAGTTGAGAATTTGGAAGAGAAGGTGTTTGGGAAGCTTTGAGGATTTTGGAAGAGAATGTTTTTGAGAGCATGGGGAATTTGGAAGAGAAAGTGTTTGAGGACTTTGGGAATTTGGAAGAGAGTGTTTGAGAACATGGGGAATTTGGAGACGAAAGTAGAGAGGTGTTTTGAGAGCTTTGTGAAGGGAGAAGAAAGTGTTTGGAAAGTGTTTGGAGAAGAGAAAGGTGTTTGGGAAGTGTTTGAGAGCATGGAGACTTTGGGAAGAAAATGTGTTTGAGAGCTTGTTGGATTTTTGGAAGAGGAAGGAAATGTGTTGAAGGACTTTGAGAACTTTGTGGATTTTGGAGAATTTGAGAACTTAGAAAAGGGAGGAGAAAATGTTTGAGAAGTGTTTGAGATAAAAAGGAAAATGAAAGTAGAATGATCTTATTACAACAATTGAGAAATACAAGGGGAAACTAAGAGAATTTGAGGGAGAGAAGGGAAGGGAGCTCTAGAGAAGTGCTTGAGAGCTCCCCCCTTGGGGTGTGTTTACAAGCATAGAGAACTTCCCTATTTATAGGCCTAGGGGAAGTGAAAAATCTGAATTCAATATGGCTAATGCATACAACACTTGAATTATAAAATCTAAAATGGTTGATGCACTTGTAATAGAAAATCTGAAATGGGTGATGCACTTGTATTAGAAAATCTTGAATGGTTGATGCACTTCACCAATTAATCCCACTAGCATCCCTAGGTCATCTTCATGTCACCATGACCAAGCTTCCAACCAGAAATGATAGCTCATGCCTAGCTCACCATGACCAAGCATCCAACCAGCACATGCTGAGGTCAGCATGACCAGCAACTTCAAGGGCTTACAACTTGGGCTTCTCTTAATCAAATTAGGACTTTAAGCACTTGAAATTGAAGTTCAGAATGTCTTCTTTCCAGCCATATGTTATTTGGGCCAATCCAAGGTCGGAGGAAAAAGTTAAGGCCGAAACAAATTGCTAACTCATTTTCCGCGCTGATAAGATCCATCCTGAGCATGGTTCTGTGTTTGCTAGGTAACGGACTCCAGATTTATCCAATGGAGCTGAAGTTTGGATATGTTATAGTAGACACCCATTGGAACAAGTTTCATGAAGATCTTCACTTCATTCGAGCCCCATAGCATGCTGATCCAAGGCCAAGAAGTTGACCTACGAAACTGGGCTGGAAATGGACTGTAGCAAAAAATGAGTTTGTCTTTAAGCTCTTCTTCCCTTCATCCAAATCAGGCCTTCACATGCTTGGATTGCATCATTTCCTATCCAAAGCCATCATTATTACCTAAATCTCAATTAACTGAAAGATAAACACAAAAAGAATTAAAAGCACAAGTTTAACTCAAAAACATAACCAAATCATAAGCTAGAAGGGTACAAAATGATATGTAAATATGTACTGATCAGTCGGTGGAGCTAGGTTGAGATCCAACGAAAATGGGTAGGAAGAGGCCATTTGATTTCTCACTCGCTTTTCTTCTTTTCTCTTTTGTGTGTTTCCGAGTTTGTGTTTTGTTTTACCCTTTCTTTTTACCTTTTATAGACTTAGTCTGCTAAACCCTAGCCGTTGCGGTTCTAAGTTCTGTGCGGCCCTTACGGCCACCTGTTTCCCAACCCCCCTTAATTGCATTTTCACCTTTCACCACCTTCAAAATGAAAAAGTCGTCCCGCTTCACCCAAGAGGCCAATAATTCAGGCTTGGGGGATGTGAAAGCAGCCTCTGCGCTCCGACACGTCCCTCACTCCTTTTGCCTGTCACTTCGTAGGAACGGAGGCAGCAAGGACCACACTCTTTCTTTCCATAAATCCCGCCTTTGCACTCCCACTTCACGTTTCATTCAATTAAAAAAAAAAATTTAAAAATAATAATAACAAACGTGTGGGCTTCATATTTCTTTGCGGGTCGGGTTTTCACCGTTGTTAGGTTTCAAAGTGTGTTAACCTCTTTTGGGTTGGGTTTTCAATCGTTTGGGTTTTTGGTTTGTGTAAGACTATTTGTTTAGAGCTTTCTGTTTTCGAGTGTTTTACTATTTCGTTTATTTTATTTTATTTTTATTTGTTTGTTTTGTATTTTTTTTTTTGTAATTATTTTAATTTTGTATTTTAATTCTTGTGTGTTTTGTGATTTTATATTTACTTTAGTACCTTTCATTTCTTGTTATGACATTGCTTGTTCCTAATTTTTAAACATTGAGGACAATGCTCATTTCTAGGTTTGGGGGTATTGAAGTTTAGCAAGTAAATTTGGTTTTTCTTAAAATTAAAAAAAATTAATTAATTTCTTGCTTGTTTTTCTTTTTTTTCTATATTTTGAGTCTTGTTTTGTTTTGAGTCACTTTCCGAACATCTTTAGCAAGTAAATTTGGTTTTTCTTAAAATAAAAAAAAAATAATAATTTCTTGCTTGTTTTTCTTTGTTTCTATATTTTGAGTCTTGTTTTGTTTTGAGTCACTTTCCGAACACTTATGATGAGATTGTGATAAATATTTGCATGACTTAAATGAAAATTAAATTTTATTTATTTATTTTTTCTTATAAATTTTTATTGTAAAAAAAAAAAATTAATTAATTTGGCTCGTTCTAGCATAATATGTTCGAAATATTTTTTGCACTTGCCATTTGTTTCTTAAGTTTCCAATTAAAGGATTTGCATGACCCAAAGAATTGTATCAAGCATAAATTAGACTTACATAACCATATAATGTGAGCTTTTGAGCCTTGTGCTTCATTTCATGAGTGTTATACACATACTCCTATTTTCTTGTCATCAAAGTTGTTGTTTGATCTCATTATTCTTTGATTTGGTTGAACACTTAAAGGTTATTCATTCTTATGCAATTTGATTTCATGACATTTAAGAAATGATATTAAGGCCCTCTTTGGATCGTTTGTGCCTTTCAAGCTAACCTTATGCATGCTTAAGCATGATTTTCCATTGTTAACCATTTTGAACCTACATGTAAACATTTTCTTTCATTTTACCAATTATATTTCCTCACCTTAGCCCGAAAAACAAATATTTACCTTTCTAAGGAACTCATGAGCTCTAATTCGGATGTGTTTTTCATGCTAAGTTTGGGAAGGGATATTACTAAAAGAAAAAAAGGAAAAAAAAGAGAGAACTTCACTCAATTGGTGAAAGAAAAGAGAGAAAAAAAATTGTGATTAAATGGTGGTTGATTGAATTTCATTTTTGGGCCTTCAAAAATAATTGTTGTTTGGAAAGGAGTGTAAACCATTGTAAATGAAGGTATAAGGAGTTTTGATCATGTAAAAGAAAAAAATTCTCATTGTGATGATTCGAAGTCTTGTAAACAATTGTTTTATGCTCTTATATTTTGAGTTCCTTGGACTTTGTTTTATCCATACCTTTCATTTCTCACTCACCTTACACCCTTGGCCCCATTACAACCTATGTTAAAGACCTAAATTGATCTTAAATGTCATATGGTTGAATTGCATGCATTTTCTTACTTTTAAGTGTTTGGCATCCTTCTTGAGATCATATTAATGCAAGTTCTTCATCTTCCTAATTTTGAGTTAAGTTCCTTATGATTTAACTCTAATCTCATGTTTATAACTGAGTGTTGCATTGTAGCCCTCTTCTAAGTGATTCATTTGTGAGAGGACAACTTTGGTGAGATTTGAAGTTGCATTTGTACTTGGTATAATTTTTGAAATTGTGTGAAAACTAAGATTGGGGAATTTGTTGCATTTGGCTATCACACTACTACACTTTGAGCATGTTGTGTTTTGAACTTTGCCGCCTTGTAAATAATGTCTAAAATTGAGTTTTATTGTTAAAACTTTTGAGTCATATGCATGAGTCATTTCTCTTCAGAAAATGTTCGGAATGATTGTTTTGAGTTTCTATTTATTTATTTATTTATTTTTATTTTTGTTTGTTTTTGTAATTATTTTTGTTTTGGTTTTTGTGTTTCTTTTGTTTTGCTTAAGGACTAACAAATCTAATAATTTTTCTAACTACTTTGTTTTGTAGAATTAGTCAAGCGTTTGTGGGTATCGTTCTGTTAAACCCTCAGGAGACACAACTCCTCCTACTAGGGATGCCTAGAGGTTTAAAGGCTTGTTGCATACGCTCAATGCAATCGAGTTACCTACGAAAGTGGTCTAGTTAACTTCTTGTTTTGTTTGTAACTTTGTTTTTAACTTTGTTTTGTTGTTTTGCTCGAGGACTAGCAAAATCTAGGTTTGGGGGTATTTGATCGGTTCATAATTGTATATCATTTCGTACCATTCTAGCTTTTGATTTGGTTATGTTATTGAGTTAAACTTGTGCTTTTAATTCATTTTCTGTTTTGTTAAGTCCATAATTTCATACACTTGCGTGCCTTCTTTACTTAGTGATTTTGCTTAGTTTCTCTTTATTTTTGAGTCACTTACCTCTGTTTGTGTGTTTTGTAGGTTAAGATAGCAAGAGATAACATTTGATGCAATCCATGCATGTTATGGGCTGATTGGCATATGAGGAATATGAGCTTAAAGACAAACACATTTTGGCTACAGCCCATTTCCAGCCCAGTTTCGTAGGTCAACTTCTTGGCCTTGGATCAGCATGCTATGGGGCTCGAATGAAGTGAAGATCTTCATGAAACCTGTTCCAATGGGTGTTGACTACAACATATCCAAATTTCAGCCCAATTGGACATTTGTGGAGTGCTCAGGACGAACTTGAATTGTCCAATTTCTTACACCTATGGATTTCGGATCGACCCCAAAACTTGTGGAACATCATAATAAGGTGGGAGGAGTGATTCGGTGAGTTTTCAGTGAAATCCAAGCGCTAGAACTATGCAATACACCAACCACTCCATTTAAGGCACAAACTGAAGTACGAACTTGAATTGTCCAGTTTGTATGGCCTATGGATTTCGGATCGAATCTCAAAACTTGTGCAACATCATAATAAGGTGGGAGGAGTCATTCGGTGAGTTTTGAGTGAAATCCAAGCGTTAGAACGATGCAATACGCCAACCACTCCATTTAAGGCACAAACTGAGTACGAACTTGAATTGTCCAATTTGTATGGCCTATGGATTTCGGATCGAGCCCAAAACTTGTGCAACATCATTATGAGGTGGGAGGAGTCATTCGGTGAGTTTTGAGAGAAATCCAAGCGCTAGAACTATGCAATACACCCACCACTCCATTTAAGGCACAAATGAGTACGAACTTGAATTGTCCAATTTCTTACAACTACGGATTTTGGAACGAGCCCAAAACTTGTGCAACATCATAATGAGGTGGGAGGAGTCATTCGGTGAGTTTTGAGAGAAATCCAAGCGCTAGAACTATGCAATACACCCACCACTCCATTTAAGGCACAAACTGAAGTACGAACTTGAATTGTCCAATTTCTTACAACTACGGATTTTGGAACGAGCCCAAAACTTGTGCAACATCATAATAAGGTGGGAGGAGTCATTCGGTGAGTTTTGAGTGAAATCCAAGCGCTAGAACTATGCAATACACCAACCACTCCATTTAATGCACAAACTGAGTACGAACTTGAATTGTCCAATTTGTATGGCCTATGGATTTCGATCGAGCCGAAAACTTGTGCAACGTCATAATAAGGTGGGAGGAGTCATTCGGTGAGTTTTGAGTGAAATCCAAGAGCTAGAACTATGCAATACACCAACCACTACATTTAAGGCACAAACTGAGTACGAACTTGAATTGTCCAATTTCTTACACCTATGGAATTCGCAATTCGAGCCCAAAACTTGTGCAACGTCATAATAAGGTGGGAGGAGTCTTTCGGTGAGTTTTGAGTGAAATCCAAGCGCTAGAACTATGCAATACGCCAACCACTCCATTTAAAGCACAAACTGAGTACGAACTTGAATTGTCCAATTTCTTACACCTATGGATTTCGGATCGACCCCAAAACTTGTGGAACATCATAATAAGGTGGGAGGAGTCATTCGGTGAGTTTTGAGTGAAATCCAAGCGCTAGAACTATGCAATACACCAACCACTCCATTTAAGGCATGATCGGTGCATATTTACATATCATTTTGTACCCTTTTAATTTATGATTTGGTTATGTTTTTGAGTTAAACTTGTGCTTTTAATAAGTTTTGTGTTTGTTTCAGTGTAATAAGCTTAAGGACTCACTAATTACATTTTGGAGACAAGTTAACTCAGAACAGTGTCTGCAGATTAGTCAAATTCACGGATTGGACTGTACTTGCTCAAGAAGAACCAGATGATGAGCCATATACCATTGGAAAGATACGGAAGTCTAGTTTCTGTAGAATTTTACGGTTCATGATTCCGAGTCTTCTAGAGAAAGTTATACATGTTTTGGCAACTTAAGGTCAAATTCGGCAGCATCTGCGTTACTGAGCCAAAAATCACATTTGAAGGCCTTTCCGATTTTTTCTTGCGTTGGGCTGCATATGCTTGGAAAGATGAGACAAAGAGCTTCAAGATCCATATTTTTCCAGATTTTTCAGACTGGAGCCACAAGCCCAAAACGAGCCCACAAGCTGGCTTCAATACATTGTCATGCATGACATATGCATGATGAAGTGTTGTTGATTGTGGGAAAGTTTGGTGAAGCATATTCAATACATATATTTGAGTGGAATTTTGCAGCAACCAAATGAGCCAAAAGATGTTGAAGTGGATGATGCAACACTAAGACTAAAGACAAGAGGAATTGTTTTCAAATGCAATTGTGTGTTAGGTTAAGTTGGTGAATTAAGTGTAGTGTGTTAGGTGAAGTTAGTGTGTTTACATAATTCAATTGTATAATTCAGATTTTCAACCTCCTTAGGCCTATAAATAGTGAGGTTTCCTAAGCTTGTAAACACACCCCAAGGGGGGGAGCTCTCAAACACTTCTCTAGAGCTCCCTTCCCTTCTCTCCCTCAAATTCTCTTAGTTTCCCTTTGTAGTTTCTCAATTGTTGTAATAAGATCCTTCTACTAAATTTTCTTTTTATTAAATCTCCAAACACTTCTCTATTCTCTTTTAAAGTTCTCCATGCTCTAAAACATTTCCCAAATACAATTCCCACTCTCTTCCAAGATTCTCAAAGTTCCCAAACACTTCTCCCATTCCTTCATCAAGTTCTCCAAATTTCCCAAACACATTTCCCTTCTCTTCCAAAAGTCTCCATGTCTCAAACACTTCACAAACACCTTTCTCTCCCTTCCCTAAGTTCTCAAATTCTCTAAGTTCACAAACATCCTCCAACTTCCCAAACACTTCTCCCATTCCTTCATCAAATTCTCAAACACTTTCCAAACACTTTCTTCTCCCTTCTCAAAGCTCTCAAACACATGCTCTTCCAAAATCCACAAAGTTCTCAAACACCACTTTCCTTTCTTCTCCAAAAGTTTCCATATTCTCAAACACTTCCCAAACACTCCTCCCTTCTCTTTCTCAAACACATCTCTCCTCTCTTCCAAATTCCCAATGTTCTCAAACCTTCTCTTCCAAAATCCTCCAAGTTTCCAAACACTTTCTTCATCAAATTCTCCAAACACTTTCTCAAACAATTCTCTACTTCTACTTTCTTCTCCAAAAAGCCTCCCTGTCCTCAAACACTTTTCCCAAACACTTCCTTTCTTCCTCAAAGTTCTTCTAGTTCACTTAATGTTTTCTTAGTTGTAATTTATTTTTCTTGTAATGTACATTCTTTCTTCTTGTTTTGTTTCTTTTGTTTTCATTTTTGTTTTGTATAGGAAAATTGAATTGGATCATTCAATCACCAATCCCTGTGGAATCGACCTCGCACTTACATATGCTATACTACCAACGGTTCGTGCACTTGCGAGTATCACAAGTTGAGGATGCAGTTGAACCCATTTTGGTGCAGCTGAATCTATGCAACAAGTTTTTGGCGCCGTTGCCGGGATCGGTAACATTGTTTGATTCTATTTAGTTTTCCTACTTTTTATTTTTATTTTTTGTATATAACTGGACAGTTTCATGTTTTAAAGTTAATAATGTTAATTGACAAGTTGTGTTTGTAGTCCAACGGACAAGGACAATTGCCTGACAAGCAAGAGAACTGGGTTTGAGTCCCAGCTTACACAACACCCAAAAACAAAAAGGTTCAAGTAGCATGTTGATTATTTCTAGTTTATGGTTTCATTCACTTGCTCTTAATTAATTATCTTGTTCAAGTTTACATAAACACCATATGACTCTTGGACTGATTAGTGAATGAATGGGTAGATATTGAAGACAAACACCATGTTTAAATTCTACTTGGTTCTCTATTGTTCTTCTTGTTCTTAATGGGTTCAGAATTTGTGTTTAGACTAAACACCATAGCTAAATGCTTTTTCTGAATACTTGATTAAAACCACACACCATATGGATAATCATATTTGAGAAAGAACGAACTTCATAAGCTAGTTTGATTACTTTGCTGCTTATTACTTTGAAGCATGAAATTAGAAGTGTGTTGATTTTCCTTTCCATTTTAGTTTTTATTTCCTAATCCTTTAATTATGTTTCAAGTTTTCTGTGTTTGTTTTAAGCAAGTAATGTCAGCTTAATAAAAATGGAGAGAGATGGCAACCTCAATCATAAGAATGGGGAGTGTGGAGTAGTGGGAGAAGTCGCGACCTCCAAATGCATCACGCTCGACCTAATCGCTTCAAGGGGGAGTATTCCAATCATTTCTCTTTAGTTGTTTTGTTATTATTTCAGTAATTTTAATTTTCTATTTCTTTTATTAAAAAAAAAATTAAAAAGATTTTTTTTATATTAGCTGACTCGTGGTAACTCCAGCTGAGCGTCTCCGTCAATAGATAGTGTCTAGGAGTTCTTTAGGCGGCACCTTCGGTGTCTAAGAAGTTTGGGTTTTAAGTGGGACCTTTGTGACCCCTCCAACCTTCCCGGATCCCCTGGCTGTGTTTTTGAGGCCCTTAACTGGTCATCCATGAGTTGCTTGTATATTTGTGTGTTTTAAAAACAAAAACAAAACAAAAAACAAAAACAAAAATAAAAACAAAACAAAACAATTTTTTTTTTTTTGAAATTTGAGTTTTTATTTATTTTTCCTTGTAAATTGTAATTTGGAACTTCTTTGTTTTTTTTTTCTTTGTGTGGTCATTTAGTTGTAAATAATAATAAATTTTAAAAAAAAAATAAATTTCGAACTTCTTTGTTTTCTTTTTTTTGTTTTGTTAAGTTTGTTTATGTATTTATTTACGTGATGTGGTTAGTTAGTTTATTTCTTAGTGTTAAAAACACATTTTTTATTTCACTCAAATATTACAACAAAGAAAAAAAAAGTAAAAAAATTAAAAAAGAAAAAGAAAAAAAAAACAAAACATTCAAGTAAATTAAAAATAAAAACAACATCTTCTTCATCTTTATCTTCATCTTCATGGCATGGCTCTGTTATCTCTTACTTGCAGAATCTCCAGCAGCTCCACATGGTCCTCATTTTTTCTTTGCAGTGCTTCCACGTGCTGATTGGCAAGGAGAGCCGCTTCTGGAGTCCGCCACCATAGCCTTCAAGGAAGCTATTTCCTCGCTCATCGCGGCACACTCCCGTGTTCTCGCCAGCAATCGCATGCCCAAATTGGTAGCCGAGACCGCGTGGAGCACAGTTAAGTTGTGGGACTCCTCCACCGCTGCTTTGTCAGACCTCTTTGCCATATGCAGGATGATCCTGTCGATGTGAGCTTGCTGCCAATCATGCCTTCTAGCAGCACTTCCCGTTCGACACCGCCTCAGAAAAGTTCGGTATTACCTCAGCAAAGTTTGAGGCCGTACCGTGATGATATGTGGAGTTTGGGAAGACATGGTTTGGACGAGCCCTTATATGCGCATTCGGTGGCGCAAGGGACAATTCAAGGTTTAGATCATCAAGGTGAGTGCATGAAGATGCCATTGTTTTGTTTCTGGATATTTTGATGTTTTTCTCTAAATTTGCAGGAAGAAATGTGGGGTGCTCTTCTACTTCACCGAGATGTGTTTAAATAGACTTATGCAGACGAAGGAACGGAAAGCACTTCGGATCTCGAGGGTGCTATCCTGTGCTCTTTTCTCTCGGATCCCTTCATTTCTGCCGTAAATTGCGAGCGCGTTTTTTAAAAAAGGGAGCATGTCTACACTTTCACTTACTCTTGCCTCCCTGTTTTCTGATGTTTGTGTTTTTGCTTTTTTTGTTGTTATTTTATTTTGTTTTTTTTTTCTCAATTGTTTTCTTCTTGTTTGTCAGGTTTCTCAAGAATTTAGTTGGAAGAAGAGACAAAATTAAAGATGCGTCTTGGACACCTGGTGCAAGAATCTCATCTCTTCTTTTAAATTCTTGTTTGAATTGTGTGTTTATTTCAGTTTTTTTTTATTTTGTTTTTATTTAATTAGTTAGTATAATTTAAAACTCATAGGATATTCTTTGAAGGAGCTAAACTTTTGGTAACTCCAGTAAGCAACCGCAGTCTATACAGTGTCTAGGAGTTCTTTAGGCGGCACCTTCGGTGTCTAAGAAGTTTGGGTTTTAAGAGGGACCATTGTGACCCCTCCAACCTTCCCGGATCCCCTGGCTGTGTTTTTCTGAGGCCCTTAACTGGTCATCCTTAAGTTTTTCTCTTAAAAGAAAAAGCAGTTACTTGTGTGTTTACTTAATTAAAAATAAAAATGCATGTTTGGGTTTTCATGTTTTTTGTTTGATCGTCGTTCTTTAAATTTAGGGTCAATTGTCTCTTTGAAATAACATAACGTTTTTATTTCCCAATTAAAATTAAAAAAAAAAAACACATACATTTTAAAATTAAATAAATAAAAACTGAAATCATTTCTTCTTGGCGCTCGGTGTCTCGACCATAGGAGCTTTTAGTTTGGCCCTCTGGCTGTCCTCTTCGGGGCTTCACGCACAGCCTCTTGGGGCTCATCACTTGAGCTCCCAAAGATCGCAATCTTAGCTTCAGGTATAACTTTTCTCGCGATCTGGTTTCTTGCGTTTACCCCGGTCGGTCTAGGTCCTCCAGCTGTTTCCGCATGTCGCGAGAGTACAATTCTACCATCTTTGATAGGTTTTTATTCTCGTCCCGCAATACGTCTAGCTGGTGTCGATTCACCTCCACTATCCTGGCCCTCTCCCTTTTCAAGTTTTTTATAGCACTTTGACACTCTTCAACCATCCTGTGCTCCGCCGCTAATTGACCTTTCAGCACCTCTACCTCATGGGACTTCGCAGTAGGCGATGAACCAAACTTGCGACACATGCTGTACTCTGCATGCTCAGTGCCAGGGCATCACTCATGACCCGATTGTCATCCCTTGTCCCGAACACACGTATATCTTTAGGAGTCACCAAATTTCTGCCAACTCCAATGGCAACATCGTTGTCCAGGAGTATTGAGTCATTGACGAGCCACAGGCCCCGTGCGGAGGCAAAGTAGGGTATCCATCCTGGTGCTCCTGCTTGGCCTCGTGTTTGAGTCGGTGGAGCTAGGTTGAGATCCAAGGAAAAGGGGTAGGAAGAAGCCATTTGATTTCTCACTTTTTTTTTCTCTCTTTTTCTTACTTGTTTTCTCTTTTGTGTGTTTTGCGTTTGTGTTTTTCCCCTTCTTTTTCTTTCTTATATATGTAGTCTTTGACAAACCCTAGCCGTTGCAGCGTCTAAGCATTTTATGAATCCCCAAGCGTTCCTCGAGTCCCACAACCTTCTCACTTTCCAACCGTTTCCAAATCATTTGTCACGACTTGCTTTGTCTGAACGGACGCGTTGAGCAAAGTCGTCGCGCCTTTCCATGGCCCCGTAATTTCTGCTTGTGGAGTCTGCGGCGCCTCTATGCGTCGACACGTGTCTCGCTCTGTCGAGACATCAAGGACCCATGTTTCAGAATCCAATTCACGTTTTATCCTAAATTAAAAAATTAAAATTAAATTTAAACGTGTGGGTTTCAGATTTCATGTTGGGTCGGGTTTTACCGTTGTTGGGTTCATTTCATTGTGGGCTTTGGGCTTTCAATTGTTTGGGTTTAAGTTTGCGTAAGACCTCCTGTTTAGGGCTTACTGTTTTGAGTGTTTTACTGTTTCGTTTTTTATTTATTTTATATTTTATATTTTATATTTGTTTGATTGTTTTGTAATTTTTATTTTGTAATTGTTTTATTTTATTTTTGTATGTTTTGTGATTTTTTATTTGCTTTAATACCTTTCATTTGTTGTTATGACATTGTTTGTGGCTAATTTTTAAACATTGAGGACAATGTTCATTTCTAGGTTTGGGGGTATTGGAGTTTAGCATGTATTATTTTTTTTTTCTTAATTAAAAAATAAAAATAAAAATTGCTTGTTTTTCTTCTATTTGAGTCTTGTTTTGTTTTTGAATCACTTTCCGAACAATATTTGATGAGATTGTGATAAATGTTTGCATGACTTAAATAAAAATTGGATTTCATTTTATTTTATTAAAAAAAAAAAAAATTTAAATTTGGCATTGTTCTAACATGATATATTCGAAACCTTTGCACTTGCCATTTGTTTCATAATTTTCCAATTAAAGGATTTGCATGATCTAAAGAATTATATCAAGCATAAATTAGACTTATATAACCATATAAAGTGAGCTTTTGAGCCTTGTCCTTCAATTCATGAGTGCTATATACATACTCTAATTTTCTTGTCATCAAAGTTGTTGTTTGATCTCATTATTCATTGATTTGGTTAAACACTTAAAAGTCATTCATTCTTATGCAATTTGATTTCATGACATTTAAGAAGTGATATTAAGGCCCTCTTTGGATCGTTTGTACCTTTCAAGCTAACCTTATGCATGCTTAAGCATGATTTTCCATTGTTAACCATTTTGAGCCTACATGTAAACCTTTTCTTTCATTTACCAATTATATTTCCTCGCCTTAGCCTGAAAAACAAATATTTACCTTTCTAAGGAACTCATGAGCTTTAATTGGGATGTGTTTTTCATGCTAAGTTTGGGAAGAGGTGTTACATTTAAAAAAAAAAAAAAAAAAAAAAATTCACACAATTGGTGAAAGAAAAGAGTAAAGTTGTGATTAAGTGGTGGTTGAATGAAATTTCATTTTTGGGTTTCATTTTTTGGGCCTTCAAAATAAATTGTTGTTTGTTCAATTAAAGGAAAGGAGTGAATCATTGTAAATGAAGGTATAAGGAGTTTTGATGGTGTAAAAAGAAAAAAATCTAATTGTGATGATTCGAAGTCTTGTAAACAATTGTTTTATGCTCTTACATTGCGAGTTCCTTGGACTTTGTATTATCCATACCTTTCATTTCTTACTCACCTTACACCCTTGGCCCCATTACAACCTATACTAAAGACCTAAATTGATCTTAAATGTCATGTGGTTGAATTGCATTCATTTTTCTACTTTTAAGTGTTTGGCATCCTTCTTGAGATCATTTTAATGCAAGTTCTTCATTTTCTATTTCGAGTTAAGTCCTTATGGTTTAACTCTATTCTCATGTTTATAACTGAGTGTTGCATTATAGCCCTCTTCTGAGTGATTCATTTGTGAGAGGACAACTTTGGCGAGATTTGAAGTTGAACTTGTGCTTTGTATGATTTTCGAAATTGTGTGAAAACTAAGATTGGGAAATTTGTTGCATTTGGCTATCACACTACTACACTTTGAGCATATTATGTCTTGAACTTTGCCGCTTTGTGAATAATGTCCAAAATTGAGCTTTTATTGTTAAAAACTTTTGAGTCATGTGCATGAGTCATTTCTCTTCAGAAAATGTTCGGAAAGATTGTTTTGAGTTCTTTGTGTTTTTGTTTTTGTTTTGTTTTTGTTAATTAATGTAAATATGTTTGTTTTTGTTTTTGGTTTTGCTTTTCGACTAACAAATCTAATAAGTTTTCTAACCATTTTGTTTTGTAGAGTTAGAAAAACGTTTGTGGGTATTTAATTGCTGTTAAACCCTCAGGAGACACAACTCCTCCTACTAGGGATGCCTAGAGGTTTAAAGGCTTGTTGCATAAGCTAAATGCAATCGAATTACCTGCGAAAGTGGTCTAGTTAACTTCTTGTTTTGTTTTTCTCTTTGTTTTCTTTTTGTTTTGCTCGAGGACTAGCAAAATCTAGGTTTGGGGGTATTTGATCGGTGCATATTTACATATCATTTTGTACCCTTTTAATTTATGATTTGGTTATGTTTTTGAGTTAAACTTGTGCTTTTAATAAGTTTTGTGTTTGTTTCAGTGTAATAAGCTTAAGGACTCACTAATTACATTTTGGAGACAAGTTAACTCAGAACAGTGTCTGCAGATTAGTCAAATTCACGGATTGGACTGTACTTGCTCAAGAAGAACCAGATGATGAGCCATATACCATTGGAAAGATACGGAAGTCTAGTTTCTGTAGAATTTTACGGTTCATGATTCCGAGTCTTCTAGAGAAAGTTATACATGTTTTGGCAACTTAAGGTCAAATTCGGCAGCATCTGCGTTACTGGGCCAAAAATCACATTTGAAGGCCTTTCCGATTTTTTCTTGAGTTGGGCTGCATATGCTTGGAAAGATGAGACAAAGAGCTTCAAGATCCATATTTTTCCAGATTTTTCAGACTGGAGCCACAAGCCCAAAACGAGCCCACAAGCTGGCTTCAATACATTGTCATGCATGACATATGCATGATGAAGTGTTGTTGATTGTGGGAAAGTTTGGTGAAGCATATTCAATACATATATTTGAGTGGAATTTTGCAGCAACCAAATGAGCCAAAAGATGTTGAAGTGGATGATGCAACACTAAGACTAAAGACAAGAGGAATTGTTTTCAAATGCAATTGTGTGTTAGGTTAAGTTGGTGAATTAAGTGTAGTGTGTTAGGTGAAGTTAGTGTGTTTACATAATTCAATTGTATAATTCAGATTTTCAACCTCCTTAGGCCTATAAATAGTGAGGTTTCCTAAGCTTGTAAACACACCCCAAGGGGGGGAGCTCTCAAACACTTCTCTAGAGCTCCCTTCCCTTCTCTCCCTCAAATTCTCTTAGTTTCCCTTTGTAGTTTCTCAATTGTTGTAATAAGATCCTTCTACTAAATTTTCTTTTTATTAAATCTCCAAACACTTCTCTATTCTCTTTTAAAGTTCTCCATGCTCTAAAACATTTCCCAAATACAATTCCCACTCTCTTCCAAGATTCTCAAAGTTCCCAAACACTTCTCCCATTCCTTCATCAAGTTCTCCAAATTTCCCAAACACATTTCCCTTCTCTTCCAAAAGTCTCCATGTCTCAAACACTTCACAAACACCTTTCTCTCCCTTCCCTAAGTTCTCAAATTCTCCAAGTTCACAAACATCCTCCAACTTCCCAAACACTTCTCCCATTCCTTCATCAAATTCTCAAACACTTTCCAAACACTTTCTTCTCCCTTCTCAAAGCTCTCAAACACATGCTCTTCCAAAATCCACAAAGTTCTCAAACACCACTTTCCTTTCTTCTCCAAAAGTTTCCATATTCTCAAACACTTCCCAAACACTCCTCCCTTCTCTTTCTCAAACACATCTCTCCTCTCTTCCAAATTCCCAATGTTCTCAAACCTTCTCTTCCAAAATCCTCCAAGTTTCCAAACACTTTCTTCATCAAATTCTCCAAACACTTTCTCAAACAATTCTCTACTTCTACTTTCTTCTCCAAAAAGCCTCCCTGTCCTCAAACACTTTTCCCAAACACTTCCTTTCTTCCTCAAAGTTCTTCTAGTTCACTTAATGTTTTCTTAGTTGTAATTTATTTTTCTTGTAATGTACATTCTTTCTTCTTGTTTTGTTTCTTTTGTTTTCATTTTTGTTTTGTATAGGAAAATTGAATTGGATCATTCAATCACCAATCCCTGTGGAATCGACCTCGCACTTACATATGCTATACTACCAACGGTTCGTGCACTTGCGAGTATCACAAGTTGAGGATGCAGTTGAACCCATTTTGGTGCAGCTGAATCTATGCAACAAGGCACAAACTGAGTACGAACTTGAATTGTCCAATTTCTTACACCTATGGATTTCGATCGAGCCCAAAACTTTTGCAACATCATAATAAGGTGGGAGGAGTCATTCGGTGAGTTTTGAGTGAAATCCAAGCGCTAGAACTATGCAATACACCAACCACTCCATTTAAGGCACAAATTGAGTACGAACTTGAATTGTCCAATTTCTTACACCTATGGATTTCGTATCGAGCCCAAAACTTGTGCAACATCATAATAAGGTGGGAGGAGTCATTCGGTGAGTTTTGAGTGAAATCCAAGCGCTAGAACTTGCAATACGCCAACCACTCCATTTAACGCACAAACTGAGTACGAACTTGAATTGTCCAATTTCTTACACCTATGGATTTCGGATCGACCCCAAAACTTGTGGAACATCATAATAAGGTGGGAGGAGTGATTCGGTGAGTTTTCAGTGAAATCCAAGCGCTAGAACTATGCAATACACCAACCACTCCATTTAAGGCACAAACTGAGTACGAACTTGAATTGTCCAGTTTGTATGGCCTATGGATTTCGGATCGATCTCAAAACTTGTGCAACATCATAATAAGGTGGGAGGACTCATTCGGTGAGTTTTGAGTGAAATCCAAGCGTTAGAACGATGCAATACGCCAACCACTCCATTTAAGGCACAAACTGAGTACGAACTTGAATTGTCCAATTTGTATGGCCTATGGATTTCGGATTCGAGCCCAAAACTTGTGCAACATCATTATGAGGTGGGAGGAGTCATTCGGTGAGTTTTGAGAGAAATCCAAGCGCTAGAACTATGCAATACACCCACCACTCCATTTAAGGCACAAACTGAGTACGAACTTGAATTGTCCAATTTCTTACAACTACGGATTTTGGAACGAGCCCAAAACTTGTGCAACATCATAATGAGGTGGGAGGAGTCATTCGGTGAGTTTTGAGAGAAATCCAAGCGCTAGAACTATGCAATACACCCACCACTCCATTTAAGGCACAAACTGAGTACGAACTTGAATTGTCCAATTTCTTACAACTACGGATTTTGGAACGAGCCCAAAACTTGTGCAACATCATAATAAGGTGGGAGGAGTCATTCGGTGAGTTTTGAGTGAAATCCAAGATCTAGAACTATGCAATACACCAACCACTCCATTTAATGCACCAACTGAGTACGAACTTGAATTGTCCAATTTGTATGGCCTATGGATTTCGAATCGAGCCGAAAACTTGTGCAACGTCATAATAAGGTGGGAGGAGTCATTCGGTGAGTTTTGAGTGAAATCCAAGCGCTAGAACTATGCAATACACCAACCACTACATTTAAGGCACAAACTGAGTACGAACTTGAATTGTCCAATTTCTTACACCTATGGAATTTCGATTCGAGCCCAAAACTTGTGCAACGTCATAATAAGGTGGGAGGAGTCATTCGGTGAGTTTTGAGTGACATCCAAGCGCTAGAACTATGCAATACGCCAACCACTCCATTTAAAGCACAAACTGAGTACGAACTTGAATTGTCCAATTTCTTACACCTATGGATTTCGGATCGACCCCAAAACTTGTACAACATCATTATGAGGTGGGAGGAGTCATTCGGTGAGTTTTGAGAGAAATCCAAGCGCTAGAACTATGCAATACACCAACCACTCCATTTAAGGCACAAACTGAGTACGAACTTGAATTGTCCAATTTCTTACACCTATGGATTTCGGATTCGAGCCCAAAACTTGTGCAACGTCATAATAAGGTGGGAGGACTCATTCGGTGAGTTTTGAGTGAAATCCAAGCGCTAGAACTATGCAATACGCCAACCACTCCATTTAAAGCACAAACTGAGTACGAACTTGAATTGTCCAATTTCTTACACCTATGGATTTCGGATCGAACCCCAAAACTTGTGGAACATCATAATAAGGTGGGAGGAGTCATTCGGTGAGTTTTCAGTGAAATCCAAGCGCTAGTACTATGCAATACACCAACCACTCCATTTAAGGCACAAACTGAGTACGAACTTGAATTGTCCAATTTCTTACACCTACGGATTTTGGAACGAGCCCAAAACTTGTGGAACATCATAATAAGGTGGGAGGAGTCATTCGGTGAGTTTTGAGTGAAATCCAAGCGCTAGAACTATGCAATACACCAACCACTCCATTTAAGGCACAAACTGAGTACGAACTTGAATTGTCCAGTTTGTATGGCCTATGGATTTCGGATCGAATCCCAAAACTTGTGCAACATCATAATAAGGTGGGAGGAGTCATTCGGTGAGTTTTGAGTGAAATCCAAGCGTTAGAACGATGCAATACGCCAACCACTCCATTTAAGGCACAAACTGAGTACGAACTTGAATTGTCCAATTTGTATGGCCTATGGATTTCGATTCGAGCCCAAAACTTGTGCAACATCATTATCAGGTGGGAGGAGTCATTCGGTGAGTTTTGAGAGAAATCCAAGCGCTAGAACTATGCAATACACCAACCACTCCATTTAAGGCACAAACTGAGTACGAACTTGAATTGTCCAATTTCTTACACCTTTGGATTTCGATTCGAGCCCAAAACTTGTGCAACATCATAATAAGGTGGGAGGAGTCATTGGGTGAGTTTTGAGTGAAATCCAAGCGCTAGAACTATGCAATACACCAACCACTCCATTTAATGCACAAACTGAGTACGAACTTGAATTGTCCAATTTGTATGGCCTATGGATTTCGGATCGAGCCAGAAAACTTGTGCAACGTCATAATAAGGTGGGAGGAGTCATTCGGTGAGTTTTGAGTGAAATCCAAGCGCTAGAACTATGCAATACACCAACCACTACATTTAAGGCACAAACTGAGTACGAACTTGAATTGTCCAATTTCTTACACCTATGGAATTCGATCGAGCCCAAAACTTGTGCAACGTCATAATAAGGTGGGAGGAGTCATTCGGTGAGTTTTGAGTGAAATCCAAGCGCTAGAACTATGCAATACGCCAACCACTCCATTTAAAGCACAAACTGAGTACGAACTTGAATTGTCCAATTTCTTACACCTATGGATTTCGGATCGACCCCAAAACTTGTGGAACATCATAATAAGGTGGGAGGAGTCATTCGGTGAGTTTTGAGTGAAATCCAAGCCCTAGAACTATGCAATACACCAACCACTCCATTTAAGGCACAAACTGAGTACGAACTTGAATTGTCCAATTTCTTACACCTATGGATTTCGATCGAGCCCAAAACTTTTGCAACATCATAATAAGGTGGGAGGAGTCACTCGGTGAGTTTTGAGTGAAATCCAAGCGCTAGAACTATGCAATACACCAACCACTTCATTTAATGCACAAACTGAGTACGAACTTGAATTGTCCAATTTGTATGACCTATGGATTTCGATATCGAGCCCAAAACTTGTGTAACGTCATAATAAGGTGGGAGGAGTCATTCGGTGAGTTTTGAGTGAAATCCAAGCGTTAGAACGATGCAATACGCCAACCACTCCATTTAAGGCACAAACTGAGTACGAACTTGAATTGTCCAATTTGTATGGCCTATGGATTTCGAATCGAGCCCAAAACTTGTGCAACATCATTATGAGGTGGGAGGAGTCATTCGGTGAGTTTTGAGAGAAATCCAAGCGCTAGAACTATGCAATACACCAACCACTCCATTTAAGGCACAAACTGAGTACGAACTTGAATTGTCCAATTTCTTACACCTTTGGATTTCGGATTCGAGCCCAAAACTTGTGCAACATCATAATAAGGTGGGAGGAGTCATTGGGTGAGTTTTGAGTGAAATCCAAGTGCTAGAACTATGCAATACACCAACCACTCCATTTAATGCACAAACTGAGTACGAACTTGAATTGTCCAATTTGTATGGCCTATGGATTTCGATTCGAGCCGAAAACTTGTGCAACGCCATAATAAGGTGGGAGGAGTCATTCGGTGAGTTTTGAGTGAAATCCAAGCGCTAGAACTATGCAACACACCAACCACTACATTTAAGGCACAAACTGAGTACGAACTTGAATTGTCCAATTTCTTACACCTATGGTATTCGGATCGACCCCAAAACTAGTGGAACATCATAATAAGGTGGGAGGAGTCATTCGGTGAGTTTTGAGTGAAATCCAAGCGCTAGAACTATGCAATACACCAACCACTCCATTTAAGGCACAAACTGAGTACGAACTTGAATTGTCCAATTTCTTACACCTATGGATTTCGATTCAGCCCAAAACTTTTGCAACATCATAATAAGGTGGGAGGAGTCATTCGGTGAGTTTTGAGTGAAATCCAAGCGCTAGAACTATGCAATACACCAACCACTCCATTTAATGCACAAACTGAGTACGAACTTGAATTGTCCAATTTGTATGGCCTATGGATTTCGAATCGAGCCGAAAACTTGTGCAACGTCATAATAAGGTGGGAGGAGTCATTCGGTGAGTTTTGAGTGAAATCCAAGCGCTAGAACTATGCAATACACCAACCACTCCATTTAAGGCACAAACTGAGTATGAACTTGAATTGTCCAATTTCTTACACCTACGGATTTTGGAACGAGCCCAAAACTTGTGGAACATCATAATAAGGTGGGAGGAGTCATTCGGTGAGTTTTGAGTGAAATCCAAGCGCTAGAACTATGCAATACACCAACCACTCCATTTAAGGCACAAACTCAGTACGAACTTGAATTGTCCAGTTTGTATGGCCTATGGATTTCGGATCGAATCCCAAAACTTGTGCAACATCATAATAAGGTGGGAGGAGTCATTCGGTGAGTTTTGAGTGAAATCCAAGCGCTAGAACTATGCAATACACCAACCACTCCATTTAAGGCACAAACTGAGTACGAACTTGAATTGTCCAATTTCTTACACCTATGGATTTCGATTCGAGCCCAAAACTTTTGCAACATCATAATAAGGTGGGAGGAGTCATTCGGTGAGTTTTGAGTGAAATCCAAGCGCTAGAACTATGCAATACACCAACCACTTCATTTAATGCACAAACTGAGTACGAACTTGAATTGTCCAATTTGTATGACCTATGGATTTCGGATCGAGCCCAAAACTTGTGTAACGTCATAATAAGGTGGGAGGAGTCATTCGGTGAGTTTTGAGTGAAATCCAAGCGTTAGAACGATGCAATACGCCAACCACTCCATTTAAGGCACAAACTGAGTACGAACTTGAATTGTCCAATTTGTATGGCCTATGGATTTCGGATTCGAGCCCAAAACGTGTGCAACATCATTATGAGGTGGGAGGAGTCATTCGGTGAGTTTTGAGAGAAATCCAAGCGCTAGAACTATGCAATACACCAACCACTCCATTTAAGGCACAAACTGAGTACGAACTTGAATTGTCCAATTTCTTACACCTTTGGATTTCGGATTCGAGCCCAAAACTTGTGCAACATCATAATAAGGTGGGAGGAGTCATTCGGTGAGTTTTGAGTGAAATCCAAGCGCTAGAACTATGCAATACACCAACCACTCCATTTAATGCACAAACTGAGTACGAACTTGAATTGTCCAATTTGTATGGCCTATGGATTTCGGATCGAAGCCGAAAACTTGTGCAACGTCATAATAAGGTGGGAGGAGTCATTCGGTGAGTTTTGAGTGAAATCCAAGCGCTAGAACTATGCAATACACCAACCACTCCATTTAATGCACAAACTGAGTACGAACTTGAATTGTCCAATTTGTATGGCCTATGGATTTCGGATCGAGCCGAAAACTTGTGCAACGTCATAATAAGGTGGGAGGAGTCATTCGGTGAGTTTTGAGTGAAATCCAAGCGCTAGAACTATGCAATACACCAACCACTCCATTTAAGGCACAAACTGAGTATGAACTTGAATTGTCCAATTTCTTACACCTACGGATTTTGGAACGAGCCCAAAACTTGTGGAACATCATAATAAGGTGGGAGGAGTCATTCGGTGAGTTTTGAGTGAAATCCAAGCGCTAGAACTATGCAATACACCAACCACTCCATTTAAGGCACAAACTCAGTACGAACTTGAATTGTCCAGTTTGTATGGCCTATGGATTTCGGATCGAATCCCAAAACTTGTGCAACATCATAATAAGGTGGGAGGAGTCATTCGGTGAGTTTTGAGTGAAATCCAAGCGCTAGAACTATGCAATACACCAACCACTCCATTTAAGGCACAAACTGAGTACGAACTTGAATTGTCCAATTTCTTACACCTATGGATTTCGGATTCGAGCCCAAAACTTTTGCAACATCATAATAAGGTGGGAGGAGTCATTCGGTGAGTTTTGAGTGAAATCCAAGCGCTAGAACTATGCAATACACCAACCACTTCATTTAATGCACAAACTGAGTACGAACTTGAATTGTCCAATTTGTATGACCTATGGATTTCGGATTCGAGCCCAAAACTTGTGTAACGTCATAATAAGGTGGGAGGAGTCATTCGGTGAGTTTTGAGTGAAATCCAAGCGTTAGAACGATGCAATACGCCAACCACTCCATTTAAGGCACAAACTGAGTACGAACTTGAATTGTCCAATTTGTATGGCCTATGGATTTCGGATCGAGCCCAAAACGTGTGCAACATCATTATGAGGTGGGAGGAGTCATTCGGTGAGTTTTGAGAGAAATCCAAGCGCTAGAACTATGCAATACACCAACCACTCCATTTAAGGCACAAACTGAGTACGAACTTGAATTGTCCAATTTCTTACACCTTTGGATTTCGATCGAGCCCAAAACTTGTGCAACATCATAATAAGGTGGGAGGAGTCATTCGGTGAGTTTTGAGTGAAATCCAAGCGCTAGAACTATGCAATACACCAACCACTCCATTTAATGCACAAACTGAGTACGAACTTGAATTGTCCAATTTGTATGGCCTATGGATTTCGATCAAGCCGAAAACTTGTGCAACGTCATAATAAGGTGGGAGGAGTCATTCGGTGAGTTTTGAGTGAAATCCAAGCGCTAGAACTATGCAATACACCAACCACTACATTTAAGGCACAAACTGAGTACGAACTTGAATTGTCCAATTTCTTACACCTATGGAATTCGATTCGAGCCCAAAACTTGTGCAACGTCATAATAAGGTGGGAGGAGTCATTCGGTGAGTTTTGAGTGAAATCCAAGCGCTAGAACTATGCAATACGCCAACCACTCCATTTAAAGCACAAACTGAGTACGAACTTGAATTGTCCAATTTCTTACACGTATGGAATTCGGATCGAACCCCAAAACTTGTGGAACATCATAATAAGGTGGGAGGAGTCATTCGGTGAGTTTTCAGTGAAATCCAAGCGCTAGTACTATGCAATACACCAACCACTCCATTTAAGGCACAAACTGAGTACGAACTTGAATTGTCCAATTTCTTACACCTACGGATTTTGGAACGAGCCCAAAACTTGTGGAACATCATAATAAGGTGGGAGGAGTCATTCGGTGAGTTTTGAGTGAAATCCAAGCGCTAGAACTATGCAATACACCAACCACTCCATTTAAGGCACAAACTCAGTACGAACTTGAATTGTCCAGTTTGTATGGCCTATGGATTTCGATCGAATCCCAAAACTTGTGCAACATCATAATAAGGTGGGAGGAGTCATTCGGTGAGTTTTGAGTGAAATCCAAGCGTTAGAACGATGCAATACGCCAACCACTCCATTTAAGGCACAAACTGAGTACGAACTTGAATTGTCCAATTTGTATGGCCTATGGATTTCGGATCGAGCCCAAAACTTGTGCAACATCATTATGAGGTGGGAGGAGTCATTCGGTGAGTTTTGAGAGAAATCCAAGCGCTAGAACTATGCAATACACCAACCACTCCATTTAAGGCACAAACTGAGTACGAACTTGAATTGTCCAATTTCATACACCTTTGGATTTCGGATTCGAGCCCAAAACTTGTGCAACATCATAATAAGGTGGGAGGAGTCATTCGGTGAGTTTTGAGAGAAATCCAAGCGCTAGAACTATGCAATACACCAACCACTCCATTTAAGGCACAAACTGAGTACGAACTTGAATTGTCCAATTTCTTACACCTTTGGATTTCGAATCGAGCCCAAAACTTGTGCAACATCATAATAAGGTGGGAGGAGTCATTCGGTGAGTTTTGAGTGAAATCCAAGCGCTAGAACTATGCAATACACCAACCACTCCATTTAATGCACAAACTGAGTACGAACTTGAATTGTCCAATTTGTATGGCCTATGGATTTCGGATCGAGCCGAAAACTTGTGCAACGTCATAATAAGGTGGGAGGAGTCATTCGGTGAGTTTTGAGTGAAATCCAAGCGCTAGAACTATGCAATACACCAACCACTACATTTAAGGCACAAACTGAGTACGAACTTGAATTGTCCAATTTCTTACACCTATGGAATTCGGATCGAGCCCAAAACTTGTGCAACGTCATAATAAGGTGGGAGGAGTCATTCGGTGAGTTTTGAGTGAAATCCAAGCGCTAGAACTATGCAATACGCCAACCACTCCATTTAAAGCACAAACTGAGTACGAACTTGAATTGTCCAATTTCTTACACCTATGGATTTCGGATCGACCCCAAAACTTGTGGAACATCATAATAAGGTGGGAGGAGTCATTCGGTGAGTTTTGAGTGAAATCCAAGCCCTAGAACTATGCAATACACCAACCACTCCATTTAAGGCACAAACTGAGTACGAACTTGAATTGTCCAATTTCTTACACCTATGGATTTCGATTCGAGCCCAAAACTTTTGCAACATCATAATAAGGTGGGAGGAGTCACTCGGTGAGTTTTGAGTGAAATCCAAGCGCTAGAACTATGCAATACACCAACCACTTCATTTAATGCACAAACTGAGTACGAACTTGAATTGTCCAATTTGTATGACCTATGGATTTCGGATCGAGCCCAAAACTTGTGTAACGTCATAATAAGGTGGGAGGAGTCATTCGGTGAGTTTTGAGAGAAATCCAAGCGCTAGAACTATGCAATACACCAACCACTCCATTTAAGGCACAAACTGAGTACGAACTTGAATTGTCCAATTTCATACACCTTTGGATTTCGATCGAGCCCAAAACTTGTGCAACATCATAATAAGGTGGGAGGAGTCATTCGGTGAGTTTTGAGTGAAATCCAAGCGCTAGAACTATGCAATACACCAACCACTCCATTTAATGCACAAACTGAGTACGAACTTGAATTGTCCAATTTGTATGGCCTATGGATTTCGGATCGAGCCCAAAACTTGTGCAACGTCATAATAAGGTGGGAGGAGTCATTCGGTGAGTTTTGAGTGAAATCCAATCGCTAGAACTATGCAATACGCCAACCACTCCATTTAAAGCACAAACTGAGTACGAACATGAATTGTCCAATTTCTTACACCTATGGATTTCGGATCGAACCCCAAAACTTGTGGAACATCATAATAAGGTGGGAGGAGTCATTCGGTGAGTTTTCAGTGAAATCCAAGCGCTAGTACTATGCAATACACCAACCAATCCATTTAAGGCACAAACTGAGTATGAACTTGAATTCTCCAATTTCTTACACCTACGGATTTTGGAACGAGCCCAAAACTTGTGGAACATCATAATAAGGTGGGAGGAGTCATTCGGTGAGTTTTGAGTGAAATCCAAGCGCTAGAACTATGCAATACACCAACCACTCCATTTAAGGCACAAACTCAGTACGAACTTGAATTGTCCAGTTTGTATGGCCTATGGATTTCGGATCGAATCCCAAAACTTGTGCAACATCATAATAAGGTGGGAGGAGTCATTCGGTGAGTTTTGAGTGAAATCCAAGCGTTAGAACGATGCAATACGCCAACCACTCCATTTAAGGCACAAACTGAGTACGAACTTGAATTGTCCAATTTGTATGGCCTATGGATTTCGGATCGAGCCCAAAACTTGTGCAACATCATTATGAGGTGGGAGGAGTCATTCGGTGAGTTTTGAGAGAAATCCAAGCGCTAGAACTATGCAATACACCAACCACTCCATTTAAGGCACAAACTGAGTACGAACTTGAATTGTCCAATTTCATACACCTTTGGATTTCGAATCGAGCCCAAAACTTGTGCAACATCATAATAAGGTGGGAGGAGTCATTCGGTGAGTTTTGAGAGAAATCCAAGCGCTAGAACTATGCAATACACCAACCACTCCATTTAAGGCACAAACTGAGTACGAACTTGAATTGTCCAATTTCTTACACCTTTGGATTTCGATCGAGCCCAAAACTTGTGCAACATCATAATAAGGTGGGAGGAGTCATTCGGTGAGTTTTGAGTGAAATCCAAGCGCTAGAACTATGCAATACACCAACCACTCCATTTAATGCACAAACTGAGTACGAACTTGAATTGTCCAATTTGTATGGCCTATGGATTTCGGATTCGAGCCCAAAACTTGTGCAACGTCATAATAAGGTGGGAGGAGTCATTCGGTGAGTTTTGAGTGAAATCCAATCGCTAGAACTATGCAATACGCCAACCACTCCATTTAAAGCACAAACTGAGTACGAACATGAATTGTCCAATTTCTTACACCTATGGATTTCGGATCGACCCCAAAACTTGTGGAACATCATAATAAGGTGGGAGGAGTCATTCGGTGAGTTTTCAGTGAAATCCAAGCGCTAGTACTATGCAATACACCAACCAATCCATTTAAGGCACAAACTGAGTATGAACTTGAATTCTCCAATTTCTTACACCTACGGATTTTGGAACGAGCCCAAAACTTGTGGAACATCATAATAAGGTGGGAGGAGTCATTCGGTGAGTTTTGAGTGAAATCCAAGCGCTAGAACTATGCAATACACCAACCACTCCATTTAAGGCACAAACTCAGTACGAACTTGAATTGTCCAGTTTGTATGGCCTATGGATTTCGGATCGAATCCCAAAACTTGTGCAACATCATAATAAGGTGGGAGGAGTCATTCGGTGAGTTTTGAGTGAAATCCAAGCGCTAGAACTATGCAATACACCAACCACTCCATTTAAGGCACAAACTCAGTACGAACTTGAATTGTCCAGTTTGTATGGCCTATGGATTTCGGATCGATCCCAAAACTTGTGCAACATCATAATAAGGTGGGAGGAGTCATTCGGTGAGTTTTGAGTGAAATCCAAGCGTTAGAATCGATGCAATACGCCAACCACTCCATTTAAGGCACAAACTGAGTACGAACTTGAATTGTCCAATTTGTATGGCCTATGGATTTCGGATCGAGCCCAAAACTTGTGCAACATCATTATGAGGTGGGAGGAGTCATTCGGTGAGTTTTGAGAGAAATCCAAGCGCTAGAACTATGCAATACACCAACCACTCCATTTAAGGCACAAACTGAGTACGAACTTGAATTGTCCAATTTCATACACCTTTGGATTTCGGATTCGAGCCCAAAACTTGTGCAACATCATAATAAGGTGGGAGGAGTCATTCGGTGAGTTTTGAGTGAAATCCAAGCGCTAGAACTATGCAATACACCAACCACTCCATTTAATGCACAAACTGAGTACGAACTTGAATTGTCCAATTTGTATGGCCTATGGATTTCGGATTCGAGCCCAAAACTTGTGCAACGTCATAATAAGGTGGGAGGAGTCATTCGGTGAGTTTTGAGTGAAATCCAATCGCTAGAACTATGCAATACGCCAACCACTCCATTTAAAGCACAAACTGAGTACGAACATGAATTGTCCAATTTCTTACACCTATGGATTTCGGATCGACCCCAAAACTTGTGGAACATCATAATAAGGTGGGAGGAGTCATTCGGTGAGTTTTCAGTGAAATCCAAGCGCTAGTACTATGCAATACACCAACCAATCCATTTAAGGCACAAACTGAGTATGAACTTGAATTCTCCAATTTCTTACACCTACGGATTTTGGAACGAGCCCAAAACTTGTGGAACATCATAATAAGGTGGGAGGAGTCATTCGGTGAGTTTTGAGTGAAATCCAAGCGCTAGAACTATGCAATACACCAACCACTCCATTTAAGGCACAAACTCAGTACGAACTTGAATTGTCCAGTTTGTATGGCCTATGGATTTCGGATCGAATCCCAAAACTTGTGCAACATCATAATAAGGTGGGAGGAGTCATTCGGTGAGTTTTGAGTGAAATCCAAGCGTTAGAACGATGCAATACGCCAACCACTCCATTTAAGGCACAAACTGAGTACGAACTTGAATTGTCCAATTTGTATGGCCTATGGATTTCGATCGAGCCCAAAACTTGTGCAACATCATTATGAGGTGGGAGGAGTCATTCGGTGAGTTTTGAGAGAAATCCAAGCGCTAGAACTATGCAATACACCAACCACTCCATTTAAGGCACAAACTGAGTACGAACTTGAATTGTCCAATTTCATACACCTTTGGATTTCGATTCGAGCCCAAAACTTGTGCAACATCATAATAAGGTGGGAGGAGTCATTCGGTGAGTTTTGAGAGAAATCCAAGCGCTAGAACTATGCAATACACCAACCACTCCATTTAAGGCACAAACTGAGTACGAACTTGAATTGTCCAATTTCTTACACCTTTGGATTTCGATTCGAGCCCAAAACTTGTGCAACATCATAATAAGGTGGGAGGAGTCATTCGGTGAGTTTTGAGTGAAATCCAAGCGCTAGAACTATGCAATACACCAACCACTCCATTTAATGCACAAACTGAGTACGAACTTGAATTGTCCAATTTGTATGGCCTATGGATTTCGTATCGAGCCGAAAACTTGTGCAACGTCATAATAAGGTGGGAGGAGTCATTCGGTGAGTTTTGAGTGAAATCCAAGCGCTAGAACTATGCAATACACCAACCACTACATTTAAGGCACAAACTGAGTACGAACTTGAATTGTCCAATTTCTTACACCTATGGAATTCGGATCGAGCCCAAAACTTGTGCAACGTCATAATAAGGTGGGAGGAGTCATTCGGTGAGTTTTGAGTGAAATCCAAGCGCTAGAACTATGCAATACGCCAACCACTCCATTTAAAGCACAAACTGAGTACGAACTTGAATTGTCCAATTTCTTACACCTATGGATTTCGGATCGACCCCAAAACTTGTGGAACATCATAATAAGGTGGGAGGAGTCATTCGGTGAGTTTTGAGTGAAATCCAAGCCCTAGAACTATGCAATACACCAACCACTCCATTTAAGGCACAAACTGAGTACGAACTTGAATTGTCCAATTTCTTACACCTATGGATTTCGGATCGAGCCCAAAACTTTTGCAACATCATAATAAGGTGGGAGGAGTCACTCGGTGAGTTTTGAGTGAAATCCAAGCGCTAGAACTATGCAATACACCAACCACTTCATTTAATGCACAAACTGAGTACGAACTTGAATTGTCCAATTTGTATGACCTATGGATTTCGGATTCGAGCCCAAAACTTGTGTAACGTCATAATAAGGTGGGAGGAGTCATTCGGTGAGTTTTGAGAGAAATCCAAGCGCTAGAACTATGCAATACACCAACCACTCCATTTAAGGCACAAACTGAGTACGAACTTGAATTGTCCAATTTCTTACACCTATGGAATTCGATTCGAGCCCAAAACTTGTGCAACGTCATAATAAGGTGGGAGGAGTCATTCGGTGAGTTTTGAGTGAAATCCAAGCGCTAGAACTATGCAATACGCCAACCACTCCATTTAAAGCACAAACTGAGTACGAACTTGAATTGTCCAATTTCTTACACGTATGGAATTCGGATCGAACCCCAAAACTTGTGGAACATCATAATAAGGTGGGAGGAGTCATTCGGTGAGTTTTCAGTGAAATCCAAGCGCTAGTACTATGCAATACACCAACCACTCCATTTAAGGCACAAACTGAGTACGAACTTGAATTGTCCAATTTCTTACACCTATGGATTTCGATTCGAGCCCAAAACTTTTGCAACATCATAATAAGGTGGGAGGAGTCACTCGGTGAGTTTTGAGTGAAATCCAAGCGCTAGAACTATGCAATACACCAACCACTTCATTTAATGCACAAACTGAGTACGAACTTGAATTGTCCAATTTGTATGACCTATGGATTTCGGATCGAGCCCAAAACTTGTGTAACGTCATAATAAGGTGGGAGGAGTCATTCGGTGAGTTTTGAGTGAAATCCAAGCGTTAGAACGATGCAATACGCCAACCACTCCATTTAAGGCACAAACTGAGTACGAACTTGAATTGTCCAATTTGTATGGCCTATGGATTTCGATCGAGCCGAAAACTTGTGCAACGTCATAATAAGGTGGGAGGAGTCATTCGGTGAGTTTTGAGTGAAATCCAAGCGCTAGAACTATGCAATACACCAACCACTACATTTAAGGCACAAACTGAGTACGAACTTGAATTGTCCAATTTCTTACACCTATGGAATTCCGAATCGAGCCCAAAACTTGTGCAACGTCATAATAAGGTGGGAGGAGTCATTCGGTGAGTTTTGAGTGAAATCCAAGCGCTAGAACTATGCAATACGCCAACCACTCCATTTAAAGCACAAACTGAGTACGAACTTGAATTGTCCAATTTCTTACACCTATGGATTTCGGATTCGAGTCCAAAACTTGTGCAACATCATTATGAGGTGGGAGGAGTCATTCGGTGAGTTTTGAGAGAAATCCAAGCGCTAGAACTATGCAATACACCAACCACTCCATTTAAGGCACAAACTGAGTACGAACTTGAATTGTCCAATTTCATACACCTTTGGATTTCGATATCGAGCCCAAAACTTGTGCAACATCATAATAAGGTGGGAGGAGTCATTCGGTGAGTTTTGAGTGAAATCCAAGCGCTAGAACTATGCAATACACCAACCACTCCATTTAATGCACAAACTGAGTACGAACTTGAATTGTCCAATTTGTATGGCCTATGGATTTCGATCGAGCCGAAAACTTGTGCAACGTCATAATAAGGTGGGAGGAGTCATTCGGTGAGTTTTGAGTGAAATCCAAGCGCTAGAACTATGCAATACACCAACCACTACATTTAAGGCACAAACTGAGTACGAACTTGAATTGTCCAATTTCTTACACCTATGGAATTCGTATCGAGCCCAAAACTTGTGCAACGTCATAATAAGGTGGGAGGAGTCATTCGGTGAGTTTTGAGTGAAATCCAAGCGCTAGAACTATGCAATACGCCAACCACTCCATTTAAAGCACAAACTGAGTACGAACTTGAATTGTCCAATTTCTTACACCTATGGATTTCGGATCGAACCCCAAAACTTGTGGAACATCATAATAAGGTGGGAGGAGTCATTCGGTGAGTTTTGAGTGAAATCCAAGCCCTAGAACTATGCAATACACCAACCACTCCATTTAAGGCACAAACTGAGTACGAACTTGAATTGTCCAATTTCTTACACCTATGGATTTCGGATCGAGCCCAAAACTTTTGCAACATCATAATAAGGTGGGAGGAGTCACTCGGTGAGTTTTGAGTGAAATCCAAGCGCTAGAACTATGCAATACACCAACCACTTCATTTAATGCACAAACTGAGTACGAACTTGAATTGTCCAATTTGTATGACCTATGGATTTCGGATCGAGCCCAAAACTTGTGTAACATCATAATAAGGTGGGAGGAGTCATTCGGTGAGTTTTGAGTGAAATCCAAGCGTTAGAACGATGCAATACGCCAACCACTCCATTTAAGGCACAAACTGAGTACGAACTTGAATTGTCCAATTTGTATGGCCTATGGATTTCGTATCGAGCCGAAAACTTGTGCAACGTCATAATAAGGTGGGAGGAGTCATTCGGTGAATTTTGAGTGAAATCCAAGCGCTAGAACTATGCAATACACCAACCACTACATTTAAGGCACAAACTGAGTACGAACTTGAATTGTCCAATTTCTTACACCTATGGAATTCGATTCGAGCCCAAAACTTGTGCAACGTCATAATAAGGTGGGAGGAGTCATTCGGTGAGTTTTGAGTGAAATCCAAGCGCTAGAACTATGCAATACGCCAACCACTCCATTTAAAGCACAAACTGAGTACGAACTTGAATTGTCCAATTTCTTACACCTATGGATTTCGGATCGAGCCCAAAACTTGTGCAACATCATTATGAGGTGGGAGGAGTCATTCGGTGAGTTTTGAGAGAAATCCAAGCGCTAGAACTATGCAATACACCAACCACTCCATTTAAGGCACAAACTGAGTACGAACTTGAATTGTCCAATTTCATACACCTTTGGATTTCGGATCGAGCCCAAAACTTGTGCAACATCATAATAAGGTGGGAGGAGTCATTCGGTGAGTTTTGAGTGAAATCCAAGCGCTAGAACTATGCAATACGCCAACCACTCCATTTAAAGCACAAACTGAGTACGAACTTGAATTGTCCAATTTCTTACACCTATGGAATTTGGATCGAGCCCAAAACTTGTGCAACGTCATAATAAGGTGGGAGGAGTCATTCGGTGAGTTTTGAGTGAAATCCAAGCGCTAGAACTATGCAATACACCAACCACTACATTTAAGGCACAAACTGAGTACGAACTTGAATTGTCCAATTTCTTACACCTATGGAATTCGAATCGAGCCCAAAACTTGTGCAACGTCATAATAAGGTGGGAGGAGTCATTCGGTGAGTTTTGAGTGAAATCCAAGCGCTAGAACTATGCAATACGCCAACCACTCCATTTAAAGCACAAACTGAGTACGAACTTGAATTGTCCAATTTCTTACACGTATGGAATTCGGATGAACCCCAAAACTTGTGGAACATCATAATAAGGTGGGAGGAGTCATTCGGTGAGTTTTCAGTGAAATCCAAGCGCTAGTACTATGCAATACACCAACCACTCCATTTAAGGCACAAACTGAGTACGAACTTGAATTGTCCAATTTCTTACACCTACGGATTTTGGAACGAGCCCAAAACTTGTGGAACATCATAATAAGGTGGGAGGAGTCATTCGGTGAGTTTTGAGTGAAATCCAAGCGCTAGAACTATGCAATACACCAACCACTCCATTTAAGGCACAAACTGAGTACGAACTTGAATTGTCCAGTTTGTATGGCCTATGGATTTCGTATGAATCCCAAAACTTGTGCAACATCATAATAAGGTGGGAGGATTCATTCGGTGAGTTTTGAGAGAAATCCAAGCGCTAGTACTATGCAATACACCAACCACTCCATTTAAGGCACAAACTGAGTACGAACTTGAATTGTCCAATTTCTTACACCTACGGATTTCGGAACGAGCCCAAAACTTGTGGAACATCATAATAAGGTGGGAGGAGTCATTCGGTGAGTTTTGAGTGAAATCCAATCGCTAGAACTATGCAATACGCCAACCACTCCATTTAAAGCACAAACTGAGTACGAACTTGAATTGTCCAATTTCTTACACCTATGGATTTCGGATTCGAACCCCAAAACTTGTGGAACATCATAATAAGGTGGGAGGAGTCATTCGGTGAGTTTTCAGTGAAATCCAAGCGCTAGTACTATGCAATACACCAACCACTCCATTTAAGGCACAAACTGAGTATGAACTTGAATTCTCCAATTTCTTACACCTACGGATTTTGGAACGAGCCCAAAACTTGTGGAACATCATAATAAGGTGGGAGGAGTCATTCGGTGAGTTTTGAGTGAAATCCAAGCGCTAGAACTATGCAATACACCAACCACTCCATTTAAGGCACAAACTCAGTACGAACTTGAATTGTCCAGTTTGTATGGCCTATGGATTTCGGATCGATCCCAAAACTTGTGCAACATCATAATAAGGTGGGAGGAGTCATTCGGTGAGTTTTGAGTGAAATCCAAGCGTTAGAACGATGCAATACGCCAACCACTCCATTTAAGGCACAAACTGAGTACGAACTTGAATTGTCCAATTTGTATGGCCTATGGATTTCGGATTCGAGCCCAAAACTTGTGCAACATCATTATGAGGTGGGAGGAGTCATTCGGTGAGTTTTGAGAGAAATCCAAGAGCTAGAACTATGCAATACACCAACCACTCCATTTAAGGCACAAACTGAGTACGAACTTGAATTGTCCAATTTCATACACCTTTGGATTTCGATTCGAGCCCAAAACTTGTGCAACATCATAATAAGGTGGGAGGAGTCATTCGGTGAGTTTTGAGAGAAATCCAAGCGCTAGAACTATGCAATACACCAACCACTCCATTTAAGGCACAAACTGAGTACGAACTTGAATTGTCCAATTTCTTACACCTTTGGATTTCGATTCGAGCCCAAAACTTGTGCAACATCATAATAAGGTGGGAGGAGTCATTCGGTGAGTTTTGAGTGAAATCCAAGCGCTAGAACTATGCAATACACCAACCACTCCATTTAATGCACAAACTGAGTACGAACTTGAATTGTCCAATTTGTATGGCCTATGGATTTCGATCGAGCCGAAAACTTGTGCAACGTCATAATAAGGTGGGAGGAGTCATTCGGTGAGTTTTGAGTGAAATCCAAGCGCTAGAACTATGCAATACACCAACCACTACATTTAAGGCACAAACTGAGTACGAACTTGAATTGTCCAATTTCTTACACCTATGGAATTCCCAATCGAGCCCAAAACTTGTGCAACGTCATAATAAGGTGGGAGGAGTCATTCGGTGAGTTTTGAGTGAAATCCAAGCGCTAGAACTATGCAATACGCCAACCACTCCATTTAAAGCACAAACTGAGTACGAACTTGAATTGTCCAATTTCTTACACCTATGGATTTCGGATCGACCCCAAAACTTGTGGAACATCATAATAAGGTGGGAGGAGTCATTCGGTGAGTTTTGAGTGAAATCCAAGCCCTAGAACTATGCAATACACCAACCACTCCATTTAAGGCACAAACTGAGTACGAACTTGAATTGTCCAATTTCTTACACCTATGGATTTCGATATCGAGCCCAAAACTTTTGCAACATCATAATAAGGTGGGAGGAGTCACTCGGTGAGTTTTGAGTGAAATCCAAGCGCTAGAACTATGCAATACACCAACCACTTCATTTAATGCACAAACTGAGTACGAACTTGAATTGTCCAATTTGTATGACCTATGGATTTCGGATCGAGCCCAAAACTTGTGTAACATCATAATAAGGTGGGAGGAGTCATTCGGTGAGTTTTGAGTGAAATCCAAGCGTTAGAACGATGCAATACGCCAACCACTCCATTTAAGGCACAAACTGAGTACGAACTTGAATTGTCCAATTTGTATGGCCTATGGATTTCGATCGAGCCGAAAACTTGTGCAACGTCATAATAAGGTGGGAGGAGTCATTCGGTGAGTTTTGAGTGAAATCCAAGCGCTAGAACTATGCAATACACCAACCACTACATTTAAGGCACAAACTGAGTACGAACTTGAATTGTCCAATTTCTTACACCTATGGAATTCCGATTCGAGCCCAAAACTTGTGCAACGTCATAATAAGGTGGGAGGAGTCATTCGGTGAGTTTTGAGTGAAATCCAAGCGCTAGAACTATGCAATACGCCAACCACTCCATTTAAAGCACAAACTGAGTACGAACTTGAATTGTCCAATTTCTTACACCTATGGATTTCGGATTCGAGCCCAAAACTTGTGCAACGTCATAATAAGGTGGGAGGAGTCATTCGGTGAGTTTTGAGTGAAATCCAATCGCTAGAACTATGCAATACGCCAACCACTCCATTTAAAGCACAAACTGAGTACGAACTTGAATTGTCCAATTTCTTACACCTATGGATTTCGGATCGACCCCAAAACTTGTGGAACATCATAATAAGGTGGGAGGAGTCATTCGGTGAGTTTTCAGTGAAATCCAAGCGCTAGTACTATGCAATACACCAACCACTCCATTTAAGGCACAAACTGAGTACGAACTTGAATTGTCCAATTTCTTACACCTACGAAACTTCTCTAAAGCAAAAATTACAGCAAGTAACTCCTTCTCAGTTGTTGAGTAATTGAGCTGAGCATCATTTAATGTCCGGCTCGCATAATAGATTACATGAGGGAGCTTATTCACTCTTTGACCTAGAACTGCACCAAGAGCATAATCAGAAGCATCACACATTAATTCAAAAGGTAATGACCAATCTGGTGCCTTGATAATTGGAGTCGATGTTAGTTCAAGTTTCAGAGTGTTAAATGCATTCAAACAATCTTTATCAAAGTTGAAAACAGAATCTTTAGCCAAAAGATTGCATAGAGGACGAGTGATTTTGGAGAAATCTTTAATAAAACGACGATAAAAACCTGCATGTCCTAGAAAACTGCTCACACCCTTCACTGAAGTAGGGGTTGGCAAATTAGAAATCAAATGAATCTTTGCTTTGTCTACCTCAATACCTTTGCTGGAAATAGCATGGCCTAACACAATACCTTGCTTCACCATGAAGTGACACTTCTCCCAATTCAGAATTAGGTTAGTTTCCTGGCATCTTTTTAGCACTAATGACAAATGGTTAAGACAATCATCAAAAGAGGATCCAAAAACTGAAAAGTCATCCATAAATACCTCAATGAACCTCTCTATCATGTCTGAAAAGATAGCCATCATGCATCGTTGGAAGGTACCTGGGGCATTGCATAACCCAAATGGCATTCGTCTATACGCAAAGGTTCCAAAGGGGCATGTGAATGTTGTCTTCTCTTGATCCTCCGGGGCTATTGCAATTTGATTGTAACCTGAAAAACCATCAAGGAAACAATAATGTGAGTGACCAGCTAGCCTTTCAAGCATTTGATCAATAAAAGGCAAAGGAAAGTGATCCTTTCTAGTGGCAGTGTTTAGCTTCCGATAGTCAATGCAAACTCTCCATCCCGTGATGGGTCTTGTTGGCACCAGCTCATTGTCCTCATTCTTGACCACTGTGATGCCTGACTTCTTTGGGACAACTTGGATAGGACTCACCCATTTGCTATCTGAAATAGGATAAATGATTCCTACATCAAGTAATTTGAGTATTTCAGTTCTTACAACATCCTTCATATGTGGGTTGAGTCTCCTTTGGGGCTCACGAGTTGGCTTGGCATCCTCCATCAAAATTCGATGCATGCACATTGTAGGGCTTATTCCCTTGATATCTGCAATGGTCCATCCGATGGCATTCTTGTGCTCTCTCAAAACTGTAATCAACTTGTCCTCCTCTAATGGTGAAAGGTCAGAAGCTATAATGATGGGAAGGGTTTCTGTCTCACCAAGATAAACATATTTAAGGTGTTGTGGAAGAGGTTTTAGCTCAAGTTTAGGTGGCTTGACAATGGAGGGAACTAGTTTAGTGGTGGCAGGTGTAAGAGGTTCAACAATAGGTGAAATGAAAGAATCAAATGGTTTCAAAACCTCAAGGTCTCCTAAACTAAAAAACTTGTTGCGTCGGATTCAGCTGCACCAAAATGGGTTCAACTGCATCCTCAACTTGTGATACTCGCAAGTGCACGAGCCGTTGGTAGTTTAGCATATGTAAGTGCGAGGTCGATTCCACAGGGATTGGTGATTGAATGATCCAATTGAGTTTTCCTACACAAAACAGAAATGGAACAAGAGAAACAAAACAAGAAGAAAGAAAAGAACTAAGACAAGATGGTGAGGTTTTAGAATCCACCCTAATTGTTCTAATCATGTTATGGCAGCAAGTAAACAAATTGATTCACTCATGAAGATGCTCACAAATAAGTCCATGGTGTTTGGATCAAATTGTATTGAACATCACAAGGACCCCAAGCATGGTGTTTACATTAGGAGACCTAGAAACCAAATCACATGAGTTGCTAATGGATGGAATGAAGATGATCCCCAAACCTTCCCAACAAGAGCAAAATGCATAAAACCTTAGGTGATCAGTCAAAGGATGCAAAACAGCTCCATTAAAATAGTGAAGAAGAATTCATGAATGAAATCAAATTTTATAAACTCAAACCATGATACAAAACTAGCAAGATGTTTATTACAACTAATTACAGAAAAACAAAGTAAAACAAAGAAAATACAAGAAGAAAATAAAAGACAAAGGGAGGAGAAGAAGATAAGGACAGCATGCTAGAGATGGAAAAGATTCATCTCCATGGCTGCTAGGAGGCCAAAGCCTCCCAGCTGCTGCCTTCTCCCTTCTCTCCCTTTGTGACTCTCAACTTTTCCTCTCTTTGTGTACAATTGATCGGTTCATAATTGTATATTATTTCTTACCCTTCTAGCTTATGTTTTTGAGTTAAACTTGTGCTTTTAATCCTTTTTGTGTTTATCTTTCAGTTAATTGAGCTTTAGGTAACAATGATGGCTTTAGAGAGAATAATTCATGCAATTCAAGCATGTTAAGGCCTAATTTGGATGAATGGATGAAGAGCTTAAAGACAAACTCATTTTGGCTACAGCCCCCTGCCAGTCCAGTTCCGTAGGTCATATTGCAAGCTTTGTTTCAACAACCTAAATAGCTCGAATGAGGCCACATTCTTCATGAAAGTTGTTCCAATGGTTGTGTACTATAACATATCCAAAATTCAGCCCCATTGGATAAATCTGGCGTCCGTTACCTAGCAAACACCGAACCATGCTCAGGATGGATCTTATCAGCGCGGAAAATGAGTTAGCAATTTGTTTTGGCCTTAACTTTCTCCTCCGACCTTGGATTGGGCCAAATGATATATGGCTGGAAAGAAGACATTCTGAACTTCAAATTGGAGTGCTTAAAGTCTTAATTTGCTTAAGGGAAGCCCAAGTTGTAAGCCCTTGAAGTTGCTGGTCATGCTGACCTCAGCATGTGCTGGTTGGATGCTTGGTCATGGTGAGCTAGGCATGAGCTATCATTTCTGGTTGGAAGCTTGGTCATGCTGACATGAGGATGAGCTAGGGCTGCTAGTGGTCTTTTTGAATTCAGATTTTCACTTCCCCTAGGCCTATAAATAGGGAGGTTCTCTAAGCTTGTAAACACACCCCAAGGGGGGGAGCTCTCAAACACTTCTCTAGAGCTCCCTTCCCTTCTCTCCCTCAAATTCTCTTAGTTTTGCTTTCTAGTTCTCAATTCTAGCTTTCTTTAATGTTTTCTTAGTTGTAATTTATTTTTCTTGTAATGTACATTCTTTCTTAAGTATTCAAGTTTAATTAATTTCCAAGTTTCAATTATGGTTTTTGTTCTTATTCATTATGCTTATAAGTTAATATGCTAGTTTGAATGATTGATCACCATTTAGGCTTGCATGTTAGCTATCTTGGTTTGAATTAAGAGTAGACACCATGCTTTAATTCGAATTGAACTATAAATAGGAAGAGTATGTATGGACATTCGACAACAGGGATTAGATACATGCTTGGTTGTTTAAATTGTTCTTCTATGCTTAATGGGTTCCTAATGCTTAATTTTAGGTTAGACAACAAATGATCAAATTAGGGAATTAGGAACACAAGGTTATGACCACACACCATGGCTTAATCATACTTTAGCTAGAATCAATCCATTAATCTAATTGAACTTGGGAACTTATTTGCTTGAGTTACTTATTTCTTTCTTCCTTGTTTTATTTATATCCTTTCTTTTTTCATTTCTATTTTGTGTAGGGAAACTAAATTGGATCATTCAATCACCAATCCTCGTGGGATCGACCTCGCACTTACATATGCTATACTACCGAACGGCTCGTGCACTTGCGAGTATCACAAGTTGAGGATGCAGTTGAATCTATTTTGGTGAAGCTGAAATCCACACAACAACAATGGAAGTGTAAATGATGGATCTCAGGATGTGTGTTGAATGTGGAATGGAAGTGGTATTTATAGGGAGAGGGGAGTGGGAAATCTGAATTGAATATGGCTAATGGACTCAACACTTGCATTAGAAAATCAGAAATGGTTGCTCCACTAAATCCCACTAGCAGCCCTAGCTCATCCTCATGTCAGCATGACCAGGCTTCCATTCAGAAACCAATAGCTCATGCCTAGCTCATCATGACCAAGCATGCGATGAGCTCATCTTCCTGTCAGCATGATGTGTATTTCCATGGGCTCACGAATTGGGTTGGGCTGAATCAAATGATGACTTTAAGATGTCCATTTTGAAGTTCAGAATGTCATTGATCCAACCACACAAGTATTGGCCCAATCCAAGTTCGGATGAAGAAGATAAGTCCAAAATGAACTTCTAACTCAGGCTCCAGTTTTTGCACGTTTTTGCACCATTTTGCTTCAAATGCCTCAAGTGTATTCCATGCATCCAAATGAGGCCTTAACATGCTTGAATTGCATGAATTATGCTCTTTTGCTCTCTTGGCCTACAAAACACACAAAGAGAGGTAAATAACTCAGAATTATAGGAAACTAAGCAAAAGAACTAAGTAAATAGAGCATGTATATGTATGACATTATGAGCTTAACATAGACATAGTCTTTGACAAACCCTAGCCAGTGCAGCGTCTAAGCATTTTCTGAATCCCCAAGCGTTCCTCGAGTCCCACAACCTTCTCGCTTTCCAACCACACCCAACTCACTTATCACGACGTGACCTTTCTGAACGGACGCGTTCAGCAAAGTCGTCGAGCCTTTCCATGACCCCGTAATTTCTGCTTGTGGAGTCTGCGGCGCCTCTATGCGTCGACACGTGTCTCGCCCTGTCTGTTGGTCCCTTACACTGAACCGAGACATCATGACCCATGTTTTAAAAAAATAATCCCGCTCTTTGTGTTTCTAATCACGGTTCGATAGTTTGTTTTTACAAAACTAAAATAAATAATAAAATAAATAAAAGCCGGAAATGAAAACAAATTGTGGGTCGGGTTTCACTTTAGTTTGGGTTTCTAAGTGGGTTAAATTCACCGTGGTTTGTGTTTTGAAATTGTGGGCTTTGGGCTTCAAAATATTTTTGGGTTTCAGAATTATGTGATTAGGGTTTACTGTTTTATTTTTATTTTTTTTGTTTGTTTGATTGTTTGTTTTGTAATTTTTATTTTGTAATTATTTTATTTTATTTTTGTATGTTTTGTGATTTTTATTTGCTTTAATACCTTTCATTTGTTGTTGTGACATTGTTTGTGGCTAATTTTTAAACATTGAGGACAATGTTCATTTCTAGGTTTGGGGGTATTGGAGTTTAGCATGTATTATTTTATTTTTTTTCTTAATTTAAAAAAAAAATTGCTTGTTTTTCTTCTATTTGAGTTTTGTTTTTGTTTTGAGTCACTTTCCGAACACTTATGATGAGATAGTGATAAATCTTTGCATGACTTAAATAAAAATTGGATTTCATTTTATTTTAGTGTTTTTTATTTATTAAAAATATTTATAAAAAAAAAAATTGGCATTGTTCTATCATGATATGTTTGAAACCTTTGCACTTGCCATTTGTTTCATAATTTTCCAATTAAAGGATTTGTATGATTTTCGAAATTGTGTGAAAACTAAGATTGAGGAATTTGTTGCATTTGGCTTTCACACTACTACACTTTAAGCATATTATGTTTTGAACTTTGCCACCTTGTAAATAATGTCCAAAATTGAGCTTTTATTGTTAAAACGTTTAAGTCATGTGCATGAGTCATTTCTCTTCAGAAAATGTTCGGAAAGATTGTTTTGAGTTCTTTTTATTTTTGTAATTGTTTTTGTTTTTATTTTTATTTTTGTTTTTGTCAATGTATTTATGTTTGTTTTTGTTTTTGGTTTTGCTTAAGGACTAACAATCTTTTAAGTTTTCTAACCATTTTTGTAGAGTTAGAAAAACGTTTGTGGGTATGATATCTGTTAAACCCTCAGGAGACACAACTCCTCCTACTAGGGATGCCTAGAGGTTTAAAGGCTTGTTGCATATGCTAAATGCAATCGAGTTACCTACGAAAGTGGTTTAGTTAACTTCTAGTTTTGTTTTTAACTTTGTTTTGTGTTGTTTTGCTCGAGGACTAGCAAAATCTAGGTTTGGGGGTATTTGATCGGTTCATAATTGTATATTAATTCTTACCCTTCTAGCTTATGATTTGGTTATGTTTTTGAGTTAAACTTGTGCTTTTAATCCTTTTTGTGTTTATATTTCAGTTAATTGAGCTTTAGGTAACAATGATGGCTTTGGAGAACATAATTCATGCAATTCAAGCATGTTAAGGCCTAATTTGGAAGAATGGATGAAGAGCTTAAAGACAAATTCATTATGGCTACAGCCCCCTGCCAGTCCAGTTCCGTAGGTCATAATGCAAGCTTTGTTTCAGCAGCCTACATAGCTCGAATGAGGCCACATTGTTCATGAAAGTTGTTCCAATGTGTGTGTACTATAACATATCCAAAATTCAGCGCCATTGGATAAATCTGGAGTCCGTTTCCTAGCAAACACTGAACCATGCTCAGGATGGATCTTATCAGCGCGGAAAATGAGTTATAAATTTGTTTCGGTCTTAACTTCTTCATCCGACCTTGGATTGGCCCAAATAACATATGGCTGGAAAGAAGACATTCTGAACTTCAATTTCGAGTGCTTAAAGTCCTAATTTGATTAAGAGAAGCCCAAGTTGTAAGCCCTTGAAGTTGCTGGTCATGCTGACCTCAGCATGTGCTGGTTGGATGCTTGGTCATGGTGAGCTAGGCATGAGCTATCATTTCTGGTTGGAAGCTTGGTCATGCTGACATGAAGATGAGCTAGGGTTGCTGGTGGGATTTATTGGGGAAGTGCATCAATCATTGAAGATTTTCTAATACAAGTGCATCAACCATTGAAGATTTTCTAATACAAGTGCATCAACCATTTCAGATTTTATAATTCAAGTGTTGTATGCATTAGTATTATTGAATTCAGATTTTCACTTCCCCTAGGCCTATAAATAGGGAAGTTCTCTAAGCTTGTAATACACCCCAAGGGGGGGAGCTCTCAAGCACTTCTCTAGAGCTCCCTTCCCTTCTCTCCCTCAAATTCTCTTAGTTTCCCTTTGTAGCTCTCAATTGTTGTAATAAGATCATTCTACTTTTCCTTTCTCTTCTTCTAAATTCTTCAACACTCTCTTCTCCAAACACTTCCCAAACACTTCTCCCATTTCCTTCATCAAATTCTCTAAAGCTTTCAAACACATGCTCTTCCAAAATCCACAAAGTTCTCAACACCATTTTCCCTTCTCTTCCAAAAGTCTCCATGTCTCAAATACTTCACAAACACCTTTCTCTCCCTTCCCTAAGTTATCAAATTCTCCAAGTTCACAAACATTCTCCAAGTTCTCAAACACATTTCTCTTCCCTTCCAAAAATCATCCAAGTTCTCAAACACCATGTTTAAATTCTACTTGGTTCTCTATTGTTCTTCTTGTTCTTAATGGATTCGGAATTTGTGTTTAGACTAAACACCATAGCTAAATGCTTTTTCGGAATACTTGATTAAAACCACACACCATATGGATAATCATATTTGAGAAAGAACGAACTTCATACGCTAGTTTGATTACTTTGTTGCTTGTTACTTTGAAGCATGAAATTGGACGTGTGTTGATTTTTCTTTTCATTTTAGTTTTTATTTCCCAATCCTTTAATTCTGTTTCAAGTTTTCTGTGTTTGTTTTAGCAAGTAATGTCAGCTTAATAAAAATGGAGAGAGATGGTAACCTCAATCATAAGAATGGGGAGTGTGGAGTAGTGGGAGAAGTCGCGACCTCCAAATGCATCACGCTCGACCTAATCGCTTCAAGGGGGAGTATTCCAATCCTTTCTCTTTAGTTGTTTTGTTATTATTTCAGTAATTTTAAATTTCTATTTCTTTTATTAAAAAAAAATTAAAAAGATTTTTTATATGAGCTGACTCGTGGTAACTCCTGTGAGCGTCTCCGTCAATCCAGTGTCTAGGAGTTCTATAGGCGACACATTCGGTGTCTAAGAAGTTTGGTTTTTAAGCGGGACCATTGTGACCCCTCCAACCTTCCCGGATCCCCTGGCTGTATTTTCTGAGGCCCTTAACTGGTCATCCATGAGTTGCTTGTATATTTGTGTTTTTTTTTTACTAAAAAAAAAAAAATTAAAAAATTAATAATTTTTAAAAAAATTGAAATTTGAGTTTTTATTTATTTTTCCTTGTAACTTGCAATTTGGAACTTCTTTTTTTTTTTTCTTTGTGTGGTCAGTTAGTTGTAAATAAATTTAAAATTTTAAAAAAATCAATTTGGAACTTCTTTGTTTTCTTTTTTTGTTTTGTTAAGTTAGTTTATGTATTTATTTACGTGGTGTGGTTAGTTAGTTTATTTCTGAGTGTTAAAAACACATTTTTATTTCATTCAAACACTGCATTAAAAAAAAAACAAAAACAAAAAAACAAAAAACATTCAAGTAAAATTAAAAAAAAAAAAAAAAAAAAAAAAACAACAACAACAACAACTTCTTCTTCTTCTTCTTCATTTTCATCTTCATCTTCATGGCATGCCTCTGTTATCTCTAACTTGCAGAATCTCCAGCAGCTCCACATGGTCCTCATTTTTTCTCTCTGCAGTGCTTCCACGTGCTGATTAGCACAAGGAAGCCGCTTCTCGGAGTCCGCCACCATAGCCTTCAAGGAAGCTATTTCCTCGCTCATCGCGGCACACTCCCGTGTCCTCGCCAGTAATCGTATGCCCAAATTGGTAGCCGAGACCGCGTGGAGCACCGTTAAATTGTGGGACTCCTCCACTGCTGCCTTGTCAGACCTCTTTGCCACATGCAGATGATCTGTCGATGTGAGCCTGCTGCTAATCATGCCTTCCAGCAGCACTGCCTGTTCGGCACTGCCTCAGAAAAGTTCGGTATTACCTCAGCAAAGTTTGAGGCCGTACCGTGATGATAGGTGGAGTTTGGGAAGACATGGTTTTGAGGAGCCCTTATCCGCGCATTCGGTGGCGCTAGGGACAACTCAAGGTTTAGATCATCAATGTGAGTGCATGAGGATGCCATTGTTTTGTTTTTGGATTTTTTGATGTTTTTCTTGAATTTGCAGGAAGAAATGAGGGTGCTCTTCTACTTCACCAAAACGAGTTTAAATAGACTTATACAAACGAGGGAGCCGAAAGCACTTCGGATCTCGAGGGTGCTATCCTGTGCTCTTTTCTCTCGGATCCCTTCATTTCCGGCGCAAATTGCGAGCGTTTTTTTTAAAAGGGAGCATGTCTACACCACTTACTTTTGCCTCCCTTTTTCTGATGTTTGTGTTTTTGCTTTTTCAGTTGTTATTTTATTTTATTTTATTTTTATTATTTTCAATTGTTTTCTTCTTGTTTGTCAGGTTTCTCAAGAATTTAATTTGAAGAAGAGACAAAATTAAAGATGCGTCTTGGACACCTGGTGCAAGAATCCCAACTCTTCTTTTAAATTCTTGTTTGAATTGCGTGTTTATTTCAGTTTTTTTATTTATTTATTTTGTTTTTATTTAATTAGGTAGTATAATTTAAAACTCATAGGATATTCTTTGAAGGAGCTAAACTTTTGGTAACTCCAGTGAGCAACCAGCCGCAGTATACAGTGTCTAGGAGTTCTTTAGGCGGCACCTTCGGTGTCTAAGAAGTTTGGGTTTTAAGAGGGACCATTGTGACCCCTCCAACCTTCCCGGATCCCCTGGCTGTGTTTTTCTGAGGCCCTTAACTGGTCATCCTTAAGTTTTTCTTTTAAAAGAAGAAGCAATTATTTGTGTGTTTACTTAACTAATAAAAAAAAAAAAAAAAAAAAAAAAAAATGCATGTTTGGGTTTTCATGTTTTTGTTTGATCGTTGTTCTTTAGATTTAGGGTCAATCGTTTCTTTGAGATAACATAACATTTTTTATTTCCCAAATAAAGAAAGAAAGAAAAAAACGCACATACACTTTAAAATTAAATAAATAAAAACTGAAATCATTTCTTCTTGGAGCTCGGTGTCTCGACCATAGGAGCTTTTAGTTTGGCCCTCTGACTGTCCTCTTCGGGGCTTCACGCACAGCCTCTTGGGGCTCATCACTTGAGCTCCCAAAGATCGCAATCTTAGCTTGAGCGTAACTACTCTCACGATCTGCTTTCTTGCGTTTACCCGGTCGGTCTAGGTCCTCCAGCTGCTTTCTCATGTCACGAGAGTACAACTCTACCATCTTTGATAGGTTTTTATTCTCGTCCCGCAATACTTCTAGCTGGTGTCGATTCACCTCCACTATCCTTGACCTCTCCCTTTTCAAGCTTTTTATAGCACTCTGACACTCTTCAACCATACTTCGCTCCGCCGCCACTGACCTTTTAGCACCTCTACCTCATGGGACTTCGCAAGTAGGCGATGACCCAAACTTGTGACACATGCTGTACTCTGCACGCTCAGTGCCAGGGCATCACTCGTGACCTGGTTGTCATCCCTTGTCCTGAACACATGTATATCTTTGGGAGTCACTAAATTTCTGCCAACTCCAATGGCAACATCGTTGTCCAGGAGTATTGAGTCATTGACAGTCACATGCCCCCGTGAGGAGGCAAAGTAAGGCATCCATACTGGTGCTCCTGCTTGGCCTCGTGTTTGAGTCGGTGGAGCTAGGTTGAGATCCAAGGAAAAGGGGTAGGAAGAAGCCATTTGATTTCTCATGTTTTTCTTGCTTCTTTTCTCTTTTGTGTTTCTGAGTTTGTGTTTTTTTTGTTTTTTTCCCTTCGTTTTCCTTCTTATAGATATAGTCTTTGACAAACCCTAGCCATCGCCGCGTCTAAGCATTTTCTGAATCCCACAACCTTCTCACTTTCCAACCGTTTCCAACTCATTTGTCACGACTTGCTTTGTTTGAACGGACGCGTTCAGCAAAGTCGTCGCGCCTTTCCATGGCCCCGTAATTTCTGCTTGTGGAGTCCGCGGCGCCTCTTTGCGTCGACACGTGTCTCGCCCTGTCTATTGGTCCCTTACACTGAACCGAGACATCATGACCCATGCGCTTCCAATTCACGTTTTATCCATTTATAAAAATTTTAAAAAAAAATAAAATTAAATGCGTGGGCTTCGAAATTGTGGGTCGGGTTTCACTTTAGTTTGTGTTTCAAAGTGGGTTAGATTAACCGTGGTTTGTGTTTCGAAATTGTGGGCTTTGGGCTTCAAAATATTTTTTGGTTTCCGAATTGTGTGATTAGGGTTTACTGTTTCTTTTTTTTTGTTTGTTTGTTTGTTTTGTAATTATTTTATTTTATTTTTGTGTGTTTTGTAATTTTTATTTGCTTTAATACCTTTCATTTGTTGTTATGACATTGTTTGTGGCTAATTTTTAAACATTGAGGACAATGTTCATTTCTAGGTTTGGGGGTATTGGAGTTTAGCATGTATTATTATTATTTTTTTCTTAATTTAAAAAAAAAAAAAAAAAATTGCTTGTTTTTCTTCTATTTGAGTCTTGTTTTTGTTTTGAGTCACTTTCCGAACACTTATGATGAGATTGTGATAAATGTTTGCATGACTTAAATGAAAATTGAATTTTATTTATTTATTATTTATTCTTTTTCCTTGTAATTTTTTAATTCTTTTATTTTTTTAAAAAAAATTAAAATTAAAAATTAATTAATTTGGCATCGTTCTAGCATGATATGTTCGAAACCTTCTTTGCACTTGCCATTTGTTTCATAATTCTCCAAATAAATGATTTGCATGACCCAAAGAATTGTATCAAGCATAAATTAGACTTATATAACCATATAATGTGAGCTTTTGAGCCTTGTGCTTCATTTCATGAGTGTTATACACATACTCTTATTTTCTTGTCATCAAAGTTGTTGTTTGATCTCATTATCCATTGATTTGGTTGAACACTTAAAAGTCATTCGTTCTTATGCAATTTGATTTCATGACATTTAAGAAGTGATATTAAGGCCCTCTTTGGATCGTTTGTGCCTTTCAAGCTAACCTTATGCATGCTTAAGCATGATTTTCCATTGCTAACCATTTTGAGCCTACATGTAAACCTTTTATTTCATTTACCAATTTTATTTCCTCCCCTTAGCCCGAAAAACAAATATTTACCTTTTCTAAGGAACTCATGAGCTTTAATTGGGATGTGTTTTTCATGCTAAGTTTGGGAAGAGGTGTTACATTTCAAAAAAAAAAAAAAAAAAAAAAAAAATTCACACAATTGGTGAAAGAAAAGAGAAAAGTGGTGGTTGAATGAAATTTCATTTTTGGGCCTTCAAAATAAATTGGTGTTTGTTCAATTAAAGGAAAAGAGTGTGAATCATTGTAAATGAAGGTATAAGGAGTTTTGATCATGTAAAAGAAAAAAATCTAATCGTGATGATTCGAAGTCTTGTAAACAATTGTTTTATGCTCTTACATTGCGAGTTCCTTGGACTTTGTATTATCCATACCTTTCATTTCTTACTCACCTTACACCCTTGGCCCCATTACAACCTATGTTAAAGACCTAAATTGATCTTAAATGTCATGTGGTTGAATTGCATCCATTTCTTACTTTTAAGTGTTTGGCATCCTTCTTGAGATCATATTAATGCAAAGTTCTTCATCTTTCTATTTCGAGTTAAGTCCTTATGGTTTAACACTATTTCATGTTTATAACTGAGTGATGCATTATAGCCCTCTTCTGAGTGATTCATTTGTGAGAGGACAACTTTGGTGAGATTTGAAGTTGAACTTGTGCTTTGTATGATTTTCGAAATTGTGTGAAAACTAAGATTGGGAAATTTGTTGCATTTGGCTTTCACACTACTACACTTTGAGCATATTGTGTTTAGAATTTTGCCGCTTTGTTAATAATGTCTAAAAATTGAGTTTTTATTGTTAAAACGTTTAAGTCATGTGCATGAGTCATTTCTCTTAGAACATGTTCGGAAAGATTGTTTTGAGTTCTTTTTATTTTTGTTTTTGTTTTTGTTTTGTTTTTGTATTTATGTTTGTTTTTGTTTTTGGTTTTGCTTAAGGACTAAGAATCTTTTAAGTTTTCTAATTACTTTGTTTTACAGAGTCAGTAAAACGTTTGTGGGTATTCGATATCTGTTAAACCCTCAGGAGACACAACTCCTCCTACTAGGGATGCTTAGAGGTTTAAAGGCTTGTTGCATATGCTCAATGCAATCGAGTTACCTACGAAAGTGGTCTAGTTAACTTCTTGTTTTATTTTTAACTTTGTTTTGTGTTGTTTTGCTCGAGGACTAGCAAAATCTAGGTTTGGGGGTATTTGATCGGTTCATAATTGTATATTATTTCTTACCCTTCTAGCTTATGATTTGGTTATGTTTTTGAGTTAAACTTGTGCTTTTAATCCTTTTTGTGTTTATCTTTCAGTTAATTGAGCTTTAGGTAACAATGATGGCTTTAGAGAGAATAATTCATGCAATTCAAGCATGTTAAGGCCTAATTTGGATGAATGGATGAAGAGCTTAAAGACAAACTCATTTTGGCTACAGCCCCCTGCCAGTCCAGTTCCGTAGGTCATATTGCAAGCTTTGTTTCAACAACCTAAATAGCTCGAATGAGGCCACATTCTTCATGAAAGTTGTTCCAATGGTTGTGTACTATAACATATCCAAAATTCAGCCCCATTGGATAAATCTGGCGTCCGTTACCTAGCAAACACAGAACCATGCTCAGGATGGATCTTATCAGCGCGGAAAATGAGTTAGCAATTTGTTTTGGCCTTAACTTCCTCCTCCGACCTTGGATTGGGCCAAATGATATATGGCTGGAAAGAAGACATTCTGAACGTCAAATTGGAGTGCTTAAAGTCTTAATTTGCTTAAGGGAAGCCCAAGTTGTAAGCCCTTGAAGTTGCTGGTCATGCTGACCTCAGCATGTGCTGGTTGGATGCTTGGTCATGGTGAGCTAGGCATGAGCTATCATTTCTGGTTGGAAGCTTGGTCATGCTGACATGAGGATGAGCTAGGGCTGCTAGTGGTCTTTTTGAATTCAGATTTTCACTTCCCCTAGGCCTATAAATAGGGAGGTTCTCTAAGCTTGTAAACACACCCCAAGGGGGGGAGCTCTCAAACACTTCTCTAGAGCTCCCTTCCCTTCTCTCCCTCAAATTCTCTTAGTTTTGCTTTCTAGTTCTCAATTCTAGCTTTCTTTAATGTTTTCTTAGTTGTAATTTATTTTTCTTGTAATGTACATTCTTTCTTAAGTATTCAAGTTTAATTAATTTCCAAGTTTCAATTATGGTTTTTGTTCTTATTCATTATGCTTATAAGTTAATATGCTAGTTTGAATGATTGATCACCATTTAGGCTTGCATGTTAGCTATCTTGGTTTGAATTAAGAGTAGACACCATGCTTTAATTCGAATTGAACTATAAATAGGAAGAGTATGTATGGACATTCGACAACAGGGATTAGATACATGCTTGGTTGTTTAAATTGTTCTTCTATGCTTAATGGGTTCCTAATGCTTAATTTTAGGTTAGACAACAAATGATCAAATTAGGGAATTAGGAACACAAGGTTATGACCACACACCATGGCTTAATCATACTTTAGCTAGAATCAATCCATTAATCTAATTGAACTTGGGAACTTATTTGCTTGAGTTACTTATTTCTTTCTTCCTTGTTTTATTTATATCCTTTCTTTTTTCATTTCTATTTTGTGTAGGGAAACTAAATTGGATCATTCAATCACCAATCCTCGTGGGATCGACCTCGCACTTACATATGCTATACTACCGAACGGCTCGTGCACTTGCGAGTATCACAAGTTGAGGATGCAGTTGAATCTATTTTGGTGAAGCTGAAATCCACACAACAACAATGGAAGTGTAAATGATGGATCTCAGGATGTGTGTTGAATGTGGAATGGAAGTGGTATTTATAGGGGAGAGGGGAGTGGGAAATCTGAATTGAATATGGCTAATGGACTCAACACTTGCATTAGAAAATCAGAAATGGTTGCTCCACTAAATCCCACTAGCAGCCCTAGCTCATCCTCATGTCAGCATGACCAGGCTTCCATTCAGAAACCAATAGCTCATGCCTAGCTCATCATGACCAAGCATGCGATGAGCTCATCTTCCTGTCAGCATGATGTGTATTTCCATGGGCTCACGAATTGGGTTGGGCTGAATCAAATGATGACTTTAAGATGTCCATTTTGAAGTTCAGAATGTCATTGATCCAACCACACAAGTATTGGCCCAATCCAAGTTCGGATGAAGAAGATAAGTCCAAAATGAACTTCTAACTCAGGCTCCAGTTTTTGCACGTTTTTGCACCATTTTGCTTCAAATGCCTCAAGTGTATTCCATGCATCCAAATGAGGCCTTAACATGCTTGAATTGCATGAATTATGCTCTTTTGCTCTCTTGGCCTACAAAACACACAAAGAGAGGTAAATAACTCAGAATTATAGGAAACTAAGCAAAAGAACTAAGTAAATAGAGCATGTATATGTATGACATTATGAGCTTAACATAGACATAGTCTTTGACAAACCCTAGCCAGTGCAGCGTCTAAGCATTTTTCTGAATCCCCAAGCGTTCCTCGAGTCCCACAACCTTCTCGCTTTCCAACCACACCCAACTCACTTATCACGACGTGACCTTTCTGAACGGACGCGTTTAGCAAAGTCGTCGAGCCTTTCCATGACCCCGTAATTTCTGCTTGTGGAGTCTGCGGCGCCTCTATGCGTCGACACGTGTCTCGCCCTGTCTGTTGGTCCCTTACATTGAACCGAGACATCATGACCCATGTTTTAAAAAAATAATCCCGCTCTTTGTGTTTCTAATCACGGTTCGATAGTTTGTTTTTACAAAACTAAAATAAATAATAAAATAAATAAAAGCCGGAAATGAAAACAAATTGTGGGTCGGGTTTCACTTTAGTTTGGGTTTCTAAGTGGGTTAAATTCACCGTGGTTTGTGTTTTGAAATTGTGGGCTTTGGGCTTCAAAATATTTTTGGGTTTCAGAATTATGTGATTAGGGTTTACTGTTTTATTTTTATTTTTTTTGTTTGTTTGATTGTTTGTTTTGTAATTTTTATTTTGTAATTATTTTATTTTATTTTTGTATGTTTTGTGATTTTTATTTGCTTTAATACCTTTCATTTGTTGTTGTGACATTGTTTGTGGCTAATTTTTAAACATTGAGGACAATGTTCATTTCTAGGTTTGGGGGTATTGGAGTTTAGCATGTATTATTTTATTTTTTTTCTTAATTTAAAAAAAAAATTGCTTGTTTTTCTTCTATTTGAGTTTTGTTTTTGTTTTGAGTCACTTTCCGAACACTTATGATGAGATAGTGATAAATCTTTGCATGACTTAAATAAAAATTGGATTTCATTTTATTTTAGTGTTTTTTATTTATTAAAAATATTTATAAAAAAAAAATTGGCATTGTTCTATCATGATATGTTTGAAACCTTTGCACTTGCCATTTGTTTCATAATTTTCCAATTAAAGGATTTGTATGATTTTCGAAATTGTGTGAAAACTAAGATTGAGGAATTTGTTGCATTTGGCTTTCACACTACTACACTTTAAGCATATTATGTTTTGAACTTTGCCACCTTGTAAATAATGTCCAAAATTGAGCTTTTATTGTTAAAACGTTTAAGTCATGTGCATGAGTCATTTCTCTTCAGAAAATGTTCGGAAAGATTGTTTTGAGTTCTTTTTATTTTTGTAATTGTTTTTGTTTTTATTTTTATTTTTGTTTTTGTCAATGTATTTATGTTTGTTTTTGTTTTTGGTTTTGCTTAAGGACTAACAATCTTTTAAGTTTTCTAACCATTTTTGTAGAGTTAGAAAAACGTTTGTGGGTATTCGTAATCTGTTAAACCCTCAGGAGACACAACTCCTCCTACTAGGGATGCCTAGAGGTTTAAAGGCTTGTTGCATATGCTAAATGCAATCGAGTTACCTACGAAAGTGGTTTAGTTAACTTCTAGTTTTGTTTTTAACTTTGTTTTGTGTTGTTTTGCTCGAGGACTAGCAAAATCTAGGTTTGGGGGTATTTGATCGGTTCATAATTGTATATTAATTCTTACCCTTCTAGCTTATGATTTGGTTATGTTTTTGAGTTAAACTTGTGCTTTTAATCCTTTTTGTGTTTATATTTCAGTTAATTGAGCTTTAGGTAACAATGATGGCTTTGGAGAACATAATTCATGCAATTCAAGCATGTTAAGGCCTAATTTGGAAGAATGGATGAAGAGCTTAAAGACAAATTCATTATGGCTACAGCCCCCTGCCAGTCCAGTTCCGTAGGTCATAATGCAAGCTTTGTTTCAGCAGCCTACATAGCTCGAATGAGGCCACATTGTTCATGAAAGTTGTTCCAATGTGTGTGTACTATAACATATCCAAAATTCAGCGCCATTGGATAAATCTGGAGTCCGTTTCCTAGCAAACACTGAACCATGCTCAGGATGGATCTTATCAGCGCGGAAAATGAGTTATAAATTTGTTTCCGTCTTAACTTCTTCATCCGACCTTGGATTGGCCCAAATAACATATGGCTGGAAAGAAGACATTCTGAACTTCAATTTCGAGTGCTTAAAGTCCTAATTTGATTAAGAGAAGCCCAAGTTGTAAGCCCTTGAAGTTGCTGGTCATGCTGACCTCAGCATGTGCTGGTTGGATGCTTGGTCATGGTGAGCTAGGCATGAGCTATCATTTCTGGTTGGAAGCTTGGTCATGCTGACATGAAGATGAGCTAGGGTTGCTGGTGGGATTTATTGGGGAAGTGCATCAATCATTGAAGATTTTCTAATACAAGTGCATCAACCATTGAAGATTTTCTAATACAAGTGCATCAACCATTTCAGATTTTATAATTCAAGTGTTGTATGCATTAGTATTATTGAATTCAGATTTTCACTTCCCCTAGGCCTATAAATAGGGAAGTTCTCTAAGCTTGTAATACACCCCAAGGGGGGGAGCTCTCAAGCACTTCTCTAGAGCTCCCTTCCCTTCTCTCCCTCAAATTCTCTTAGTTTCCCTTTGTAGCTCTCAATTGTTGTAATAAGATCATTCTACTTTTCCTTTCTCTTCTTCTAAATTCTTCAACACTCTCTTCTCCAAACACTTCCCAAACACTTCTCCCATTTCCTTCATCAAATTCTCTAAAGCTTTCAAACACATGCTCTTCCAAAATCCACAAAGTTCTCAACACCATTTTCCCTTCTCTTCCAAAAGTCTCCATGTCTCAAATACTTCACAAACACCTTTCTCTCCCTTCCCTAAGTTATCAAATTCTCCAAGTTCACAAACATTCTCCAAGTTCTCAAACACATTTCTCTTCCCTTCCAAAAATCATCCAAGTTCTCAAACACTTTCTTCCAAATTCTCAAGGTTCTCAAACACTTTCTCTTCCAAAATCCTCAAGCTTTCCAAACACTTCTCTACTCTCTTCCACATTTCCCTTCTCTTCCAAATTCTCAAAGTCTCCAAACCCTTTCTCTTCCAAAATCCACAAAGTTCCCAAACACCACTTTCCTTACTCTTCCAAAATTCTCCAAATCTCTCAAACACTTTCCTTCCTTCCTCAAAAACTCTCCATGTTCTCAAGTGTTGTACAACATCATTGTTTTATGTTCTTTTGTTTTTATTTCTATTTTGTGTAGGAAAATTGAATTGGATCATTCAATCACCAATCCCTGTGGAATCGACCTCGCACTTACATACGCTAAACTACCAACGGTTCGTGCACTTGCGAGTATCACAAGTTGAGGATGCAGTTGAATCCATTTTGGTGCAGCTGTATCTACGCAACACACCTTATTATGACGTTGCACAAGTTTTGGGCTCGAATCCGAAATCCATAGGCCATACAAACTGGACAATTAAAGTTCGTACTCAGTTTGTGCATTAAATGGAGGGGTTGGTGTATTGCATAGTTCTGGCGCTTGGATTTCACTCAAAACTTACCGGATGACTCCTCCCACCTTATTATGTTTCGGGCTGAATCCGAAATCCATAGGTTTAAGAAATTGGACAATTCAAGTTCGTACTCAGTTTGTGCCTTAAATGGAGTGGTTGGTGTATTGCATAGTTCTAGCGCTTGGATTTCACTCAAAACTCACCGAATGACTCCTCCCACCTTATTATGATGTTGCACAAGTTTTGGGCTCGATCGAAATCCATAGGCCATACAAATTGGACAATTCAAGTTCGTACACAATTTGTGCCTCAAATGGAGTGGTTGGTGTATTGCAGAGTTCTAGCGCTTGGATTTCACTCAAAACTCACCGAATGACTCCTTACACCTTATTATGATGTTCCACAGGTTTTGGGCCCGATACGAAATCCATAGGTGTAAGAAATTGGACAATTTAAGTTCGTACTCAGTTTGTGCCTTAAATGGAGTGGTTGGTATATTGCATAGTTCTAGAACTTGGATTTCACTCAAAACTCACCGAATGACTCCTCCCACCTTATTATGATGTTGCACAAGTTTTGGGCTCAATCCGAAATCCATAGGTGTAAGAAATTGGACAATTCAAGTTCGTACTCAGTTTATGCCTTAAATGGAGTGGTTGGAGAAATTGGACAATTCAAGTTCGTACTCAATTTATGCCTTAAATGGAGTGGTTGGTGTATTCCATAGTTCTAGCACTTGGATTTCACTCAAAACTCACCGAATAACTCCTCCCACCTTATTATGATGTTCCACATGTTTTGGGCTTGTTCGAAATCCATAGGCCATACAAATTGGACAATTCAAGTTCGTACTCAGTTTGTGCCATAAATGGGGTGGTTGGTGTATTGCATAGTTCTAGCGCTTGGATTTCACTCAAAACTCACCGAATGACTCCTCCCCCCTTATTATGATGTTGCACAAGTTTTGGGCTGAAATCGAAATTCGTAGGCCATACAAATTGGACAATTCAAGTTCGTACTCAGTTTGTGCCTTAAATGGAGTGGTTGGTATATTGTATAGTTCTAGCGCTTGGATTTCACTCAAAACTCACCGAATGACTCCTCCCACCTTATTATGATGTTGCACAAGTTTTGGGATCGAATCCGAAATGCATAAGCCACACAAATTGGACAATTCAAGTTCGTACTCAGTTTGTGCCTTAAATGGAGTGGTTGGTGTATTGCATAGTTCTAGCGCTTGGATTTCACTCAAAACTCACCGAATGACTCCTCCCACCTTATTATGATGTTGCAAAAGTTTTGGGCTCGAATACGAAATCCATAGGTGTGTTGAGCCTATTCCTAACAACTAAAATGAGTTATTAAAAATAGCAACTTTAATTCTCGCAAGTGCACGAACCATTTATAGTATAGCTTATGTAAATACGAGGTCGATCCCACGGAGAATGGTAACTTGGTTGCAAGTTAAATTACTTAGAATGATGGAAAAACAGAAAACAAGAAACAAACAAATGGGAAGGTCTAGGACAGGATCCTAGCACCACACACGCACTTCAAAATGGGGGGTTTTTGTTGTTGAAATGATAACAAGGAAGTGAAATGAAGTTGCTGGAAAGTAAACAATGGAAGCAATGAATAAGTTGTGAAACAATGATTGAGAAGTGTTAGATCCTTGGAATTCACCTCTAGTTTTCCTATCCAAGTTATGAATGCATAGAAATTGACTCAAGCTTCATTAACAATAGATTATCGCATACAAGCCTATGGTATCTAGGTGCAGGATGCATGATTCTCCTAAGGCATGTAATTGTGCATGGTATCTACACAACACGTGATCCCTTATATGCAACCTAAGCATGGTATCTACTTAGAATAAAGCATACAAGAGTCATTAAGTTCCTTGAGAATATGATAATCACACAAGTCCTAGAACATGGTATCTGTCCTAGTCAACTTATGGTTATTAACCCCTTGAATGATTCTTAGGCCATTCATGTGTTGCTTGTGAAAGGAGAGTAGAATTGGTGAATCTAAACCCCTTCCCAACCTGTGCTAGATGCATAAAATCCTAGTTAGCTACTCCAAGAAAACATACATCAAGCACATAATAAGCTGGAGATTAACAACTTGATAATGAAAGCAAGGAAATCAATTAACTATGAAATCATCCATAACATTGAATATTCATGACTAGGGCTTCATCCTAAGCCCTAACAAAATGGATTAGTTCAACATAATTATGAATACAGAAAATAAGAAATACATAGATAGAGTAAAGAGAATAGGAGAACTAGCTGGTGGCAGCAAGGTAGTTTCCAGGACAGCTCCTAGCTCTTCCTCCTTTGCAACTAGCTCTCTTCTCTCTTTGTGGTGAATGTGTGTATGGGAGTAATGGATGAGTGAATGTGTCTGAATCTGAATGTGAATTGTTGATGAATTGAATGTGGAATGGAAGTGGTATTTATAGGGAGTTGGGAGTGAGAAATCTGAATTGAATATAGTAAATGCATACAACACTTGCAATTGAAAATCAGAATGTGGTTGATGCACTTGCATTAGATAATCAGAAATGGTTACTCCAATAAATCCCACTAGCAGCCCACCAGCAGCCCTAGGTCATCAACATGTCAGCATGACCAAGCTTCCATCCAGAAACCAATAGCTCATGCCTAGCTCACCATGACCAAGCATGCAATGAGCTCATCTTCCTGTCAGCATGATGAACAACTTCTTGGGCTTACGAATTGGGCTTGGCTGAATCAAATGATGTCTTTAAGATGTCCATTTTGAAGTTCAGAATATCATTGATCCTACCACACAAACATTGGCCCAATCCAAGCTCGGATGAAGAAGAAAGGTCCGAAATGAACTTCTAACTCAGGCTCCAGTTTTTGCACGTTTTTGCACCATTTTGCTTCAAATGCCTCAAGTGTATTCCTCTCATCCCAATCAGCCCTTAATATGCATGGATTGAATAAAATGTGATCTCTTGCTCCCATAACCTACAGAACACACAAACATAGATAAGTGCCTCGAAATAAAGAGAAACTAAACAAAATTACTAAGTAATGAAGGCAAGCAAATGTGTGAAATTATGAACTTATCAAATACCCCCAAACTTAGACTTTGCTAGTCCTCGAGCAAACAAAATAAAACCACAACTTAGAAAACAGAAAATAAGCAGCTAGCCTTCCAAACAATATCCTCAAAGAATCACCAAAGTATATGGTTCCAAAGAAACATAACAATCACAATCTAAGTTCCACACATGATTCAAGAGTGTGCAAAGCTTACAATGACATCCTCAAGTGTAGTGTGTGAATGCCAAATCAGAACAACACCTGCAACTCAAATAAGTACATGCGCACACACTTAGAGCACAATCAAGAATTTCGAGCCCCATAAGCTCGTTATCAAATCAGCTCTCCACAATAATACCATACAATACCAAGGATCAAAAGGACTTTACAAGGGTTGTAATGAGGCTTAGGGTAGTGGTTGAATGAAAGAGGAGACATGGAGATATAACAACATTTTGAGCACAACTAAAGCATAGGTAAAAGCATGAGAGATTACTGAACTTTGTAACAAGCAAGGACACATACATGAGCAGATTTTCAACATAATTTCAGCACTTCAAATGTGTTTATTTGGCCTAATTTTGTGGCTCTTTACCCTAGATCACCATGATCTTTCCTTATAACACCCTAGGGCCGTGACTACATTGGTCACACTTCATTACCTCTTTTGATTAGTTATCAATACCCCCAAACTTATTTCTTTTCAACACTTGGGTTATGGCACTAATGAATCACTTTTGCTCCTAAAAACCTTGCAATCTTTATGACTCTCTTTTAAAGATAGCTTTAATTGCTCAAAGAATAGGTAAAGATAAGAAACAGAGATTTATTATGGTAGGAATGGTTTACACAAAGAAAGGCTTAACGTAGGCTCAAATGGGTTGACTAGGGATGAATACATGTAGAGGGATGGTTAGAAAAGCTCAAACGGTTCAAACATGGCCTAAATCACTTCCTAAGCATTGTATGGCAACAAGATGTCTCAAGAGATATTCAAATAAGTTCTAGAGTATGAAACCAAGATCATGAAATAAGTAGAATTGCATAACATCTCTAAGTAGCAAGAAATTGGGCTAACTTGGCAAAGTGCTCAATAAGTGCAAGGATGGCATGCAAGACAAAGTTAACTCAGAATCACACACAGGCCTTAAACAATGACTATCAATTTTTGAAAAACCATATTAAAGTTAAATCCAGGTCTTATCATAGGTGTTTGAAAGGATAACGAAACAAGACACAAAATCCTGCGTTTTAGACACTAGACACTAGACACACTTAAAAATTTAAAATTTTGACAATTTGAAACAACATAACCAAATCCTTCCCCCCAAACTTAAATGAAACATTGTCTTCAATGTTTAGAGTATAAGAACAAACAATGCCTCATAAATGAAAGGAAAGAAGATAAGGAAAAGATATAACCAAATGTTAGAGTTTAGAAAACAACTCCCCTTTGAAGCGATTAGGATGCAAGCAAGCTCCTTGCACGTTCTATCTTCTCCTCATCACCTTGGGTTGCCTCCCAAGAAGCGCTAAGTTTCATGTCTTCAGCCGGACATCCAAACTTGCTATAGTGAATAGGGGGGTTTGGGCTCAATTGACACCTCATGCACTGCAAGATTGGTCACCAAGCTTGTTTTCTTTTTCCATCGCTTCCTTGCTGCCTTCCTTTTCCTTTTATGATTATGAACAGAATGGCAATGAACAGGAGGAGTGATTGGAGTATCTCCAAATTTGGGCAGCCCCTTCTTGTGTGTAGGAATTGTAGCATTGAACATGTGGGCAGCCCCCTGCTCCTCCTTGTCTACTCTTTGCAGCAAGCATGCTTCTAGTGAATATGAAAGACCATCAAATCTCTCTTTCCCTGGATTGTCCAATACTTGAATTTGAAAACAATCTTGAACATCATTTGGCAGATTCGTGGCATCAAACACTTTGAAAGCAACAGTTTCTCCATTAACGGTCATGGCGAGAGTGCCTTGCGCTACATCGATCGTGGTCTTAGCAGTAGCCATGAAGGGTCGGCCAAAGATGAGGGGCAATTCATTGTCAGGAATTGGTGCTTCTTCCATCTCCAAGACTAAGAAATCAGCTGGCAAGATTAAGCCTTCTACTCTCACCAAAACATCTTCTAGAATGCCCTTGGGGTACCTAATAGTTCTATCTGCCAATTGAATGCTCACAGATGTGGCTTGCAACTCACCAAGGTTAAGTTTCTCATAAACATGATATGGCATAAGGTTAATGGATGCACCGAGATCAAGCAAAGCTTTTGGAATCTTGAAATCACCAACAATGCAAGGTATAGAAAACGAACCTGGATCCTTTAGCTTTGGAGGTAGCTTTCTTTGTAAGACTGCACTCACCTCTTCACTTAATGCAACTTGTTCATGCTCTTTGAATCTCCTCTTGTTAGTACAAAGATTCTTCAAAAATTTTGCATACTTGGGAATCTGAGCAATGGCACTGAGTAGTGGGATGTTGATTTGCACCTTCTTGAATATTTCCATTATCTCATCCCAGCCTTGATCTTTCTTTGACTTTGATAACCTGCTGGGAAAGGGTGCAATAGGCCTAAAGGCATTAGTTGAAATTGGAACTTGATTAGCATTAGATGATACCTTAGGGCCTGTGCTCTTTCCAGGAGCATTGAGGGGCTGTTTGGTGGAACTTGTGGGCTGCCCTTGTGGTGGCTGAATGATCTCCACGTTTTCTCCCTCTTCTTGCTCTTCATTGGCATCTCCAACCTTATTATCAACTTGTTTACCACTTCTCAAAACGTGCACTGCTTTAACTTGCTCATGATGCCTTGGATTCACCTCCGTTTGGCTCGGAAAAGTTCCAGATGCTCTATTGCTCATGGAGGATGCAATCTGCCCAACTTGCACTTCTAGCTTGTTCACTGCATTTTGAAGATTCTGATTGGTTTGCATCTGTTGCCCCATGAACTTCTTGAACATGTCTTGCAATTCCCCCATTTGATCACCCCTTTGCTCTTGAACTTGTTGGGGAGCTTGCTGGAATTGCCTTTGTTGTATTTGGAATCCTGGGGGAGGTCCTTGAGATTGTTGCACATTTGAATTATTGCTCCACCTGAAATTAGGATGATTTCTCCACCCCGGATTGTATGTGTTTGAGTAAGGATCATTCTGAGGATTCCTTCCTTGAAGGGCATTTGCTTGCTCTAACATGTGATCCGCAAAAGTTTGGTTTTGAACTTCCACTTTGTTTCCTAGAGGGCCAGTCACTGCCTGTTGAAGCAAAGAACACATAACATCAAGTTTTGCATTAATCTCATTATTAGTACTTACCTCAGAGACCACAGCCTTCATAGGAGCTCCTCTTCCTTTATTGTAGCTCCATTGTTGAGAGTTAGCACTCAAAGATTCAAAGAGAGTAAAAGCCTCATCTGCTGTTTTGTTCATCAGTCCTTCTCCACTTGTGGCATCTACCATCATCCTTTCAGAATCAAGCAAACCTTCATAGAAAGATTGCATTTGCATCCAACTCTCTATGTTGTGGTGTGGGCAAGATCTCATCATCTCCTTGTACCTCTCCCAGCATTCATGAAAAGCTTCTCCTTCTCCTTGCTTGAAACCAAGGATTTCCTTTCTAATCTTGTTAGTCTTTTGAGCTGGAAAGAATTTCTGCAAAAACTTATTAGAAAGCTCATCCCAAGTACGAATTGAAGCATTAGGCAAAGAATATAACCAAGACTTAGCCTTATCTTTTAAACTGAATGGGAATAGCCTCATCTTAATCTGCTCATCATCAAGTCCTTGAATTTTGATTGTAGCACATATTTCAAAGAATTGCTTAACATGCATGTACGGATCCTCAGTGGTATTACCATAATAAGTTGGAAGAAGATGAATCATACCACTTTTAAGCTCAAACCTGTCAATTGTGAGTTGAGGATAGACGATGCACGAAGGTTGATCAGTGACTTTGGGAATGGAAAATTCACGCAGGGGTTTCCGAGGTTGGACAACAAGTGCACCACCTCCTTCATCATTATTGTTGTTGTTTGGAATCTCTGCCATCTTGCTTGAACCTTCAGATTCGTAGCTCTTAGATTCGGTGCTTGAAGAACTATAATTCCTCCTCAAACCAGTACGTATAGCAAAACTTCTTGGTGAAAGTGGCTCAGAATCAGATTCGGACATATATGCACACACAAGAACCAAATTAGTGGCTTCAAATGGAGATAACAACTAAAAAGATAAAACTGAATACTAAAAGAAAACACATGAAAAGAAATGAATAAAACAAACGAAAACAAAAAAAACAATCGAAGTAATCTAACTATAGCACCATCGTTACCGGTTCCCCGGCAACGGCGCCAAAAACTTGTTGAGCCTATTCCTAACAACTAAAATGAGTTATTAAAAATAGCAACTTTAATTCTCGCAAGTGCACGAACCATTTATAGTATAGCTTATGTAAATACGAGGTCGATCCCACGGAGAATGGTAACTTGGTTGCAAGTTAAATTACTTAGAATGATGGAAAAACAGAAAACAAGAAACAAACAAATGGGAAGGTCTAGGACAGGATCCTAGCACCACACACGCACTCGAAATGGGGGGTTTTTGTTGTTGAAATGATAACAAGGAAGTGAAATGAAGTTGCTGGAAAGTAAACAATGGAAGCAATGAATAAGTTGTGAAACAATGATTGAGAAGTGTTAGAGCCTTGGAATTCACCTCTAGTTTTCCTATCCAAGTTATGAATGCATAGAAATTGACTCAAGCTTCATTAACAATAGATTATCGCATACAAGCCTATGGTATCTAGGTGCAGGATGCATGATTCTCCTAAGGCATGTAATTGTGCATGGTATCTACACAACACGTGATCCCTTATATGCAACCTAAGCATGGTATCTACTTAGAATAAAGCATACAAGAGTCATTAAGTTCCTTGAGAATATGATAATCACACAAGTCCTAGAACATGGTATCTATCCTAGTCAACTTATGGTTATTAACCCCTTGAATGATTCTTAGGCCATTCATGTGTTGCTTGTGAAAGGAGAGTAGAATTGGTGAATCTAAACCCCTTCCCAACCTGTGCTAGATGCATAAAATCCTAGTTAGCTACTCCAAGAAAACATACATCAAGCACATAATAAGCTGGAGATTAACAACTTGATAATGAAAGCAAGGAAATCAATTAACTATGAAATCATCCATAACATTGAATATTCATAACTAGGGCTTCATCCTAAGCCCTAACAAAATGGATTAGTTCAACATAATTATGAATACAGAAAATAAGAAATACATAGATAGAGTAAAGAGAATAGGAGAACTAGCTGGTGGCAGCAGGGTAGTTTCCAGGACAGCTCCTAGCTCTTCCTCCTTTGCAACTAGCTCTCTTCTCTCTTTGTGGTGAATGTGTGTATGGGAGTAATGGATGAGTGAATGTGTCTGAATCTGAATGTGAATTGTTGATGAATTGAATGTGGAATGGAAGTGGTATTTATAGGGAGTTGGGAGTGAGAAATCTGAATTGAATATAGCAAATGCATACAACACTTGCAATTGAAAATCAGAATGTGGTTGATGCACGTTTTTGCACCATTTTGCTTCAAATGCCTCAAGTGTATTCCTCTCATCCCAATCAGCCCTTAATATGCATGGATTGAATAAAATGTGATCTCTTGCTCCCATAACCTACAGAACACACAAACATAGATAAGTGCCTCGAAATAAAGAGAAACTAAACAAAATTACTAAGTAATGAAGGCAAGCAAATGTGTGAAATTATGAACTTATCAAGGTGTAAGAAATTGGACAAATCAAGTTCGTACTCAGTTTGTGCCTTAAATGGAGTGGTTGGTGTATTGCATAGTTCTAGCGGTTGGATTTCACTCAAAACTCACCGAATGACTCCTCCCACCTTATTATGATGTTGCAAAAGTTTTGGGCTCAAACCGAAATCCATAGGTGTAAGAAATTGGACAATTCAAGTTCGTACTCAGTTTGTGCTTTAAATGGAGTGGTTGGTGTATTGCATAGTTCTAGCACTTGGATTTCACTCAAAACTCACCGAATGACTCCTCCCACCTTATTATGATGTTCCATAAGTTTTGGGCTCGATACGAAATCCATAGGTGTAAGAAATTGGACAATTTAAGTTCGTACTCAGTTTGTGCCTTAAATGGAGTGGTTGGTATATTGCATAGTTCTAGAACTTGGATTTCACTCAAAACTCACCGAATGAGTCCTCCCACCTTATTATGATGTTGCACAAGTTTTGGGCTCGAATCGAAATCTATAGGTGTAAGAAATTGGACAATTCAAATTCGTACTCAGTTTATGGCTTAAATGGAGTGGTTGGAGAAATTGGACAATTCAAGTTCGTACTCAGTTTATGCCTTAAATGGAGTGGTTGGTGTATTCCATAGTTCTAGCACTTGGATTTCACTCAAAACTCACCGAATGACTCCTCCCACCTTATTATGATGTTGCACAAGTTTTGGGCTCGATCTGAAATCCATAGGCCATACAAATTGGACAATTCAAGTTCGTACTCAGTTTGTGCCTTAAATGGAGTGGTTGGTGTATTGCATCGTTCTAGCGCTTGGATTTCACTCAAAACTCACCGAATGACTCCTCCCACCTTATTATGATGTTGCACAAGTTTTGGGCTCGATCGAAATCCATGGGACATACAAATTGGACAGTTCAAGTTCGTACTCAGTTTGTGCCTTAAATGGAGTGGTTGGTGTATTGCGTAGTTCTAGCGCTTGGATTTCACTCAAAACTCACCGAATGACTCCTCCCACCTTATTATGATGTTCCACAAGTTTTGGGCTCGATCGAAATCCATAGGTGTAAGAAATTGGACAATTCAAGTTCGTACTCAGTTTGTGCCTTAAATGGAGTGGTTGGTGTATTGCATAGTTCTAGTGCTTGGATTTCACTCAAAACTCACCGAATGACTCCTCCCACCTTATTATGATGTTGCAAAAGTTTTGGGCTCGAATCCGAAATCCATAGGTGTAAGAAATTGGACAATTCAAGTTCGTACTCAGTTTGTGCCTTAAATGGAGTGGTTGGTGTATTGCATAGTTCTAGCGCTTGGATTTCACTCAAAACTCACCGAATGACTCCTCCCACCTTATTATGACGTTGCACAAGTTTTGGGCTTGATCCGAAATCCATAGGCCATACAAACTGGACAATTAAAGTTCGTACTCAGTTTGTGCATTAAATGGAGGGGTTGGTGTATTGCATAGTTCTGGCGCTTGGATTTCACTCAAAACTTACCGGATGACTCCTCCCACCTTATTATGTTTCGGGCTCGATACGAAATCCATAGGTTTAAGAAATTGGACAATTCAAGTTCGTACTCAGTTTGTGCCTTAAATGGAGTGGTTGGTGTATTGCATAGTTCTAGCGCTTGGATTTCACTCAAAACTCACCGAATGACTCCTCCCACCTTATTATGATGTTGCACAAGTTTTGGGCTGATATCCGAAATCCATAGGCCATACAAATTGGACAATTCAAGTTCGTACACAATTTGTGCCTCAAATGGAGTGGTTGGTGTATTGCAGAGTTCTAGCGCTTGGATTTCACTCAAAACTCACCGAATGACTCCTTACACCTTATTATGATGTTCCACAAGTTTTGGGCTCGATCCGAAATCCATAGGTGTAAGAAATCGGACATTTCAAGTTCGTACTCAGTTTGTGCTTTAAATGGAGTGGTTGGTGTATTGCATATCTCTAGCACTTGGATTTCACTCAAAACTCACCGAATGACTCCTCCCACCTTATTATGATGTTCCACAAGTTTTGGGCCCGATACGAAATCCATAGGTGTAAGAAATTGGACAATTTAAGTTCGTACTCAGTTTGTGCCTTAAATGGAGTGGTTGGTATATTGCATAGTTCTAGAACTTCGATTTCACTCAAAACTCACCGAATGACTCCTCCCACCTTATTATGATGTTGCACAAGTTTTGGGCTCGAATCCGAAATCCATAGGTGTAAGAAATTGGACAATTCAAATTCGTACTCAGTTTGTGCCTTAACGGAGTGGTTGGTGTATTGCATTGTTGTAGCGCTTGGATTTCACTCAAAACACACCGAATGACTCCTCCCACCTTATTATGATGTTGCACAAGTTATGGGCTCGATACGAAATCCATAGGTGTAAGAAATTGGACAATTCAAGTTCGTACTCAGTTTGTCCCTTAAATGGAGTGGTTGGTGTATTGCATAGTTCTAGCACTTGGATTTCACTCAAAACTCACCGAATGACTCCTCCCACCTTATTATGATGTTGCACAAGTTTTGGGCTGAAATACGAAATCCATAGGTGTAAGAAATTGGACAATTCAAGTTCGTACTCAGTTTGTGCCTTAAATGGAGTGGTTGGTGTATTGCATAGTTCTAGTGCTTGGATTTCACTCAAAACTCACCGAATGACTCCTCCCACCTTATTATGATGTTGCAAAAGTTTTGGGCTCGATCCAAAATCCATAGGTGTAAGAAATTGGACAATTCAAGTTCGTACTCAGTTTGTGCCTTAAATGGAGTGGTTGGTGTATTGCATAGTTCTAGCACTTGGATTTCACTCAAAACTCACCGAATGACTCCTCCCACCTTATTATGACGTTGCACAAGTTTTGGGCTCGAATCGAAATCCATAGGCCATACAAACTGGACAATTAAAGTTCGTACTCAGTTTGTGCATTAAATGGAGGGGTTGGTGTATTGCATAGTTCTAGGGCTTGGATTTCACTCAAAACTCACCGAATGACTCCTGCCACCTTATTATGATGTTGCAAAAGTTTTGGGCTCGATCCGAAATCCATAGGTGTAAGAAATTGGACAATTCAAGTTCGTACTCAGTTTGTGCCTTAAATGGAGTGGTTGGTGTATTGCATAGTTCTAGCGCTTGGATTTCACTCAAAACTCACCTAATGACTCCTCCCACCTTATTATGACGTTGCACAAGTTTGGGCTCGAATCCGAAATCCATAGGCCATACAAACTGGACAATTAAAGTTCGTACTCAGTTTGTGCATTAAATGGAGGGGTTGGTGTATTGCATAGTTCTAGGGCTTGGATTTCACTCAAAACTCACCGAATGACTCCTGCCACCTTATTATGATGTTGCACAAGTTTTGGGCTCGAATCGAAATCCATAGGCCATACAAATTGGACAATTCAAGTTTGTACTCAGTTTGTGCCTTTAATGGAGTGGTTGGTGTATTGCGTAGTTCTAGCGCTTGGATTTCACTCAAAACTCACCGAATGACTCCTCCCACCTTATTATGATGTTGCACAAGTTTTGGACTCGAATCCGAAATCCATAGGTGTAAGAAATTGGACAAATCAAGTTCGTACTCAGTTTGTGCCTTAAATGGAGTGGTTTATGTATTGCGTAGTTCTAGAGCTTGGATTTCACTCAAAACTCACCGAATGACTCTTCCCACCTTATTATGATGTTGCACAAGTTTTGGGCTCGAATTCGAAATCCATAGGTGTAAGAAATTGGACAATTCAAGTTCGTACTCAGTTTGTGCCTTAAATGGAGTGGTTGGTGTATTGCATAGTTCTAGCGCTTGGATTTCACACAAAACTCACCGAATGACTCCTCCCACCTTATTATGATGTTGCACAAGTTTTGGGCTCCAATCGAAATCCATGGGCCATACAAATTGGACAGTTCAAGTTCGTACTCAGTTTGTGCCTTAAATGGAGTGGTTGGTGTATTGCATAGTTCTAGCGCTTGGATTTCACTCAAAACTCACCGAATGACTCCTCCCACCTTGTTATGATGTTGCACAAGTTTTGGGCTCGAATCCGAAACCCATAGGTGTAAGAAATTGGACAATTCAAGTTCGTACTCAGTTTGTGCCTTAAATGGAGTGGTCGGTGTATTGCATAGTTCTAGCGCTTGGATTCCACTAAAAACTCACCGAATGACTCCTCCCACCTTATTATGATGTTGCACAAGTTTTGGGCTCTATCCTTAATCCATAGGCCATACAAATCGGACAGTTCAAATTCGTACTCAGTTTGTGCCTTAAATGGAGTGGTTGGTGTATTGCATAGTTCTAGCGCTTGGATTTCACTCAAAACTCACCGAATGACTCCTCCCACCTTATTATGATGTTGCACAAGTTTTGGGCTCGATCTGAAATCCATAGGCCATACAGATTGGACAATTCAAGTTCGTACTCAGTTTGTGCATTAAATGGAGTGGTTGGTGTATTGCATAGTTCTAGCGCTTGGATTTCACTCAAAACTCACCGAATGACTCGTCCCACCTTATTATGATGTTGCACAAGTTTTGGGCTCAATCCGAAATCCATAGGCCATACAAATTGGACAATTCAAGTTCGTACTCAGTTTGTGCCTTAAATGGAGTGGTTTATGTATTGCGTAGTTCTGGAGCTTGGATTTCACTCAAAACTCACCGAATGACTCTTCCCACCTTATTATGATGTTGCACAAGTTTTGGGCTCGATACGAAATCCATAGGTGTAAGAAATTGGACAATTCAAGTTCGTACTCAGTTTGTGTCTTAAATGGAGTGGTTGGTGTATTGCATAGTTCTAGCGCTTGGATTTCACTCAAAACTCACCGAATGACTCCTCCCACCTTATTATGGTGTTGAACAAGTTTTGGGCTCGAATCCGAAATCCATAGGCCATACAAATTGGACAGTTCAAGTTCGTACTCAGTTTGTGCCTTAAATGGAGTGGTTGGTGTATTGCATAGTTCTAGCGCTTGGATTTCACTCAAAACTCACCGAATGACTCCTCCCACCTTATTATGATGTTGCACAAGTTTTGGGCTCGAATCGAAATCCATAGGCCATACAAATTGGACAATTCAAGTTCGTACTCAGTTTGTGCCTTAAATGGAGTGGTTGGTGTATTGCATAGTTCTAGCGCTTGGATTTCACTCAAAACTCACCGAATGACTCCTCCCACCTTATTATGGTGTTGCACAAGTTTTGGGCTCCAATCGAAATCCATAGGCCATACAAATTGGACAGTTCAAGTTCGTACTCAGTTTGTGCCTTAAATGGAGTGGTTGGTGTATTGCATAGTTCTAGCGCTTGGATTTCACTCAAAACTCACCGAATGACTCCTCCCACCTTATTATGATGTTGCACAAGTTTTGGGCTCGATCCGAAATCCATAGGCCATACAAATTGGACAATTCAAGTTCGTACTCAGTTTGTGCCTTAAATGGAGTGGTTGGTGTATTGCGTAGTTCTAGCGCTTGGATTTCATTCAAAACTCACCGAATGACTCCTCCCACCTTATTATGATGTTGCACAAGTTTTGGGCTCGAATCTGAAATCCGTAGGCCATACAAATTGGACAGTTCAAGTTCGTACTCAGTTTGTGCCTTAAATGGAGTGTGTTGCGTAGATTCAGCTTCACCAAAATAGATTCAACTGCATCCTCAACTTGTGATACTCGCAAGTGCACGAGCCGTTCGATAGTATAGCATATGTAAGTGCGAGGTCGATCCCACAAGGATTGGTGATTGAATGATCCAATTTAGTTTCCCTACACAAAATAGAAATGAAAAAAGAAAGGATATAAATAAAACAAGGAAGAAAGAAATAAGTAACTCAAGCAAATAAGTTCCCAAGTTCAATTAGATTAATGGATTGATTCTAGCTAAAGTATGATTAAGCCTTGGTGTGTGGTCATAACCTTGTGTTCCTAATTCCCTAATTTGATCATTTGTTGTCTAACCTAAAATTAAGCATTAGGAACCCATTAAGCATAGAAGAACAATTTAAACAACCAAGCATGTATCTAATCCATGTTGTCGAATGTCCATACATACTCTTCCTATTCATAGTTCAATTCGAATTAAAGCATGGTGTCTACTCTTAATTCAAACCAAGATAGCTAACATGCAAGCCTAAATGGTGATCAATCATTCAAACTAGCATATTAACTTATAAGCATAATGAATAAGAACAAAAACCATAATTGAAACTTGGAAACTAATTAAACTTGAATACTTAAGAAAGAATGTACATTACAAGAAAAATAAATTACAACTAAGAAAACATTAAAGAAAGCTAGAATTGAGAACTAGAAAGCAAAACTAAGAGAATTTGAGGGAGAGAAGGGAAGGGAGCTCTAGAGAAGTGTTTGAGAGCTCCCCCCTTGGGGTGTGATTACAAGCTTAGAGAACCTCCCTATTTATAGGCCTAGGGGAAGTGAAAATCTGAATTCAAAAAGACTAATGCATACAACACTTGAATTATAAAATCTGAAATGGTTGATGCACTTGAATTAGAAAATATGAATTGGATGATGCACTTGTATTAGAAAATCTTGAATGGCTACTCCACTAAATCCCACTAGCAGCCCTAGCTCATCCTCATGTCAGCATGACCAAGCTTCCAACCAGAAATGATAGCTCATGCCTAGCTCACCATGACCAAGCATCCAACCAGCACATGCTGAGGTCAGCATGACCAGCAACTTCAAGGGCTTACAACTTGGGCTTCCCTTAAGCAAATTAAGACTTTAAGCACTCCAACTTGAAGTTCAGAATGTCTTCTTTCCAGCCATATATTATTTGGGCCAATCCAAGGTCGGAGGAGGAAGTTAAGGCCAAAACAAATTGCTAACTCATTTTCCGCGCTGATAAGATCCATCCTGAGCATGGCTCTGTGTTTTCTAGGTAACGGACGCCAGATTTATCCAATGGGCCTGAATTTTGGATATGTTATAGTACACACCCATTGGAACAACTTTCATGAAGAATGTGGCCTCATTCGAGCTATGTAGGTTGTTGAAACAAAGCTTGCAATATGACCTACGGAACTGGACTGGCAGGGGGCTGTAGCCAAAATGAGTTTGTCTTTAAGCTCTTCATCCATTCATCCAAATTAGGCCTTAACATGCTTGAATTGCATGAATTATTCTCTCTAAAGCCATCATTATTACCTAAAGCTCAATGAACTGAAAGATAAACACAAAAAGGATTAAAAGCACAAGTTTAACTCAAAAACATAACCAAATCATAAGCTAGAAGGGTACAAAATGATATACAATTATGAACCGATCAGATACCCCCAAACCTAGATTTTGCTAGTCCTCGAGCAAAACAACACAAAACAAAGTTAAAAATAAAACAAGAAGTTAAGTAGACCACTTTCGTAGGTAACTCGATTGCATTGAGCATATGCAACAAGCCTTTAAACCTCTAGGCATCCCTAGTAGGAGGAGTTGTGTCTCCTGAGGGTTTAACAGATACAATACCCACAAACGTTTTTCTAACTCTACAAAACAAAATGGTTAGAAAACTTAAAAGATTGTTAGTCCTTCAGCAAAACCAAAAACAAAAACAAACATAATTACATTAATAAAAACAAACAAAAAAAAAACAATTGCAAAAATAAAAAGAACTCAAAACAATCTTTCCGAACATTTTCTGAAGAGAAATGACTCATGCACATGACTCAAAAGTTTTAACAATAAAAGCTCAATTTTGGACATTATTCACAAAGCGGCAAAGTTCAAAACATAATATGCTCAAAGTGTAGTAGTGTGATAGCCAAATGCAACAAATTCCCCAATCTTAGTTTTCACACAATTTCAAAAATCATACAAAGCATAAGTTCAACTTCAAATCTCACCAAAGTTGTCCTCTCACAAATGAATCACTCGGAAGAGGGCTACAATGCAACACTCAGTTATAAATATGAGAATAGAGTTAAACCATAAGGGACTTAACTCGCAATAGAAAGATGAAGAATGTTAAGCTCATAATTTCATACATATACATGCCCTATTTACTTACTTCTTTTGCTTAGTTTCTTAGAATTTTGAGTTATTTGCCTCTCTTTGTGTGTTTTGTAGGCCAATAGAGCATGAGAGCATGAGAGGAATACAGCTTAAGGCATTTGAAGCAAGATGGTGCAAAAACGTGCAAAAACTGGAGCCTGAGTTAGACGTTCATTTTCGTGGTTGGGCCAATACTTGTGTGGTTGGGCCAATACTTGTGTGGTTGGATCAATGACATTCGGAACTTCAAAATGGACTTCTTAAAATCATCATTTGATTCAGCCCAACCCAATTCGTGAGCCCATGGAAATACACATCATGCTGACATAAGGGTGAGCTGATGGATGCTTGGTCATGGTGAGCTAGGCATGAGGTATTGGTTTCTGGATGGATGCTTGGTCATGATGGCATAAGCATGATGTGTTATTGATTGTGGGGAAGTTAGGTGAAGCAGATGCATTTCTTATATTTGGGTGGAATGTTGCAGCAGCCAAAGGGAATAAAACAAGGTGAAGTGGGAGCTGCAATACTAAGCCTAAAGAGAAGATTAATTGTTTTTAAATGTAATTGTGTGTTAGGTGAAATTTGTGTGGTTGGTGAACTTAATTGTATAATCTGATTCACCTAACCCTTGTGCCTATAAATAGGGAGTCTCTAGAGAGCTTAGAGAACTCAGATCCTGAGATCCATCACTTACACTTCCATTGTACACAAAGAGAGGGAAAGTTGAGAGTCACAAAGGGAGAGAAGGGAGAAGGCAGCAGCTGGGAGGCTTTGGCCTCCTGGCAGCCATGGAGATGATTCTTTTCCATCTCTAGCATGCTGTCCTTATCTTCTTCTCCTCCCTTTGTCTTTTATTTTCTTCTTGTATTTTCTTTGTTTTTCTGTTATTTGTTGTAATAAACATCTTGCTAGTCTTGTATCATGGTTTGAGTTTATAAAGTTTGATTTCATTCATGAATTCTTCTTCACTATTTTAATGGAGCTGTTTTGCATCCTTTGATTGATCACCTAAGGTTTTATGCGTTATGCTCTTGTTGGGAAGGTTGGGGATCATCTTCATTCCGTCCATTAGCAACTTATGTGATTTAGTTTCTAGGTCTCCTATTGTAAACACCATGCTTGGGGTCCTTGTGATGTTCAATACAATTTGATCCAAACACCATGGACTTATTTTTGAGCATCTTCATGAGTGAATCAATTTGTTTACTTACTGCCATAACATGATTAGAACAATTAGGGTGGATTCTACAACCTCACCATCTTGTCTTAGTTCTTTTCTTTCTTCTTGTTTTGTTTCTCTTGTTTCATTTCTGTTTTGTGTAGGAAAACTGAGTTGGATCATTCAATCACCAATCCCTGTGGAATCGACCTCGCACTTACATATGCTAAACTACCAACGGCTCGTGCACTTGCGAGTATCACAAGTTGAGGATGCAGTGAATCCATTTTGGTGCAGCTGAATCTACGCAACAAGTTTTTGGCGCCGTTGCCGGGGAATGGTAACATTGCTTGATTCAATTTGGTTTTCCTACTTTTTATTTATTTTTATCTTTTTTATAACTAGACAGTTTCATGTTTTAAAGTTAATGAGGATAATTGATAAGTTGTGTTTGTAGTCCAACGGACAAGGACAATTGCCTGACAAGCAAGAGAACTGGGTTTGAGTCCCAGCTTACACAACACCAAAGAAAGGGTTCAAGTAGCATGTTGATTATTGCTAGTTTCTGGTTTCATTCACTTGCTCTTAATTAAATATCTTGTTCAAGTTTACATAAACACCATATGACTCTTGGACTGATTAGTGAATGAATGGGTAGATATTGAAGACAAACACCATGTTTAAATTCTACTTGGTTCTTTATTGTTCTTCTTGTTCTTAATGGGTTTGGAATTTGTGTTTAGACTAAACACCATAGCTAAATACTTGTTTTGAATACTTGATTACAACCACACACCAAATGGATAATCATATTTGAGAAAGAACGAACTCCATAAGCTAGTTTGATTTACTTTGACGCTTGTTACTTTGAAGCATGGAATTAGATGTTTGTGGTGAAGTTGAATCCCTAATCTTGATGTTTTAGTTTAGTTTATCCTTTTTATTTATGTTCTGGTTCCTAATTCAATAAATCTGAAATTCTGTTTCAAGTTCCCTTGTCTTTCTTTAAGCATTTCTGAAGTAGCTCAATAAGAAAGAGGGAAAGAGAGGAGACAACCCAATCCATAGATCATGGAGTATGGAGCAGCGGAGAAGTCGACCTCCAGCTGCTATGGCCAACCACTCTCCAGCTATCACTTCAAAGGGAAGCATTCCGATCATATCTCTTTCATTTGTATAATAATTGCTACTCATGCTTAGTTTTTTCTCATTTTCTGTTTTGTTTTTGTTAGGGTTTTCCTTTCCTTGATGTGGGAGAAACATGATGAGCAGCTGACCCAAATACTCAAAGAAGAACATGTGCTGCCATACTATGTTCTTTTCCCTCTCATTGTCTTCAAGGGGAAGTTCTAAACTCTCTTTCTTTTATTTCTTTCATTTCATTCCTTTACCCTTGATTTCATGTGCATTATTGTATGCTTTACATGGATTCAAACATTGAGGACAATGCTTCATTTAAGTTTGGGGGTGCTGGAATTTTTTTTTTTTAGTTTTTGTGTTTGTGTCTGAAAACGTAGGCTTCTTCATTGCTACAAACTTTATTTTCTGCTACTGTTTTGAAAGTTTGGTCCACGTTGTGTTCTTCATTTTTTCATGTTGAATCCAACGACATAAAGAACGTTAAATTTGACCAAGTGGTTTGAAAGTTACATGTCAAAACAGATTATATGTTGAAATTGAGCAAAACAGCAATTTGAAACCTCACGTTTTTCTTTTTCTGTTTCTTTTCTTTGAGTCATTTTCAGTTTTCCTTCCTTCACCAATGATAAATCATGACTCTAACTTCTAATATGTCTCTTAGGAATTTGATAAGCATTGTGTTAGGTCTGAATCTTATTCTTTTGCTAGCTAAGTCTTACATAATTATGCTTGAGCTTTCTATGCACCTTAGCCATGATTATACAACTCTTGCATGTCTTACCCAATTGTATGCATTTTTGCTTGTGTGATTCACTGGAATGTTAAGTTATAACTAAGATATGATTTAGGCCATCTTTGTTAAGCCTCTTTCTTTTTCCTCCATCAACCCATACAATATATATTCCATTGTAAACCCTTTTGTGCTCAAACACCTAGCCATTTCTTTCTATCACCTTATCATCCATTAAACATCCTATCATCTAGGGGACATGTAGAGTATGATTGTATTTGAGATTGTAATGTATTCAAGGCAATAAATGAGCTATAAAAAAAAAATCAAAAGAAAAAGAGAAAAGAAGTGTGGCCAATGTAGTCACGACCCTAGGGTGATATAAGGAGAAATCAAGGTGATCTAGGGTGAAGAGCCGCAAAATTGGGCCAAATATTATACAAAGTGTGTAAATGTCAAAATCAAATTGTGAAGTGATTCAATTGCAAAATCTGGTGTTGTGAGCTTTTCAATTTATGTGCCTTACATGTCAAATATCAATGATCTTGTTTACATGATATGCTCTACTTTGTTCCTTAGACTTTGTGTTCCTTTTCTAACCATTACATTACATCCATGCGTAAAGTCCTATTGATTTTGGTTTAGCTTGGCAAACTTGTGTTCATTCTTGCAGGAATTCATATCGTTGTTTGAGAAGCATGAGTTATATCTTCATGGCTATTTCACACACACCTTGAGCATGATTTTTGTGAGATTGTGGTAGCACTTGAATAATGTTTAGAACTTCCTTAGTGCTTGTTTTGTTCCTTGTTGAGCCATGTCTATGAAGTTTAAAATTTCTGTTCGGTTGGAAGGTTAACGTTTTTGTTTTTTGTTTTGTTTAGACTAACAAATCTATTAAGTTTTTGAGTACTTTGTTTTGTAGAGTCAGGTAAAACGTTTGTGGGTATCTGAATCTGTTAAACCCTCAGGAGACACAACTCCTCCTACTAGGGATGCCTAGAGGTTTAAAGGCTTGTTGCATACGCTCAATGCAATCGAGTTACCTACGAAAGTGGTCTAGTTAACTACTTATTTTGTTTTGTTTTTCTTCGTTTTCCTTTTGTTTTGCTCGAGGACTAGCAAAATCTAAGTTTGGGGGTGTGTTAAGCTCATAATTTCATACATATACATGCCCTATTTACTTACTTCTTTTGCTTAGTTTCTTAGAATTTTGAGTTATTTGCCTCTCTTTGTGTGTTTTGTAGGCCAATAGAGCATGAGAGCATGAGAGGAATACAGCTTAAGGCATTTGAAGCAAGATGGTGCAAAAACGTGCAAAAACTGGAGCCTGAGTTAGACGTTCATTTTGGACTTATCTTCTTCATCCGAACTTGGATTGGGCCAATACTTGTGTGGTTGGATCAATGACATTCGGAACTTCAAAATGGACTTCTTAAAATCATCATTTGATTCAGCCCAACCCAATTCGTGAGCCCATGGAAATACACATCATGCTGACATAAGGGTGAGCTGATGGATGCTTGGTCATGGTGAGCTAGGCATGAGGTATTGGTTTCTGGATGGATGCTTGGTCATGATGGCATAAGCATGATGTGTTATTGATTGTGGGGAAGTTAGGTGAAGCAGATGCATTTCTTATATTTGGGTGGAATGTTGCAGCAGCCAAAGGGAATAAAACAAGGTGAAGTGGGAGCTGCAATACTAAGCCTAAAGAGAAGATTAATTGTTTTTAAATGTAATTGTGTGTTAGGTGAAATTTGTGTGGTTGGTGAACTTAATTGTATAATCTGATTCACCTAACCCTTGTGCCTATAAATAGGGAGTCTCTAGAGAGCTTAGAGAACTCAGATCCTGAGATCCATCACTTACACTTCCATTGTACACAAAGAGAGGGAAAGTTGAGAGTCACAAAGGGAGAGAAGGGAGAAGGCAGCAGCTGGGAGGCTTTGGCCTCCTGGCAGCCATGGAGATGATTCTTTTCCATCTCTAGCATGCTGTCCTTATCTTCTTCTCCTCCCTTTGTCTTTTATTTTCTTCTTGTATTTTCTTTGTTTTTCTGTTATTTGTTGTAATAAACATCTTGCTAGTCTTGTATCATGGTTTGAGTTTATAAAGTTTGATTTCATTCATGAATTCTTCTTCACTATTTTAATGGAGCTGTTTTGCATCCTTTGATTGATCACCTAAGGTTTTATGCGTTATGCTCTTGTTGGGAAGGTTGGGGATCATCTTCATTCCGTCCATTAGCAACTTATGTGATTTAGTTTCTAGGTCTCCTATTGTAAACACCATGCTTGGGGTCCTTGTGATGTTCAATACAATTTGATCCAAACACCATGGACTTATTTTTGAGCATCTTCATGAGTGAATCAATTTGTTTACTTACTGCCATAACATGATTAGAACAATTAGGGTGGATTCTACAACCTCACCATCTTGTCTTAGTTCTTTTCTTTCTTCTTGTTTTGTTTCTCTTGTTTCATTTCTGTTTTGTGTAGGAAAACTGAGTTGGATCATTCAATCACCAATCCCTGTGGAATCGACCTCGCACTTACATATGCTAAACTACCAACGGCTCGTGCACTTGCGAGTATCACAAGTTGAGGATGCAGTGAATCCATTTTGGTGCAGCTGAATCTACGCAACAAAGAACTTGCATTAATATGATCTCAAGAAGGATGCCAAACACTTAAAAGTAAGAAATTGGATGCAATTCAACCACATGACATTTAAGATCAATTTAGGTCTTTAGTAAAGGTTGTAATTGGGCCAAGGGTGTAAGGTGAGTAAGAAATGAAGGGTATGGATAAAACAAAGTCCAAGGAACTCAAAATGTAAGAGCATAAAATTATTATTTACAAGACTTCGAATCATCACGACGAGAATTTTTCTTTTACATGATCAAAACTCCTTATACCTTCATTTACAATGATTTAAACTCCTTTCTAAACACCAATGAAACCCAAAAACGAAATTTCATTCAACTACCATTTACTCATAACATTTTTTTTTTCTTTTCATTTCACCAATTGTGTGAATTTCTTCTTCTCTTTTTTTTTTTTTTTTTTTTCTTTAAAGTAATATCCATTCCCAAACTTAGCATGAAAAACACATCCGAATTAAAGCTCATGAGTTCCTTAGAAAAGGTAAATATTTGTTTTTCGTGCTAAGGCGAGGAAATAAAATTGGTAAATGAAAGAAAAGGTTTACATGTAGGCTCAAAATGGTTAACAATGGAAAATCATGCTTAAGCATGCATAAGGTTAGCTTGAAAGGCACAAACGATCCAAAGAATGCCTTAATATCATTTCTTTAAATGTCATGAAGTCAAATTGCACAAGAATGAATGACTTTTAAGTGTTCAACCAAATCAATGAATAATGAGATCAAACAACAACTTAGATGACAAGAAAATAAGAGTATGTATATAACACTCATGAATTGAAGGACAAGGCTCAAAAGCTCACTTTATATGGTTGGTTATATAAGTCTAATTTATGCTTCATACAATTCTTTAGATCATGCAAATCCTTTAATTGGAAAATTATGAAACAAATGGCAAGTGTAAAGAAGGTTTGAAACATATCATGCTAGAACAATGCAAAAAAAATTTATTTTTTAATTTTAATTTTTTTAAAAAAAATTAAAAGAATTAAAAAAATTACAAGGAAAACGAATAAATAATAAATAAATAAAATTCAATTTTCATTTAAGTCATGCAAACATTTATCACAATCTCATCATAAGTGTTCGGAAAGTGACTCAAAACAAAAATAAGACTCAAATAGAAGAAAAACAAGCAATTTTTTATTTTTATTTTTTTTAATTTTAAAATTAAGAAAAAAAAACAAATACATGCTAAATTTATGAAAAAAACAAATACATGCAAAACTCCAATACCCCCAAACCTAGAAATGAACATTGTCCTCAATGTTTAAAAATTAGCCACAAACAATGTCATAACAACAAATGAATGGTATTAAAGCAAATAAAAATCACAAAACATAAAAAAATAAAATAAAACAATTACAAAATAAAAATTACAAAACAAACAATCAAATAAATAAAAAACCACGAAACAGTAAAACACTCAAAACAGTAAGCCCTAACAGATAGTCTTACACAAACTGAAACCCAAATAATTGAAAGCCCAACCCAAAATGAAATTAACCCAACAACGGTAAAACCGACCCAACATGAAATCTGAAGCTCACACGGTTAAATTTTAATTTTAATTTTTTTTTTAATTTAGGATGAAACGTGAATTGGATTCTGAAACATGGATCCTAATTTTGTCTCGGTTCAGTGTAAGGGGCCAGCAGACAGGGCGAGACACGTGTCGACGCATAGAGGCGCCGCAGACTCCACAAGCAGAAATTACGGGGCCATGGAAAACGCGACGACTTTGCTGAAACGCGTCCGTTCAGACAAAGCAAGTCGTGACAAATGAGTTGGAAAACGAGAAGGTTGTGGGACTCGAGGAATGCTGGAGATTCAGAAATGCTGCGATGGCTAGGGTTTGTCAAAGACTACATCTATAAGAAGGAAAAAGAAGGGGGAAAAAACAAAAAACACAAACTCAAAAACACAAAAGAGAAAAGAAGCAAGAAAAAAAGTGAGAAATCAAATGGCCTCTTCCTACCCATTTTCGTTGGATCTCAACCTAGCTCCACCTACTCAAACACGGGGCCAAGCAGGAGCACCAGTATGGATGCCCTACTTTGCTTCCGCACGGGGGCCTCTGACCTGTCAATGACTCAATACTCCTGGACAACGATGTTGCCATTGGAGTTGGCAGAAATTTAGTGACTCCCAAAGATATACATGTGTTCAGGACAAGGGATGACAACCAGGTCACGAGTGATGCCCTGGCACTGAGCGTGAGAGTCCAGCATGTGTAGCAAGTTTGGGTCATCGCCTACTGCGAAGTCCCATGAGGTAGAGGTGCTGAAAGCTCAGTTGGCGGCTGAGCGGAGTTTGGTTGAAGACTGTGAGAGTGCTATAAAAAGCTTGAAAAGGGAAAGGTCAAGGATAGTGGAGGTGAATCGACACCAGCTAGAAGTATTGCGAGACGAGAATAAAAATCTATCAAAGATGGTAGAGTTGTACTCTCACGACATGAGAAAGCAGCTGGAGGACCTAGACCGACCGGGTAAACGCAAGAAACCAGATCGCGAGAGTAGTTACGCTCAAGCTAAGATTGCGATCTTTGGGAGCTCAAGTGATGAGCCCCAAGAGGCTGTGCGTGAAGCCCGGAAGAGGACAGTCAGAGGGCCAAACTAAAAGCTCCTATGGTCGAGACACCGAGCGCCAAGAAGAAATGATTTTAGTTTTTTATTTATTATTTAATTTTAAAATGAATTTGTTTTTTTTTTGTTTTTAAATTGGGAAATTAAAAAAAAAAAATGTTATGCTATCTCAAAGAAACGAATGACCCTAAATTTAAAGAACGACGATCAAACAAAAACATGAAAACCCAAACATGCATTTTTATTTTTATTTTTATTTTTTTAGTTAAGTAAACACACAAATAACTGCTTCTTCTTTTAAGAGAAAACTTAAGGATGACCAGTTAAGGGCCTCAGAAAACACAGCCAGGGGATCCGGGAAGGTTGGAGGGGTCACAATGGTCCCTCTTAAAACCCAAACTTCTTAGACACCGAAGGTGCCGCCTAAAGAACTCCTAGACACTGTATAGACTGCGGTTGCTCACTGGAGTTACCAAAAGTTTAGCTCCTTCAAAGAATATCCTATGAGTTTTAAATTATACTACCTAATTAAATATAAATAAAATAAATAAATAAATAAAAACTGAAATAAACACGCAATTCAAACAAGAATTTAAAAGAAGAGATGGAATTCTTGCACCAGGTGTCCAAGACGCATCTTTAATTTTGTCTATTCTTCCAACTAAATCCTTGAGAAACCTGACAAACAAGAAGAAAACAATTGAAAAATAAATAAATAAATAAAATAAAATAATAACTAAAAAAAGCAAAAACACAAACATCAGAAAAAACGGGGAGGCAAAAGTAAGTGAAAGTGTAGACATGCTCCCTTTTAAAAAAAACGTGCTCGCAATTTGCGCCGGAAATGAAGGGATCCGAGAGAAAAGAGCACAGGATAGCACCCTCGAGATCCGAAGTGCTTTCGGCTCCCTCGTCTGTATAAGTCTATTTAAACTCCTCTCGGTGAAGTAGAAGAGCACCCTCATTTCTTCCTGAAATTAGAGAAAAACATCAAAAAATCCAAAAACAAACAAATGGCATCCTCATGCACTCACCTTGATGATCTCAACCTTGAATTGTCCCTTGCGCCACCGAAAGCGCAGATAAGGGCTCCTCCAAACCATGTCTTCCCAAACTCCACCTATCATCACGGTACGGCCTCAAACTTTGCTGAGGTAATACCGAACTTTTCTGAGGCAGTGCCGAACAGAGCAGTGCTGCTCCTGGGAGGCATGATTAGCAGCAGGCTCACATCGACAGATCATCTGCATGTGGCAAAGAGGTCTGACAAGGCAGCAGTGGAGGAGTCCCACAATTTAACGGTGCTCCACGCGGTCTCGGCTACCAATTTGGGCATACGATTACTGGCGAGGACAAGGGAGTGTGCCGCGATGAGCGAGGAAATAGCTTCCTTGAAGGCTATGGTGGCGGACTGCAGAAGCGGCTTCCTGTGCTAATCAGCACGTGGAAGCACTGGAGAGAAAAATGAGGACCATGAGGAGCTGCTGAGATTCTGCAAGTCAGAGATAAGGAGGTATGCCGTGAAGATGAAGATGAAAATGAAGAAGAAGAAGAAGAAGTTGTTGTTGTTGTTGTTTTTTTTTCTTTTAATTTTACTTGAATGTTTTTTGTTTTTTTTGTTTTTTTTGTTTTTAATGCAGTGTTTGAATGAAATAAAAATGTGTTTTTAACACTCAGAAATAAACTAACTAACCACACCACGTAAATAAATACATAAACTAACTTAACAAAACAAAAAAAGAAAACAAAGAAGTTCCAAATTGATTTTTACAAGGAAAATATAAATAAAAACACAAATTTAAAAAAAATTTGTTTTTGTTTGTTTTTTTTAATTTTTAATTTGTTTTTTGTTTTTTTTTTTGAAAACACACAAATATACAAGCAACTCATGGATGACCAGTTAAGGGCCTCAGAAAAACACAGCCAGGGGATCCGGGAAGGTTGGAGGGGTCACAAAGGTCCCACTTAAAACCCAAACTTCTTAGACACCGAAGGTGTCGCCTAAAGAACTCCTAGACACTATATTATTGACGGACACGCTCATCTGGAGTTACCACGAGTTAGCTCATATAAAAAATCTTTTTAATTTTTTTTTTTTATAAAAGCAATAGAAAATTAAAATTTCTGAAATAATAACAAAACAACTAAGGAGAAAGGATTGGAATACTCCCCCTTGAAGCGATTAGGTCGAGCATGATGCATTTGGAGGTCATGACTTCTCCCATTGCTCCACACCTCCCATTCTTATGATTGAGGTTGCCATCTCTCTCCATTTTTATTAAGCTGACATTACTTACTAAAACAAACACAGAAAACTTGAAACAAAATTAAAGGATTGGGAAATAAAAACTAAAATGAAAAGGAAAATCAACACACGTCCAATTTCATGCTTCAAAGTAACAAGCAACAAAGTAATCAAACTAGCGTATGAAGTTCGTTCTTTCTCAAATATGATTATCCATATGGTGTGTGGTTTTAATCAAGTATTCAGAAAAAGCATTTAGCTATGGTGTTTAGTCTAAACACAAATTCCGAACCCATTAAGAACAAGAAGAACAATAAAGAACCAAGTAGAATTTAAACATGGTGTTTGTCTTCAATATCTACCCATTCATTCACTAATCAGTCCAAGAGTCATATGGTGTTTATGTAAACTTGAACAAGATATTTAATTAAGAGCAAGTGAATGAAACCATAAACTAGAAATAATCAACATGCTACTTGAACCTTTTTGTTTTTGGGTGTTGTGTAAGCTGGGACTCAAACCCAGTTCTCTTGCTTGTCAGGCAATTGTCCTTGTCTGTTGGACTACAAACACAACTTATCAATTAACCTCATTAACTTTAAAACATGAAACTGTCCAGTTATGAAAAAGATAAAAATAAAAAAAGTAGGAAAACCAAATAGAATCAAACAATGTTACCGATCCCCGGCAACGGCGCCAAAAACTTGTTGCGTAGATTCAGCTTCACCAAAATAGATTCAACTGCATCCTCAACTTGTGATACTCGCAAGTGCACGAGCCGTTCGATAGTATAGCATATGTAAGTGCGAGGTCGATCCCACAAGGATTGGTGATTGAATGATCCAATTTAGTTTCCCTACACAAAATAGAAATGAAAAAAGAAAGGATATAAATAAAACAAGGAAGAAAGAAATAAGTAACTCAAGCAAATAAGTTCCCAAGTTCAATTAGATTAATGGATTGATTCTAGCTAAAGTATGATTAAGCCATGGTGTGTGGTCATAACCTTGTGTTCCTAATTCCCTAATTTGATCATTTGTTGTCTAACCTAAAATTAAGCATTAGGAACCCATTAAGCATAGAAGAACAATTTAAACAACCAAGCATGTATCTAATCCATGTTGTCGAATGTCCATACATACTCTTCCTATTCATAGTTCAATTCGAATTAAAGCATGGTGTCTACTCTTAATTCAAACCAAGATAGCTAACATGCAAGCCTAAATGGTGATCAATCATTCAAACTAGCATATTAACTTATAAGCATAATGAATAAGAACAAAAACCATAATTGAAACTTGGAAACTAATTAAACTTGAATACTTAAGAAAGAATGTACATTACAAGAAAAATAAATTACAACTAAGAAAACATTAAAGAAAGCTAGAATTGAGAACTAGAAAGCAAAACTAAGAGAATTTGAGGGAGAGAAGGGAAGGGAGCTCTAGAGAAGTGTTTGAGAGCTCCCCCCTTGGGGTGTGATTACAAGCTTAGAGAACCTCCCTATTTATAGGCCTAGGGGAAGTGAAAATCTGAATTCAAAAAGACTAATGCATACAACACTTGAATTATAAAATCTGAAATGGTTGATGCACTTGAATTAGAAAATATGAATTGGATGATGCACTTGTATTAGAAAATCTTGAATGGCTACTCCACTAAATCCCACTAGCAGCCCTAGCTCATCCTCATGTCAGCATGACCAAGCTTCCAACCAGAAATGATAGCTCATGCCTAGCTCACCATGACCAAGCATCCAACCAGCACATGCTGAGGTCAGCATGACCAGCAACTTCAAGGGCTTACAACTTGGGCTTCCCTTAAGCAAATTAAGACTTTAAGCACTCCAACTTGAAGTTCAGAATGTCTTCTTTCCAGCCATATATTATTTGGGCCAATCCAAGGTCGGAGGAGGAAGTTAAGGCCAAAACAAATTGCTAACTCATTTTCCGCGCTGATAAGATCCATCCTGAGCATGGCTCTGTGTTTTCTAGGTAACGGACGCCAGATTTATCCAATGGGCCTGAATTTTGGATATGTTATAGTACACACCCATTGGAACAACTTTCATGAAGAATGTGGCCTCATTCGAGCTATGTAGGTTGTTGAAACAAAGCTTGCAATATGACCTACGGAACTGGACTGGCAGGGGGCTGTAGCCAAAATGAGTTTGTCTTTAAGCTCTTCATCCATTCATCCAAATTAGGCCTTAACATGCTTGAATTGCATGAATTATTCTCTCTAAAGCCATCATTATTACCTAAAGCTCAATGAACTGAAAGATAAACACAAAAAGGATTAAAAGCACAAGTTTAACTCAAAAACATAACCAAATCATAAGCTAGAAGGGTACAAAATGATATACAATTATGAACCGATCAGATACCCCCAAACCTAGATTTTGCTAGTCCTCGAGCAAAACAACACAAAACAAAGTTAAAAATAAAACAAGAAGTTAAGTAGACCACTTTCGTAGGTAACTCGATTGCATTGAGCATATGCAACAAGCCTTTAAACCTCTAGGCATCCCTAGTAGGAGGAGTTGTGTCTCCTGAGGGTTTAACAGATAAATACCCACAAACGTTTTTCTAACTCTACAAAACAAAATGGTTAGAAAACTTAAAAGATTGTTAGTCCTTCAGCAAAACCAAAAACAAAAACAAACATAATTACATTAATAAAAACAAACAAAAAAAAAACAATTGCAAAAATAAAAAGAACTCAAAACAATCTTTCCGAACATTTTCTGAAGAGAAATGACTCATGCACATGACTCAAAAGTTTTAACAATAAAAGCTCAATTTTGGACATTATTCACAAAGCGGCAAAGTTCAAAACATAATATGCTCAAAGTGTAGTAGTGTGATAGCCAAATGCAACAAATTCCCCAATCTTAGTTTTCACACAATTTCAAAAATCATACAAAGCATAAGTTCAACTTCAAATCTCACCAAAGTTGTCCTCTCACAAATGAATCACTCGGAAGAGGGCTACAATGCAACACTCAGTTATAAATATGAGAATAGAGTTAAACCATAAGGGACTTAACTCGCAATAGAAAGATGAAGAACTTGCATTAATATGATCTCAAGAAGGATGCCAAACACTTAAAAGTAAGAAATTGGATGCAATTCAACCACATGACATTTAAGATCAATTTAGAT